>CM062625.1:30937173-31537173 GCA_025617555.3 Puccinia polysora
TTACCGCAAAAATGGGAAACTAATATTCTGTTACAAAAAATTTCAGAAGTGAAGAGCCTGACTATCCATCCAAAAGATGGTATGTGCTATAATACAGGAAAAACCTGTTATGCGACTGTTTGTCAACTTAAAAGACCAGTAAAGATACTATTAGAAAGTTGAGCCTTCTGTTTTTTTTTCAGCTCTAGTTTCCTCAATAAATGTTCTCCAGATTGGAAAGATGAATTTCTTCTAGTCCCTGCTAAAAATTAAGTATCTGTAATGACAAAATGGTTTAACTAGGAGTATTATCTCTAGGAATCATACTCCCCCAAGACAAAAGATAAATCAAGACCCAAGTAGAATTCATGGTCCTACTAAAAAGCCTCTTTGAATACTTCATCCTAGGGAATGAGAATTTATTCCTTTATGGAATGTATGTATAAAAAAGTAAAGAAATATAATTTAATATAAGGTTTAATTGGAAAAAGACGTTAAAAATATGCCATATACAATCTACCCCCTTTCCCACCAATTTCTAGAAGGACTTAGAGGAATTTGACCAAGAATACTTCTCTCAAGCTGCCCAACCAAGTGAGGAACAGAAACAAGATATTTTGATGGTTTTTTTTTGAGAATCAAATTGATTTATGCACCAAAGACCAGCCAATACAAAATATTAAAGGACATTTCATGGTTTCAAAACAAAAAACCAAACCCCCTTAAACTTCAAATTTAACAAGATATTCTTAACCCCCCCAGTCCAAAATCTAGAGATAAGTTGGAAACATACATCCAGGATCTGATAGGAATCAAATCAATGAGAAAGGTTGAGCACAATGAAAAAGTGGACATAAACACACCTTTGATCATAGCATGGCACAGTGAAAAATCTAGAATGGCTCAACAACTACACCCAGGATGACTATGATCCAATACCCAGGATTTATCATACCCTACATAAACTATCAAAGGCTAATTATATAAATAATATGGATATGCTGAAATGTTTCCACCAGATACCCATAATATCTGATTGTAGGAAATTCATGAGGATCATATGCCACCTAGGCATAAATAAATATCTAAGAATTCCCTATGGCATAAAGAATTCTCCCTCTTACTTCCAAAGAATTATGTAAACTTTTCTAGGAATCTTCACTAGAAAAGGATGGATTGTAGTTTAAATTTATGATTTCATCTTATACTATGACTCATAGGATATAAATTTTTAGAAACTAATTCTATTACATCAAAAAATAGCTCTAGTAGAACTAAAATTGTCCATGAATAAATGAGAATATGAATATAGAGCACTCAAGACATTAGGAAATATAGTATCATGTATAAACCTGGTAGAAGACCAGAATAAAATAACTGCAGTCATGAACAGACTAATTCCACCAAAAAAAACTGAGCTAATCTCTTTTCTATTTTTTTGGTTATTAAACACAGTGCATACCAAAGTTGGTTTGAGAGTACTCATGAGAGACTGAAGAATTATGAAGATCTCAATAAATATATTCCCTAAACCCCAGTTTAATTGAACCAGAATACTCTAAAACTTTCATAATATACACATATGCCAGTATGAATGGCTTAGGAGCTGCATTGCACCAATTCATAGTAGTTATATTTATATTAACACATATAAATGACGCAGATAAAAAATACGGAGCCAGGCAAATGGAATTTTTAGCTCTGAAATGGCCCCTGGAGAACCTCCACTACTAATTTGAGGGAGATAAATTGGAGTTCATCAAAGAATGAAATTATGCAAGATCTTCAATTAATTTGAAGACCCCAAGTAGAGAAATTTTGAGATGGAAAATAGCTATACAAAAAGTTAGAGGTCAGATGAAAGTGATCAATGAAGCTGGTGCTAAACATCATAATGCTGATATTCTGAGTAGGAATGCCCTACCAAATGTCCTTATTAACCCTTCTTGTGACCCAGAGGATAATGAAATATTCCCTATAATACACATAAATACACGTACACTGGAAGCACACATGATGGGAATACACATCTGTGAACTAGAAAAGCCACTCTTTGATTCTATCAATTAAAATTATAATCCTGAGATGAAAACACTGGTATTAATTATATCATGCATTTATAACTCCCCTGAACTCATCAATAGCCTACCTGGAACCCTAATAAAACCTTAAAAATCAGGGAGTTTTACCTTATGGGATAGCCTATTACACTATAAACACCAACACTCTTCCCAGGGGAAAAATGGAGGCACATGCTATTATGTGCCCCCTTGTAATATTTTTGTTACTGACAGAAATAACTCTGGTATAAATGGAGTTTGAGCAAAATTTATCTCCAACATATAAAAAATGTATCTCTTTCCCAACCAAAATCAAACTCAGTTCCAACTCTGATACAATACACATGTGTCTTTCACATGGAGACTTGAAACAGAGCCAGGGTGGCATTAACTAACAGAATAAGGAAGACTAGTACCAGGGGGGGGGAATCCCAATTTATTGGGCTGAGAGATTCACCAGAGAGTATTAAAAACTCCAAGGTTCACTCACTCACCCACTCATCCTTATTGTTTCTCTTTTTTTCCCTTATTCTATGGGAAACAATCACACTAACCAAAATAAAAATAAATGTGATTTCAAACTTTCTTGGGGATGACTGGCAAAAAATTAAAGCTGATTTTCTTTGATTGTTTTAGTTTTTGGATGTGTAGAAGCCAAAGTGGGGTTGGAAAATTTGAGAGAGAATGAGGAAGCTAATGTAACAAGAAAAAAACAAACTCAGGAAAAACTTGCAGGAGGCCAACAACTCCAGACTAAGAGCTTCATGAATTGATGATAGTGCTGATGGTCCTGGTGATGAAGAGGGAGAGCTCCCAGGAAGGAGTTCTTCACCCAGGATTTGAGCATTAGTTGATCCTGATGATGATCAGGATTGAATCCACAAGAGGGAGACAAGGAGGAGGAGGCAGAGGAAGAGAAGGAGAACTCTTGACTAAAATGGGTGCAAAGGGCTTGAAGAGTCCTGGAAAGTGGTACACGAATCAAATTCAACCACTTCATCAATTGATCCTAATCATTTGTTCCCACTACTTGTGGAAGTTGAAATTTCAAATTACCATCACTACCATCATCATCACGTCTGCCATGCTTGTCAAGCAAACACATGTTGCACCATTAGATCCCAGGTACTCAATAATCAATTTATCTCCGGAATGACTCTTGGCCCAATGTATCAGCTCTTCTTGGTGACCATGTTGGATTTGGGTCAAAAACTTTGATTGAGAAGGTAAAATAAGTTGGAAGGACAAAGAATCAATTGGATTTGGTGACAATCCTAAAAGTAGCCCAAGTTGGAGATCTTCCGCTCTTTATTGGGGATTTTATCATGACTTAAGCTAGGCTTGGACTGGTCAGCAATTTCTTTTTGTTGTGAGGATTTTGAGCAGGCAAATAGAGCCAAATAAATTTGAAAGATTTCCAACTGATCCTTGAGTAAGCATCAGAGTAAAGCAACTGAATTATAGGCTGATAGATCAAGAATCCACTGGATGCATAAAGTGTGCCCCAGACCTTTGGGTGAAGGTCTGGGTGAAATTTCTGTCTCAATTTTCAAACTTGTGGGGAATAAATTCATTTCAGGGATCTTTTAAACACATAATTAAACCCCAAATCCCATACTTTCAACATGTATAACTCCATCAAACCTCAACTGTAATTATATTTTGAAGGGGCTGCAAATCAATTGCCACAATTTAAAATAACTTGAATCTGTGATCCCCCTTCTCCAAGCGCAACACTGCCATATATTTTTATGAGTTATATCTACGTGTAAAAAACTCAACAGATATTTTGAGAAAAGTGATAGGTGCAAAATAAAAAAACCAAATTCTACTCATAAAATCTTCAAGACCATTCAATGGTTGGAAAGAAATTGACCATGATTTTTGGAAGGGTAGCACCAAGAAATTTTGAATATTTGAGTGGTTAAAAAGGTTATTTGATAAATTTAGCAATGATTTATTATAAAAATTGCCTATTTAACACATTTCAAAATTTATTCAGTACAAAGAAGATGCTGTGCAGTCAATGAAAAAACCTAAAACCAGATTGCACTCTATCATGAGAATATATCAAACCAAGAAAGCTGCAGGTAAATCAGGAGGGCGGGTACATAATCATAGCTTTCAAATTCTTCTAATTGATTGGTTTTCCACAATGGTGCAACCAAAAAGGAATATAAGCAAGGGGAAAATAGTTGTAAATACATTATAGATTTTTTTTGTCTTACTGACACCAATTATTTCTATCCACTTCTGTTGTGGGGTTTATGAAGCTAATGAGTCAGCTCTGCATAATAAGTCAACATGATTAAGCAAAAAAAAATATTATTTTAAATTTGAAATTGGGGCGCTATTTTAAAAATTGCAGCTAAAATTATGCTTTTGTTGTGTAGTTAAGTCATGTCCTTCATGGATCAAATTTTCAGAAATTCAATGTTGACTGTCCTTACCATGATTGAAAATCAGAACCAACAGTGATGTTTATATTCAATATCAATCAAAAAATGGGTAAAAAGCCCCTGAAAGATTTGTAAATGATGAGGAATATGCTTTTAGTATGAATAAAGTAGCTAATTAAACTCAGGATATCATTTTTTGTTTGAAATAATGAGCTTATTAGAATCTCTTGCAAATGGTAAAGCATTAATTGAGTATTCCTCAAATACTGGTGTTTTAATAAAAGTTCTGATGCATATACAGGCCCATCCTGGTGAGTATATTAGTTCAAAGAACCAGTTTGAAAACAGGTTATATATTTTTTTAAAAAAATGAATAAGGACCCAGCCAGGATGCTTTTGTGTTTCAAATTTCAAGGTCCAGATTTTCAGAAGTCAAATTCTACCAAGATTTATTGATTTATTAATTTTCATTTTTTTTGAAAGATACTTGAAATTTTATAAAAAATTTCCAAGAATGAAAAAATAAAAAAAATGGTATAATATATATCAAACCAATTTTTCAATCATACATCCCCAAACTATATTACAAATTTTAAAGAAACCTTGAGTTAAAATAACCCCTTTAAAGAATGAATGATTTTTTATTGCACATTTTTCGTAGATTATTTTGACAGAAGTTGTGGTGTGTTTATTTGGGAGTTATTTGGATAGACAGCCTGAATTACGACAGAGTTACAAGCCAGTAGTAACCAATTTGAAAAATCTTTACAGGGTGGCACATGCTAGCATGTGCCCCATTTTTACCCTGGTTTCTAGTGCCATATTTCTAACAAAAGAAGAACAAATCAGGAAAATATTGGCCAAATTCTATGGAAATTGATCCTAAGGACACATATCCTCTGAAAGGACCCTTGAGAAATCTAAAAAAAAGCTTGGTGGCCAAATTGGGGAGAATGAATAATAAAATATTTCTCCAGATTTGGAAATTTCCATAAGTCCAGGAGAAATATTTAAAAAAGGTTTTGTCTCCTGCAGAAAGTTTCTGAACCCTAGAACAGTAGGAAAATCATCAATCTGGAATTTTTGATTGGAATAACCCCTGGAGGAGCCTAATCTTAAAAATCTGTTCTAGTAATAGTAGAAATATTTTCCAAGAGAGCCAATTTCATACCCAACCACACAGAAGATACTACCATAGATTTAGCATTTCTATTCTGGAACAGGAACATAGCTTATGTGGATATATCCAAAATAATCATAAGCAGTAGAGACCCAAAATCTACCTTTGAACTCTGGAGAAATCTCCCTGACATGGTAGGAACCACCCTGGCTTTCTCCACTGCTTACCACCCCCAAAAATATGGGCTGACTGAAAGAATGATCCAAAAATTAGAAGAAATTCTCAGGAGATTCTGTTTCTTTGGGCTGGAATAGAATAATTTAACTTGGTACTTCCATGACTGTGCTAGCCTCTTACCTTCCCTGGAAATGGATTAAAATGGTCAAAAACACTCACCACTAAGAAAGCCTCATATATTCTGGAAGGAGGATGGATATCTAAACTACCAAAAGCATAATCAATTTTAATCTAGCCACCTTAAATCCCACCTCAATATATTGAAAAAAAATGATAAAGGAACCTTCACTATTAAGAATCTTCATACTGAAAATTATGTAGAGGTCATCATAAGCAAAGAAATCTCCAGGAAACACCCAGTCTTCCCTATAATACTGAACAAAAATTTCTCAACCAGGAATATGGATGACACCCCCAATTTCAAAATAACAGTAGAAGATGACCTTAATAGAGTAAAAGGGAAATTCAGTAGAATCCCAGAGTATAAAAAGGAGATAATAAAAGGGAAGGATAGGAGGCTATAAATTTTCAGATAAAAAGGGTAATCAGTAGATACAGATGAATGGCTCCCCAAAAAAACAAATTCCAGGTGGGCCCATACACCTGAGAAATTACAGAGCTAGCAAAATTTTCTAAACTTTATTTCAGATATGGTGATATCTCAGAGTGGGAGGGTGTCATCCAGCTACTATTTCAGAGCCCCCTAAAAAAAACACCATATGATTAACCAATAACTAGTCTTTTGCCCTCAAATTTGGGGAATGGATTAAATAAAGATAAATTGAAACAAACAGATATGATAATTTTTAAATGATGAATAATTTTGATAAAGTGGTAAATTAGGGGTTAAATTATAAATAATTTTAATCAAGTGTGAAATTAGGAGAATGGATTAAAAATAAATAAATGAATGAGCAATTGTTCAATTATTTTGACAGATAAGCAAGTAAAAAAATCTTGGTATGTGATTTCATTGTTAGATAGAATTAAACACCTCATGTTAAACCAATTAAATGCAAAAATGGACATAAAAAAATGGGATATTTTTTCAACAGTTTTAATCAAGTGAAAAATTTGTGAAACATCTTAAAAATAACAATCACCCCCCCAAAATTGGAGACCCATTGGGGGGAAAATGTGGACTTTTAATTTTCAAATCAGACTGATTTATCTGCAAGAACCCCCCAACCCCCCCCCCCCCCCAAAAAAAAAGAAAAAGAAAAAACATATTTTCAAAAAGATTCAATGATAAAATTCAATGAAATGCATTATTGACCAAAAATTCATGAGAAAAATTTCCAAAAAAACAGAGGTCAAAAATGAATCAAGTTTCATGATTAATGAAATTCAGAACCTCATGGTAAACAGTATTATAAGTTTCAAAAGAACTTTGTTTTTCTGGTCTCTGTGATACAACTACTCTTGTTGATTGGGTAAATATACTCCTTGACAATTCTTTGTATAGCTGCCAAAGGCTGCAAACTGGATCTTGAAGATAAAGGCCAAAAATTTAAATTGGAAAAGTTGGATTTCTGGCTGAAAAAGTGCCAATATCAAACAAATTTCTTAGCTCAAAAGGGTGAATCTGCACACCAGCTTCTTGAATTTTAATTTATAAATTATTTCATTCCTCAATTAAAAACTTAAATAAAGATTCATATCTGAATTTTTCATGAGAAATTCCATTTACTTGCTTTATTTTATTAGATGATGTAGCATAAACAGAATTATTCAACAAAAATATGAAAAACTACCTTTTCTGCAGGATGAGCAGTTTAAATTCTCCTGATCCAATAAACAATCTGGAATTGCCTGCAATATTTTCTGAGTGGATGGAATACAAAAATATTATGGAAAATCTGACTATTTAATTTTACTTGAAAAACTATCAATTGAATTTATTTTGAAATATTGTGTAAGAATATTTTTTCCTTTTGTGGATATTTGAGAAAATTAATCCAGGGCTGATCAAAAAAACCTGTATTTGGTCAAAAAGATGAATATCCAGCCTTAAAAAAGAAGTTGAAGTAGCAAAAACTTTGAAACAAAACCTCTTCAACATGTCTTTGGAGCACCTACCCACCTTGAATCCCTAAATTAGTCAATGTAATCCAAATAAGCACCAAAATAAACAGTATAAATACCATAAACCTTATAAAAGTATTTGTAGAGGTACTCAAACACCAAGATACCTGCATATATCTCTGCATTTAAGTGGCATTGGTTCTTTCAAAAAATTTAAGGTTTGTAAGGAACCCCACAGGAATTATCAATGTAAAATTTTTTATGATTCCTCCTCAGTGAAATGGTATTTCTATTCTGGTGTCTTCTATATTTTTCATGACTGTTTTTTATGAAGGGGAAGGCTGAATAGAAAACAACTTGAATGGACAAGCTCTCAAAAATGCCTCTGAAGGAGCTTACCATCTTGACTCCCTAAAATAGTCTATTTCATCAAAATCTGCACCAAACTAACCATTAACACAATCATGGCCCTTATAAATGTATTTTTAAAGGTATTAAACAGCCAAGATATTTTCACATATCCTCAAATTTATGTGGCATTGGTGCTTTTCCAGAAGGTAAGGATTGTAAGTAACAATCCATTAATGATCAATGATGAAATTTGTATGATTCCTGCTCAGCAAAATGGTAGTTCCATTCTGTAATCTTCTATATGTTGGAAAACTGCTTTCACCAACAATTGTTTTAGGATAGAAGGCTTTTGGGTATTTCTTCTTGCATCTGCCATTGTCAATGACAGGTGCTTCCCTTTTTGAAGTACCAAATGGGCCAGGTGTCAGGTGTTGTTACAATGCTTGAAAAAGGTTTGGATCTGTGAATCAATTAGTTCTCTGAACAAAAAATCATGTCAATTTCTTCAGAGTCAATTTCTTCAGATGTTCTTGGTTGTTGATCATTGTAAAGAATTACCAAGATGTGAGAATGAGTCAGACATCTCTTCTGGAATTATATGAAATAAGTTCTTTCCATTTTTAATCCAAATATTCCATCAATGGGTTTTGATGTTCAAACATGTGTTCCCATATCTGGATATTGTACGTACCAGTTTGGCCATTTAAATGATGAGATGGATGATGGGTCCACTACGGAGAATGTGTGGAAATGTGATTCTGTATCAAAGAATTATGTCTTCTATTTCAAGCATTGTTGGAAAACTAATAGTGGATGCATGGTGATAAATCCATACCATTTTCTGAGTTGGGGGTTGAGAAACAGTTGATGGTTATGATCAGGATGGTTGTATGTGGTTGGAACTCTCAATTTGTGTTAATGAAAAGTGTGAAGAAGTTCACAAGGATTTGAGTGGTTTGATTCAATTTGAGCCACCATAAAGGGAACTGAGGAGGTTCTTCTATGTACATTTGAAAAATGAAAAATGGCTGTTTTATGCAGAAGAATCAAGGATATAAAAAATGTAGCTGGTGGTGTGGCATGATGCAGAAATTCAAGAGCAGGTGGCATTTATGTAGAACAACATACACCAAAGCTCCTTGATGAAGTTTATCTACTTGGTTACCTCCCCCTGTTACACTGTTGTCTGTTACATGTCTTTTGTCTCCTTGATGTTACACTGAAGGTGTTCTCCTTGGTTACATCCCCCTGTTATAATGAAGTGTCCTGCTACACTGAAGGTATTGTAGGTATTTACATTCAATATACATGGGTCTGTGAAATGCTTGAGGGAAAAAACAGATAGAAACCTTATGCTGTATAAGTAAATATTGTATAAGTACATGCAGATATATCTATTCACATGGATTTGTGTGATATATATACTGGGAAAGAAAAATCAGACCCAAACCTCATGTATAAGTACATGAAGAAATATGTATATTCACATGGAGGGAAAAAAATTGGACACATCAAAAAGAAATTACATTCAAAAAGCAGATATCTGTATATTCACATGGAGGAACAAAAAAGCAGACAATCCAAAAAAAAATCATTGAAAAGAAAATGTGACATCCAGATGCACGGTTTGCATCCTCAAGGTTGGTAAGTTGAATGGAGAATGCAGGACTGAGGCAAACAATACCAGTATTTTTCAAGGGTGAAGGACCCAATATTTTTAGTATGTAATAGAGATAAAAATAATGATAAAAATCACCAAAGGAGTAAGAAATCCCTCAATATCATGACAGAAATCAATTCTAAACCTAAAATTATACATGTTACCCAACTAAAATTCAGTCAGAAAGAGTTTTTTTTATATTTCACAAGTTATGGAAATGAAAATAAATACAACAAAAGGATGTTCACATGGATTCCAGAATAATTTAACCTGCCATTATCATGCAGAAAATGCAATAAGTATCATATTAGGGCGTATCAAAGTTAGCAAACCCGCCATTAGAAACCCGCCATTTTTAATGGCGGGTTTCTGAAATACACATACCCCCTAACTGGTGTATTTCAAAATGGTGTGTTTCATGAAAATGGCGGATTTCAATCATCAAACACGCCATTAAACCCGCCATTTATGCATCATCATCCATCCACCATCCATCACATCAAAAACACCCATCCACATCAGCAGATCCATACCGGTCCCATCTCCATTGCATCACACACATCTCTATCATTTTTCACATACCTTCACATACCCATCTTCACACAAATCCCATCATCATCTCATCACCCCACATCACTCACCACCTTTCTCAACATGTCCAATCAAACATCCCGCCAGCAAGTTGAAAACACAAAAAAGCTGACTGAACTTTTGCTACTGTTTGACTCCCATTCAGACTCTGATTCAGACTCCAATTTGGAATCAACTTGGTTAGCTTTGAATTCTCTGTTGGCAAAGCAATACATGGTTCCAAGAATACACACTCTCCATAACCCTATATATTAAAGGCAAAAGCTTCATCTCATCCCTGACTTAAGCTTCCAGCAACTGTTCCAAACTTTGTTGCCTTCTTTCATGAAACTTTTGGAAATGATTGAAGACCACCACATCTTCCAGAACAATTCTCGCAATCCTCAACGCAATCCAGCCATCCAACTTGCCGTTGCTCTTTGTAGATTGGGGTCAAATGGAAATGGAGCAGCAATCCATCAATTGGAAAATCTATTCTCAGTCAGTTACGGAAGCATTGACTTATACACCAAAAGAGTCATGATTGCTATCCTATCTTTCCGTCGCTCAGTCCTTTCATGGCCAACAAAAGAAGAACGCAAGGAGATATCTCAAGTAATGGAGACAGAAGGCTTTCCTGGTTGCATTGGTTTTGTTGATGGAACCACCATCCCCTTGAGTCAAAAACCCAACCTAGATGGCAACCACTATTTTGATTGTAAAAAAAGGCAATTGATTCATTTCTTTTCCAATCGCTATGATAAAACTTTGGATCACACACTGACCAAATATGTTCCATCTCTTTTTTTAGATACTCCGTGGCACTACAACTTGTTTGCGATAACAACAACAAGTTCATCTCCCTCCATGCTGGCCTTCCAGGTTCTTGTCATGATTCATATGTTTTCAATTGGATGCGGATTTCCCAACAAACAGAGATCTACTTTGACCAAGATCAATACCTTCTGGCCGATTTGGCTTATGCTAGTGGGAAATATGTAGTTCCAGCATACCGGAATGTTTCGTCCAATGATCAAGGAAAAACCGATTTTAACTATCATCTTGCCCAATCACAAGTTCGGATTGAGCATGCCATAGGAATTCTGAAAGGAAGATGGGCCAGCTTACCGGAGATGCGAAACCAGCTCCAATGTTCCAAAGATATGAGGTTCCTCATCAACTGGATTATCACTTGTGTAATCTTTCACAACCTTTTGGCCGACATCAAAGATGAATGGGACAAAATATTCCAAGATGATATTCCTGATCCGCCTCAAGTCATCCCTGTCTCATCTGGTCCCTCATCTTCTTCTATGAGAGAGCGGATTCTTCCTCTCACCCTTGCTCGCTTTGATGAGTAATTTTTGATTTTGAAATTGGTAAAAATTCCCTTCACCGTATTTTTTTGGTTTTGGTTGTTCACCCAAGATTCATAGACTGAGTTTTTTTTTTTATTTTTTTTTTAGTGGATTTGAATCCAAAAACACCTCCACCTCAAACCCTGCCACTCACCAAATGCCACCCCCCTCCCCCTCACCACTCAACCCCTTCAACCTCACCCCACTCACTCACCGGTAAAACCCTGCCTCCTCCTCACCAAACCACCTCACTCATCACCACCAACTCACCGGTAAAACCCTGCCTCCTCCTCACCAAACCACCTCACTCATCACCACCACCTTACTCACCACCACCACCTCATCTCACCTCACTCACTGAATCCCCTCCTCCTAATCCTGGTAAGCCCCCTCCACCCTCTTCCTCTTCCTTCCCCTCACCAGTTGCTGATCCTTTGATCATTCAACCTTTAGTCCCCCCTGGATCCATTGGTCAATCCATCAAGGTGAGCCCCTCCCCTCCTCCAATTCCTCCTCTCATTGATTGCTTGATCAATTGCAAATTGATTGAGCAATCGATTGCCAATTGATTTCCCAATCAATTGCAAATCAATCAAGCGATCAATTGCGAATCAATCAATTGGCAATCAATTGAGCAATTGATTCGCAATTGATTGGCCAATCTTTTGGGCCAATTGATGCAGGGTTTTTGTAGGGTACAGGAACTGACTTCCCTGTTGTTTTTTCTTTGTTTTTGTTTCTTTTTTTTTTAGGTTTTTGAGCTCTGCCAGAACACATTCTCTCAAGTATTACACCAACCGAGCTACGTCCTGGGACAGTCTGGTTTGCCTAGTATGATGCCGGCTGCGGCTCCTCATCATTACCACTCCTCCTCAGCTAATTCTATTCTTTTGATATCTATTGATTCCTTCACTGGCTACCGAACTCAAAATGTTATACATCCATTCAAATTTCACCTTGATCCTCACCTCAGGTGCAGCAAGTGTCTGGGAGGAAGAAAGATGGAAGGAGATGGTATGAAAAACATAAAGAGAGGTGGCAAGCAGAGGAATTGTTGATTTTCATCTCTCTTTTATTTTTTTAATCCCACCATTTCAATAATGAGAACGTTGCTGACATTTTTTTTTTTTTTTTTTATGTTTGACCGGTCTTTTCGTTTGTCCAACCCCTTTTTTGATATCAATTCCTTCACTGCCTACCAAACTCAAAATGTTATACATCCATTCAAATTTCACCTTGATCCTCACCTTGGGTGCAGCAAGTGCCTGGGAGAGAGAAAGATGGAAGGAGATGGTATGAAAAATATAAAGAGAGGTTGCAAGCAGAGGAATTGTAGAAAAAGGAGGGCTCAAATGAGGGATTCGGAAATTTCTTTGGAAGTGACTGACAACTTGATCAAGGAAAAGTTTGCCTGGTCTAGACAAAAGCTATGCCCTTTGGATCTGTACCCTGCTATCATGGCTGAAAAGAAAAACAGCCCTCAAAAACCCACCCAGGAAGAATTTAAGCAAGCAAAAAAGACAATTGGGGCTTTCCACTTCTTCCACCATGGAAAAGTTATTGTTCTTGACCAATCTGATCACCATGCTCTGGTTGCCGTCATTGAATTTTTGCCTTTGTATTGACTATCTGAGCAAGATAAGAAAGATATCAACTTTGTGACGAAATTCCTTCACTGTTCAAAAAAATTTGTAAACCCGGTTGGTCCCTCAAGATCTTGGGGTGGAAAAATGTGGGCAATTGGTTGGCAAAAATCAATGAACCCTTTGGAGTTATTCGGACGTTATGTGAAAAAATCATCCATTAGATCTTCTCCTCAAGAGTACACTGTCCTCAACTTGAAGGCCAACAAAGTATCCCAAATTTTAGGATAAATGTTTTGTAATTTGGCCAAACTTGCCTTTGAATCAAACCGTGATACCATGAAGGACAGCAACATCCCCTCTTTCTCTTCGTTGGAATTTGTTTCCAAGCCTACACCTTTTGATTGCTCCCCACACCTCACTTTCACCTTGGATTCTTTTTACAATTCTCCTCATATTGACAAAGGCGACATCTCTGGCTATTCCTTTTTACTTGTGGTCCCAACCAAAAAATCAAATGGTCAACTTATTGAAGATACGGATGAATATCAAGTTTTGGACGGTCAATTTGTTTTTCCTGACCTTGGCTTTGGAATTGATTTCAAGCAAAAAGGTATAGTCAAAATGGTTTGGGCGGCTAACAAGTACAAGCACTGTACCTTTCCAGCTGTGGACACAGCAACCCATACTAGAATGGCCATGTCACTCCAAATTAATAAAAAAACTCAGAGCACTTGTAGGGACATGAAAAACGGCCAAATTTACTCTAGAGAAAAAAATATCAATAAAAACAAAAAAGATTTGTATATTGGTGGGGTTAAGAATGCTCTCAAACGTTGTTGTAGTAAAAAATAATTTGTTTTTCTTTCATCCATGCAAATATATTTACAATCCCAGCATTTAAGTAATCTGCTGTATTTCTTCTACCGATCTACCACTGCAAATGCAAGCCAAAGCTACTGATACCTTATCCTTTTTTTTGTTTGCCCGTTGTTCCCTCTCCTTTTCCAGTTGCACTTGCTGCCGATCCTTCTCCTTTTCCTCTTTTTGAAACTCTAGCTCAGCTTGTTTCAACCTCCACTCAGCATCCAATTTTTGTTGATTAGCCAAAGTCTTGGCTTGCTGCTTTTGACCATCCATGGCCAGTTGGCGATCCCACTTTTGCTTTTCAAACTGAAGTTTATCTGATTCAATTTGTGATTTCACTTTTTTTTGGAGGGGAATGGCAATGAGCATGATTTTGAAAGCAAGGATATTGAATCAATCAACTTACATGAATCTCGCTTCTCCATGATTTCTTCAAAGCCCTAAAAACTGGAAGTGTTTCTCCTCTTTTGATGACTTTTGGGGTTGACATTGATGGAATTGGAGGCCTTTTGCTTACCCTTGGCAGAGGAGGTTTGAGTCTGAAAGTCCTCACTAGTATTTGAAGGCAATGTGGGAGGCCCCATTGGCTTGAGTTTTTGGCAAATCAAAAATGGATGAGCCTGTTTTTTTACAATGTAAATCAGTCAGGAGCAACCAGACAGAATCAAAAACAATTTAGTTCCTTACTTGAGCAGATGTTGATGGCAACGATGATCAAGGAATAACATCCTCCTCATTGGGCAAGTTCTCCAGTTGTTCTGCCCCAGGAAGAGAGCAATCAAAAGAAGGAAGTGAGGGGTCCAAGGTCGGGATTGACTGATCAATCAATACCAAAGTAGAAGTGATTGGAGCCAATTGTTTTTGAATATCCTCCTTGTCATCAGATGGGGGCCACTCCAAGGCCAAGGTTTCATCAAGGTCCCCATTGGTAGGCTGAGCATCCCCAGCCAAGTCCTTGGCATCAACGGAATTGGATTGTTGGGCATTGAAAGCAGCTAGGGGGGTGATGTTGGCCTTCTTTCCAAAGATTTCATCCATTTGAATATAAAAAGGAAAAATGGAGTCCAACTTATCAACCACCAAGTTGATTCCTTTGGCTTTGTCCAAGTCGGTGATACCAAAGCCAGTGAAGATAGACATGGAGTGGGCCTTTTTGTACTTGGCTCAATAGTTTTTAACCGCTCCCTCATCTTTTTGGATGACAGATCCATCCTACCTTTTTTTTTGTTCTTGAGTTCATTGGCCATCAGGAGATAACCATTGACCTTAGAGGATTGAGGTTGGCCAACACATGTTTTGTTGTCAGATCCAAAGCAGGCATCGTAGTTGGAGGGAATTTTCAGCCAGTTTACCAGGATGATGTGATCAGCTCTCTTGAGCTGACTTGAGCCCTTGGAAGCTGATGGGGGAGAATTGTTTGTTGTGGAGTTCCTTGGCGATGTTCTCTTGGGTGTGTTGGACTTGTGGGGGGAGGTTTGCTGAGGGGCCATTTGAAAGAGTTCGGGCTACGCAAGTGATGAGAGCGATAAAGTGATGAGAGTGGTGAAGTTTTGAGAGCGATAAAGTGGATGAGAGTGATAAAGTGATGAGAGTGGTTAAGTGATGAGAGTGATGAAATTTTGAGAGCAATGAAGTGGATGAGAGTGATCAAGTGATGAGAGCGATAAAGTGATGAGAGTGGTCAATCAATTTTATGATGAGGGTGGGGGTAAAAAATTTTCCGATGAGGTTGGAGGTAGAAGGAGGTGGGAAGACAGGGGTGTATGACGCGGACAGGTGGTGGAAGCATTTAAATACTTTATTTGAAAAAAACCACTTATTTCAGGTTAACTTTGACACGTCTGATCTGAAATAAGTGGGTTTTTTTGATTTTTAATGGCAAATTTGGGTTGAAACCCGCCATTAAAAAATGGCGGGTTTGGTTAACTTTGATACCCCCTATTATTGAAATTTGACAAGGTGATCCAGCCTAAAAAACCAAATGGGCCTGTAGGTCATGCATGAATTCACTACTGGCCCAAGTACAGGTTTTTTTCCCCTTTATTTACCCTGATGAACCTCAAGGTGACTAAGGCTGTAACCCAGGGCTTTGGGCAGGGTATGAGCCTCATCCCAAAACCCAGACCCTGGAAATGCCCTGGAATGCCCCAAAGCCCTGGGTGAATTGCATTTATGGTCACCTCCTTTTTTCATTCCTCCATATCATCATCATTGACAAATTGTTTTACCCTATCTAAGACTCTTTTGGTCACTCCACAAAAATAGGGTGGCATTGGATTATGCAAGGGTAGAACAAACCCTTACTAAGCGGGGATCCGTGGAAGGGGAAAAGGTGAGACCCAGCCTAACCCTCTCCCAAATGCCTCAATGACCTTTGTGCAGGCCCAATTTATTGCAAAAAGGGTGTGAAATTTGCTTGTGCCTTGACAACTTGTCAAAGTTGTTCAGGATATTGTCTAGTTATTGGTAAGCATGGCAGCTTTTTGGTGACAAAAAATACCCTGAGGCTTTGGGGAATCTTGACAATCCATCCCAAACCCTGGCCCTGGGGTTCAGACAGTGGGGAAGGCCAATGGGTTACAGCCTTAAAGGGGATGCCTGATAAACTAGAAAGTGATAAATACAGGCCTCTTTTAGGTTTTATATCCCCCAGATACTCATTATCATACCTCAAGACACCATTACATACAGCAATCAAGTAACTATTGGGATGATTAAGTGACAAATGGCTTTGGACTTACCATTTTATTGAATATTACATCTTATAAATAAACTTTTTCACAAATGAAAGTCCTCAAAGAAACACAATAGCCTCAAAAAGTAATTTTTATTTCAGTAATTGCAATTAACCTGGTATTTAAAACTCACAAATTAAGTTATTTATATCTGCTTTGGATGGTTTGATACCTAAGCAAATCCATACCATGCATTAGTTTTTGTATATTAAATCCATACCATGCATTAGTTTTTGGATATCACTTCCCTTTTCCCAAGGTACCAAAGCCCCAGGTTCATGGATTAAAGGTTTTAGTCCCATGAAGAGAGGTTCTAGAGATCCCCAGTTCTTACTGTGGACCCTCTTTCTGTCTTAATGAATAATTTATTTATTAATTGATTTGACCTTTCAACTCCTTGCATTGGCTTTATAAATATAATTACAGATTATTTTTGCACCACCTTGAATAATGAAGCAATTCTAACTCTATCAACTCTATTAGATAAAATATTAAATTTTTCCTGGAATACAATGGTCTTAAGATCTATTTGGTCTAATGGGAAGTGTTTCATTTTGCAAAGAGTGAGGAGAGTTCAAAGGAAGGTGTGGCAACCCTTTTGTGAAAAAACATTGGTTTAATCCAAACCCTCTCTCTGAAAAATTCCTTGAACAAACAGAACATTTTACTTGGTGAGTTTCCTTTCCATGTTGATCTTCCTCCTGAATACTCATAATTTACCTAATCTATGAATTTTCTTGCAAGTAGAGTAGGTTTATGGCAAAAAGAAATCATGATTATGCATGGTTTAATGTTCTGAATTGATGACTGCTATCCAGTGTTTGAATTTGGGACTTTTCACTGCCTTGTTTCAGGTTTTGGGTTTGTTGAGTAAGATAAGTGGCAGTGTTTGCTGCATTAGTTATTTGGAAGGTGTTGAAAATTTTATGTGGGTCCATATTTACTATATATTTGTCATGGGGGGCAAGTTTTTCAAGCATACCCTTTTCCAGAAGTGGCATTTTGGGGCTGAGGTGGAGCTCATGTGGTTTACTCCAAATATTTGGGAGAGGAGGAGAGTATTTGGATGCTTGGTGCTAGGTGTGAGGGGAATTTTCAAAATTGGAGTGGAGAAAGAGGGGAGCTGGGGGCCAAGGAGGTCTCTAGGTTGGGTTTTTGGATTGGCGTAGATGAGTATATATCTGGGACAAGTAATTCAGAGAATGTAGCAAAGGGGAGTTGGTTGAGGATGGGAGACACACAATCATGGAAATTTAGGTGATGGTTGATGATAAAATTACCAGTGTTTGGTTTAAATACTTAGTAGGTCCTGTGGCTTCTCTGAAAAGAATAAAACTGAAGATACAAAACCTGTTGTTGTGCAAACAGAGGGTGAGAATAGGATATCAACAAGAAGATGGTGATTTAGGAGATAAAGCCTGATGTTGTGCAAATGGAGGGTGATAATGGGAGATTGAAAACAAGAAATTGATGAAGGAGATCACACCTTGATGAGAATGAAAAGAAAAAACACAATACAGAGCAACCAATTTGTCAGATCACCATTGCATGTGAACCAGAAAGTAAAAAAAAAAGAGAGAAAGATTAATAAATGAGAGGAGAATGAAGCTCCAAACTGATTTTCACAAATGGAGGCTTAGAATGGAAGATCAAAAAAAAAGATGATGATAAAGGAGTTTTCACCATGAGGAGGAGGAAAAGGAAAATTAAAATATTGAAAAAACAGGGGAAAATGGAAAGATTTACAAAGGCATGCTTGATTTTGTGGATCAAATATTAATTAAAATTAGCAATCCCCTTTCCCCCAGAAGAAATACTCCTTTGTCACCCATTTCCCATACCCTCCACTGTTCCTAATTTCTACAACCTCATGCTCTAGATTTTTACACCATATCCAAGAAAAAATCTGGATTTTCCTTTGTCTCCAAATTTTCAACAGGCTTTTTGAGGTGGGAAAAGGCATGGGAACAAAAAGGGTAGATGTTTTTTTGTGAGAGGGGGGGTTATATCATTTCTCATATGGCTAGGTGAAATTTATGGTTTGAAAGGGAGTGAGGATTTCAAGGTATATGGCTGTGGAGGAAGCCTCAGACCAGTATTCCAGCAACAGAACAGAGTTTTTAAGTAAGAATTTCCCCTTTTTTCTGGAGTTAAAATTTCTTTTTTCAGAAAGTGGGCTGCTTTAAGGTTTTTATGGCACAGTTGTGAGGTTCTGGATCCATATGTTGGTTTAGTACTTGGAAAGGGAATATTTTTTAAATTAAGTTCTTTTTTCTAAGACAAGGTACATGATCTTCTACTGGGCTTTGAAATGTGCCTTTTTTCAAAAAGAAAACAGAAAATTTTACAGGAATCTGATCAATTAAAGTTGAGTTAATCCATCTAATTCTTTGAGAAAAGATGTTTCACTGGAAGAGGAAGTGGGGAGACTGGAATACATCCACAAATATACCTGAAGATGTATTGCAGATTTATTTTTGGGACTGGAAAAATACCAAGGAATGGGATCTTGTGAATTCTGCTCAAGTTAAACCTTTTCCACACGGGTTTGGGAGATTTGAGGTTGGAAAAAATTTTCTTGAAGTATTCTAAGGATTGGTGACCAGCAGCTTGTTGGAGAATATGGGATTTGGAGGGGGGGCTATTGGTGGTATTGAAGGCAGAATTTCTTTACTGATTGAAAAAAAAAATTCCAGATCAAAAACAACCCCTCATAATGGTTTGAAGGGAGTTTTCTTTGACCAGGAATTTTTAATTTTACCCAGAGTGGATGGAGTAGTTGTTCTGAAGGAATGGGCCCATGAATTTAAGGTTGGTGGACAAAGGCAGGATCAGGAGGAATTTTTTGAGTGACAGCTTTTTGAGGGGTATATTGATATTTATTGTTCCTTTACCAGTGTATTTGATGAATTTCCTGTCAGCAAGGTAGAAATTTATGTTGGGGGGGACTTGATCAGATGAAAAAAGCGGGGTAGGTGAACAGAGTGTCTGAGGATCCTGATTCAAGGATTATTTTGCAGAGTGAGGTAGAGAAAGAAGAAATCATGGATCCAAATATCTTGGCTTCATGTTTATTTTTAAGTTGGAAGAATTCTGAATCAGGGTTTTTGGTGAGAGGGTTATGTGTTCCATTGGTTCATCTGAGCGTTTTGGGGCAGTAAGGTTTGCATGTGGTGGCCAGGGCTTTGGCATGTTCACTGGATTCATCATTTTTTTGAGGATAATATCTTAGCTCTTCCAGAGTGTCCTTGAGAGAGGATGTCTTATTTTCAATTTCACATTTCTTGATCAGCAGTTTGCCAGAAAATTTCAGGAGGGAGGTTTACTATTTTCCACATAGCAATTAAAGAGTCAAGTAGGAGGAAACTGGGGGTTTGATCATTGATTAGGCTGAATAATAGTATGGTGTTTTTCAGCCTCCTGGATGCCAAGACCCTTGCTATCATTTAGCTACCATTGGTGATGGAATAAATAATAAATATATTATTCAATAAATGCAGCAAGAATCTGTAAAATATTTGGATAAAGCTATTGCAAGGTTGATTGGTTTGGTTATGATTGAATGTTATTAATCAATATTAATAAATTGATTATTAAATAAATTAATAGAGGGGCCAAAATGATATTGGGGATCTTTAACACCTCTCTTCAGGGAATTCACTTTGAAGACGCATATAACTGGTTACTTTGGAACCTTTAATTTATATTCTTAAAGGAGATATTGCCCAAAGATAATATATATATAAGATATATGATGGAGTAGCAGGGCCTTGTAACCAAGCTGCCAAAACAGAAAAAGGATAATGAAACTCACTGGTATATTATTGGATCCTTTAGGTACCTGTTTGGGATGTGTACTGATTGGTTAAACCTATTACTGGGGTTTAAAAGGTTGTTCGCAGTTTAAATTGATAAAAAGGGTTTTGGGACGGATATTATTAATCAGAATAAAGCCATAAATCACTTACTTATCTATTATAAGTATTTGAATAACTTGGCACTGTGTCTGGATGTAAATATAACTGGGTCTCTGGGTTTCAACAACCTTAAAAGAGCTCTATATTTATAGCTTTTTGAGTCCCAATTCTGTCCTTCTGAGGGAAACAGGGGTTCAAAGGGACAGGTTCTAAGGCTAGCAGGGTAGCAATTGGGAGCCTGTCACCTGTTCTTGGTTCTGTAGCACGGGTAACATCTAATTCCACAGGGTATGGGAATTATTCTACCTTTTGATTGATGTTTTGATGTGTGAATAACACTAATCTATCCACATGATCATCATTTAATTAATTATCCTTAGTGGATGCTCCCAGGATGTTAATAAGTTTTATTAGTAGAAATTCCTACGGGTAATCTGATGTCAGATGGGTTCTCATTATGTATCATCTGATGGGAGTAAAATCATAATATTGATTTTTATCCTTATTTTTGAAATTCTGTTGATTTTCTTAGAATAATTAATTAAAAATATAAGCTATTGGAATATATGTAATATTTTTACATAATCAGTTTTCTTAGTATGTCACAAACATACTGATGTCTTGAAGTTCTCACAATGTATATTTAAAGTATTTTAAGATATTTTACAAATTTTAGTTATCTTATTTTTCGACATATTTGGTATTTTTATTATATTTTATAAAAAATATGTAGAAAGTTTATTCAAGTGTTTTTATATAGTTTTATTTAATTTTAGACTATCTACTATCCACGGGGACATTTATTACATATTTAGTATGTCCCTGTCTTAGTTGTAGCACTTTGATGTGGTACCTGGGCTTCTCAAGCCATCTGTCAATCTGTCAGTCTGTAGTCCCGCGGCTGCGTACCTGTCAGATTCTTGGGGCTGCATACATGGCTTGTCAGGGTACGCCGACAGGGTGGCAGTGCTGCTTCTCAGCTGCGCACAGATGTGTTGGTTGCCGGGGCTGCGTGCAGGAATTGTGACAAATTGCATTTCCACCCGTAACTCCTCTAAATCACAGAATTCTTGGATTCTGACACAAATTTCACTGTGAAACCCATACGTGGGGTTGCATGTGAAACATCAAATTGTCCAAAATCCCAAGGCCGCGTCTCTTTCCAACTTTTCATAAATCATTTAAAAATATAAGCATTAGGAATTTGAGGTAGGTGTCAGTCAGTGACCCTACCTTAAATTTTATGTAGAATAATAATTTGAAACAATATTTTTAATATTATTTCTCCTTTACTAAGATTTTTATTTATTTATGTTATTTTGTTACTTTTGCAGCTTGCTCTGCAATAGTAGCAAGCTGAAAGTGTTTTTTTGGAGGGATTTGAGATTTTCTTCAAGGCTTTCCAGATTCAGTCTGCAGAAGATTTCATTGAGATATATTGTTTGTTTTTGGATGGCATGTGATTGTTATTAGTTATTTAGGATGTTCCTTTGCAACAAGGGATCTCCTTGTGCATCAGAGCTGAATTGGAAAATGATGCAAGGGTTGAAGTTGAGTGAAATTACTGTGTACACATCTGCTAGTTTGTTAGATTCAAGGCTCTTAAGCTGAAGTTTTTGTTCTGCAGCTTTGGCTTGTATGAATAGCCAATAGAGGTATTTGAGTTTTAGGATAGATTCCATGCCGAGTTTCCAGTCTAGGTGGTTGGAGCCACACAGTTTGGATTTTTTCAAAAGTTTGACAGATAGTCCAAGCACGCTGAGTCAGGGGGAATGGTGCCTTAGTAAATCAGAGGATTGCTAGGGCAAAATCCGGTCTCGTAATAAGTATGTTAACTTGGGAGAACTTGAGACATAACAGTAATATTAGGATCCAGCAACAATGGAGTATGGGAGCAGCAGACAAGAAGAGGCCTTTGGACACAATGATAACATTATGATCCAGAAACAATGGATTATGGGAGCAGCGCAAGGACATACCTGGCGAGTATGAAAGAAAAACACAAGGTGAAGAAAAGAGAGGCTGGTAGCGAGACATGTAGAGTATAAATAGTGTTCGGAGGCTAGACAGGGTTTTGGGGCTAAGGAATAGTGGAGCTTTGACCGGCACACATAATTTGATTTATGAGCACAAAAGTCAGGCAGAGACAACATGAACAGAAAAGACATTGGTGAGAGTGAAATGAGACTCGCAAGCGTAGAGACATGAGAACATGAAAAGAGGGAGGTTGCCAACTTTGGGACCCGTTTACTCGTTATTTCCAGTACTTGTAATTACTTTGGCTGATCCCATTCATTCTGGGAGCTGGTAATTCACATATTCGGCGAGTAACGAATCTTAGAGGTGTGAGCCAAGTGGTTCAATGGTTAGTTCCACAGCAGTCATGGCCATTAGATACCCCTCAGGGTCTTCCACAAACACCAAGAGGTAGTTTGAAAATTTGAAGTTGACGAACTCTTAGTACGTCTGGAATTGATTTTCCGGACGTTGATTCATAGTGGTTGGCAAGTAGTTTTCAAAGCTCATTGGTCTTCTGCTTGTCCAGGTCAGTAACCACTTTTTTTAGTTGCCTTGGCTCATGTGATGGGGGTTCACGCCGGCGGTACCTACGTTCTTTTTTTCCTATAATCCAGGGTCCTACGTTCTTTTTTTCCTATAATCCAGGGTCCTACGTTCTTTTTTTCCTATAATCCAGGGTCCTACGTTCTTTTTTTCCTATAATCCAGGGTCCTACGTTCTTTTTTTCCTATAATCCAGGGTCCTACGTTCTTTTTTTCCTATAATCCAGGGTCTTTGATGGTGTTCTTGGTGGGACTTGGGCTTAGGAACCTCACGAGTCCGTGCTGCACACTCCATGATTTTATTTTGGCCTTCCATACGATAAAATCGGAATCGAGGTTTCCCTAATTCAGATATCGTATGCAATTTATCGGTTGCACGGATTGGGCTCATAAACCAAAGAGCATGGGCACTGAGGTCTTTGATGTTGACCACCAAAGATTTGTGTACGAGACACAAGGG
The DNA here is from genome assembly GCA_025617555.3 of Puccinia polysora. NCBI lineage: Eukaryota > Fungi > Basidiomycota > Pucciniomycetes > Pucciniales > Pucciniaceae > Puccinia > Puccinia polysora. The sequence continues at coordinate 30,961,056 of CM062625.1, forward strand.
AACACCTTTGAGAAGGAGAAAATCATCCCATGGAAACCTTTGATTTTGACTGTCAACGATGTCAGTGCGAAACACAAGCGAGCGCCTATTGTGATGGGCATGAAAACCACACATGAACCTATCACCCCGAGGAACGCACGAGAGTGGAAAAGATGACTAGGAAAGTGCAACTAAGCAGAACGAAGTGCAGGAGGACGACACAGTGAGCAAAGCGATAAGCAATGGACATGGACAGAGCATACTGTTGAAAATGAGGATAGAAAGAGAGATTGGGTGTGGTCGCGCAGTATAAGAGATGCCGTTTGTCTCTAATCACAGCATTAAGTCAGCGTGTCTGAATAGCCATGACTCTCCCATTTCGCCGACTCCCGGCCCCACGTTCTTCAATAACTTCAGCATTACACTTGATGAAGAAGTAGGGATTGTCAATATGTCCGAGCGTCCAGCTGTGAGATAACTTTCTAGGCCGAAAATCTTAGTTTTCTATCATCGCCTTCGAATCATCGGTGAGGGATCACTTGCATCGTCCAGATTATTTCTATTCTCTACCTCGGTTGGTTTTTAATTTATTAATGAGCCACATGGTACCTGGAATCGTATTAAGAGCCTCAGAGATTGTTTTGCATGGGAGGTGATTGGTTAACCCAGGAGTGGAGAGATCGCTTCTAATGACTTCTGAGAGGATACCACCATCAGTGCCACGAGCTGCCATTTTTTTGCGCCATGCCTTGGCCGTTGCATTCAGGGTTCAGTGAAGCTTCCGCTGAAATTCGACCGACTCAGGAGATGTACCCCCTGCAAGGTAAATGAAAACCGATGATTAGACTGCCACAGTGATCACCCTCCAGGCATCATGTCGGTTGCTGCCAAACGTACTAACGGAAGTTTGATCTCGAGCAGCATGAGACAAAACTCTCTCGGCGTGGTTAGTAGCCATCAACCCTGGATTAATCTTCATCGGGGCAGATACCTTAAGTCTTTATACTCGCCCAGCCAGGGCATCACTCTGACATCATCATTTTAGTCATGAGATGGGAGCTGAATAACTGTTCAACATCCTGGGAAACCTTCACGGGTCACGAGATCTTTAGAGGCAATAAAAGCAGCAGATATATCCACCAATCTCAATCCACTCATACCACACTCGCCTCGAAATTTCCCGGACAACTTGTCGAATGAGAACCAGCATTCGTAAAAACACTTAGATATAGGAATGAAACTTCTCATCACATTCTTCGCTTTCTATTGCTTTCCACTTTACGCCAGCGTTGTTTTTAGACGCACCAACGCCAGGCCTCAGCAATTCGGGCTTCCGGTCGTACCGATGCTTCCCACTAGTGGGTTTCCAGCTAACGGAATCCCTCTAGGTTTGAACTCTCCGAACATCGGACCCCCTATCGGGACGGGTTCTGGATACCTGGTTGCGGTCCCTGCCCCGCCATATGGGTTCGATTATTTATGCTATCAACCGTTGAAAATAAACGAAACTTTTCTGATCGCTCCACCGTGACCGTCCTGTTTTTATGACCGATAGACCGGATTCTAGAAATAGAGGTTCTAGGAAAGGGTCGTCAGGTCCAGCCATATTAGACTCCCTACTAAACAGGTGAGTCAAACCACCCATACGGACGGCCCACCCAATTTCATGCGCCGGTTGAGAGCGAATTGCTATCAGTCTTGTGTATTGATCAGCCAACTTCGGAAAAACTCTAATTTTCAGTTTGAACTTCAACGGAGCACAATTATTAGGAGGTGTCTCTAACTCGTTGGCCACTGGAATCAGATTGCTACGTGAGAGATGAGAGCAGGAATAAAGAATTTCCTCCGGATATCGTGTCTCACCAAAGATTTTCACTCGGATGAATCATAAAAATAATTGTAAAAAGGTGCCTACTTAAAGGCTTATGACATCCAACCTAGTTTATCACGCTAAGCTTTCATTTAACTTTTTGATACCATTCGACTTGGCTCGGCCCCAGTCTTTTGCGTTAAATTAAAAGTCTCATTTAATCAAATTAAATTTTTATCACTTCATCCTTCTGTATGTTAGAAAAGCAATTTGTCGAATTTCACAAGACTGGCAGGAACAAGCAACAAACAGTAGCAGGAAAGTTTGCGAATAGAAAAGGACTCGCCTAGAGTAATAAAAAGGAGCAGAAACGCTATTAGATCTATTTGATCCTCATAGGCTCACAAAACAATACAGAAAAACAAGCTTTGATCGCTATCTGTATTTAGAGAATAATCTTGCGATCATCCCGTTGTAACGTTTCTTTATCATTATTTTCATCTAGACCGGTTACTCCAACACACATTCAGTAACAACTCAACCTTTCTCGCTTTCTTAGTTCAAGGTCAACTAAACTTGCTATCAGCTCACTTGCCATATTAGGGCATCCGCAATCGTCTCGGTAAACCCGCTCGTTAGCTAAGTTTACCGAGCGATTTTCACAATCGTGCAAAAATAAGGGCTCGCTAGCAAGCGAGCTCCATAAGTCGGGTCCCATTTCCATAAAGTTACCAGATTTTAGCGAGCTCGCTAGCTCCCCCGATACCCCGCCCACCCTGCCACCCTCATATGTCCCTTCCACCATCCCAACTTTGATATTGCCCCCACCTCCCCCCTCCCCCGAGCCCCAGCTCCAACATGCCCCACTCCCCCACTCCCTCCCTCCTTGACAATGAGTTAGTTGAAAGGCCAAGTTGCGATGAAGGGGGGGACCTAGCTAGCAAGCCGCTGACGCGGCACACAATTGTGCGGTTTGGGTTGTTAGCTAGCTGCCGCGGCCTTGTGGAGTGTGTTGGAATAGCGATTCGAGAAATGTCAGTGGACATTTGAGAATCATCAAAAGGAGATAAAACAGAAGGGAAGAGAGAAAAGCACTTATAGAGCGCAAAAGATTGCCTTCCCCAACACCGTGCTTTTCCCCATGGAAGCGACATAAGCACACTTGCCTTGGAAAGCAACTGTGCCGTACCAAGCTATACTACAAGGATCGCTCAGGGGGCATCTTCTAAAGACTCAGACCGGTCTATAAATAGATTGGTATTTGTTGTATCTAGTTTCACAATCATATTATCATATTATCATATTTGTGTATATAGCATCATTATTATCATTGTTTATTTTATCGTCGTAATCCAAAGCGATTACTTTATCACATTATCAGTACCACTCACAACCAAACTAAGTACCTGAAATCAAAATCGCTCACCTTGAAATGGATCAATCTGACGGAAGACGAGTTGTTCTTATTGAGAACAACTACGTGACTTGGGTCACGCTCATGGAAGCCAAACTTTGCCAACTCGGTTGCTGGAATTATGTTATCGGAGTAGATAACGTGGTGACCGAAGAGAAGAAGGAGAAGTTGTACTGCCTGCTCATGCGCTGTCTTAATGAAAGCATTGTTGCTTTTGTCGGAAACAAGATAACAATGAATGAGAGGGGTGATGGTCAGGCCCTCTGGAATATCTTGAAGGACAGGTTTGTTGGAACAGGCATTCAAGCCCAAGGGATAGCACTAGATCAATTTTTGGAGTTAAAATTCAAAAGTCATGATCAGTGGATCAGAGACTTACAAGCCACAACTAGGGAGATGGAGCTTACCGGTACCTCAGTCAAAAATGCAATTGTATCTAGGATTGCAATCCGGACGTTACCAAGTAAGTACAAGTTGTTAATTCAAGTCTTAACCCAAGGCAACCAATACCCGTCAATCAAAGAAATTATTGCAAGTGTTGAGAACAATAAGGCAATGTTTGGGAGTGGAACAAATCAAGTTAAAGAAGAAATTGCAATGAAGTCCAAGGGGAAATTCAAGTGTAAGTGTCACAACTGTGGTAAACCGGGTCACATGAAGAAAGACTGCAGGTCTAAGAAAAAGGACCAAAAGGAAAGACGTGCCAAAGGAATGATGGCTGGCCCCGTGGCATTTATAGCTACACCCAATACCTCAACCGCTATGGTTAGCGATTTAAATTCAAAACCCATCTTAGTCAACTCTGGTGCCTCAGAGCACATGTTTTTGGACAAGAGCCTATTTAAGAGCATGGAGAAAGTAGGTGGATCAGTTATAATCAGAGATGCGGGGAAGAAAATTGAAATTGAAGGAGAAGGAAATGTAGTGCTGAGACTAAACAACCAAGACATCATCTTTGAAAACACCCTTTATGTCCCAAGTATCACCCATAACCTACTATTGCTTGGTAAGATTTGGAAGAAAGGCGGACAGCTTGTTAACCGCCAGAATAGAGAGTTTAACATCCAGAAATATAAGGTCATAATGTTTAAAGGAAAGATAGAAAACAACTTACTGTATGTGGATCAAAAAGTTGACCACACAGCTCAAATCTCCAACCACAAACAATTAGGACACCCTGGAAGGTCTAATGAATGTAAGCCTTGCATGGAGGGAAAGATGGCTAGACCAACTTTTAGGCATCAGATTGAACAAACAAACAATGTCTTGGAGGAGATGTTGGTTGAATTGATGGGACCAATCACCCCTGAGTCACTTGGAGGAGCCAAGTATGTCCTGGTAGTTGTAGATAGTGCAACTTGTTTTGTTTGGACTTCCTTTTTATCCTCAAAGGATCAAGCACTTGAACATATTCAAAGAATCATACAGCTTTCCAAAAACCAAGCTGAAAGAAATGTCAAAAGAATAATCAGCAACGGGGGCGGAGAATTTGTGAATAAAAACTTTAAAGAATGGTGTAGCTCACAAGGAATAGAGACTATTGTTACCACTCCATATACCCCCCAACACAATGGTATTGCCAAAAGAATGAATAAGACGTTGATAGAGAAGGCTAGAGTTCTAAGACTTGACTTGGGCTTACCAAAAGAATTCTGGGCAGAATTGGTATCAGAAGCCACCTACCTAAGGATTTGGACAAATGAGATCAGAGGAAAAACGTCTTACAAGCTATTTTTTGGGTGTTCACCCAACTTGAATCATGTCAAGCAAATCAGATCTCTTGTTTTCTTGACTAATCTACCAAAGAGAGGAAAAATAGACCCTTGTAGTCAAGAGGGTGTCATGGTAGGATATGAAGAAAGCTTTGGAGTGTATCAAATATACTTACCTAAAGAAAAGAAGATGATTCAATCTTGAGATGTTTGTTTTAATGAAGACAAAATCCCACTAATTGACAGCTCAGACACAACTGTAAAACCCAGTGGACACTACTTAGACCCAATCCAACCCGTATTTGCAAATGGAAACCCCGTCAACTGTCCAGAACATAATACTGAGGAATCAACCACTCCACTAAACTCTCCACCACCTTCTGGCCAGCCTATAGTAGTCAATGAAGAAGAACAAGATTGTTTAATTGAACCAAATCATCCAGTTGCAACTAATATGGGGGTGAAGAATAAGAAAACTACCAAAGCCAAACCTGGATGGGATTGGATCCCTAGAGAAGTAGCACCAAAGAATATTAGCCGCAAAATTGATGAAAATTCAATTTTAGAGGGACAACTCCAACATGGGGCACAGGTAGCAGAAGAATTAGAAGAAAACTTCATCTACTCACCCAAAAATGTTATACCTATTGCCCTCAGGGGTTTTGTTAAAGAAAACAAGAATGGCCCAAATGATCTTAGAGCTGCTAAACAAACTCCGGAATTTAACCAATGCAAGAAGGCATTATTTGAGGAATATGACTCAATAATAGACAGAGGAGTATTTGAAATAACCAAGCAATCAGAGTTACCCAAAAATAAAACTTTGATAAATACTAGGTGGGTACTGACCAAAAAGTTTGATGAAAATGGTTATCTTAAACAGTTTAAGGGACAATGTGTAGCTAGAGGATTCCACCAGAAACCAGGAATAGACTATGAAGAAATGTTCTCTCCAACTGGGCGACTGTCTACACTAAGATACCTACTCAACTATGCAGTACAAAATGAACAGAAAGTACAACAAGCTGAATTTGTAACAGCTTACTTGAACTCCAAACTCAGTGAGGAGGAGGCGGTATACATTGAACTACCTGAAGTCTTTGTAGATTGGATACAAGAGACAAAACCTGAACTTTACAACCAAAAAGGCTGTAGACAAATCATTGAAAGAACCAATGGATTTATCATTAAATTAAGAAAGTCACTCTATGGTCTTAAACAAGCAGCACAAAGCTGGTACAATACTCTCAAAACTTGGCTCACCCAAAAATAATTTTCAGTTAGTAACACGGACCCTTGTCTATTCATCAAATCAGACACTATACTATTTTTATGGGTAGATGATATTGGCTTAGTCTGAGATGGGGCCGAAAGAACCATCAAAGAAATGAACAGTGAATTCAAGATAAAGGATTTAGGACTAGCAAGCCATGTTTTAGGGATCAAGATCACTCAGAACCATGATTCAATCACCTTAATTCAAGAACACTATGTCAATGAAATACTAGAAGACTACAATATGGAGGATTTCAAACCTTCAATGACACCTACCCAAAGTAACCTCAAACTTGAAAAATCAACAGATCAAGAACATGAAAAATTTACCACCACCGGTTTTGATTATAGATTGGAAATAGGATATCTGAATTACTTATCTCAGTGTATTCCACCAGACTTAGCATTAATAGTTGGAACCTCATCTCAATTCTTAGAAAAGCCAATCATGCCTCATTGGGAAGCCTTCAAACAAGTTCTACAATATCTGAAAGGAACTAAAAATATGGGTATAATGTACCAAAAGGTTGAAGAATATCTTCCAATAGGCTACTCAGACTCCAGTTATGCAGAAGAAATTGTACAAAAGTCTTGTTCTGGTTACTTTTTTATCTCAGGTAACGCCACCATCAGCTGGCGTATCAAGCGTCTTGGAGCAGTAAGTGTTTCATTGACAGAGGCAGAGTTCCAAGCCCTCTTAGAAACTTTCCAAGAAGCCAAATGGCTCAAACTATTACACTCCAAAGTCAACAGGAGTGATCCCAAAACACTTCTAATCTACAATGACAACAAAAGGGCAATCAAGCGGTCCAAGAACCCTGTATACCACTCAAGGACAAAACACATTGACGTGCACTACAACTTTGTAAAGGATGTTGTCAAGAATAAAGAAGTATAACTCCAATACCTAAGGAAGGCAGAAATGATATCTGAATGTATGACTAAACCGCTTGATTGTGTCAAAAACACAAAATTCCGAAAAAAAATGGGAATCATTGAAATCATACCAGCCCAAGCAAGCATAGCAGCATCTTACCACAAATCAAGGGGGCTTTGTAAGACTCCAAACGGTGCTAGGCTGTGGCAGTTCTGTGGAAGGGAAAGGTGCTGTTTAGGCTGCCCTCCTGAGTGTTACAAAAATATTTAAATGTAACCAAGATCAAAGTCCAGAACCTGGTAAAAAAGGGACCAAATGTAAGAGGATAAAGATGATAGTAGTTAGTAGCTGGGGAAACTACAATATCTGAGGCAAGATGATGCCAGGAAAAACTTGAATAGAAGAAGTCAAAGATTGTTCAGAGTTCAAAATGACAAGGCAATTGTAAGTGACAATGCCCACAAGCTAATAGCTCTGGTTGTCAGCAGAAGCTTAGGAAAGATCAACTCAATCCCAAAAAAACCTCCAGGTTCTCAATGAACCTGCCCAACTTTCTGCAATCAAGCGCTTGAAGGGTACCACATAACTGTGGGTGGCTGCACAGGAAAAAGCTACTTGTTTTGATGACGCTCTGGAAGGAAAACAATGACTGATTCAAACAAGAATAACCCAACACTTCTCAAGGGACTCAAGAATAGCATGGCGGAATTCAACTTCAAAAGAAATAAAGGGAGGTTTAACAATCCAGGTCTTAAGCTTAATAAAACCCCTTCAGTCAAACGTGAATGGTTCCAGAAAGATAATCAAAGGATGATCAGGACCAGTATGGTTGGATAAAGGGATCAGGAGTGGTGTAACACACTCAAGAATTCAATCAGTCAAATTCTTCTTCAACCAGAAAAGCTATTGTTTGGTGATAAAGATCAAGGATCAGGGTTTGAGTATGGAGGCTCAAAGATCAAGGGGCAATCATGGATATACCCAAATTTTAGTCTCAGATAAAGGGGAATGAGACCCCACAGATAATATATTTCAGGATGGTAGTGATGATGTTCCTCTCTGATAGGATAGGATACCCTATGATAACCCCCCCCAAAAGGCAGGGGAGAGACCATCCTTATATGGGCAGGAGGCACTGTTAGACTATGTACAAAGGATTCTACAAATAGAGCTTTTTTTTTTCTCAGATTGTCAGATGATCAGAAAAATTGATCACGCAGGCCGGTGGAAATCCGGCCTCCCTGACTGGGGTGGGATCTTTCTCATCCCTTCACCTCTCTTGGGTCCGTCCACAGATGGGCGCGCGCGACAACACCGGGATCACCCACCCCTCACCGGAAGGCAGAAGGGGTGGGAAAAAAATGAACCAGACCGCCCGCAGATGTCCACAGGCGGTAGACAACGCTTTCCCACCCCCACCTGAAGGCGGAAGGTGTGGAAAAAATTGATGGATTGGTGGCGTTGATTGAGCAATTGGTCAATGTTGGCCGACTCGCGGACCAAGGGGGATCACGTGGAGGATCAAATGACAGTTGGATGGAAAGAGATCCAAGGTCAAGTCAGCAGTGAATTGATGAGATTGGTTGGAATCCAAGAGAATCAAGGAGCGTTGGGGGGAGAGGTTGAGAGTGAGATCTGGCGGATGGGGTGATGGGGCTTCATGCCCAGGAAAGGTACTTTGGAGCGGAGCCACAAGATCATCTGAATTAGATTGTGGAGAGGAGTGACTGGATCCGGCGTCCAGAGGATTGGGACCTTGTTGCTCAGCCTGAGCTTGAACATTTTGCAATGTAGGATGCTTGTCTATCTGTGGGTCATGATGAATACCTTGAGAACAAGACAGACTTAAATGATTGAGGTGAGCTGCTGGAGAGCTGCCTGGTTGTGGGTCTAGGCAAGTTGAGCTAGTTGTTTTGAATCAAAGGAGATCGTCTCTTGACAGGAGTTTTGGATCAGGTTGATGATCAAATGAGGCTTGATCGCTGGACAGGTTGTAGGATTTAAAGAGGATTGCCTTCATTTCCATCAATGAGCAAGCCTTTTGAGTTTCAGGTCCCAAGGAGAGTGATAAACCAGCTGGGAAGTGTAAGGAAACATTGGGAGAGCAGATTTGACAATCTGGGGACTGGAGGAATGATGGTTGATTGGAAGGGCCAATGGAGTCAATGTGATGGGAGGGCTTGACAATGGATCGGGTAGGAGAAACTTGAGTTTCAGCCAACAATTTGGTCAAGTAAGATTACTCTTGAGTTTCATCAAAACCTTGAGAACTGCTGGGTTGGTGGTAGACAATCCAATCATTGGATGTGGGCTTGGAGGGTAGTTTGGGATGCTTGGGATTCCAGGGGACGGTCTGCTTTGAAGCTGGTTGGAGGTTATGTGGGCTAGATTGCAAGTTGGATGGTGAGTGAGGGGTGGACAAGCTGAGGATCTGATTGGATGAAGATGAGGATGGAGATGAGGATGGATGAGGAGGAAGTTTGGGCCGAGCGGGTCTTGGCCCGCGCGTTCGGCCAAAAGGAGGGGGGAACAAAGAGAGAAGGGATTGAACGCAATGCCTAGGTGGTGAGACCAAGAGAGGCCTGTCCTAGACCACTGGGACAGAGGAATGCTTGGCAGAATGAGGATATTGGAGGAGTGATACTGATACATAAAATTCCAATTTTTTTTTGAATGTCACCTCAATAAAAGAATCAAAATTTTTTTTGAATTTTTTGCATCTGGTCCAGGGTGTCCAGATTTGGTCACCACAGTGTGTTGGAATAGAAATTCAAGAAATTTCAGTGGACATTTGGAAATCATCAAAAGGAGATAAAAAAGAAGGGAATAGAGAAAAGCACTCACCAGTAAAAGCACTTATAGAGTGCAAAAGATTGCCTTCCCCAACACCGTGCTTTTCCCCACGGTGTGGAAACTTTAGAGGTTATCCCTCACGAAGTTGTCCCTAGTTACGGGATCGATGGTTCTAGCGTCTGTAAGACCAAGAATGCTTCCTTTCCTTTTCTCCGGGAGAGAGAGAGAGAGAGAGAGAGAGAGAGAGAGATTGAAAGATTTCGGGAAAGATAGAGAGATAGAGAGATATATCCCCCCCTACAACCCGGAGTCAAGGGGAAAGGTATTTGAGCCCTCCCCCTCAACCCTAACCTAAGCACAAGCACAAAGACAGACTGGCAACCATGAAGAAGGAACCCTAGACCCAGAACCCTGACCCATCCCCCAACCCATACCCATACCCTATCCCCGCCAGCTCGCCTGCCATTACGCGCATCCGGTTTGTCTTTTCGTGGCGCGGCCCTCCGCCGCGCGATACCCAAAGTTCGCCGCGCTTGCGCGCATCCACCCGACGCGCCGTCGTGGATTTCCCGTCCCGTGGCTGGCCCGCGCTTGCGCGCGGCTGCCCATGCATATAGCCCCGCTGTCGCCCCGCTTTTTCCTCCCCCGACTAGCCGTTCCAAGAACCTGGTCGGCCCAGCTCCATCCGTGAGTCGGACATCCAAGCGGGTTGCGGCCCGCCTCCCTTAGTCAGGCCCGGCCCGCAGTCGCGTGCTCGATCCCGCCGCGCCCACTGCTGAGCCCGCAGCGGCTACTGCTGAACCCGCAGCGGCTACTGCTGAGGACCGGCGCACCCCCACTGCTGAGCCTAACCTACCAGATGCTGAGCGCGCAGGCCGCGACGCAGTCCCCAACCCAAGGCTATATAATGACACCACAACCAAAGCAACATAAGCACACTTGCCTTGGAAAGCAACTGTGCTGTACCAAGCTATACTACAAGGATTGCTCAGGGAGCATCTTCTACAGCTTCAGACCGGTCTATAAATAGATTGGTATTTGTTGTATCTAGTTTCACAATTGTATTATCATCTTATCATATTTGTGTATATAGCATCATTATTATCATTGTTTATTTTATTGTTTTAATACAAAGCAATTAATTTATCAGAGTAGAAAATTGTGAAACAGGTGCAGTGAATTGCTTGCTAGCTATTTTTTTTGTCTAGCGAGTTGCTACCTAACAACCTGCACTCTCCAACAATTGGGGATCCTCTTAGTTCAGGTGAAACCAAACTTGTTACCAACTTGCTTGCTTATTATTTCACAATATACTAAACTTGTGACTTGATATTCAAAATTTGTGACCCAACTTTACTCCACTTGGTACCTAAAAGTTTTATGTAATAATGAAGACTTGAATCTCATACTCAAGCCAAAATTATCAGCTTGTTACTGGTCATGATTGCTTTTTCAGAAAATTTAACACTGTAATGATGGGTGAATTCAAAATGCAGAACTGTGGCAAACTTTAAAAACCACCTTTTATTGACCACTGAAAACTGATTTAATTGGATCACTATGATGGATACAGAATTGGAAAGAATTTGGTGCATTGCATTTTATTCTAAGAATCAAATGTTAAACAAACAATGTGAACAAAATAAGGCCTACAATTTACCTGTAACATAACTTGATGATGTTAAAATTAATTTTGGTATAAGTTACTCAATATAATGATAAACACCAAAGGAAGGCACTATAGTGAGATAATCATAGAACAGTCTTTATTGCAGCCACAAGATAAATTGAGAAGAGAAAGAAACAGATAACGTCTTTTAGATGGGAATGGAATGGAGAGGTTAGTCGGTCTATATTTGAACAATGGGAATTTAAAATGGTGAGATTTTTGGTAGAGAGACATTGAATATGAGGTTACCTTGTACGTCCTTGTGCAATAATTTTAATAAAACACCAGAGTTGGTGAGTCAAGCGGTCATGCAAGGGGGAGGCATTCCAGAGGGATCACAACTTAAGAAATGAAGAGGAGTCAAAGCAATTTGAGGTATGACAAGGATGAGACAAGAGTAGGAATGAAGGAAGCCCTGGAGAATAGAGACAACAGAGGAGGTATGAAAATGATTAATAAAGTTGATTGAAGGGGGAGATCTCTGTGCTCCAGGGACAATTTTAACTGGTCAAAAAAGGAGATTAGGTTACAAATTTAATTATCATCACTATGCTGCGTGGCTGCCAACTGCGCAGTTGGCGCGGCCGTTTGCTTCCAAGATTCAACTCTCAATAAATTTTTGTCATCTCTATGATACCAGGAACCTTGCAGTCCTTTAACTACAGAGAGTGATAAAAATACTGGAATAATAATATTCCAAAGATAAACACTTAAAAAGCTCAAATAATGAATATGTTAAGAGCTAATGCAAGTTTTACTTGTTTTGGTTAAAAAGTTTTTCAATATTTTATAAAAAGAGGGGCCACAGTCTTATACTACTGGGGATCTTTACAGACAAACAAACTCTCTTCAAGGGGCCTCCTTAGGCAGTTTAAAGATCTTGGAATGATGATGGGTGCCTTCTAAGGACTTATTCACTAATATGGCCAGGCAAAACAACACACAGGCCAAGGCAGGAAGGAAACAACTCACTCTGAGCAGCAATTTCACAGAAAGCCTGCAAAGATTCAGATAAAGGGCTTCAGAGCAGATGGGGCTGATTGCTTGACTATACTTTAATGAATCATGTGGATTGGTTTTGGGAAATAATAATAATACTGCAGACTAAGTCATAAATAAATTGCTTATCTCTTTATAAGCACTTGAATTCACAATGACAGGGTTTCTAATTGATAATAATAAATTCCTGGTAAAAATGGATTGGGATCAATAAGACAAAGAAGGTCTGTATAAATACCTTTTTTGGGTGATGAAGAGCTTCTCAGGTCATGTAGAGAGGGTTCAGCTGATGGGCTGAGGCTAGGAAGCCAGCCAAGGAAATTTTTGCACGTTCAATTGGTGCTGTCAATCAGCTGATATCACATCTTCTGGATTTCTGTACTATTTTAGCTACAGGATCTGTTATTATGTTAATTATGTTATTTTGATCATTCTGCACTTATCCTTGATTTTTACTATTGATATTGAAATAAATTGGTTAGATGTGGATATTTATTGATTGTCCATTATCTACTGACCACGTAGGTAGTTTTTAATAATTTTTATGGCCTCTCCTTCTTGTGGTTTGTGGTCTTCAAAGATTAAGATCTGTCTTTGTCATTGTAATTCTTAATATATGATTTTTGATTTAGAATACTTTAAAATTAGTTATTAGCTAATTTTATTTTATTTTTGAAGGTTTTTAAAGAATTTTTCAGGCTTATGTAATGGCGTTACATATACCAGGTGGATCCTGCTAGGTTGTAGCTCTTGTGAGTGATACCTGTTGTCATATTAGTCACAATGGATCCTGAGGAAGGGATCAGTCCATTCAAATGCGCGGGGGGTAGGATCTGCTGTGTGCGTGGAAAGATTAGCTGCGTGTGGGAATCTGATGCATACAGGGTTCTACAGATGCGCAGGGGTTGTGTAAGGATGTGGGACTGCGCACTGGAATTGTGACACAACACATTTCTGCATGGAACTCCTAAAATATACACAACAACTCAGTTTTGAATGATCTTTAGGTGTGAAACATATACATGAAAATATGTGTGAAATATCAAATTGGCCAAAAAGTGCCATAGTGGTGCCGTGGTATTTTGTTCATTTATTCTTTAATTATTTATAATATGAAGGAGTGATATTTCAAGGGTATGGTCATTGAGTGACCCTACCTAATTTTGGGTGGGGAATCCATTTCTGACATAATATTAATTGATTTCCTACTCCTTCTAGTTTTAATTAATTAATTAATTAATTAATTAATTAATTATTAATTATTATTTTTGTTCATTTTTGTCTACTGTGACAGGTTGCTCTGTGTTAAGTAGCATGCTGAAAATTCTTAACATCTATCCCAGGTTGAGATTTGGTTGCTCTTCCTGGATTGGTGAGAATCAATTGTGGAGGTTGTTCCTTGGTTGAATTTACAATTTGACAGGGAGGAGTTGGATGAATTTGAGATGGAGGAACAAGGAGAGTAGAGAGGAAAGGAATCCGGGGAGTGCAGTGAGGACCAATGGTTGAGGTGAAGCCAAGACTGACTATTTATACAGAAAAGGGAACGGCAAGTGAGATGGCAAGTAGCATGGATGACAGGGAGTGTTCTCAGGGTGTGATTAGGTGGGCAGGCGTTTGAATTTGGTAGAAGGATGTGAAAGGTGGAATTGGGGGGGGGGCGGTCAAACTGGGGCAGTGAGTGAGGTGAAAGTAGGGGGTGTGAAGGTATGTAATGGTTTTTTTCCTGATCATGTTATAATGCAGAGCCTGTTAAAGTAATCTTTCAAACCAAATGAAACCTCAACTAAAACAATCACTTACCTAAACTGCACAAAATTTGGATATTTCATTGGTTATGTCAAGACAAAATTCAGAAATGTTTTTGGAGAAATTTTGGAAAGGGCAATGTTAATTTTGCAACCCTACGCAACCCATTCACAACTCAAAACCATTTTTTTGGTGCATTTTGAAACCCATCTGAGCGGCAAACAACTGTTTGCAACCCACGGAGCAGGGTTACTCACTGACCCCTACCTTGATTTCCCGCTCCTCATATTTTTAATATTTTTACTAGAGTGTTGCCCCCAAATTTGGGGACTGATTGGGGTTTTAATTGTTTAAATGATTTTAAAAAAATGGAAAATATGCAAAAAAGATTAAAAAACAAAAAAATGAACTATTTCTCAAGTATTTCAACAGATAAGCAATTGAAATAAATAATATATCATGGAAATTTCAGTATTTAATTTTAGAAATGAATGGCATTGAATACCACAGGATAAAAAATGTTCTTTGTGAAATTTCTGGATCTACAAATTGAAAATACAAACTATAACTACCCATGAATGGAAAATGGATCTTGATTATAATGACAAAAATTTAAAATTTTATAACCTTGTGATTTTTTAATTTTCAATGAGAATTGAAAATTTAATGGGAACTTTTCAAATCACTTTTAAAGGCAGCAAATAATCATCTGTGTCAGAAATCAAGGTTACACATGGAATGGCCATCAATCTTCCTAATCAATCCATCACCTGTAGCTATCTTGGAAAATATCACCTCTGTTCCCAATCTGACCACAATCAATGAAGTTCAATTTCAAAGACCAACTTTACAATCCAAATTCCTCAAAATTATAATAGGGGTAACCACTTTCAGATTTAAGCTGTTATTGTATACTGAGGTATTTTTGAAGCATAGAATAAAAAATAAATTATACTGAGGTATTTTTGAAACATAGACTAACACAATAAATTGGGTAACTGGTACCAAGGTAGTGGTTTTGTAATTTTTGGAAGACAATATTGATTAATCTTTCTAAAGAATTTTTTTCCTTATTTTCATGAATAATTTTCTGCTGAGGGAGAATTATTCTATTTTAAACTTTGATAAAAATGAGACTCCCCAACAGAAATTAAAGAATTTTTAAAATTGGCATCACCCACCACGCACAAATTTGAAGCAAGTTGCAAGATTTTGAAATATCACTAGCATGCAGGATTTACCAATGTTTCATAATTTATTTGAGGGTTTGTAAACTTCTGAAAAATAGAAAAACATTTCTCAAATTCACCACCAAGAACCATTAATTTTTCCCCAAAATGTAAATTAGAATCCATTGGATTATGAAGTAGTCTTTCCAGAAACTTAAGATCATTCATATGAGTCTTGGGTTCTTCATCACAGATTATCAAAGAAGATATTTTGTGATATTAATCCTTTTTGGAATGCTTTGATAACTTTGAAACATAAATTTGATCTTTAAGGCAATTCCAAAGGTGAGATGAGTTGTTCTTCAATTTGGCAGATTCATGGCTGCTATTCCATTTCAAGCAAATTCCATAGGTATTCTACCTCTTTATCTGATAGAAGGCAGCAATGTTTTTTAAAAAAAGATTCTTTCTGACCCACCGGGCCATGAATGAAGAAAGAAGAGGTTTGAGGGTCATGGAATGCATGGACCATGAGGTCAAATGTATGCTTCTGCTGACTTTTAAGAACATGAATTTTTGCAAATCTGATTCATTTATAGAAGGATTCTGTTCTTCAGCAAATACCCGTTTTTTGATGATTCTTTTAAACTCTTTTGATTGATCAAATCTTTGAAATTCATGCAGGGAATTGGTACTTTTGTAAAAGGTAATGATTGTAATGAACAATCCAGGAATTAACAGTGAGGCAGTTTGAATGATTCCTCCTCAGTCTAATGATAGTTCCATTGTGTTTTTTATTTTCAAAAAACTGTGGAAAATACAGAATCAAAAAACAAGGGTAGGAGTACATTCTTCTATGTGATGAATTTGGGAAGTGACAAAGCCTTATGAAATTTATAAGTGAAAAAACTGAAGTGTGTTAATTTATGGTTTGCGGGGGAAGTACATCAAATCAGGGTGGGATGGAAGAGTTTTTATATAAATGTTCAATGTTCCAAGAAAAGCTTGAACCAAGTGCGGAATTGGTTTTAATTACATGTTTTGTAAATGTCCTCTGTTACAGTCCTTGTTACACGTGTTGCTGAAGGTTACATGTGTTGTCCTTGGTGAGATGTGTTGTTGGGACATGTGTTATCCTTTTACATGTGTTTAAATTTTCAATTTTCAAAAAAAAAGCTTGAACCAAGTGAGGAATCAATGTTGACTAAATTCCTTGTCAATTTACTCTGTTACCATCTTTGTTAGATGTGTTGTGCTTGGTTACATGTGTTGTCCTTGTTACAACATGTGCTATCCTTTTCATGTGTGCTTGAATGTCCAATTTTCAAAAAAAAATAAAAGCTTGAAAAAAGTGATGGATTAGTGCTCATTAAATGTGTTTTCAACGCCCTCTATTACCATTTGTTAGCCCTGTTACATCCCTTGGCCCTGTATGTGTGTAATAGTACAAAAGAAGCCTAATATATACATACAAAGAGGTAGTTGAAAATTATTGAAAAGGAATAAACACCAACCTTAGATATGTAAATAAACCACACAAAACAAAATAAATACAAAGAGGTAGTTGAAAAGTATCAAAAAGGAATGAACACAAACCATACATATGTACATACATCACACAAACCTAAATACATACAAACAGGTAGTTGAAAAGTATTGAACCTTAAAGACTATCTACACAAATTAGTTTGTGTGTGAATTCTTTTGAAAAAAGAAGACTGGAAGAAGAAAGCAGACAGAGAAAAAAAGAATAAAGAGAACAAAAAAATTGACTGAAAAAAAAGCGGACAGAGAAAAAAAAGCAGCTGCAAAAAAAAGCAAACCAAAAAAAAGAGGACAACTGGATGAAAGAGGTGCATACAAAACAACCTTGATAAATGAATACTAACCTGAAGAAGTTGAGGCCGGATGGGCAATGTGAGGTTTTTCAATATTTCAAAATTCATAGGTAAAGAAAGACCTAAAAAGGCACAGCCTTATTATTACACATTTTGGCCATTTTACCATTTGACATGAACTGTCACATGTAGGGTTCACACCTGAAATTCATTCAAAAGTGATGAATTATGTATATTTTAGGAGTTATGGGAAAAATTGGGTTATTTCAAAATTCTGGAATGAAAATGCGGTAGCTATGTACCCATGCGCACCCACTAAATCATAGGTGGGTCTAAATAATGCAACATGCGGACACGCAGCTGCAGGACTACACCACAGACAGATGTCAAAATAAGCTACAACAACATTGAGCTGCCTCTCAGACAGGATACTACCCAGAAAGAATAATACAGTGTATGTAATGATTTATCCACGGGTAGAGTTTGCTTAAATAGGTAGGTAAATCAATTAAAATACATAAAAGAATGAGTTTAATTAATTTAAATAAATTCCATAAAAATACCAAAAACTTCAAAAGGCAATATTACTAACTTCAGAGGCTTGATAAAATCTATTAATGTAACATATATGGGAATATCTGAATACCAAACTGACTGCAAGGTCCTCAAGAAATTGAAAATGTCAGAAGATCACATTATTTCCCAAAGCTAATATTTCAAAATAATTATTTTAATAAACAACCTAAAACTCAAAAATGAACCATTGACAGATTCACAGGAATGTAAATCCCATTCAAATTTAAATAACTATTACTTTTATGAAATCAAAATATCCATAGAGCCTCTATCAATGAGAATATGTATTCATAATTAACAAATTCTCATGTTATCTAAGAATAAAAAGATCAAGTGATTAATTGAGCAGCCTACTTGCACCAATTGCCTAAGTATTATTGAAAATAATTCCCATACCATTCTGTTCTATTTTCTACCTCTGCTACAGCACCAAGAAAACATGCTGAGCCACCCCTGGTTACCCTGCTAGCCTCAGAACCCGTCCCTTTTATCCCCCACAGCCCTCAGAAGGACAGACTAGGATTCAGAAAGATATAAATAAAGGACCTCTTTTGATTATATTGAGCCCCAGACGCAGTTAGATATAAATGCAGAAACTCTGCCAAAGTGATCAAGTACTTATAAAGAGATAAGTAAGTGACTTATGGCTTTATTCTGATACTTGTCCCCATCCCAAAAACCCTTATAGCCAAATTTATGCTTCTAAAATACCTCTAACCCCAGAAACAGGCTTTAAACGGTCCAAAACAATTGCAGGTACCTAAGGAAGACAATACTCAAAAAGTAAGTAATTTAGCTCCTTCCTGCCGCGCCTGCTCTGCTACAAAGCTCAGCCACTCCCTTAAATATTTTATATATATATTATCTTTGGGTAATAAACCCCTTTGATATTATTATTAAAGGTTGTGAAGTAACCAGGTGCATGTATTACAAATTTAATTTCTTGAAGAAGAGGTGTTAAAGATCCCCAGTATAAATATTGTGGCCCTCTTCTTTAATTATATATTAATTAATTTATTATTAATAAAATCAATCACCAAACCAAATCACCTTAAATTTGATTTATCCATATTTTTACAGATCATTGCTGCATATTTTTAAATAATTTATTTATTCTTTACTTTATCACCTCTGGTAGCTAAAAGGTAGCAAGGACCTTGGTATCCAGGAGGCTGAAAACTTGAAATGGGTTATGAGTGGCCCTTTGCAACCCATCTGAGTTGTGAATGGCTGTTCACAACAAATTCAAAACTCTGGGGTTGTGAGCTTTGTGAGAAATAAAAATTGAAATACTCAAACTGATTGAAATTAATAAAAATGAATTAAAAAAATTAAAAATTGAACAAAAAAAATTGAAAAACAAATTGAAAAAAATTAAAAAAAAAATGTGAAAATTTCACAACTCCAGGGCCATGAATGCACAATCATGGCCCTATGAATAAATAAAAATAACCAATTTAAAAAGTCCAAAAAAATCAAAAAATTGTGCCCAAAAAAAGTAAAAAATGGAAAAATAACAATGGGTAAATAAAAATGGATAGGAACAATAGGGCCCATCAGAGTTTCAAAACCGCCATTAAAAACCCGCCATTTTTATTTACCAAACCATCCATTTTTATTGTTTACCAAACCCACCATTTTTAATGGCGGGTTTCTGAAATACACATAACCCCTAACTGGTGTATTTTGAAATGGCGGGTTTCATGAAAATGGCGGATTCCAAACATCAAACCCAACATTAAACCCACCATTTATGCATCATCATCCATCCACCATCCATCACATCTAAAACACCCATCCACATCAGCAAATCCATACCGGTCAAATATCCATTGCATCACACACATCTCATCTCCATTGCTTCACATCTCTATTGATTTTCACATCTAAATCTTCACACAAATCCCATTGTCATCTCATCACCCCAGGTCTGTACCCTCTAGCTCTCCTCTCCTCTTGAACTCATAGACCACACACAAAAAACCAATCAGCTAAACTAGATCTCAGAAAACTGAACATAATACACCCCTAATTGGGTTACTTAACCCTCCAATGGGCTCAACAGCTACTTCAGTCTGATGCTGGTACAACTACTCAAACTGCCCAAGAATAAATTGCTAATGGCCCATCCCCCATCTCATCAACCTATCCACAACAATCCAACCATCCATTCCCCCTGCTCTCATCAGCCCCTTCAGAATCCATCTTGACTCCTGACATGATGTTGCATGATGATCCTCCTCCTCCTCATCTATCTCCATTGGATCTCCATCATACATTGTCAAAAATTGAGTCAATCAACAAACCCCTCATGTCATCCAATCCTTGTCTCAGTCCTACCCTCTCCCCAGTGGGACTTCAGGCCAATCATATCTATCAATCTCAGATGTCATCCTCCCAATTCTGGATTTGATCCATCCTCATCAAGTAACTCAACCATGAGATGAAGTTAGTTGATTCAATTCAGAGGAACTCTAGATCTAAATCAATCAACAGCTTGATGATCTACTCCTCCTGGATAGGATCACATCAATTCTTCATACTCACCTTACCCCTCATCCTTTGGATTGTCAACCATTGGTTTGTTTGAGCTCAAGTCTATACCCTTTCAATGTTGGTTTACTTCACCAGTACTCTGAAGGATCTGCTCTGCGTTCCACATCCCTATTCACCCCCAATCAATTGATTGAGTATCATTAATCATGCCGCCAAGTACAGATTCCCCTCAACCCACTCTGCAACATCCATCTCCACCATCTTACTCTTCCTCCAATCCTCCTTCCATCAGATAGGCCTCTTGGTTGCCCTTTCACTCTATGGCATCCTGTTTGTCTTTTGGAGAGTATACTGTTGTATGTATTCAATTCAAGACGTCATCTGTGGCTCTATCATTGGCGCTCTATCCTGGTCAATCAATCATGCGTTCACCAAAATCATTGAGAGATGGTTAACAAATCCCCAATTGGGTTTGAATGGATTTCTGGTCCCAATGATCCTGATCATCCTAGGTCTCATCCTCACTGCTGTCCATCCGCAGCCGGTAGAAGATTTTCCCTGCTCCAAGGATAGTACAGCATTTGTGGCCATCTTTGTGGTTGTCATTATTGGTAATCAATTTGCTAAAAATCTCATCCTTGATCAACTCAACAACCCACAACCTGCACTCAGATTTCCTCAGGAAATCATCAAGGTCATCTTGGGTTTGATGGTCATCTTTTGTTGGAGGATGATCATGAAGGAATTACTCTCCCATCTTCTGCCTCCCCTCTTCAGAGTTTTCACCCCCTTGCTAGAGCTTCCCAGGAGGCATCATCTATCCACCAAAGACTACCATCAGTATTGAGACAAATTACAAGCTCATCATTGTTGGACTGGTCTGGGGGCTAGGTTGATCCCATTGGTAGTCCACCTACCCAAGATCCCCAGTAATCCACTCAGGAAACAATCCTGCCCATCTCATGATCTGTTGAAAAACTTGACAAATCCTATCAATCATCAAGACCCCCTCAATCATCATCTACCCAACGCCCTTCATCAAGCCCTAAAGAACCAAAGCTTAGATCAACAAGAATTTGATCCTCTACTCAGCCTTCCCAAGCAACCCTATCTGTCCCCTAAGCAACCTATCTGATCCTCATTATTGCCCACAAGCTTGCACGTTAGTCAGATTGGCTTGGTTGACAAACAATACAAAGTTTATATCTTGATGAGATTGATTTTTTATATTGGGATTGGTTTATTATCCAGGTCTGTCAACTAATTTTAATTTTTTTGATGAATTTTCTTGTTGGTGTGTTGCATGGGTCACTCACGCCAATTTTTTTTGGGGGGGGGGATTCAGCTTCCAGTGTCCCTGGGTTCAAGTCCAGGTTTGGTTTATTTTTTTTATTCAATCATGTTTCACCAATGATGTCTATTGGACTGACTTTTTATTTTATTTTTTTTTTGGAAAACATTTGACCATTTTGGGGAACATCCAATTCTTCTCCCACCCCCCTCAAAATTTTGCACAAACAATTGAATCCCATCTTGCTCCTCACCCCAATCAGAGTATATGGATGGGAGGGAACAAGATGGAAGGAGATGGCGCAAAAAACATACAGAGAGGTGGGAAGAGTAGGGCTTCTTGCCAAAAGAGGCTTCAATCTTGGGATTCAGAAATTTCAAGAAATGGGCTGAACTCAAATCAATTTCTAAATGGACTGAACTCAAATCAATTGCTGAGAGAGCCTATCATCAAGCCTTGAAGCCTATAGATATTATCAACCTTGATAACTTTGCTTGTTGGTGTGTTGCATGGATCACTCATGCCAAATTATTTTGGGGGGGATTCAGCTTCTGGTGTCCCTGGGTGCAATTCCAGGTTTGGTTTATTTTTTTATTCAATCATGTTGCACCAATGATGTCTATTGGACTGATTTTTTTTTTTTTTTTTTTTTTGGAAAACAAAACTTTACTATAGAAAAAAATATATCAATAAAAAAAAATCTGTATGTTGGTGGGGTTAAGAATACTCTCAAACGTTGTAATCAAAAACAATTTTTTTTGTTTTTCTTTCACCCATGCAAATATATTTAAAAGCCCAGCATTTGAGTTATCTGCTGTCTTTCATCTACTTTTTTACTGCTACCAATGCAAGCCAAGGCTTCCAATACCTTATCCTTTTTTTTTGGTTGAAAGTTGTTCCCTCTCCTTTTTTAGTTGTGCTTGCTGTCAATCCTTCTACTTTTCCTCTTTTTGAAATTCTAGCTCATCCTCTTTCAACTTCCACTCAGCATCCCATTTTTGTTGATGAGCCAAACTCTTGGCTTTCTGCTTTCAAACATCCATGGCCAGTTAAAGATCCCACTTTTGCTTTTCAAACTCAAGGTTTTTGGATTCAATTTGTGATTTGACTGTTTTTTGCAGGGGAAAACAATGAGAATTCTTTTGAAAGCAAGGATATTCAACAAATGCACTTACATGAATCTCACTTCTCCATGATTTCTTCAAATCCCAAAAAACAGGAAGTGTTTCTCCTCTTTTGTGGACTTTTGGGGTTGATATTGATGGAATTGGAGGCCTTTTTCTTACCCTTGGAAGAGGAGGTTTGAGTCTGAAAGTTGTCACTAGTGCTGGAAGGCAATGTGGGAGGCCCCATTGAATTGAGTTTTTGGCAATTCAGTGATGCATGAGCCTGTTTTTTACAATCTAAATCAGTCAGGATTAACCAGACAGAAGAGAAAAGGGCTTGGTTCCTTACTTGAACCAATTTTGAGGGTAATGGAGACTGAAGAGTATCTTGTTCCGCATCAGCAAGGTTGATGAGATCTGCTAACCCAGGAAGAGAGCACCCCAAAGAAGGAGGGGAGAGGTCCAAGGCATGGTTTGACTCCTCAATCAATGTAGAAGTAGACATGATTGGAGCTGATTGAGTTTGAATATCCTCCTTGGCATTGGATGGGGGCCACTCATAGGTTTCTTTGGGATCACCATTGCTAGGCTTAGAATCCCCAGCCAAGTCCTCAGCATCAACTGAATTGGATTGTTGGGCATCAAAAGAAGCTAGGGGGGTGATGTTGGCCTTCTTTCCAAAGATTTCATCCATTTGAATATAAAAAGGAAAAATGGAGTCCAACTTATCAACCACCAAGTTGATTCCCTTGGCTTTGTCAGATTTGGTGATACCAAAGCCAGTGGAGATTGACATGGAGTGGGCCTTTTTGTACTTGGCTTGATAATTCTTGAATTTCTCTCTCATCTGTTTGGATGACAGATCCAGCCTACCTTTTGTTTTTTCTTGATTTCATTGGCCATCAGGAGATATCCATTGACCTTAGAGGATGGAGGTTGGCCAACGTGTGTTTCAATGTCCAATCAAACCAGGCATGATAGTTGGAGGAAATTTTGATCCAGTTGGCCAGGATGATGTGATCAGCTCTCTTGAGCTGACTTGAGTCCTTGGTCTCTGATGGTGGAGGATTTTTTGAGCTCTTCAAAGCTGATGGGGGAGGATTTTTCATTGTAGAGTTCCTTTGCTATGTTTGCTTTGGTGTGTTGGACTTTTGTGTGGACTTGTGGGGGGAGGTTTGCTGAGGGGCCATTTGGAAAAAGTAACGGCAATAAGGTGATGAGAGGGATAAAGTGACAAGAAATATAAAGTGATCAGAGATATTAAGTGATGAGATCAATAAAGTGACAAGAGAATTAAAAAAATGATTGGATTCTTTGGATGAGGTTGGAGGTACAAGTTCTTGTTGGGGGTATAGTGATGAGAGTGATTAATCAATGAGACCAATGAAGCAATGAGAGCAAAGAAGCAATGAGAGAAATAAAGTGGTGAGTGATCAAGTGATGAGGGTGATAAATTGATGAAAGTGATGATGAGAGTGATAAAGTGATGAAAGTGATGATGAGAGTGATAAAGTGATGAGAGTGGTGAATTTTTTTATGATGAGGCTGGAGGTAAAAAAATTTTCAATGAGGTTGGAGGTAGAAGGAGGTGGGAAGCCAGGGGTGGATGACCTGGACAGGTGGTGGAAGCCTTTAAATAATTTATTTGAAAAAAACCACTTATTTCCGGGTAACTCTGACACGTCTGATGTGAAATAAGTGGGTTTTTTTAATTTTGAATGGTGGGTTTGAAATGGAGGATTTGGTTTGAAACCAGCCATTAAAAAATGGCAGGTTTGCTGAACTCTGATAGGCCCTAATGTACATAAAATAAATCCCTGAAGAAATATATAATTTGGATAAATTACAATGAAAACACCTCAATGGAATATCCCCAAATTAAAAAGACCAAAAAAAATTCCAACATGTGTTAAGCTGATCCCATCATCAGAAGTAGAAAGACTTCTTATGATGGGATCAGCCCAACACAATTTGAACTTATTTCATTGGACTAGTGCCAAAATAAATCAACCCGCAAAAAAACTAGTGCTATTCCATTAAGGTGGACTTTTATCAAGTCCACTTCAATGGACTAGCCCCAAAGTAAAAACACCAATAAAAAAGTTCAACTTGTGTTAAGCTGATCCCAACAAGTTCAACTTCTGTTAAATTGATCCAATAATAAGAAGTCTTAAACCAGCTGAATGGACTAGCCCTCCATTGAAAATTCCAAAAAAACACAATTTCAACTTGCGTTAAGCTGATCCAATCATAAGAATTAAAAATACTCCTGATGATGGGATGATACCAACACAAGTTGAACTGACTTACCAAAAAATATCATTCAAAACACTCAACATAATGATTTTAACTTGGAAAAATCAACATACTGATTTTAAAAATTTGAGAACCCTTTATATTAATAGAGTTACAAGATCAGCATCAGAAGTACATTTTAGAAAAAACCCAAATGATGAAATGAAAACCCAAATGATGACAGGATATTATTTCTATAAATTTTATAGATTGGAATAAAAATTAACCCTTTATATCAATAGAGTTACAAGATCAGCATCAGAAGTACATTTTAGAAAAAACCCAAATGATGAAATGAAAACCCAAATGATGACAGGATATGATTTCTATAAATTTTATAGATTGGAATAAAAATTGAATTGATCTTTGAGATGATAAATCCAACCAGAAGCCTTATTTGAAGTCAAATAAGATGGTTTTGCTACAATGGGCCAGACTAGAATCATATTTCCCTGAAGTGTTGAATTAACCCAGTGATTATTGTTAACAAAGGCAATGAAGATGTCTTCCAATGGATCTTTTAGGCCCATTTTCAAAGGAGTATAAGTACAACATGAAGCCAAGGAAATGAAAAAAGAGGCTTTACATAATTATCTGCTATGATTTTTCCCATTTCTAAATTTGCAAGCCATTTTGAAGAGGAAATCTTTTCATTGATGCCTTTAACATCAAATATTTGTTAAATATTTTCAACCTCATTGATACCACAAAGTGTCTTAGCATAGCATGCATTATGTTTCCTCAATTTTTCAATCATTTCCCTTTTCACTTTAAACAATCCATTGTCATTTTACGCAAGCGATCTAGCAAGGACTCCAAATCCAAAATTCCCATTGCCAACAGGATTCCAAACCTCAACCAAGAAGTTATGTAAGTTCTCAGGTATTTGATTGAGGTATTATACTTTGGTTTCATATGATAAAAAACTAATTAGAAAAAATTATAATCACATTAATCAAAGGAACACTCAGCAAAGATGAGCTTCTGGTTGACTTCTCCACTTCTTCTTCTTCCCCAGAAGATGATTCTGATTTAAAATTAAGGGAGTCTAATTCACTTTCAGAATCTTCCTCTGAACTATTAAATTCAGATCCTGAGCCTAAGCACTTCTAATATGATCATTATTTCCCATCAGTTCATTGAACCAAAAAAAATAAAAACTTCTTAAAATAAAATATTTACTATCTTTGGTCTTTTTGGTTCCATTCTAATCCATATTTGCTCTTAAGTTCCCTTTCAAAATGCTCAAATCTTGAAAGTTCATAATGGGTGTATTTCAATTTGGGTAAACCTTTGCTGGACTGTAAGCACTTTGGCTCAAGCCTTGGCACAGAATGCTTAGCAACCAAAGTCTTTGTGTACTTGACCACTAACTTTTGAAATTTTCACTCTAACTTTTTAAGGTTTTCCCATAAAAATTGAACTGAGCTTGTTGAAAATTGAGATTATTAAAGCACTGGATAAGTTTCAAGCTTTCAAAAATAAAAATAATAACTCATTAGTAAACTCATTCAGTCATTAGTAAATCAAATAGGAATTATAAGCCTTCATCAAAAAGAAATTCAAACAATCCAACATCCTGAGCTGGAAGGGTTAAAGTATAACCTCCAAAAATGATGAGCATCCTCAGACACAAAAAATCCTCTTTAATCTAGTATTTATGATAAGATGTGGGAAAAAGGCAATCCCATTGTCTTGGAATATTACTTTGAGCACACCTTTCCATCAAGGTTGTGCTTTGACTTCTCACATTGTTCCCCAATGAGTACAATTGCCTCAAATGACAATTTTTAAGCCAAGAAAGGTTCCTAAATTTATTAAAAATTTGTAAAGTGACACATTAACTGATTTGATTTGGCTATCAATTGTTCCTTCAAGGTTTTTCCACACATCCAAAATGTTCCCCAAAGATCCTGAAAGTAATTGTTTGCAAGTAGCATGGGCCCCTCCTACCCAAGATAATTTTTTATTTACAAAGTCAGGGCTCACACAAGTCCATGCTGTTACAAAAGTCTCTTTGATAGGAAAAATGTTCTTTTTAATATACTCAAGCAAAACTCATTCTCAGTCAAGAAACACTGTATATAAGTTTCAACATAATCATTCCCAGTAGAGATGAACAGAAGAAGAAATTAATTGGCCTACTCTGAGTTCTGCATCATTGAATTCTGCCTCCCCCTTGTTTTTAGAGGCCCCATACTTTTCCCACAGAGACATAAAACTTGGACATCCTTAATTTTCATTACTGAAGCAAAATTTTCAATTTGCTTGAATATTTTTAGCCAATTGCCAATAGCACCCCTTTATGGATGACTCAGGGATACTATGCTCAATTGCATGAATCAGAGCTTATTCATGGTCCATCACAAAGAATTTGGGAATCCTCTCTAGATAATAAGCCAACTCCTTTAGCTTATTCAATGGCCAACTGTAGAACTCAAACCTTTCATTTGTTATAAAAAAATGCCTTTTTAAAATTTTCCTTGTTGGCTGTCATTCCTACAGCATGCAATAGAGGGATGTTGTACCTATTTTTTATAAGTAAAATCCAACAAAGGAATATGATTAGATTTTTGAAAAAGCTTTATAGACTCAAGATGAGTCAAGAAAAGGGCCTCTAAGTGACCCTCTTCACTGAAATTTGACCTGGAAACTCACTGAGTTTCTTGGAGCATTTCAATAGAACATCCATAACACTTCTCCCCTTGAGTTCAGCCTCCCTAACTTTGCCCTTAGTGTTAAAGATTTCTCTATCATCATCATGTTCTCCACCATCATTCTTATTCAATTTGCTTTTAAGTTGAACTGTATTGAGACCATCTTTCATTCCTTCCTTAATTTTATCCAAGGCCACACCAGATATTCTCCTCAGTTGAGCGTGCACTGAAGGGTTTTCAGATGGTTTATGATTTTGTTGGTAATTTCTAATGGAGAGGCGCCACATGGGATCTGCTACTGTGAAACTTGCACAGATCATGAATTCACACAAAACCTTCCTTGTTTAATTTTTCCTTTGCATTTTGGTGAGCACCAGCACTTCATATATTCCAAATATGTCACACACTAGGTCAATATATTCATCACCTTTGACTTGAATTTTTTCATTGGGTAGCCATGCATGGCTTCCCATTTTTGAAAATAGTATTTAGCATCTTCCCTACTAGGAAAGGCTCTCACAGAAGGAGGTTCATGGGTTTCTGGAACCTCTTATTTAACATGCTTACATTAGTATTTCTCAAGCCAAATTAGTCTCAGTCAAATGGAATATGAAATATGACCCACTAGCTTGAGTCAATTGCAGTTGTGAAAAATCTTGTTGCTCAATTGTAACCCTAGATGAGGATGCAATTGGGGCTTTCAATTTTTTATTTTCAAAATTCCTACCCAAATCCCTAGATTCCAAAGCTTCTTTAACAACCTTTCCAATTAATTCCTTTAATGCAGCCATTTTGAAACCAGGGGGGCTTGGGCTTGCCACTGTTTCCATAAACCAAAAGAAAAAATACCAAGTCAATTTATTATTCAATCCAACTGTTTCAAAATCTCCAAATTCTGCTCAATTTTGGATTGAGAAAAATAAAATTATCTGAGAAGCAAGTGATATGTACCACTTGTGTATCTGAAAAGCAAGTGTTGTGTACAATTTGTGAGAAGTCTTTGTTTTTTTTATTGGCAGAATTTGTTTCCAAGTTCTTTTTTTGGTCCATCAATAGTCCCAAAAATGTAGGCCACATCCCCAAATTTGGCTTGAGGGAACTCACATGTGGCGCAAGGGTGCCTAGGTACCCCTAATTCCCCCCTGAAATGGCCCTCTTGGGGCTATTTTGCCCCAAAGGTACAGTAAAAATGCACAACCCTGTTCAAAACTTGCCCATCCCCTGGGGAGTTTCAAATCTCTGTTTTAAACCCCCTGGGGGATGGGCGAGTTGTAAAAAACTTTCCTTGCGTCTTTTGGAGTTGTGAAACTGCATTAAAAACTCATATGGGTTGCAAACGGGCGCAAATCACAATTTGAAACCCAAGGCTGTGAGTTTTACACCCTTTTGGAAATAAAGCAAAAGCCTTTGTTTGAATTATCCTCTGCCAGTTTCAAAAATAAATTAAATATTTCAGCCAAATCATATTTGATGGATCAAAAACAGGCAATAAATTTTAAAGAACAAAGAAAATGAAATGGCCAAAACTGAGAATTCACTTCTCCCATTTATATACCCCATGGAATCCCTTCTACATTGAAAAAATGCTTCCCTCATTTAATAGAAGAAAATTTCATTTTATTTTAAGCTAAGAGTTCAAAACTATAATGGTAAAATTTTGATTAATTGATGCAGGAAATTCTTAGAATCCAAATTTAGTTGGGAAATACAGGATTTGAAACCATGAGCTTCACATTCTTGGGTTCTGATTCAACCACTAATCTAAGGTTGCCATTTCAAGAAGGGCTGTTTTTCCTGTCCAATTTCCAAGGTTTAGCTTCTTTTAGATTTAAAAAAATTATTTTTTTTATTAAGAATCATTTTCAGGCTTCCAAGGCCAATAAATATAGTCCTTTGGTGGAGGTCTGAATGAAAGAATGTCTCTGAATTCAATTTTAATTATACATACATTCAAATTTGTGACGCCCTTGGTTCTTATTCCAGATTGGATTCCCCTGTTTTTCATCATATGCCATACCTTTTTGTTCTTTTATTTTTTTCTCATTATAATATCTTTTAAACTCCTGTGAGTTTTTGCACTTCTAAAATTTAAAGCCACATTCTCTATTTCAAATATAATACCTGCAAGTAGATTTTTAGTGGGTTTTCTCTCTTTATTTCTTTGAAATTCATTGGATAATACTCTTTGAATTAACAGGGCCCCCTATTATTCCCTGAAATACATCAATACCATCAATTTTTTCAATTAGATTTAACTTTTATCTTAAATAAAAATCAAAAAAAAAATTAGAGATGTCCTTTTCTTTTAATATTTTAACACTTGAGAAAGCCCTCTGATATCTTTAACCTGACATGAATTTTTCTTAATCTATTACTTTAAATCAGAAATACATACATAGGTGATGGATAACATGTTTCTTCAATAAATTAAAAACCCCCTTGATCTCATAATAAATTTGATAATCTTGCAACTCTAAAATTAGATTAGTCAAGCGTCATTCCTATTAAAAAATATTTATTAGTTTTGTGATTTCACCCTGGATTTTGAAATTTTTATTCAATTCCCTTTAGGGTGTATCATAGTTCAATGGTCTGCCATTTATTACAACAGTTTTCTGAAATACAAATATCTATTAAGTGGCCTATTTCAAAATTCCAGGCTTCATAAAAATGGCATATTTCAAAAATCCAACCCACCATTTATGTATAGTCATCAATAAAAATGCAAGAAACACACCAATACCAACACCTCCACTTCATCAAGCCAATAAAAACCCATCTCAAGCTCTATACATCAGGCTCACATCAACTATTTTAATTGGGTTCATTTCCATAAACTCTGCCAGGATTGGAATATAAACTTACTCACTCCTCAATCATTGCACACCTCATCATATAAAAATCTCAACCCATTTGATGCTGCCACCACAGAAATCAAGACTTTCTTGGATCTTCTCAATAATTCATTTCTTGAAAACAAAATTTTCACAGAACCCCATTCATATTTTGCAAGAATATCATCACCCTAAGTCATTTTTGGCACTGGGAAATATTCTCCTACAATAATTTTTTCAAAGAAGCGGCCCAAAATGAGGAATCTTTTCAGGTAAAGAGATTTTCAAGGATAATTGCTTTACCATGATTCTTCCTCTAAAATTGAAACAACTGAAAAACTTTGCATTAATTCTCTTTCTTTTTCCCGAAATGGATACTCATTAAATTTGTCAGCCCAGTCCAGAACCAATATCACTTTTCCTGATTTAATACTTTCCCCAAACTCAATATCAAGGCTTGAAATCCTCTTGCCAACAAAAGAGGAAAGGGATTGTGTATCTGAATTATTCCCTCTTTTTTGGATAAAAAAAAAGGAAACAGAGCAGAAATTTCCCTAGCAAACTTTCAAAAATTTGCAAGAGCACAGGAAATATCACAGACACAAAAAATTAATATTCCAAATTTATTCTTCCATAAAATTTCTAAAAAACAACCAGAATACCAGCCAAAAGAACAATACAAGCAGAACATAATGAACAGGGAAAGAATATCAGAAATAATTTAGGACTGGACCAGAGGTAAGAAAACCCAACCAGCCTCACTAGATTCCAAACAAGGGCCAGGAAATAATAATAATTTCCTTCCTCCATTCCACTACCATAATCACGTGAGAAGTTTTGAGCAGGTAACCAGAATAGAGCCAATGAAAACAAAGGAATACCTTGCTATCAAGTCTTGTGCCTCTGCACCATCCTTCTGCATCCTCATTGATTTCCAACCGCTAAAAAATATTCTTTGCATTATCCTCATTGTCATTTGAAACTTGTGGGGCTTTAAACCACATCTATCCTCAATGAATTAAAGATTAATAAACTAATATATTCTTTCTCCTGCTAAAATAACTCCACTGATCTTGCTGCTACTGCAAAAAGTTTACAACATTGAGCCATTTTTCCCACCTGGTCCGAATTTCTTAAACGCTCTGTAATTATTCACAGTTACCAAAAAATTTCCCTTGCTCACCCAGGCTCCATCCTACCACCAGTTTATTCCAGCTTGTAAGATCTCAGTAAAACCAGAGCATTCTGACTCAAAATACAAGTACCACAAACATCTTGAAACCTTTTAAATCTCTTCCAAAAATTATACAAAAACCCACTGAAAGCTCTTTTCAACCCTTTAAAAGTCTGTACTGCCACTGAATGATGGAAATTTTTCTCTCTACCAATTCAATATTCACCTTTTTTCAGTCCATCTGGCCCTCTGATAGTTCTTCAGCTAGATCAAATTGTCCAATAATTTTGAAAATTCCATAGATCTCTTGGCAAAATGAAAAACTTACCTCAAATTCTCCCAGAATTTGACTTATTAGTGTAAAAAACCAGTGCAATATAATTCAATGGTGTTGTGGCCCCAGTAATCTTGGTTCAACCTTATTGTTTTTCAGAGAATTTGATTTTTAAGAATATGGAAAGACCTCAATCCTTTAGACAAATATTTTTGAATCACTTGTTAACACCATTTTTCTAATTCACCAAGCTTCTGGCTCATCAATGAGTCAACAGCTTTCCCATTTCAGTTCAATTGGAACTTTAACTACACTATTTACTCCACTCCAGTTGCTGAACAACCAGAAAAAAAGAACTCTTCTGTTCTCAATAGAATTTGATTACACTAACCTCAGTCATCCTCCCTCAACCCTTCTAAATTCCAGGAAAGAGATCAAAATTTACCCTAAAAGCAACTCGCCCAATTCAATCTAGCCCAGAAACATTCATTATAGGAAGACCTAAATTAATGAAATAAAAACTCACCTCCAAGTTTCCTGGAAAATATATAGAATAAGATGTAACAGAAAGAAAATAAAAACTCCAAAAGAAGGGAGGGATATTTGAAACCAATAAAATAAAGAGGGCTCAAGGCTGTAATTATTGTTATGGTGAATTTGAGAGGTGTTGAATTCTTGGGGCTAAGGGCCATTTTTTGTTTCTTCATTTCTCTGTCCAAAACCAGCAGCAGTTAATCTTGATTTTATCTAGTCAAATTACATATGAGAGGAAAAATAGAGCAACAGAAGGATCAATTTTAAGATTTTTGGTAACAGTGCATTCAAGAAAATTCTTCATGTCAAGGCAAAAAAAATTGATTTTATAAGAAAAGATGTGACCAGGCCTGGAGAGAATTTTGAGCTCCAAGCAGAGGCTACTTGCAAGGAAAGATTTTGAGGATGTGAGCAACAGAAGTTTAGGGATCTGTCATGGTGATGGGGAGAGGATGTGAGAAATTTCAGTCTAGGGAGCTGTTGCTGTTTTAGAGAGAGGATATTTTTTTTGTCTTGATTTTTTGGTTATTTTTTGGTTGGCCGTTCTTGATTTTGGTTTCCACATTCAATTGTGGTTGGATGGTTCTTGAGGCAAGGTCAGCCTTGCTATTTATTTCTTCTTTCTTGAGGTTATTTTGGTCTGAATATGGATTTATGCAGAGGCCACATTCCAATAGGGATAAATTGGATCAATGGTTGTGTTGAGGCAACTACCACAAGTTATCCCAATCAGGATAACTTGGAGGTATTCTGGCAATTTAGTTGGACGGAATCAGCTGCCTAAGTTTTTTTTTGATCTTTTTGTAGTTAAAAATAAATATGGAGGAATTAATCTTTCTAAGAGAGGTGTGATAATTTTAAAACCCCCCATGCCTTGATTATAGAAAGGGACCCTGAATTAAAGGCCTTGGTAAGACCATCCACAACAATGTCTTCTCAGGGAACTAGCGTTATTTAAATCTTTCTGTTTTCATATAGGTTTCTGATATATTTGATTTTGAGCTTATTTTTGGAGTTTGGTGCAAAATTTCTGATTTTTTGGGGGATTCATTTATTTTTAACATTTAAAATAGAAATAAGAGAATAAATTGGCCATAGTATGTGCATCAGTTCAGATATCCATATGATTTCATTGTGACAGAAATCCAGCAAGTTGAATTCAGTTTCATTGGATGACATGGTGATTTCTTTCTGTTTTCAAATGTTCCAACAGATGGGACAATTGAGCCAAAAAAAAGCCTATTTCAACTTCTTGATTTTATTGTGTCTATCTTATCAGCCCAGTAGGCATCACTAAATTATATCATTCTAGAAGAGGAAAAATAGTAAGAAGGGGAAACTGAAAGATAATTTAAAGTGGTTCTGGCCAAGTATTTCCAGAAGTGTAGAGCTTCTTCACAATGGTTTATTCCTGGATTTTTTTTTGAATTGCAAAATTATGGATGCTGCTTGAGTGATTTATGGACGATTTCTACAGGAAAGATATTTTAGAATGCCAGTGTAGGTTTGTTAATTGATTTTGAGATTTTTTAATTTTTCTATTTCTTCCTCAGTTGCCTTTGGAAGTTATATGCTTGGGGTGAGAGTAGTGAGAACAGGTTTGAAATTTTAAAGCCCCACAAGTTTGAGTCCTTTTTCAAAAAAGTTTTTTGTGAGAGTGATATATAAAAGTCTTAGAGTGTCAATTTGATCACAAGAAGATTGCTGGACTGTGAGCAGTGGAGTTGGGAAAATCTTTAAGGAAAATGGATTTGAATTCTTGGGTTCATCCAGCTACAATGAGGTCATCTACATGAAAGAAAAGAAAGGAATAAAATTCTTTATGGATGTAAAGGCAGGTGTTTGAATTGAAAGGAACATATTTGATTTATTTGAGACAATTTTTAAGAGTGCTTTACCAATTTTATGGGGCTAGCTTGAGAACATAGAGATATTTTTTTCATTTTGAGGAAGGGGGCATTGCTTAGAAAGACTGATGGATTTTTGATGTAAATGTCTTCTTTCAGTGGAGCATAAAAAAAGGAAGCCTTCACCTTCTAAATGTCTGATAGAAATTTTTCTGTAACTGGATAGAATCAGAAGCATCAAGAGTGTGGTGAAATTTCCAGTGGGAGAGAAGGTATTTTCATAGTCAATGCCTGGAACTTTTTTGAACCCTTGGATGCAGAGTCTAGCCTTTTTGATTTCTGGATATGAGGCAGCAGAGGTTTTGGTATTGAGCACCATGAAAGTCTTCAAGTAAGAGTCTGTAATTATGGTTGCATCTTCCCATAACTCCATCCTTTCAGTGAAGTTGAATTCAGGTTTGATGGCTTCAGAGAACTTTTCAGGGGTGCTGAGATATGTATATCTGGCAGTTTTCAATCTTGAGGATATTCCTCTCAGGTTTTATCTGGGAGGACTAGGTTGGCTTTCTGGAGTTTTTGATTTCTCAGGACTATCTTGATCTGATCCTTGGCGTTCTGGTATGCTCTCATCATAATCCACAATTTACCCTTCACTAATTTTTTCTTCAGTTTTGTCATGTGAGTTTTTGCTTTCACTGTCTGAATCCAAGTGATGTGTTGTTTCTCTGAGCTTTCTGGTAGGATGGAGTTGGCCTGTGTTCTCAAATTCAAGATACAAGGATTTTTTATTGTTATTTCTTGCAGTGACGCTAAGGAAATTAAACTTTTTGGTCTCAATAATTTTTTTGGAGTCAGAAAGAATGAGATAAGATCTAAGACTATCATTGAAGGCAATAAGAATTCCAGTTTTTCCCTTGGGTTTTATTTTGGAGAGGGATTTCCTGGGTAGATTCAGGAAGTACACAGGATTTATGATGGGATGAAAGTAGTCTAGGGGAAGATTTTTGTTTTTGAAGATGGATTATGGAAATTTTTTGGTCTCATGGCTAGCTATCTGATTCAGTGTTAGAGTGCTGGCCTAAAGGAAAAATTTTTAAAATTTCTCGTTTATGCCGGAGTTGTGGAAAATTGTTCTGTTGTGTGTCTCAGACAGAACTTTTTTTTGAGGGGTATATGGGTCAAAATATGTTGTTTTGATTAGATTCCTTTTACAGTACTATTTGAAATCCTCATTCTTGAATTCAACTCCTCTTTCAGAGTGTAGAAAACTGGGATAGTATACAAATCTCTTGTATTCCAGATCCGGGAAGTGAGAGAGATTTTCAAAAGTTTTTCTTTTGGATCTAAGATGGGTGCCAAAGCAGTATCTGGAGTGGCTTTCAACAAAATTGAGGATGTACCTGTGATTTAAAATGAAGAAGTAGTGATAGGCCCAATGATATCAAGATGAAGCTCTTCAAAGGGTCTAGATGCTGGGCTATGTCTCATTTTTAAGGAATCTTTGGTTATATTTCCAACAGCACAGGACTTGCATATGGTATCTGGTTAAATGGGTATATTTAACTTACTTCTGATTCTGGGGTAGCTGAAATTGCCTAGGGATTTGTGAAAGAATTCTTCATTAGAGAGGAAGAAAACTTCTACTGTTTTGCTTATAGGTATGACTCAAAGATTTTTCTGATATTGTTGTTTGAGAATCACCCTTCCATCTTGAGACACCAAGATCTTTTTCAATTCAAAATAAAATTTTTATTGGCCCAGAAGTAGACAACAAAAAGATAGGAGATTGTCTGATAGACCAGGGAAAAATAAAATATTCTTTGACCACAGATTAGAGCCATCATCATCCTTCAGACACACGGTCCCAGATTGTTTGATGCCCAGTAGAGAGGTTCTAGATACAGTCTTTATGGATCCTTTTTATTCTTTACAGAGTTTTTTGAAGAGGCTGGAATCTGAGATCATATGAGAAGTAGAGCTGAAATCAAGAATCATGCAGTTTTCCAGGTGTGAATGAGAATGATGAAGACAGCTGACAGTAATTTAAGTCTCCCCAGATGAATTTCCCTTTGGTCTGAGTTTGGGGTGGAGATTCCAACAGTTTGAGCTGGAGTTCTGAGCTAAAGGATTATGTTTACCTTTCTTGCGTTTGATTTTGCTTTCTTTGGTGGTGTGAATTGAAGTGGTCTTGGTTTTTTATGAGCTCATAGTTATTCTGTTGTTATAGATAATGAGATCTAATTGAATTTCAACAGAACTAAAAACCAGCTGAGGTTGAAAGAGTAGAAAAGAAAAATATCAGAACAAGACATCAAAGAATAGATAAAGAAACAGGAAGAGAAAAGACGTTGAGCCCTACAGCTTAGATCAATAATGATAGTCAGATGAGACAGCTTTAGTTTAGGAGAGATGAGAGAGTTAAGGACAAAGAGATAATCTGAGGAGACAGAAAGAATGGGATTTGAATATAGGCAGAGTTTGGCTAGTCAAAGCAGAGAGTCAGATTGGATCCATGTTTTGTTGAAGAGCAATATCTATCTTACCAGTCAGAGATATTTATGAGATTGGGTCGAGTATATATTTGTAGGTTTGGTGACATATGTTGAGGTTAGAAGGGATTGGAGAAAATAGAGAAATAAAGAAATTAGAATAATAAACAAGAAGAAAAGAAAGGAGAAATAGAGAGAAGATTGATAGTCGAGAAGAGATTGAGAGATCTGATCAAGATGATGAATAGAGATGATGAAAATGATGAGTTGTCGGGGTCCCCCGTCATAGACTCAATGAGTATGAGTACCCGCGCGCAGAAGCGCAGGAGGAGAAATGGACATGCGCATGGACGCGCAGTGGAACAGAAGGGCGCATGGAAGCGCAGTAAGAGAGGAGGGAAGCTGGAATACTCAACAGCCCTTGTGACTGGTAAGAGGAGATTTGATTGAATTAGCAGGTGAAAGAGGTTTTTTGGAGTAGTTGAAGGGCCCCAACGGACGTTGCTTTGGTTAAGGGATCTGCTATCATTTTATTGGTGGGTACCAGATCAAGAAGAAATTTAGAGAGGTTGAAGTCTTCGCGTAGGCCTTTAGTTTTGATGTTGATGTGTCGTGATTTGGAGTGAGATCCAAATTTTTTTATTTTATTGTCTAACCCTTTGTTATCCACGTATATTCTTGATTTGGTTGAGGTAGAGTTGTATATTTCATCCACAAGGTGAGTGATCCACTTCAACTCGAGGTAGCAATCAAGCAGCGCATTGAGTTCCGATTCTGTAGAGGAGTACGTTATGTTACGTTGTTGTGAGGAGTTCCAGATGACTGGACTGCCAAAATGTAATACTATATATCCGGTTTGAGATTTGCGAGAAGTGGGATTGTCTCCCCACGTAGCATCACTATAGCCGCAATACAGTCCTTGGACAAGTTGTATTTTAGAGTCAACTTGAAGTTTCTAGTGGTTTTGAGGTATTTCCATACTTTACGGACTTCCCTCCAATGAGTTATGCCAGGTTTTGCATTGAATCTTGCCAGACTGGAGACCGCGAAGGAGATTTCCAGACAAGTGTATTGAGAAAGATGGTTTAATAATCCAATTGTCTATTGATAATTAATTTTGAGCTGACAAAACTGAGCATTATCTTCGTTGGAGGCCTGTTTGAGATGTAAGTTTTGTGTTAGAGGTGTATTTATATCCTTACATTCAGTGAGACCCAATTCTTCAAGGCCTCAATCAATGTATTTTGGCTGACTCAGAAATATGCTGTCCCCTTTGAATTCCATTAACATCCCAAGAATTTTATTCGGCGAATGGCAGGAAGAGTTAGAGAATCTTTTCAGGAAATTGACTTTGAACAAGTCAGTTTTCCCTACTAAGATCAAATCATCAACATGGAAGTAGAGAACTTCCCCGGATTTAGAATTGAGATATAAACAAGGGTCGCTCTTTGATTTGCGGAATCCTTGTGATTTGATCCACGCGGTGAGGGTCTCGTACCAATTTTTGGGTGATTGACGTAAACCGTAGAGGGATTTTTTTAATTTGAGACATGGAGATTTTCGATCCGAACCTTCAGGAGTTTTGATGATTACATTCTTGTTCAAGGGAGCATGGAGAAAAGCCCCTTTAACATCAAATTGCGTAAATTTCATTTTATTCTTTAGACCATAGACCAGCGTGAGAAGAAGTGATCCTAGTTTTCCGGTAGGCGCCCAAGTCTCCTCAAAATCTATGCCTTGAATTTGATCGAATCCCTGTACACATAGGCGGGCTTTGTATTTTACGGTTTCTCCATGACAATTTTCTTTTACTTTAAATACCCACGTTGTGTTCAATATATTGTTGGGTTCGTTGTAATATTCTTCCCAAACCTCTTGAGATTCGATTGATTTAAGCTCTTCCTTGGAAGCCTCTTTCCACTTTGGCCATTCAGAACATTTTTGGGCGGCCTTATAAGAGGGAGGTTTGTAGTAATGATGGAAACCGTACCTTTGTGGTTTCTGGAGTTCATTTCTGGGAAGCAGATTAATTCTTTGATGAGGCGGTTCCGGTTGTGAATGGGAAGGGAGAGGCAGAGGTTGAGGTGTAGAATGAAGAGCATCTTCTTGATCAGAGTCTGACTCAGAAATTTCCGAGTTGGTCTCCCTAATCAAGTATTTTTTATCAGTAGTCAAGAAGTCCGTTTCGTAGGAATTTGATTCAAGGTGAGAAAAGATTTCCAAGCCAGGCAATTCAAAGCAAGGGAATTTGTTAAATCAATTTTTGAGAAATTTCAGATGCTTAGTTTCAATGACGGTCCCGAGCGTATCCAGGATTAAGTAAGAGTGGAAGACAGGGTTGAAACCAATCAGGACTCCTTCAAGACCTTTTTTGTCAAATTTTCTCCCTTTTTGAAGACAATTGGCAAGGTAGATCACAGAAGAACCTACAGGTTTCAAATAATTAGCTGCGAGTGTCTTGCCAAAAATGAGTTCCCAGGGAGACAACGGATTACCTTCTCAAGGGATCTGGTTTAACATAAAGCAACAGCTTTGAGTTACTATATGCCAGTAGTTCTTGGCTAGGCGAGATGAGGAGAAGGTGGATCTGGCTGATTCTATGATCGTCCTATTTGCTCTTTCAGCTCTTCCGTTATGCTGAGAATGATAAGGTTCGGAAGTACAAAGTTTGATGAATTTTTCTTTGGCAAAATCTTCCAGGTTGGAATTATTAAATTCAGTCCCTTTATCGGAAAATATTTCAGAGGGATAGTAGTTTAGACGTTTACATTTGGTCTCCAGGATGTTGATAATTGTTTTGGGGGTCTGATCTTTGGAAGTTAGAGGAAAACATGCGAGGTAGCCGGTAAAATTATTGACTAGGGTGAGAAGATAAAGATGTCCAGCCTTTGATTGAGGAGTGATTGCCCAACTAAATCGAGGTGGATTTGTTCTAAAGGTTTGCTAGCAGGAGAAGAGACATTGGAAAATGGATATTTGGTGATCTTACACTTGACGCAAATGTCACCTTGAAAGGACTGAAGTTCATCGTTCAAAAAGCAATCCTTCAGGAGAGGTTTAAGCGTTGAAATAGAAGCATGACCGTACATCTTGTGGAAATCTAAGAGGGTATATGTGAAATTAGAAGATTGATTGGAGATATTCATGGTATTGTTCTGACCAGCCGATTGAGGTTTTTCGATGACAAACAAGTTGTCCCTGATCAAGGCCTTCAACACGACTCAATTGTCTTGAGTTACCTTGAACGAATGGCGAGTCTGAGTGAGATTACACCCCTTTTTAGCAAGGAGTCCAGGACTGATTAGATTGACAACGATGTCCGGTACATAAGCACAATCTTCAAGCGTGATCAATGAATCTTTCCAGTCTAGTTGGACTGTTCCAATTCCTTGTATTTTAAGATTGGCCTCCAATTTTCTGGTCTTGATTTCTTCAGATTTGTCTTGTAATTTTATCAAAGAGAAAAATTTCAAATCATTGAAAATGTGAACTTTGCCCCCAGAGTCTAATAGTAAATTTGGATTATTATCTGAATCAATCCAGAGCGTCAGTAAGGCATGGTAGTTGATGGTTGGATTTTTCTTGTTCTTATTTTTCCATTTGTTTTGTTGTTCAATCCACCATTCAGGAGCAACTTTGGGATGGAGATGAAAGCAAGAAGATTGAGCGTGGGGAGCGTTAGGATCATGATAGCCTTTGCGGCATCTCAGTTTTACTTTCTTGTAGTCTTTGAAGGTTCTCGTCCTGGTCAAAACAAGTGAGACGTTGGTGGAAGGTTTGCTAAGATTGGATTGAGCCTTTCTCTTGTTATGGTACTGGATAAGATGATTAAAAACTACTTCCATTGTCAGATTTTTCTCTA
Source organism: Puccinia polysora (assembly GCA_025617555.3). Classification (NCBI taxonomy): domain Eukaryota; kingdom Fungi; phylum Basidiomycota; class Pucciniomycetes; order Pucciniales; family Pucciniaceae; genus Puccinia; species Puccinia polysora. The sequence continues at coordinate 31,001,775 of CM062625.1, forward strand.
CGTGCATGATTTGCTGCTTGAGGTTTTCAAGAGTAGGAGGAAACTTGAATAGTAGTAGATACGCCAAGATGTCTTTTGGTAATTCAATCCCGACATGCGTCATCCTTGTGATGGCCTTTCTCATTTCTGTGATAAAACTCTCTATGGCCTTCTTGTGGAAGGTGGAATGAAGGAAGTGATTGAATACTCTTGCACGGTTTGCTGTCTTGGAGGAGGCAAATCTTCTCTTAATTTCGGCCCATAGAAGTTTAGAAGACAAGATATTAGATGAGTTGACTACATTTGCGTGAGTGATACTGTTGAGCTTGGATAAAAGAATCGCTCTAATTTCCCTATCTTGTTTTGATGATAAAGGACCGGAATTTCGAGTGATAGCGTCCTTAATATCTTTGAGATCGAACAGCATTAACATCTTGTCTCGCAAAATAGAGTAGTTTTCTTCATTGAGAGGAGGTATAGCGTCTACGGATTCTTTAAGCGCAACTTGATGGAAGTTTTTGTTTGCTCTGGCTGGTTCGTTCATGGCTGGCTCGGTTAAGTTTGTGTGGAGGTCCTTTGGATTTTAACCGTAATGAGATCTAATTGAATTTCAACAGAAATAAAAACCAGCTGAGGCTGAAAGAGTAGAAAAGAAAAATATCAGAAAAAGACATCAAAGAAGAGATAAAGAAACAGGAAGAGAAAAGATGTTGAGCCCTACAGCTTAGATCAATAATGATAGCCAGATGAGACAGCTTTAGTTTAGGAGAGATGAGAGAGTTAAGGACAAAGAGATAATCTGAGGAGACAGGAAGAATGGGATTTGAATATAGGCGGAGTTTGGCTAGTCAAAGCAGAGAGTCAGATTGGATCCATGTTTTGTTGAAGAGCGATATCTATCTTACCAGTCAGAGATATTTATGAGATTGGGTCAAGTATATATTTGTAGGTTTGGTGACTTATGTTGAGGTTAGAAGGGATTGGAGAAAATAGAGAAATAAAGAAATTAGAATAATAAACAAGAAGAAAAGAAAGGAGAAATAGAGAGAAGATTGATAGTCAAGAAGAGATTGAGAGATCCAATCAAGATGATGAATAGAGATGATGAAAATGATGAGTCGTTGGGGTCCCCCGTCATAGACTCAATGAGTATGAGTACCCGCGCACAGAAGCGCAGGAGGAGAAATGGACATGCGCATGGACGCGCAGTGGAACAGAAGGGCGCATGGAAGCGCAGTAAGAGAGGAGGGAAGCTGGAATACTCAACAATAGAATATTCTTAAGTGGTTGAGAAACAAGTATGGATTTATGGGCTTTTCTAAGTGAGTAATATGTTGGCTGATGTTGTTGGTTTTATTGGTAATTTTTTGAGGATGGTGTATCCCAGGATATCTTCAGGAATAAAGATACCCACTTTGTGCAGCTGGTTGATTGAACCCTTGATCTGAGTTATGAATTTTTGGATGTTGTTTTGATTAAAAGTGATACAAAGAAATTCTTTGTACACCCTGGCTATGTTTGATTCTTCAGTTGAGGCAAAGAATTTCAGAATGGATCTCCAGATGGCTTTATATTATTCCTTTTTCTAATGATTTATTATCTTTTCATGAATTGAAGGATCCAACTTGGATATAAGGATAGTTCTAATGCTCAGGTTATTTATAACTATAATTCTCTGTCTGAGAGAGTTTTTTTTTCCTTGAGGCCTTTCAGTTTCACAAATTTTTCTATTCTGTCTTTCCAAAGGGAGATTTTTTCCATGGTTGGGCATGGAATGATTTTCATGGATATCTTAAGGATGTCTTGAGTCAATGCTTCTGACATTTCTGTTGCTGGTTCTAGGAGAGAGGCTTGTTTTTATTATCTATCAAGGATTCTTCTTTAAAGAAGTGCTTGAGCCATCAATTATCCCTTTGAAATGGGAGCCTATTCAACTGTTAATAGTTTTGGATTCTTGAGCCTAAGGACCTTGTTTTTTGTCTTTATTTCTCTTTCTATAACCAGAAGCAGTTGAAATTGATTTGATCTAGTCTACTTACAAAGGAGAGTAAAAATAGAGCAAAAGGAGGAGCAATGTTAAAATTTTTTGTAAGAGTGCACTCAAGAAAATTCCTCATGTCAAGGCAAAGAAAATAAGAAAAGATCTGACCAGGCCTTGAGATACTTTTGAGCTCCAAGCAGAGACTAAATGCAAGGAATAATTTTAAGGATGTGAGCAATAGAAGTCTAGGGAGCTTTTGCGGTGACAGGGAGAGGATGTGAGCAATGGCAGTCTAAGGAGCTGTTGCAGTGGTGGAGAGTGGATAGGTGTTTTTCTTCATCTTTTGGTTAGTTTTTGGTTGGCCATTCCTTGGGAGGTTGGTCTGGAGTTTTTTGCTCCATTTGATTGTGGTTGGATGGTTCTTAAGGCTGGTTTATTATTTCTCCACATTTCTTCTTTCTTGATTTTATTGTGGTCTGAAAATGGTTTTATGCAGAGGCCACTATCGCAAGTTGTGCAAATTTGGTTAACTTGGTTGTAGTTGCATGGAAGTGAATACCCCAAGTTATTCCAATTGGGATAACTTGGAGCTGTGGTTGCATGGAATCAACTACCCCACAAAACCAATACAATCTATCCCAATTGGGATAACTTGGAGGTTTTCTGGCAATTTAGTTGCACAGAAGCAACTGCCTAAGTTTTTTTATCTTTGTGTAGATAAAAATAAATGTGGATAAATCAATCTTTCTAACAGACTTGGGAGAATTTCAACAAGATTTTGTGTTATGGAATGAAATGGAGGTCCTAGGGTATTAATTAAATGAAAAAAAGTGTTCTCTATCGGTGAAACTTCAAAAAATGTGGAAAGATAAAGTAGAGCACTCAAAACCATCTCCCTTGGGAATCAGGGCCTTCCATTCAAATTTTCTCTTAAATTAAAAATAAAATTAAAGTATTTCAAATCATCAGATTTAGATTGTTGATTTCCCAAGGAATCTTTTGGGCTTTGTATAATTTTGGAGTATTTATCAACATCTGGATGGTAGGATTTATGGCATGGTTTCTCTCCTGGAAGTTTGAGCTCAGATCAGTGCTGGATGTTGATAAAATAAATTCCAACCAATTAAGAGATGAAAAAATTCTGCACATAATACTTTGGGAGGAGAGAATTTCAAGAAATTGATTAATGTGATCCAGGAAAATCTTGGGCTAGTTTGGGAACAATGAGAGAGGATAGATCAGTTGTGTGGCATTGGTAGTTTCTGCAATGGGAATCATGCTGGTTTATTGTTTCATTGATGAGGAAGGTAGTTTTAAAATATGGATGAACTTAGGTAATGTGCATATTAGTTTGTAATCCAAATGAGATGCACAAATGGGCCTCCACAGCCTATTGGACATCACGTGGGCCACATGGGCCTATGTGGATGTTATTGGTTTTGGGGATTTGGGCAACAAAACAAATTTTCCAAGTCAATTGGGACACCGGCCTTGAAAGGCCCATCAGGGTGGATGGGACACCGGCCTTGAAAGGCCCATCAGGGTGGATGGGACACCTTAGCCAGATGGGCTTATCTGGGAATTTATGAGCCCAAGGATTATTATGGACATACTTGGCCAGACGGGATGGCCCACCAAAGTATTTTTTTGGGGCCTTTGGGCCTTTGCAGCCCATTTGGGACGCTTGTTTCTCACCTGGGGCCTGTTGCAGGGCCGTCATAGAGGGCAGGGGACTTTGCTTGGAGTCCCCCCACCAGCTATGTGTGGGGCTGGGGCCCTGTTGCGCCACCCGGCTGGTTGCGGTGTAAGACTCCAAACGGTGCAGGGCGTTGACAGTTCTGTGCAGGGGATAGGTGCTTTTTTAGGCTGCCCTCCTGAGTGTTACAAAACTATTTAAATGTAACCCAGATCAAGTTCCAGTAAACTTTGTTAATGAGGAATCAAATGGGATAGGGATAAGTTGATAGCAACAATAGCTGAGGGGGGAAGCAGCACTACCTGAACCAAGATGATGAGAAAAAAGACTTTGAACGAAATAAGCCAAAGTTTGCTCAGAGTCCAATAGAACAAATCAGTTGTAAGTAACCGCGCTCACACGCTAATAACTCTGGTCGTCAGCAGGTGCTTGGGAGCGATCAAATCAAACCCAATCAACCTCCAGGTTCTCAATGAACCTGCCCAACTCTCCGCAATCAAGCGCTTGAAGGGTACCAGATAATGGTGGGTGGCTGCACAAGACAATGCAATATGTTTATGGGTCACTGAAACAAACAGTAACAATTTCGGACTAAGAGTAACCCAACACTTCTCAAGGTTTCAAGAATAGTGTGGCAGAATGCAACTTGAATAATTAAAGGGAGGTTTAACACTCCAGGTTTAAACTTAATACAACCTCTTAGTCAAACGTGACTGGTCCAGAAAGACAATCAAATGAATGATCAAGACCAAATAATGGTCAGAAAAAGGGATCAAGAGTGGTATAACACACTCAAGAATTCAATTTAATGAATTCTTCTTCAACCAGCAAGGCTATGGTTGGTGATAAGGAACAGGGCCACAGAAGGGCAGATCAGAGTTTTGGACTTAAAAAAAGTCAAGGGTAAGGGATAAGGATCAAGGGATAATCAAAAGATATATCCGGATAAGTGATCAATTTCACAAAGGAAGGAGCTCTTGGATCAGAAGCTCATAATTCTTATTAGTGGGAAGAATTGATGATGGAAAAAGCAGGGGAGAGCCCCTCCTTTTATAGGCTAGAGAGCCCTGTAACTATTTACAATTGGATAACACAAATGAAAGCAGAACAAGCTTTTGGAGGCCCAGTTCACTTCTGCCAATCTTCCAGACTGGGGTGAGAGATTCTCACCCCAGCCTCTTGCTTGCAAATGTCCGTGCGGACATTTGCACACCTAGTAACAACGCAACACCCCTTCCCATCCCAATAAATGAAAAAAAGGAGGACGGTTGCTGCCAATCGTCAATCTAGGAGGAGAGGGTGATCCCAATGATGATGGAGGTGATGATGATGGAGTTGGTGAGCGCAATGATGATGATGCTAATCATTGCTGGATGGTTTTGATGATGAGCAATGGGGTTGATGTGATCAATGATCCTTGCTCACAAGCGGTGATGGTGGTGATGATGAGGATGCCATGATGGATGAATCAATGATGAGAGGGAAGGCAATGATTTGCGCATGGCCAATCGATGGGGAGGGTCATGATGAACAACTGATGGTCGCAATGAAAGTGAGGAATCAATCAAGGATGCGAGCAATGAGGATGAGGAGGAGCAAAGGATCCAAATTTTTTCTAAGTTCAAAATTTTTTTTTTTTTTAAAAAAATTTTTGAATTCTTTTCCCAAGGTGTCCCAAATGGTTCACCACAGCGGCCACGGGGGCTGACAGCCCCTGCCTCCCTCCCTCCCTTGCTTTGTTGCAAGGGGGAGGGAGGATGGCTGGTCCCTCCTCAACCAGAACAGCAAGCCGGTTGAAACGAAGGAAACCAGCAAGGTGGGAGGGGACTTGATCACCCCCCACCACAAGATTGATGGGGCCATCTCCCTTCCACCACCCCATTATCAAGGGGGAGGCAACCAATGGGGCTGGGTGGGCCTGACCACCACCCAGCCCACCTTCAGTGTGACAATCCCGGGGGTATCAAACCCCAGGGCGCCTGGAGGGGGATTCGATCAAAGGAGGGGGGGGGGGCGGGTGTGCATGCCCGCTGGTTACACCCCCCCCCTCATGAGTTCTTGGCCGGACCAAGAGTGATTCTAGGTCAACCCTGGCCATTTTGAGGGCCAGGGGCCTGGTTGCAGGAGGCAGCCAGGCCTGTGAGTGTATAGAAAGTGCCAGTATGGTTAGAAGAGAGATGTAACCATGTAACAGGGCTGGTTGTAATAGACAACCAGCCAGGGGCTGGTTCAGCCCTGTGAGGATGGAAACACAAAATTAAAACAGTACAGGCTGGTCAAAAGGGTTCAGAACTAATTCCAAGTCGGCTCAGTAAGCCCAAACCAAGTAACAGGGATTTTAGAGCCGGTAAAGACCATTTGGGGCAGAATTTTTTCCTTTTTATTTTCATTACATGAGCTCCACATGAGCACCATCTTTTTTATTTAGGGATCTCTTCTACCTGATGTTTTCCATCCATTTATTCATCAATTCATTTACATTTGCAAGTTTGCCATTGCCTCTACCTCAGATTAAGGATCAATCATAAGACATTATTGTCTCTGCATTTCATTTGCTTTAAATACTGCTATTTGACTAAGCTTGTAGGCCAATGATTCTCACAGGTAGTACCTGATTGGGGGGTTTGAATTGAAGAAATTGGTTGGTTTTTAGGTAGTTGATGGATTATTTTAGGTGTGTGAGGGGGGTGGTGAATTCAGTTTCAAGATAAACTGTGATCCTGAAAGTGACTGGATTGAACCTGAGCAGAAGTCTTACCAAAGAGTTTTGGTGGTGGCAGCATTAATTGCGGTGATAGACTTAATTTGATCAAAGAGTACTGGTTCTTCTTGGTAGTATTTATAGATTTAGGATGAAGATGGAGAAGGTGATGTTTGATGATTAATTTGAGAGTAGAGAGTTTGAATCCTTCTGGGGTATATTCAGAAAGAGAGGGAGAGAAGTACCTTCAGAGAATGTGTCTAAAAAACTCCACTTTTTTGCAGGTAAATCTAACAGACCTGAGTTGAAATAAGTGTATTTTTTTATTTTAAATTTCAGTTTTCAAATCAAAGATTTTGTTTGAAACAGGTTATTCAAAAAATAACCAATTTTATCATTCTTATACGCCCTATTGAGATAGGCTGTATTTATGTAATACTTTGATTTTTTGAAAATTTCCCTTATATTAAAAATTCATCCTCAATTTTTCAAATTTTTCAAATCATTTTCTTGCAGGAGTTCAATATTTGGGCCATCCCATTCAATAACTTGGTGCTTTTCATTTAAAATTATAATCCATATTTCTTGGGCTATGATATTTTTTCTGTATTTTCTGGCTTTTATTTTCTCACTTTAATGGTGAATGCATAAGTAATTATGATCAAATTAAAAGCCTCTGTTTTCTAGACACAACCTGATCAGATTTTAAAGATACACGCACTATTCATTTTATTTTGAATTTATCTTTAAGGAAATTCTATTCTGATGAAAAATCAATCATTCCCAATTCCCTCAAACAACCCTTAAATAATTCCAATTTTCATGCCTTCAAAATTTCTAAATCCCTTCCATTATTTGTTAAGAAGGCATGATTTCAGCATTTTTTTGCTTAAATTAGAACCCCTTCAAAAAAAGTGAATATAAAACTTTCAGGTTTGGAAAAAACTTTTAAGGCTTCAAGGAAGTGTGCATACTGCTTAAGGTTCCGATGTCTGCCTTGGATTTAAAACAATTCCTTTTGAAGATTTTTTGTGCTGGTGGAGGCCTTTGATGATTATTTCAGTCCTTTTGTGGATCAAATGAAACCTCTGGACCCCTGTGGGGTATTTCTGGGATAGAAGTTCTTGTAGAATATAAAAATGGCAACCAATTGTGTTGATATGAAAATTTAAAAAAATAATAAATGTTTGTTTTTTGCTAGGAATTCAGATCTTACTTCAAATTTTCAAAAAGAAACTTTATGAAAAGTTAGAAATTAATGAAAATGATAAAAATTCAATTTCTTTGCACAAAATTGTATATTTTTGGTTTGATTCAAATATAATTTTACCAAACATAGTAAAATATAAATAAATTCTAAATATACTTTTTTTTGAAGATGATTCCATATGATTTTTTATGTGGGAAAAAAATTCATAAATTACATCAATTATAAAAAAGATACCAAAAATGAATGTTTTTATATAAAGTTTTATATTTCTGATGGGATATAATTCCCTTTTTATAAACATAAAAAAGGTAAAAAAAGACAAGTAAACAAATATGGCTATTTTAGAAATCAAAATAAAACAAATGAGCTGATCCAAACAAACATTTCATCAAGTAAAAACTTGATGTGTCAGCTGGCTGACCTTCCAGATCCATCTTTCAAAGTGTCAAAAATGAAGGAAGGAAATCAATCAATCAATACAAGCTATTTTAAGGATTGGTAATATCCAAAATATTTTATCAGATTTTGATTCCCCACCTAATTTAGGATTGGGTCACTCACCAACTTTAAATTTTAAAGTCAGCTTCTTAATCCCTTTAATTTACCAAATATCAATGGTCCAAAAGTCATTTCCTCATTTTTTCACTTTTTGGCAAGCTTCAAGTTCACATGAATTTTCAGGTATAGTTTTCACACCTAAAATCCGGTTAAAATTTATGAATGATATTTCTTTTGGGATTTCTGAAAAAAAAACATGTTTTTTCAAAATTCCTGCATGCAGCTACAGCAGCTACCTAAAAACCTGGAGCTAATTTCAAGGCCAAAATTGTGGCATGCATCATTTTCCACTAAATTACAGGCTTTCAACAGGGAACAAATTAATTTATTTCAGATTTTGATTCCCCACCCACTTTTTAGTAGGGTCACTCACCAAACCTAAATTTTAAATTCCACTTCTTAATGCCTTTAATTGGCCAAATAAATTTGGGCCAAAGGACATGTCCTCATCTTTCAAATTTTAGGAAAGCTTCAAGTTCACATGAATTTTCATGTGTAGTTTTCACACCTAAAATCCAGTCAAAATTTATGAATGATATTTATTTTGTGATTTCTGGAAAAAAAAGATTTTTTTTAAAAATTCCTGCATGCAACCTCAGAAGCTAATTTCAAGGCAAAAATTTTGGAACAAAGCATTGGCAAACACACTAGAGGCTTTCAACAGGGCCCAAATTCCTGGGAAGGTTACACACATGCAGATGCAAACAACACAAAAGAAAGCCCAAAACAGCAGCTTTAAAAAGACAAAAACTACAGTCAAGGTTCAGAATTAAGGTGCTAAATCCCAGAAAGAAAGATAAAGAGCATTTGGAAAATTCTCCACAGATAGATTGTGTCCAAAAACATAAATAAATCAAATGAAAATAGATAAAAAGTTGAAGGGTAATGTTAAATTCACGGCTCAATGGGCCATATGGTACCCTACATGACTCAAATGAGCCGTGTGGCATGCTACATGGCTCAAATGGGCCGTGTGGCATGCAACACGACTCAAATAGGCTGTGTAGCATGCTACACGACTCAAATGGGCTGTTTGGCATACTGCACGACTGAAATGGGCTCTGAGGCATACTACACATCCCATTTGAGTTTTAAGACATGCTAAACAACTATAATCAAGTTGTGTAGCCTCCCCCAAATCATAAATAATGAATAAAAAAATTATAAATTATAAGTAATAAATTATAAATTATAAGTAATAAATTATAAATTATAAGTAATAAATTATAAATAAATGATAAATAATAAATAATAAATAATAAATAATAAATAATAAATAATAAATAATAAATAATAAATAATAAATAATAAATAATAAATAATAAATAATAAATAATAAATAATAAATAATAAATGATAAATAATAAATAATAAATAATAAATAATAAATAATAAATAATAAATAATAAATAATAAATAATAAATAATAAATAATAAATAATAAATAATAAATAATAAATAATAAATAATAAATAATAAATAATAAATAATAAATAATAAATAATAAATAATAAATAATAAATAATAAATAATAAATAATAAATAATAAATAATAAATAATAAATAATAAATAATAAATAATAAATAATAAATAATAAATAATAAATAATAAATAATAAATAATAAATAATAAATAATAAATAATAAATAATAAATAATAAATAATAAATAATAAATAATAAATAATAAATAATAAATAATAAATAATAAATAATAAATAATAAATAATAAATAATAAATAATAAATAATAAATAATAAATAATAAATAATAAATAATAAATAATAAATAATAAATAATAAATAATAAATAATAAATAATAAATAATAAATAATAAATAATAAATAATAAATAATAAATAATAAATAATAAATAATAAATAATAAATAATAAATAATAAATAATAAATAATAAATAATAAATAATAAATAATAAATAATAAATAATAAATAATAAATAATAAATAATAAATAATAAATAATAAATAATAAATAATAAATAATAAATAATAAATAATAAATAATAAATAATAAATAATAAATAATAAATAATAAATAATAAATAATAAATAATAAATAATAAATAATAAATAATAAATAATAAATAATAAATAATAAATAATAAATAATAAATAATAAATAATAAATAATAAATAATAAATAATAAATAATAAATAATAAATAATAAATAATAAATAATAAATAATAAATAATAAATAATAAATAATAAATAATAAATAATAAATAATAAATAATAAATAATAAATAATAAATAATAAATAATAAATAATAAATAATAAATAATAAATAATAAATAATAAATAATAAATAATAAATAATAAATAATAAATAATAAATAATAAATAATAAATAATAAATAATAAATAATACATAATTATAAATTATAAATTATAAATTATATGGAGTAGTGTATGGGCCCCCACGAGTTGAGCGGCCCTAAATGACTCCCACAGGCCATGTGGGGCCCTAAATGGCCCCCACACTCCTGGAGCCGTAAATTCAACATCACCAAAAGTTAAATTATTGCATTTAAATAAATTATTTGGAAGATGCCATAAACTTTTAAAATAAAAATTAACACCTTTGGAGGGCCTGAAACCCCACTATAAGTGAAATTCATGGGGACTAAAGGAAACACTATTTTTCTTAGAATATCTTCCATTCTGAATATGTAATCAGATGTGTGAAATTACCATGAAATACATGACCAAAAGTGAATAATGTGAGCCATTGGACACTTTTTCCAATAAAAATAACAAATTATTATTAGAGATAACTCTAGTTCTGGATTGATTTAGAAAAAAACCATGCTACAGCACCTAGAGCACATTTTAGGCTACCAATAAATGCAACTCTAGTCTCAGAAACTTCCCCACGTTTACCCTATATTTCTCAGAGAGATGTATTGGGACCCAGAAGGCATAAATAAAGGCCAATTTTAATGATGTTTAGACCCCATTCCAAGTTACACATACATCAAGATAAAATTCCATATAGCTATCATGTACTTATAAGAAATATTTAAGTGATCCTTGGCTTTATTCTGGTTATTTTTTCCCATACCAAACAACCAATGAACCAATTAGCACCATTTTAATTCTTCAAGCACCCCAACAAGACTCAAGACCAACTACTTTAAGTTATTTCAGGTACCTTGGAATTCAATAATCAACCAGTCATTTATTTCCTTTCTGATTTTGCTGTAGTTCTACAGGGCTCAGCAAGAACACCAGGTATTTCTACCTATATCTTTGGAAATTATTCCTTGATTAAAATTTCCAAAGAGAGAAGGTATAAAATTCTCATATTTAATCTCCTGAGGAAGAGGTTTTTAAGATCCAAATAAACTAATATTTCCCCTCTTTTTATATTTCTATCAATTTATTGATTTATTAATTAATAATAATCAGACCAAAAACTTTCCACTCTAAAATATCTGGATTTATAAGGATCATTGTTAAAATATTTGAATAGGGTGATGTTAAATTCACAACTCCCAGTTGTGTGGGAGTCTCGTAGGGCCCTACACGTCCCAATGGATGCGTGGGGGCCCATACACGTGTCCAAGACGCGCGTGTGGGAAAAAAACGCTTCCAGACGCGCCCAAGGGGTCATCTCAAACACGTGTGACCCCCGGGGGTCATATACACCCCATACATGGCGGTTTTGAGCAGTGTTTGGGGGTACAAAGCCCCTCTAGTTTTTATTTTTTTATTTTGATTTATTTATCTTTACTTATTTTTAAATTATTTCTTATTTTTTTGTTTTTTTAACCAAAAAATCAACCTTTTTTGATCTTTTGGTTGATTTCTGTTTTTTTTTTGTATTTTTATTAATTTTATTTTGGTTTATTTTATCCAACTTATTTCATTTTTTTTGCCACCAGACTTATAGGTGTGTGGCACGGCTACATGACTACATTCAAGCCGTGTAGAGCCCCACATGACTAAAATGTGGTTGGTCTGGCTGTGTGGCACAGCAACACGACTACATTTGAGCTGTATGGGGCTCTACAGGGCTCAAATGTAGTTATGCGGCCACCACACGGTGGTCCAGTGCCATGTGGAGTACAGCCCAACCACACTCAAATTTTGTGGGGCATGCACAGCTCAGGTGTAGCCGTGTAGCCCTGAATTTAAAATCACCAATTTGAATAATATATTGGGCAATGTTAAATTTGCAACCCTAAGCAGCTTGTTCACAACCCAAATCAGGTTTTCTGGCGGGGTTTCAACAAATTTTTGTTGTGAACAGCTGCTCATAACCCAAATCAGGTTGTGGGGCATGGTTGTGAATGGCTGCTCACAACCCATTTCAGTTGTGAACGGCTGCTCACAACTCATTTTAGCCAAGAACAGCTGCTCATAACACCAAAATGGGTTGTGGGTGGCTGTTTAAAACCCATTTGCAGGGAGAAAAAAATACATTGAAAATAAAATAAATAAAAAAAAAATTAACAAACAAAACAAAGTTCGACTTGACTAGCCCTAAAGGATAAAGACCTAAAATTGAATAAAAAATTAAAGAGTCTATGGAGCAGCCCTAAAATAAAAATCTCAAAAAAAAAAATCAAATCGACTAGCCCTAAAGTAAAAACACAAAAAAAAACAAGTTCAACTTGCGTTACACTGATCCCATCACAAGAAGTAAAAATAGTATGGAATCAGCCCAACACAATTTGAACTGACTTACCAATAAAACCTCATTCAAAACACTCAACATAATGATGTTAACTCAAAAAACTCAACAAAATTATGTTCAAAATGTGATAACCCTGTATATTAATAGCATTACAAGATCAGCATCAGAACCCAAACTCAAATGATGAAATTAAAATGACATTCATAACTTGTTATACAAATTAAGTTGATCTTTTAGATTTTCAACCCAAAAAGAAGCTTTTTTAGAAGTCATATAAGCAGGTGTGGAAACAATGGGCGCAATTGGAATCATTACTCCCTCAAGTACAAGATGAACCCAGTGATTATTGTTAAAAAAGCAAATGAATATAGCATCTGATTGTTCTTTGAAACCCATTTTCATAGGATTATAAGTACAAAATGAATCCAATCAAATGAAAAATATTGGTCTCTCATAAGTTACAGCTATTATTTTACCCATATCCAACTTTGAAAACCATTTTGAAGAGGGAATGGTTTCATTGATGTCATTAAAATCAAGTTGTTTTTCTATCTTTTCAACATGTTTTATGCCACCAAGGATCTCAAAACAGCATGTTCTATTTTTCCTCAATTTTCCAATCATTTGCTTTTGTAATTCAAACAATCCATGCTCATTGTACCCAAGTGATTTTGCAATGACTCTAAATCCACAATTTCCATCACCAACCGGATCCCAAACCTCCCCCAAGAACGTATGTAAGTTCCCAGATATCTGATTGAGGTAATTCACTTTTGGTTCCTACAATCAAAAATTAATTAGAAAACACTCTAATCTCATTCAAGGAAGCAACACTCACCAAAGAGGATCTTCTGTTTAACTTTTCCATTTCTTCCTCTTCCTGAGAAAAGTATTCTGATTCCAAATGAAGGAAGCCTAATTCACTTTCAGTCTCTTCCTCTGAGCTATGAAATTCAAATGAAAAGCCTTCCTTGCAATACCAAAATCAGTTTCTCATAAGCTCATTAAACCATAAAAATGAACATTTCTCAAAATAAAAGACTTACTACCTTTGGTCTTTTTGGTTCCCTTTTAACCCTTTTCCACCTCTTAATTTCTCTTTCAACATTTTCAAACTTTGAAAGTTCACAAAAAGTTGATTTCAATTTGGTTCAACTGCTGCTGTACCTTAATACCTTTGGCTCAAGCCTTCTCTTGGCAGTCAAAGTTTCTGTATAATCAACTTCAGAATTTAAAATCTAAAATCTAACACTTTGAGGTTGTGCCATAAGGATGGAATTGAACTTGTTGAAAAATTGGGATTTTTCAAGCACTGGATCTGTCAATCTTTAAAAAATAAAAAGAATAATTAATCTTTCAAACATAAAATTCCCATAAATCCTATAATTTCTGTCAATCCTATAATTGGTACCCTTCAAGAAATCCAAAAAGAGAACTTGCTTCACTGGAAGGGTCATAGTCCAACCTCCACTGATGATGAACATCCTCAGGCACAATTGATCCTCTTGATGCTAGTATTTTGCCTAAAATGTGGGAACATGGCAATCCCATTTTTTTTTAATAATACTTTGAGCACACCTTGCCTTCATGGTTGCGCTTAAACTTCTCAAATTGTTCCACAATGATTTTAATTCGCTCAATTGACAATTTTTAACCCAAAGGGAAAAGTCCTTTTGGAAGAACAGTTACTAAATTTATTTGAGAGTTTTTAATTGAGGCATTCACTGATTTTATTTCGCTTTCAATGGTTCCTTCAAGGTTTTTCTACCCATCCAAAATTTTCCCCAAGGATCCCCCAAGTAATTGTTTGAAATCAATGTTCCCCTTCTACCCAAGAAATTGTTTCATTGCCAAAGTCTGCGTTGAAAAAAGTCCACATTTTCACAAAAGTCTCTTTGATAGGGAAAATTTTCTTTTCCATATACTCAAGCAAATCCTCATTGTCTTTCAAGTAACACTGTATACAATTTTGAAAATCAGCATTCCCAGAAGAGATGAACAGAAGAAGCAATAAATTTGCATAATTTGAGTTCCGCATCATTGACTTCTTCCTCCCCCTTGGTTTTAGAGGCACCATACTTTTCCCACAGAGTCATAAACATTTTCCATCCTTCATTTTCATTAATGAAGCAAACTTTAAAGTTTGCTTGAATATTTTTAAACAAGTTCCAGGAGCACAAGTGTCTGGATGACTCAGGTAAACTATGTTCTATAGCACAAATCAGAGGATTTTCACGTTCTTTCACAAAGAATTTGCAAAGCCTCTCTGAATCATAAGCCAAATACTTTAATGCATTCAATGCCCAAATGCAGAACTCATATGTTTCTTTTGTTATAAAAACAAAAACATTTTTAAAATTTTTCTTGTTGGCTTTCATTCCTACAACATGCAATAGAGGGATGTTGTACATATTTGTTTTATAAGTATAATCCAACAATGAAATATGACGGTATTTTTTTGCAAAGTTTTATAGGGTAATAATGAGCCAAGAAAATGGCCTCTAATTGAACCTCTCCACCAAATTTCAACCTGGAAACCCACTGGGATTCCTGGAGCAATTCTAACAGAACGTCCATAACCCCTTTCCCATCCAGTTCCGCAAGCTTTAAGTTCTGCTTAGTGTTATAGATTTTTCTATTATCAATGTATTCTCCACCATCAATCTTTCTTAATTTCCTTTTAACCTGAACCATATTGGGCCCATCTTTCATGCCTTCCTTAAGTAGATCCAAGGCTTTCCAAGAGATTTCCCTCAGTTGGGGATGCATTGAGTATTTTTCAGATGGTTGATTATTGTGGAGGCCATTTCTAATTCAGAGATGCCACATGGGATCTGCTACTGTCCAACTTTCACAGTTCATGAATTGACACTCAACCTTCCTTGTGTGAGTTTGCTTTTTCTGTTTGGTGAGGCATGGCCCTTCATATAACCCAAATTTGTATCATGCTAGATGCACATATTTGTCCTTCTTTGACTTGAATGTTGTCAATGCTTAGACGTGCATGGCTGCTTATTTGTGACAGTAAATCTTGGATTCTTTGCTGCTAGAATATTCTCTCACAGGAAAAGGTTCAAGAGGTTCTGGAACCCCTTAGTTTCATAGTTATAGCCCACATGGTTACATTAGTGTATTGATCAAGCCAAATCCTTCTCAGTCAAATGGTATATGAAATGTTACCCACCACCTTTAGTCAATTCCAGTTGTGAAGAAACATCTTTTTCCTCAATATAAACCCTAGATGAGGATGCAATTGGGGCTCACAATGTTTTCTTTTCCAACTCCCTACCCAAATCCCTAGAATCCAAAGCTATTCTAACAACACTTTAAATTGATTCCATTAAAGCAACCATGTTTAAACCAGGGGGGCTTGGGCTGGCCACTGTT
The DNA here is from genome assembly GCA_025617555.3 of Puccinia polysora. Classification (NCBI taxonomy): domain Eukaryota; kingdom Fungi; phylum Basidiomycota; class Pucciniomycetes; order Pucciniales; family Pucciniaceae; genus Puccinia; species Puccinia polysora. The sequence continues at coordinate 31,017,947 of CM062625.1, forward strand.
CTCATAAACCAAAAAAATTCAATGGCAATTTAGTATTCAATTCAATTTTCAATTGAAAAACTCCAAAAGTTTGCTCACTTTTGGTTTTATAAAAATGAATTAATCCAATGGGTGTTTTGTGTGTGTATGGGTTTTGTGACAAGACTTTTTTTTGCCAATAGGCAGAGTTTTTAATTTTTAATTTTCTTTTTTTGGTCCAATAATAGTCCCACATAGTATGCCACATCCCCAAATTTGGGTTTACAGCACTCAAATGTGGTCCAGGGGTGCCTAGGTACCCCAAATCCCTCCTAAAATTTCCCATTTGGGGCTATTTTTCCCCAAATGGGCCTGGAAAAAGGTAAAAAACCCACTCACAACTTGAGCGTCCCCTGGGGGGTTGCAAATCCCCAATTGCAACCCCTTTCAAGACGTGATTTCCCAATCTCAACTTGAAAATGGTTGCCATGGAGGATTTGCAACCCCCCTGGGGCTGCGCAAGTTGTGAGAAACTTTGCTTGCTCCTTTTTGAGCTGGGAATTGCCGTTTGCAACCCCAAGGTTGCAAATTTAAAATTGGCCTAATATATTTATTACAAAGCTCTACTTACTCTGGTAGCTAGAAGGAAGCAAGGACCTTGGCATCTGGGTTACAGAAATAATGAAAAAACAAGAAAAATAATTATTTCTTTGATAAAATACAATATTTCTAGGGAAATATTTTTCTCATGCATCCAAGCCTTTATTTCACGCATTTTTATGGTGTTTTGCAGTTGCCCCCCTTTGATATTTCACACAAAAATACTTTATTTCATGCAAGTTTCAAGAATTCATTTTTTTTTGAATTCTGACTCTTTAGCCCTGTAGAAGGGGTTCTTAAACCCCTAACCAATATCTTTGGTAATTTGGGAGGCATTAGAACCCCTTCAAACATGTAATCAAAAAATGAAAATAATCCCTAAAAACAGTTTTGCATGGGTTTTTGGACCCTTATTTTGGCTATTTTAATTATTTTTTTTGGGATATTTCAGCTGCTATAAATTCTTACCAAAATGCAAAAATATTTCAAATCTTTTTTCCATATTTTTTTTTTTGATATATCCTTTCACCTTAAAAAATTTGTTCAAGAAACACAAAAAATCAAAAAAATCAAATTTCTCTTTGGACATTTGAGCCCTTTTGTTTTCCTTTTAATTTCATTTTTTTGAGTAATTTGGGCAATCTGAAAGTTAATTTAACAGTTAAGGAGAGTTCAAATATTTTTTTCAGATTTTTGGATGTATTATTTTAACTTAAAAAATTCCTTGCAAAAAGCAAAAAATTTGAAAAATTCAATTTTCTCATTGGACTTTTGGATCCTTATGTTTGCCATTTTTACTAATTTTTTTTTGCGTTTCAAGCTTTGAGAATTTTAAAAGAACTATTAAAGAGCTTTTTTTTTCAGAATTTTTGGATTTAATTTTTGACATTAAAAAATTTCATCAAAAAACCAAAAAATTCAAACAATTCACTCTTCTTTGAGACCTTCACATGCATATATTTAATATGACTGAAAGGTTTTCCTGGGACAACAAACCATCTTGGAGCGCTCCAATTATCTTATAAACCACCCCCTTGACCTGTTCCACCCTCCCATCACCCCCCACAACTACCACATCACACCACACGTCACCACACCTCACCACACCTCCTTGCACCACACCACACAACCAACCACTCATCAAAACAACTCAACACTCCAGATAATTCCAAAAAAGAAAATCTCATTTTCCAATGGCTCAAGAAAACATCCACCCACTTTTTAGAACTGGTTCAACTGTTTCACCAGGCCCATCCTCCATCATCTCATCTAATCAAACTAGTGATTCGTCTCCTTTTTCATATAATCAAAATCATGATTCCACCGCTATGGCTCCTCCTCCTGAGCTATCATATAATAAAAAGGAGGAGCTGGTTGAGGCCCTCCAATCATGGGATAATTGCCATGGATATTCCATATCTACCGGAGTATCAAATTGAAAAAATCAGTCCTACACTGATCAATGTGATAAATCTGGCAAATATAAACCCAGCAAAGATACCACCAAATTAAAAAATCACAAAAGACTAATTTAACTTTCAGTTTATCAGGAAGTTTTTCAAAAAGATTTGGTGTTTTGGTGGTGAAGGTTATATGTCCAGAGCACAACCATCCACCTTCCATTTATTCTTCCACTCATCACATCCCCAGAAGAATCCAAGGGGAGAAAAAAGAGGTGGTTGAGAATTTATCCAAAGCTTGAGTTCCCCCTTAAAAAATCCTCAACTCTCTTATACAAAACTCATAATCCCCTATCCATACAAATCTCCCTACAATTTACAACAAATGATCCCAAATACAAAAAAATGCCCTTGATGGAAAAACTGCTGTGGAAGCACTCATACTGGAACTCCAGAATTCTTCTTTTTAATAAAAAATGAAAAATTTGGATGGTCAAATTACTTTTTTATTCATTTCACACCCTCATTCCATGAAACTTCTCAAACTTTTTGCTACTCTCATTATTATGGACTGTACATATAAAACCAAAAATTTTGGAATGCACCTTCTTCATATTCTTGGTTTAAAAAATTCTTCTAGAAGCTTCTCAGTTGCCTTCTGTTTTTTATCTCAAGAGAAAAAGCAGAACTATGATTGGGCCCCAACTCAAATTCAGGAATTCTGTGAAGATAAAGAACCTAGTATGATTTTGACAGAAAAGGAACAAGCAGTTATTATTTAAATTCAATCAGTTTTCCCTTCCTCTAATCATCTTCTCTGTGTCTGGAAAATTTTCAAGAATATTCAAATTCATTGCAGGAAGAAATTTAAATCTGAAGATGAATGGAAGCTATTCCAGGAACAATGGAATCAGTTGGTCTATTCAAAATGTGAATCAAGCTATCAGGAAAACTTCACAAAACTTTCTCTGGTCTTGAATCCTCCCACTTCTGACTAACTTCTTGAAAACTGGATTCCTTTAAAAAAAAAATTTGTCTCCTATTTGGCAAAAAAATACTTTCACTTTGGAAACACAAGTACATCAAGAATAGAAGGTTCTCAATATTACATGAAAATATTCCTCAATTCTTCCATTGGCTCTTTCTATAATGTATTTCAAAAAACTTACAGCTCCATCACCATCCAAAACTGTGAGAGAGCCATTGAAGCCTCTTAGAAAGAATTAAACCATCTCATTGGTTTACCACACTATGTGGATCATCTTTATGAAAAGATCAGCCACTTTTCCCTCAACATCATTCATTCATTTCATCAAGTTACTGATTCTTCCACCAATTGCAACAACTGTGATTACTCTTCTTGAATGGGTATACCATGTGTTCAAAAATTCAAATTGGCCATCAGAAAGGGTGCACTCTTCCAACTTGATGATTTAAATCCTCAATGGCATGTCAAAGCTCCCATCTCAGTAAGTTTTTCTCTTGTTTTTATTTTGGGATCTCAAATTAATAATTTACTGATGGATTTTTTTCCTTTCTCCAGTTTACTGTGAACCCCAAATCAACTGAATAGTCATAAAAACTAGAATTTCCAACCAAAGACAGTAATCAAACCTATATTTCACTAAAATTTTTGAAGAATTCAGAAATTTACCACCTGGAGAAAAGCTATATTATCTGGGTGAAAGCATGAAGCTGTACAGTGGCAGATATCAAATTAACCTGATTGAAGAGTCGAATTCTGCTCAAAGATCCAAAGTAAGAGGATGAACCAAAGGTCCCTGCAATAAGCTTAAGAAGATCTCTCAGGCCTCAAGCAATATAGATCCATCTGTTTTTGAATATTGAGAAGAACCCAAGAGGAGAGGAGGGCCAAACAAGAAATTCATAGCAAATTTAAAGGTCAGTCACCATTTGTTTTTGGAAAAGAAATATATCAACTTTCATAATTATTATTTTTTTCTTATGTGTTCAGTTTTCAAGAAGGTGCAAGGCCATGCAAGGGAAGTGGAAAAGAAAAAAGAAGGAGGAATCAGAGGAAGAGTTCATTTCATAACTATAATTATTTTTTCTGCAATGCTTTTTTTTAATGAGTCCTTGTCATATTTTTAGCATAGAGTAAATCTTGGACTGAAGAGGAATATTCAGATGATGAGGTGCCAGAGTTGGATGAAGGGGGAGATTCAGCAGACAAAGAGCTGTCAGATGTGGATGTAATTAAGATTGTTAGCTTTCATTTTCCTTTATTTTTGGCTAATTTGTTGGATATTATTTTTCATTAATTTTTTCATTCAAATGATTATCAGAGATCTGGAAACATTTTGAATAAGCGGGTTGCTTCTCCTGAATAAAATTTGGGGAAAATAATCAAGAAACTAAATGTATCCAATGAATATGGTGATGCCCCTTACCATCCTCCTGAGAGGAAGGTATTGGCAGCCCCAACAATCAGTGAGAAAGTGAGTACATTTTGTACTTTCTTATTTTTTAATTTTTTCTGATTTCTTTTGGGTTTTTCCTCTAGTTTTCCTGCACAGTATCTTATTCTTCTTGTGGAATCTTTGACTAATTATCAATCAAAGACGTGAGTTTTATCTTTACTCTATAATTTCTGTTTTAAAAAAATTCTGATTTTTGGTTTTAGTTCCAATAAAAAGATTTCATTTCCCCAAAAACAGCCATTCCACATATCTCACATTTTCAAGATTTCATAGGGGATGGGAACTATGGATTTAGAGCAGCAGCCATTGTTCTTGGTAGGAACTCAGAAGACTGGTTTGAAGTAAGGAAAGAAATGGTGAAAGAGCATAATTCAAACCCAATCTTCAAGGACACAAAATTACTGTTTGATATCTGGGGTGAAACTTTCCAAGAAGCAAGAAGTCACCTGAACCACCTTTATGGCCCAGCTCCCATAAAGATGGGGATAAAATTTCCATGCCATGATTTCCTTCTGGATGAAACATATAAATTTCCAGTGGTTCTGTTCTCTTCTTTAATTCCTTGCACTTATCTACCTCTGAATTCCCCTCCCGCTCAAAATCCCAAATCTTCTCCTATTTTATTCATTCTTTTAGAATAGGGAGTATCAGAGTTAAGCAAACCTGCCATTAAAAAATGGCAGGTTTCAAACCAAATCTGCCATTTCAAACCCGTCATTAAAAATCAAAAAACCCATTTATTTCACATCAGACATGCCAGAGTTACCTGGAAATGAGTGGGTTTTTTCAAATAAAGTATTTAAAGGCTTCCACCACCTGTCCACCTCATCCACCCCTGGCTTCCCACCTCCTTATAACTCCAACCTCATGAGAAAAAAATTTGATTCATCACTCTTCATCTCTTCATCACCATCCTCATCACTTAATCACTCTCATCCCTTTATCACTTCCATCACATCCAGCTAACTCTCATTGGATCACTATCCTGATCAGTTCATCATTTTCATCTGTTTATTTCTTTCATCACATCCAGCTAACTCTCATTGGATCACTATCCTGATCAGATCATTACTCTCATCTGTTTATTGCTTTCATCACATCCAGCTAACTGTCATTTGATCACTATCCTGATCAGTTCATCACTCTCATCTTTTTATTGCTTTCATCATATCTATCTAACTCTCATTGGATCACTATCCTTATCACTTCATCGCTCTCATCCTTTTATTGCTTTCCTCACATCCAGCTAACTCTCATTGGATCACTTTACTCATCACTTCATCACTCTCATCAATTTATTGCTTTTATCACATCCTAACTCTCATTGCTTTATCCCTCTTGTCACTTCATCACTCTAATCTCTTCCTATTCTCTTTGTTTCATCACTCTCACCACTTAAAGACTCTCATAGCCCTTCATACCTTCATCCCCCTTACTATTTTTAAATGGCCCCTCAGCAATCATCCCCCTGCAAGTCCACTAAACAATCCAACGGACCAAAGCAAACATCCCCCAGGAACTAAAAATCCAACAATCCTCCCCCATCAGCTTCCAAAGGCTCAAGTCAGCTCAAGAGAGCTGATCACATCATCCTGGTAAGCTGGCTCAAAATTCCATCCAACTACAATGCTTGCTTTGAATTGGAAAATGAAACACACATTGGGCAACCCCCATCCTCTAAGGTCAATGGTTATCTCCTGATGGCAAATGAACTCAAGAACAAAACAAAAGGTAGGCTGGATCAGTCATCCAAACATATGAGGGAGCAATTCAAGAATTATAAAGCCAAGTACAAAAAGTCCCACTCCATGTCAATCTTCACAGGATTTGGTATCACTGACTCCAACAAAGCCAAGGGAATCAACTCAGTGGTTGATAATTTGGACTCCACTTGCCCTTTTTATATTCAATTGGATGAAATCTTTGGAAAGAAGGCCAAAATCACCCCCCCTAGCCGCTTTTGATTTGCAACAATCTGATTCAGTTGACTCTGAGGACTTGGCTGGGGATGCTCAGCCTAGCAATGGTGATCCCAAAGAAACCTATGAGTGGCCCCCATCCGATGCCGAGGAGGATATTCAAACACAATCAACTCCAATCACATCTACTTCCGTGTTGATTGGGGAGTCAAACCCAACCTTGGACCCCTCCACGCCTTCTTTTGATTGCTCTCTTCCTGGGATGGAAGAACTGGAGAACTTGGCCAATGAGGAGGATGTCATTCCTGTATCACCATTGCCATCAACATCTGCTCAAGTAAGGAACCAAGTTCTTTTCTCTTCTTTCCAGTTAATCCTGACTGATTTAGATTCAAAAGAAACAGCCTCATCCATTACTGAATGGAAAAAAACTCAAGCCAATGGGGCCTCCAAAATTCCCTTCAAATGAGAGCAATGATGTTCCCCCACAAACCCCCTCTGCAAAGGGAAAGCAAAGGGCCTCCAATTCAATCAACATCAACCCCAATAGCATTCAAAATAGGAGAAACACTTCAAATTTTTTGGGCTTTGAGGAGATCATGGAGAAGCAAGATTCAATTAAGCCCATTGGATTCTCCTTGCTTTCAAACTTTAGCTCATTCCTATTCCCCTCTGAAAAAAAGTGAAATCACAAATTGAATCTGAAAAAATTCAGTTTGAAAAGGAGAAGTGGGATTGTCAACTGGCTATTGATTTTCAAAATCAGAAAGCCAAGTGTTTGGCTCATCAGCAAAAATGGGATGCTGAGTGGAAGTTGAAATAGGCTTAGCTAGAATTTCAAAAAGAGGAAAAGTAGAAGGATCAACAGCAAGTGCAACTGCAAATGGAGAGGGAACAACTGGAAACAGAAAAAAAGGATAAGTGGTCAGTAGCCATAGCATGCATTGGTAGCAGTGGAACATTAGATGAATTAAAGCAGATTAATCAAATTCTGGGCTTGTAAATATATCTTCTTCGATGAAAAACTTAAAAAGAAAAACAAAAATCATTTTTGATTACAATGATGCTTAAGACTATTTTTAGCCCCACCAATAAAAAAATATTTTTTGTTTTAATTAATTTTTTTTCCTGGAGTATATTTTCCCACTTCCCAAGTCCCTACAAGTGTTTCTAGTTTTTTTTTATTTTCATTGACATTGCCATTCTTGTATGAGTGGCAGTCTCCACAGCAGAAGAAGTACAGTCCTTGTACTTATTTGCTGCCCAAACCATACAACCTTTTCATTGATGCCCCCCTCTGCAAGTTTGAGGGGGGGAAAATGAGGAGGAGGGGGGGAAGCTTACCAGGGGAGCCAACCAAAGGAGGAGGGGAGGTGGTCGGTGAGGTGGAGGTGATGGGTGAGGTGTAGGCGGTTGGTGAGGAGGAGGAAGGAGTGGACTGACTGGTGGTTTGTTAGGGTGCGGTGGATGGTTTGTCCAGTGGTTTGGTGGGGTGAGGTGGGTGGTTTTTCTGGTTTTTTGGTGGGGTGAGGTGGGGGGTTTGGAATTTTTGAGTCTGTTTTGTCTAATTCCACCCCACTAAATGAGAAAAAAAAATACCAAATCAGCCTAGGAATCTTGAGTGAACAACCAAAACCATTTGTCTAAGTCCACCTCACCAAATGATAAAAAAAATACCAACTCAGCTTAGGAATCTTGAGTGAACAACCAAAACCATTTGTATGATTCCACCCCACCAAATGAGAAAAAAAAACAAGTGAGTCAGCCAATGAATATTGGGTGAACAACCAAAACCAAAAAAAAAATGGTGGAGGGATTTTTTACCTAATTCATAATCAAAAATTAATCATCAAAGAAAGCAAGGGTAAGAGGAAGAATCTGTTCTCTCATAGAAGAAGATGAGGGAAAAGATGAGACAGGGATTACTTGAGGCAGATCTGGAATATCATCTTCAAATATTTTTTCCCATTCATCTTTGATGTTGGCCAAAAGATTGTGAAGTATGACACAAGTGATAATCCAGTTGATTAGGAACTTCATTTCTTTGGTATATTTGAATCTGGTTTTTCATTTCCCTTAAGCTGGAAAATCTTCCTTTCAGGACTCCAATGGCATGCTCAATCCAAACTTGTGATTGGGCAAGATGATATTTTAAATTGGTTTTTCCTTGATCATTGGACAAAACATTCTGGTATGCTGGAACCACATATTTCCCACTAGCATAAGCTGAATCATCCAGAAGGTATTGATTGCGGTCAAAGTAGTTCTCTGGTTTTTGGGCAATCCACATCCAATTGAACACATATGACTCATGACAAGAACCTGGAAGGCCAGCATGAAGGGATATGAACTTCTTGTTGTTATTGCAAACAAGTTGTAATGCCACAGAGTATTTAAAAAAACAGAAAAAACATATTTGTCAGTGTGCAATCAATGGTGTTATGAAAGCAATTGGAAAAGATAGGATCAATTGCCTTTTTTTCCAATCAAAATAGTGTTTGCCATCTAGCTTGGGTTTTTGACTCAAGAGGATGGTGGTTCCATCAACAAAACCAATGCAACCAGGAAATCCTTTGGTTTACATTACTTGAGATATTTCCTTGAATTCTTTTTTTGTTTGCCAAGAAAGGACTGAGCAACAGAAAGATAGGATAGCAACCATGACTCTTTTGGTGTATGAGTCAATGGTTCCATATCCAACTGAGAATAGATTTTCCAAATGATGAATTGCTGCTCCATTTCCATTTGATTGCAATCTACAAAGAGAAACAGCCAGTTGGATAGCTGGATTGGGTTGAGGATTCCAAGAATTGTTCTGGAAGATGTGGTTGTCTTCAATCATCTCCAAAAGTTTTATGAAAGAAGGCAATAGAGTTTGGAAAAGTTTCTGGAAGCTTATGTCTGGGAGGAGATGAAGCTTTCTCCTTTCATACATAGGGTTGTGGAGAGTTTTTCTTCTTGGAACCATGTATTGATTTTGTAATAGAGCATTCAAAGCTAACCAAGTTGATTCCAAATCAGATTCTGAATCAGATTCTGAATTGCAGTCAAATACTAACAAAATTTCAGTCAGCTTTTTTACATTTTCAACTTGCTACCAAGAATTTTGATGGGAAATGTTGAGAAAGATGGTGATTTGATGTGTGGTGATGAGATGATGATGGGATTTGTGTGAAGATGGAGATGTGAAGCAATAGAGATGTGAAGCAATAGAGATGTGAAGTGATGGAGATGTGAGGCAATGGAGATGAGATGTGTGTGATGTGATGGGGATGGGAACGGTATGGATTTGCTGATGTGGATGGGTGTTTTAGATTTGATGTATGTTGGATGAATCATGATGCCTAAATGGCGGGTTTAATGGCAGGTTTTATGTTTGAAATCCGCCATTTTCATGAAACCCTCCATTTTGAAATACACCAGTTAGGGGGTATGTGTATTTCAGAAACCTGCCATTAAAAATGGCAAGTTTGGTCAAAAAAAAATGGCAGGTTTGCTAACTCCAATACGCCCTAATATTTCAAACATATAGTCTCCTTCAAGTTCAAGTCTGATGATTGTAAAGCTCCCAGGTTAGATCCACTTTGGAAAATTTTTTTGACAAAGCATTCCAAATCTTCCAAAACCATTTTTCAGAGAAATTTGGATCTTGGAAATTAGGTCTTGTTCCCTCCACAAAAATCAATCAGAAAAATGAAACCATCATAGTTGAATAAATTTTAATATTTGTATTGATATTTGTTCTTTATTTTGAATTTTTTTGAATGAAGTCTGTAAGGTGTATGCAAGAATGCAGATTTACTTTAAAAATAATTAATGAATTTTTTTTTGTTTTTTAAACATCCTGAAAGCTTGAATCACAAAAAAAAAATCAATTATAAAGGCCAACAAAAGGAGTCAAAAATCCAGTGAGAAAACTGAATTTTTTGAACTTCTTTGTTTTTTGATGTAATTTTTAAAGGTCAAAAATTACATCCAAAAATTCTTAAAAGAAAAATAAAAATATTTCTAATGAATTTTTCAAATTTATGAAATTGTGAAACACTCAAAAAAAATTAATCAAAAATTCAAACAAAAGCATCCAAAAGTCCAATGAGAAAATTGAATTTTTTGAATTATTTTCCCTTTTAAAGGAATTTCTTAAGGTAAAATAATACATCCAAAAAATCTGAAAAAAATAGTTGAATGCTAATTAACTTTTAACTTGACTTTTAAATAGCTTGAATTAACCAAAAAAATTAAATAAAAAGGAAAATAAAAGGGTTCAAATTACCAAAGAGAAATTCAATTTTTTTGATGTTTTGTGTTTCTTGAAGGAATTTTTTAAGGTGAAAGGATACATCCAAAAAATATGAAAAAAAATATTTAAAGCTCTTTTCATGTTGGTCAGAATTCTTAGCGGATGAAATGACCAAAAAAGCAATTAAAATAGCCAAAATAAGGATCCAAAAACCCATGCAATTTTTTTTTTACAGAATTTATTAATTTTTTGATTACATGTTTGAACAGGTTCTAATTCCTCCAAGATTACCAAAAGTTTTTTAGGGGTTCAAGAACCCCTGCTACAGGGCTTCGGATTCAGAATGCAAAAAAAATCTATTCTTGAAACTTGCGTAAAATAAAGTGTTTATGCGTGAAATATCAAAGGGGTGCAACTCTGCAACAATGTCAAAATGCGTGAAATAAAGTGTTGAATGCATGATTAAAATCATTCCCTATTTCTAATGGTAGGTAAGTAAATAACTTTGTACCAAAAATTAAAAACATAAGTAAATGCTATATATACCTTTTTTCTGAAGGGAATTGAAACATGTGGAAAAATTTCAAAAAAAATTAATTAAAATATATTGACATAAGATTTGAAATACCATTTCTTTGAATCAAAAGAAATGATCAAAATGACCCAAATTAAATTCATTTCCACAGAATTGAATATCTGGGTGGGATTTATAAAATCTTTTAGAAAATATGATAAAGGAAAAAAAAATTGCTACATCAACTTAACTTTGGAGAGGATTTAAAATACCATGTCAGATGTGAGAAAGACCTTCATCAATTAAATCAATAAAAATTAAAATTATTAAAATTTTTCAGGAAGACAAATTGATGGTTAAACTTCAAATGCGTTTTACATCCTGGTTTTACCAAAAATCCACCTGCAATGGGATAATATTCAGCTCATGAAACAGAAGCTAAAGGACCATCATGCGTTAAAGATTATAAAGCAAAATTGATTGGGTTCAAAAGAGTTATCACCAATTTATTTTTCAATCCCAATTTTTGGTCTTGAATCTCAATATATTTTTTTTTTATAAATTTCTTCAAAAACTCCCAATTCAACCCTCAACCTTGAAATTTTTCTCATACACCTTCATTCATGTGGTATTATTTTTCCAATGATTTTCTGGAAATCAGGAGGATTTATTTTTGTTTAAATCAATTTTCTGACTGCCTTTGAAAGGCAATGTGCTCAATTGAAATCAAAAAATTGTATTTTATGAAGCAGTTTGGCTGAGTCTTGGAAATTTGAAAGAATTATTCAATTTATTGAGTTCTTCTCTCCCTCTTGTGCAATCACCCTCCTAAATTACTTTCATACCCACCTCTCTAAACCATGTTGAAATCTTTCTAATTGATAATCTCATAATTGAAAACCTTTCAGATGCTTCTACTTTACCTCAAATTGATTAGGATGCGAAGGAAGTCTAAATATTCATCAAGCATAATTTTTCACATTTCTTTTTGTATTTGTCAAAATACTTGAAATTTCTCTTCAATTTAATGCAAGTAAATAATCCTTCAAAGTTTTTGAATGCCTCCTCAAAAATTGTTTTTGCTTACTGCATTTAGTTTTCAATTATCTCACTACCTCCCTCCGTCAATAGGCTTTGATTTATTTCACATGAAATGATCCATGATCATGTAAGACTAGTGAGCTGGAAAAAATTAGGAGAATACAAACTAACAAGTAGGATGAGGTTTGGATGACAATAGCTTTGCACCTCACCCTCTTCCTCAAAACAAAAGTAAAATCATTCAAGTTTCATTTGAAGCTTCCTTCTCCCTCTCTCTTGTTTTTTCCCCTTTCTTATTCCTTTGTTTTGTTTTGTTTTTCTTTTTTTTTTTTGGATTAAAGGGAAGAAGAAATAAATTTCACTCTTCAAAAATAAATTAAATAATTCTGAGGTAGAGAAAGACTTGTGAAAATTGTATTACCACCAGCCAATGAAAAACTCATAACATACAAATTTATCTAAAATCAGCATTACTGAAGTAGGGAATTCAACTTGATGGGATGAATTTTTAAATTTGATCTACCAGGATATTTCAAATATTTCAAAGTTTGTTTTTGGTATTTTAGGAAAGATGGCCCTGATCATTTTAATTTTTTCATCCTCCTTGAATATTTGTTTACTTTCCTATGAAAATTCTTCCAAGCAAAGCGAGGAAATTTTGAAACATATCCTGTGGCTTAACAAGTATATGATATAACAGTTTTAAAATTGAAGCTTAAAAAGGACCATTTTGATCTTCAAATCACACTAAAAATCATCATCACTACCTAACTCATTCCAGATGGCTCCTCAGACAATTTTGATAAATTTATTTCCAAATCAAAAATTTATCTGATCAATGATAACAACCTGGACTTGGAGAAAGACAAAAAAACCATCCAACCATTCAAGTGTTTGTTCACATACACTCATGGACCAAAAAAAAATAAGAGTAGAAAATCTTTCTTATGATCATAAAAAAACCATCTTCAGGTTTGAATTCAATAGATTGAGTTTCCCTGTATAATAGTCATCAATTTATTTGAAGGAAGCTTGAAACAAAAGCTGTGATTTATTTTACTATCCAATTTCCAAGTATCTCAAATATAAAATAAATAGTTGGTTAATCCAAAACCATCATCATCCTTCTTGATCAAATTCAAAAAATCCTCTGGTTTTGTATATTCTCCCGTTTTATATTCTGGCTTGAAAAAATTGATTTTAATGTTGATTTTGAACAGACAGAAATAATAAAGATGATTAATATCAAGATGGAACACTCTATTTCCCATCTCACCAATTGATTTGGTTTTTCAAAATTCAACCAAGACCTCCAATATCTACTTTCAGGTTTCAGTAAAAAAGAAGTATTTCAAATCCACCATGAAAAATCAAAAAACCCCACTTATTTAACATCAGGAATTTCAAAGTTGGCAGAAAAATAATTTTTCTCCAAAAGAAGTATATCAAGAAAATTATTTCTAAAATTAACTCATCTTCTCACACAAACCCATCACCAATCCACTTACTCTAAAAAATGGTCCACCACTATGTCCACCTTGATCACCACCACCTCACCATCCTTCTTATCCACACCATTATTCCATTCTAGCTTGATTTATGTATTATCAACACCCTTTCAATCCCAAATCTTCTCTCAATCCCTTTCCCCATGTAATTAAAACTTGCTCTTGTTGGAAATCCTTAGCTTGATGAAAGGATGGTGGGGATAAAAGGTGAAGTGGCATGAGTTGAGTTTACATATTCTTTCAGTTGATTCCATTAGAATTTTTGAATTTATTTTTACTTTTCTTAAGTTTCTATGATTTGGATGTCCATCAACTGATCTTGTCTTGTATCTTGTTATTAATTTAGGTTCTTTATTAATTCAAGAATAACCAAAACATAAAATTTCTCAGGACTCATTTTTATTTTATCCTCCATACTTCAAGTTGAAAGTCCCAAGAACCCAGAACTTAGTTTTGTGAATTATTTCAAGATTATTCACATCCTTTTATTAAGCCACATGACAAAAGCTCACTCCCGGAATGACATACATAAATAAAAATCAGATACAACAACTCTACCCATCTTTTCTGCATCTTCATCTCAAACCATCCATAAATAACTTTCAAAAAAAATAAAATCATTCATAAATTACCCAGGTTCCTTTTATCATCTGCTGGAGCTTCTACAATGCAAAACAATCTGAAAATATCTACCACTCATCATCATTTTCTCTTCCCCATGAAATCTAATAATTTTATTTTTTTTCATTTTCTTTTGTTCTCATAACCTCTTTTCTTGACCCATATTTTCTTGCTATTAGGTGAGGGCCACCAAATAATCCGTTCTCCTTCATTTCCCCATCAAATTTACTTCACTTTGTTGAAAAAAACTTCCAATCTACCTGCAATTTAATGCTAAATAAAAAAACATTGGGCATGCAGGCTTACACAATTTCATTAGTCCCACTTTCCATCTTCCCATACTAAAGGAACGTGTCAGGGTTAGTATCAAATTCAAGATCAACTAATTATTTTTAATAATTTATTGCACAACCTGCTGACTGAAATATATGAGTGCCTCAGCTGTGTACTTTTTGAACACCTTGGCCAGTTTAGAGTGAAATGAAGATGACCAAACCACAAGTTTGGAAACAATCCACAGGGGTCAATGGGTGAATTTTATCCAATAAACCACCTTATTAGAGCCTTGGTTCCCTTATCAGTGACAATTCTACTTTGTCCTAGGGTTCTTGGATTTGTTAAAATACCCTTTTTATTGGCTCATTTACCATAAAAATCTTATTCAATTTACTGACTCAATCATCAACACCTCATAGCTCTGATAAATCCATCAAAATAATTAGCAAGAGTCCCACCCCACCTACTTTTAAGGTTTTAAATCTTATATGGGGACACAATTTCCAGATTTATTTTGGTTTATTTTTTAACTTTTTCATTTTTTTTCTAAATAAAAAATGTTAAATCTTGTACTTGTTTAATGGTAATACAATGTGATGGTATTTTTTTTCTAGACACTGGGTATTCTACTCTGATCTTGAATGGTAATATTAAAATTTTTAACAAGGAATGTGGAATTTTATTGTAGATATTTGATTGCCTCATCCTTGAAACTCTCCATTTTTTCCTACTTCTCCTTTGTTTTTTCTGACTTTCCATGATTATGAAATTTGAATGAGTAGTTTATCCCTTGAAGCTCCAGCTTCAAAGATTGATTTTTAGGTAATTAATCTTTTTTCTCTTTTTATCATATTTAGTCTGGTCACAGGTCTCATGTCCTGGTTACTCACATGGCCTGCTTCCTGAACCATCTGTGCTGATTTTTTGAGCATTCTTTTATTTTTTTTCTTGTTTCATCAGTGTCCTCTGTTTGATGGAGGTGAAGAAGCCCACCTTACCTACCTCCAAAAATCACTGCTGTTGTTCAAATCATCTTGAGATCTGGTTGTTTGAATGGGATCCATAGGTAAGGATGTTTTGAATTTTCTAGATATTTATGCTTCCAATTCTTCTGGAGCTGGTTTGGATATCTTACTAGTCTATCTCTGAAGGACAATAAAAAGGTGATTTTGGTTTCTTCAGAACTTGCTTCTGTAGTATTGTTTTTTAGACAAAATTAGGGCTGGCTGCATCAGCTTGAGTTCTAGTTGAAGCAATTTTTCTGTATTTTAGGAAGGTTGTGGTGTCTTCACCTACAGATTTAGAGGGCCAACCAGCTTGGTAGCTATGATTTATTTGTTACCAATAATCCTGAAGCTGAGGGGATGATTAGTTTGATCATGGATGGTGAGGTTATTTGATGATATGGAGGGGTTTGTGGGTTTTTTTCATGTTGTTTTATGATGCATAAATGGCGCTTTTGGAATTATAAATCCACCATTTTTATCAAACCCACAATTTTGAAATACACTGGTTAGGGTTAGGTTAATTCTGGGAACCTGCCATTTTTTATGGAATTTTTTTTCAAAAAGAAATTTTTGTTTCTAATTGTGGATCTGCTAACCTTGATAAACGTTATTTATGCTGGCAATTTCTTCAAAATTTTTCTTTGTTTTACTTGGATAACAGTATTATATGGCATGATTAATGGATTAGTATCCTCATGGATTTCCCCAAAATCACGTTATTACTAGGCACTATCAATTTAAATGTTGAAAAAAACAGATATTTCAACCAAACTTTGATCAAGGATAAATTAAAATTTACATGTGTTCAATATGATATCCACAATTATTCTGCTTATTGGTCCTATCAAATTTGTAGATTATCCAACCCACCTGAATTTGAACTTGGATTATGTGGTGTCCCCAGAGATGTATCATCTTTTGGTGAAAATATTGTTGAGTTTTTTTTGTTTTATTATTATTTCTTTTGTTGAAATTTTGAAATGGACCCAATTGAGACATTTTAATTGGACAGTTCATGGTGGAGATTGATTTTTCAAAAAATGAAAGTGAAAAACTGAAGAGTATGGCACAGAAAATCAATAGAAAAAAAAATATATCACACCTTTCTTCATTTTAATTTGGCAATTATTTCACTTCTTTTCATTTTTAAACCCAAATAATGTTCAAAGCTCATTGATTCTACAATTATCCTCAAATTTATAGTGGCTAAATGTACCCCTTTTCACCTCTTCTGCTTATTACAAAGAAAATTCTGATGGAATATCAATTTAAAAATTGAATTAACATGATTTCACAGGAGAACCCATATCATGCTCAAAACTCATGTATCATAAAATTATGCTCAAATTATTATTGGTTGAATTTCCACCTTCCTGGATCTTTTGGTGGTTCCAAAATACATTTTGATGTAATTTCAATTAAAAACTTATATTAATGAAAGGGTAATGTTAGATTCACAGCTCCATTTGTGTGGGAGCCGTGTAGGGCCCTGCACCGCCTGTGAGAGTTGTGCAGGGCCCCACACAACCTGTGGGAGTCGTGTAGGGTCCCACAAAACCTGTGGGAGTTTTGTAAAAACCCCTCAACACGTGGGGGCTCATACACTACTCCATATAATTTATAATTTACTATTATTTGTTATTTATTATTTATTATTTATTATATATAATTTATTATTTTTTATCTATTATTTATTATTTATTATTTATAATTTATAATTTATAATTTATTGTTTATTATTATTTATGATTTATCATTTATTTTTTATCATATATAATTTATTATTTATTATTTATAATTTATAATTTATAACTTATAATTTATTATTTATTATTTATTATTTATTATTTATTATTTATTATTTATTATTCATTAATTATTATTTAGTGGAGGCTACACAACTTGATTTTAGTTGTTTAGCGTGCCACAGGGCCCATTTGAGTTTTATAGCATGCCAAACAGCCCATTTGAGTTTTTTTTCATGCCACACGGCTCATTTGAGTTGTGTAGGGTTCCACACAGCCCATTGAGCCATGTACACAACTCAAAAAGTTGTGTACAGAGTTGTTTACATGACTCAATGATCTGTGAATTTAACATTGGGTGATTTTAAATTCACGGCTCCAACCGTGTGGTAGTTGTGTAGGGCCCTAGGCGGCTCAAATAAGCCGTGAGGGCCCAAAGACGACTACAAAGGGCTACTTCAAACATGCGCAACCACCAGGGGGTTGTGTAGGAGCCGTTTTTGGGAGTGTACAACCCCCTGGAAGTTGTGCCAGAATTTTGGGCACCCCCTGGACCATACTTGGGTTCTGTCAACCCAAATTTGGGATTAACGCATACTTTGTGGGACTTTTGTTCCACACCTAGAAATCCCAAAGAGACATTAAAGTGAAACCAAAGTGAAATTAAAGTGAAAACTGAAATCATAAATCATATGAAATTCTGCAAACAATTCTTTCTCAACTCAAGAGTGAGCAAACTTTGTTTTTTCAATTTAAAGTTGGATTGAATAATGAAGTATACCATTGCATTTTTTTGCATGGTGACAGTGGCAAGCCCTCCTCCTTCTGACATGGCTGCGTGGAAGTTCTACATTGATAGTGCCATCAACAAAGCTTTGTAAAAAGAAAAAAAGGATTTTGGTAATGAAAAATTGGAAGCCCCAATTGCATCCTCATCAAGGGTGACAATTGAGGAACAAAATGTTTCACAGCAGTATTTGACCTCTGGTTGTGAGTGACATTTTATGTTACTTCATCTTTGCCTTATTTAATTTGATTGAAACGGATGGAGTGCATGCCATCAATATAACTATGTTACTATGGCAGATGCACTTGACCCACCTCCCTTGAGAGCTTTTCCTACTAGGGAAGAGGCACAAAACTATTTTCGAACATGGGAAATGAAGCATGGTTACGCTTTAACATTTTTCAACTCAAAGCATGACCAATCTGTGGATTTAGCCTGTGATAGACATGGTTCCTATTCAGGAAATCTTCTTACCAAATGGTCTAGAAAAACTCACACAAGGAAGGTTGGGTGCAAGTTGCACAAAGGCAGACCCCTTGTGGCGCCTCTCCTACAAAGAAACCCAACATAACCATCAACCATCTGAACATTCCTCTGTGCATTCTCAACTGAGGAGAATATTGGGTGTGGCCTTAGAAAATCTAATAGAAGGCATGAATGATGGGCTCAATACGTTACAACTTAAGAGAAAATTGGGCAAGATTGATGGGGGGGATTATTTTGATGACCAAACAACCTATAACACTAAGCGGAAGGTAACGCTTGCAGAACTAAAGGGAAAAAGTGTGTTTGAGGTACTTTATGAACAGCTTGAAGAAACAAGTTGTATTCACCAGTCACTTTTCAGTGGAGAGGGTCACTTGGAGGCCCTGTACTTAGCACATCTAGAGGGAGTAAATCTTTAAAAACAATTCCATCATATTGCTATGTTGGATTGTACTTATAAAAAAAATAAGTACAAAACCCTGCTATTGCATGTTGTAGGAATGACATCCAATCAGAAAACTTTCACAAAAGCTCTTTTTTTTATAACAAAAGAAAAGTTGGAGTTCTACCATTTGTCTGTAAATGCATAAAGGAGTTGGCTTATGATCCTGAGAGACTTCCAAAAGTCTTTGTGAAGGACTGTGAAAAAGCTCTGATTTGTGCTATTGATTCTAGTTTCCCTGAGTAATCAAGACAATGTTGCACTTGGCACTTGTCTAAAATCATACAAGCAAACTGTAAAGTGCGCTTTGTTAATGACGTTGAAGGATGGAAAAGCTCTATGACTCTTTGGGCAAAGTATGGGGCCTCAAAGACCAAGGAGGATGTGGAGGTCAATGATGCAGAACTCAGAGTAGGTCCAAATCACTGCTTCTTCTTCTTCCTAGTTTTGGGTTCTGACCTTTTGACTTGTATAGTGTTTCTTGAAAGACTATGAGGATGTACTTGAGTATATGGAAAATAACATTTTCCCTATCAAAGAGACGTTTGTAACAGCATGGACATGAATAAACCCAGATTTTGGAAACAGAACAACATCTTGGGTTGAAGGGGCCCATGCGACTCTCAAACAATTCCTGGAAAACTCTTTGGGAAACCTGTTGGATGTTTGGAAAAGCCTTGACGGAACAGTTTTGAATCAAATTAAATCAGTTCATGCATCACTTTCTAACTCTCATATTAATTAAGGGACAGTTCTTCCTGCTGAACTGTTACCATTGGGTTACAAATTGTCTTTAGAGGCGATTCATCTTATTAGGGAACAATTTGAGAATTTCAAACATGATCATGATGGTGAAATGTGCACCAAGTCATACTCCAAGACTATGGGTTTTCCCTGTTCCCACAAAATAGGTGACTGTCTAGCATTCAGAGGATCCGTGGTACCCAAAGATTTTCATCCTCAGTGGAGTTTGGACTAGAAACCTTGCAGTTCTAGTTCTGTAAGTTTGATTGTTCAAATCACTATGTGATTAATGCTTTTTGGTTAATGATTCCTAATTCACTGATGGTTGATCCTTTTGGATTTTTCAAGTTCAATGTCAATTAAATGATAATCATTCCTCATTTAAATGAAAAAGTGAATGCAATGATCTTGAAATCTCCAGATCATGAGAAAAGCAGAATATTGAACTATATCATTCAGAAGATTAAAAAATATAGATCAAAGCCAAGACTTGAACCTAAAGTCTTACAATCAAGTAGGGGCAGACCAAAATTGACAGATACGCGGCAAGAACCATCTTGGTTTGGCTTGTTGAAAAACAACTCAAGGGGGGAAAAAGAACTAGAAGGGCTCCAAACAAGAAAAGACAAAAGATTGTAAGTCTTTTCTTTTGGGATATGTTCATTTTTTTGGTTTAATGAACTTAGTTACTGACTAATGATGAATTGTTAGTCAAAGTTGGCAGAATCTGAATCTTAATTTCATAGTTCAGAGGAAGAGACTGAAATTGAATCAGGATCACTTAATTTGGATCAGAATCCTCATCAGAGGAAGAGAATGTGCAGCAAAGCTCAACCAGAAGGTCATCTTTGGTGAGTATTCATTTAATTTATCTAATTAAAGAAATGAATACTAAGTTAGTTTTCATGATAGGAACCAAGCGTGAAATACCTCAATCAAATACCCAAGAAATTCCATAATTTCTTGAGTAATGTTTGGGATCTAATTGGAGATGGGAATTGCAGATTTAGAGTCATTGCTAAATCTCTTGGTTATGAAGAACATGGTTGGTTTAAATTTAGGAAGGAAATGATTGAAACATTAGAGAAACATAAAGCATGCTACATTAAGATACTTAGTGGTTCAAAGGAGGTTGAAAATATTAAACAAAAACTTGATTTTGAAGAAATCAATGAAATGATTCTCTCCTCAAAATGGCTGGCTAAATTAGACATGGGTCAAATCATAGCAGACACATATTCCAAACCTATATTTTTGATTTCATTGGAGTCATGTGATACTTATAATACAATGAAAGATGGTTTTACTGATCAATCAGATCCAATGTTCATTTACTTTTTAATAATAACCACTTGGTTCTATTAGTACTTGAGGTAGAAATGATTCCAATCCTGCCCATTGTAGCAAAACCACGTTCCTTGATTTCTGAAAAAGCCTCTGGTTGGGTTGATCATCTAAAAGATTAACTGCAAATGTAATCTAGATTATAGAAATTATAGAATTTGACTTCATTTCATCATTGGGTTTCATGTAAATTGTAATTCTAATGCAGCTAACAAGTTTTATTAATATAAAAGGTTATCACATTTTGAACATTATTATGTTGAGTGTTTTAAGTTAAAATCATTATATTGAGTGTTTTGAATGAGAGTTTAATTGTAATTCAGTTCAACTTGTGTTGTGCTGATTCCATCACAAGCTAAACTTATGTTAAGCTTGGGATGGGATCAGCTTAACACAAGTTGAACTTGTTTTTTTTTGGTGTTTTTACTTTAGGGCTGGTCAAAAGACTTGTATTTTTTGGGGCACTTTTACTTTAGGGCTGGTGAAAAGACTTCTTTAATTTTTGGGCCCTTTTACTTTAGGGCTAGTCAAGTTTAAATTACTTTAGGGCTTGTCAAGTTAGTTGTATTTTTTTTGGTGTTTTTACTTTAGGGCTTGTCAGGTTACTTGTCTTTTTTTTGGTGTTTTTACTTTAGGGCTAGTCCAGTTACTTGTGTTTTTTGGTGTCTTTTTACTTTAGGGCTATTCCATTGGATAGTACCATTTTTTTATTTTGATTTATTTGTTTATTTATATTTTTGTTTTTTTTAACCAAAAAATGAACATTTGTTGATTTTTTGGTTGATTTCTGTTTTTTTGGAAGGTTTATTTAGTTTATGGGTTGTGTTAGTACCCTTTCATTCCTTTTCCTTTTTTTTTTTTTTTTTTTTTTTCTCACCGTGGTCTTGTGCCGTGTGGGATGCCTCACGACTAAATTTGAGCCGTGTACAACTCCACATGGCTCAAATGTAGTCATGTGGAAGTCCACACAGCAGCGGACCAGGCTGGGTGGGCCCCACACAACTCCTTGAGCCATGGGGGGTTTTACATGACTTGGATTGGACCATGTGGTGTGCCACACGGCCCTTTTTGAACTGTGTGCATGGCTCAAGGAGCTGTGAATTCAACATTACCCTTTAAAATTTCCCTAATAAAATTTGAAAGGGGCCCAGGAATAATTCACACCATCCTTTGAAGGATGGTGTGATTTTATCTTTTTTTTTCTTAGCTAAATTTATGCCTTTTTCAAAGAAAGGCATAAATATAGTAACATTTTCCCTTTATTAACAACTTTTGGAGCAACATCCCACTACAGGAAGGCATATAAGCCTTAAAGGCTTTTGAAGATATAAAAAAATGCTTCATAAGAGAACCTTGAGGCTTGGAAAACATTTCCAATAGTTGAAGATTGCCTGTGGTGGGAAAACAAGGGTATTGAGGGTGTGAGCAAACCTTTCAAGGTTGGAGTGAATTACTTGGGTCCAAAAGCAAGCCTTTTGATGTTATAAGGAGAAATTGGAGTGGGAATACATGCCTTCTCACAAGTTGTTGGCTACCTCAAGGCCTTTAAAGCTCAATTGAGGCTTTTGGGGGCTAAAATTAGGCCCCCAAACCCTCTGTGGGGTCTGTCTGGGGTATAATTTGTTGGAGAATTAAATGAAAGATATCACATTGTTTAACGTGACATTTTAAAACACAAAAAATAAAAAAATTTTCAAGGAATTCAAATCCAAATTCACATTTGAAACAATATTTATGCAATATAAGAAAAATAAAAAAATAAAAAAATAAAAAAATTGAAAAAAATGAAAAAATAACAAAAACATGGAAAATATGAAAAATATGAAAAATGATGAAAATTCCTTTTATTTACAAAAAATTTAATATTTCTTGTGGAATGTAAACAAATTTTTAAAAAAAAATAAAAAAAATAAAAAACTGTTACAAATAACTAATTGGTCATGTTAAATTCAGAACCCATTTGAGTTATGTACACAACTCAAATGGGCGCTTTGGAACGCTACACAACTCATGTTGATTTGTGTGTCCTCTAAACAGCTCAATTGAGTCTTGTAGAGACCACACAAAGGTTTTTAGTTTTGCAGCACCACACATGGCTACATTCAAGTTTTGTGGTGTTGTACACAACTGGGATGTAGTTGTGTGTTATGCCACACAACTACAAACTGTTGTGGGCCAAAAAAAAAGAATGACCAAAGAAATGAAAAAATAAAAAAATAAACTATAAGTTGGTGGGACCCAGGACTCACATGGGGGGGTGTAACCCACAGACATGCCTCCCCCCCTTTTTTTCTGTCAATTCCCTGGATGGGGTGGTCAAATCCCCCCACCAGGGCCCTGGAGGTTGATGCCCACAGGTTTTTGGTAACAACAGATGGGCTGGGGGGTGGTCAGATCCCCCTCAGCTTGTTTCTCCTCCCCCTTGATAAAGGGTGGGGAGAGCACCCATTGTTGTTGATGGGAGGTTGGTCAGGTCCCCCCCACCACTGGTCACCTTGAAGCAGCGGGCGTGGTCTTCCTTGCTGGCTGGTTGCAACCAGGGTTGCACGGGATGGTGTATGGGCCCCCACAGGTCAAATGGGCTGTGTAGGGCCCTACGCAACTTCCACACAACTGGGAGTTGTTAATTTATCATCTCTGATACCTAATGTATGAGGGAAATTTGAATCACTTGAATTATTTCAAATTAGATGCCATCAAGTACAAAAATAATTATAAAAAATAATAAAGAAAGATTTATTTGAAGAAAATTCAAGATTTCTGATAGCATTAACAAATTTTTGACCAAACATAAAAAGCAGAAAACCCTTTAATTTTCCATTTAAATTGCTCATGTAACTACTTATTTTCCTTTACTTAATTTAAGCAAGAGAAAATTCCATTTTGTTTTAAATGACAAAACAAATTAACATGTTTTTTATGCTCAATTTTCCCAACAAAACAATCTTGTCTGCCAAAATTAACAGGTGGACAGAAAAACTGAAAATACTGGACAAAAACATGATAAGACTGGAAAGCCTTTTTTTATGGAAAGGGCCCTCTTTTTCATTGCAGGACAAAAATAGTAAAAAGTAGGTCAAAAAATTATATTATAGGACAATAAGTTGAAAAAATAGTAAAAGTAAAATAAAAAAGAGGACAGAAACTATGAAAACTTGGACAAGAAATACAAAAAAAACAGGAAATTCTTCTTGAAACTGATATTAATCAAAAGGAGGTGCGGGTTGAAGCTATCCAATCATGGGCAAAGTCCCATAGATATGCCATATCTACCTGATTATCCCATAGCAAGAAACATACCTACACTTATCAATGTGATAAATCTTGCAAATATGAACCCAGAAAAGATAGCACAAAGTAAAAAAATTAATGAAAGACCAATTGTCCTTTCACACAATCAGGTAATTCTTCCAAAAGATTGGGTTTCTGGCTGTTAAAATTTATATGTACAGACAAAAACCATCCAACTTCCAATGATCCTTTCACTCATCCCATCCACAGAAGAATTCAAAGGAACCAACAAGAGATGGTTGAAAATCTATCCAAAGCTGGAGTCCCCCCCATGAAAATTTTAAATTCTCTTTTACAAAGCTCCTCATCTCCTGTCCATACCAATATTCATACTATTTACAACAAAAGGGCCCAAATCCAAAAAACATCTCTTGAGGGCAAATCACCCATTGAAGCACTCATACTGGGACTCTGGAATTCTTCATTTTTATACAAAACAAACAATTTGGATTTACAAATAACTTCTTGCTTCATTTAACACCCTGATTCCATGAAAATTTTCAAACTTTTCCCTACTCTTATAATGATGGACTGTACATACATACAAAAAAACAAGTTTGGCATTCACCTTCTTCATATTGGTGGGCTAAAAACATTTTCAAGGAATTTCTCAGTTGCTTTCTGTTTTTACCTCAATGGAATAAGAGAGAACTATTCATGGGCCATGACTCAACTTCTGGATTTTTTAGAAGATCAAGAAACCGGTGTTATTGTTACAGGAAAAGAAAAGGCTCTAATTAGTTCCATTGAAAAAGCTTTCCCTTCTTCTGTCAGCCTCCTGGATGCCAAGACCCTTGCTATCCTTTAGCTACCAGAGGTGATAGAGTAAATAATAAATATATTATTTAATAAATGCAGCAAAAATCCGTAAAATATTTGGATTAAGCTTATTGCAAGGTTAAGTGGTTTGGTTATTGTTTATTTTTTTAAATCAATATGAATAGATTGATTATGAAGTATTTTTATAGAGGGGCCACAATTATATTGGGGATCTTTAACACCTCTCTTCAGGGATTTCAGTATGAAACATGTAGTCCTGGTTACTTTGGGCTCTTTAGTTTAAAGAATATTTTACCCAAAGATAATATGTATATAAAATACACAGTGGAGTGGCAGGGCCTTGTAGCCAAGCTACCACGACAGAGAAAGGATAATAAAACTTACTGGTATATTATTAAATCCTTTGGGTATCTGTTTGAGACGTGTACTGATGGGTTAAACCTGTATACTGGGGTTATAAGGTTGTTCAGCAGTTTTAATTGATAAAAAGAGGTTGAGGACGGATATTTATTGATCAGAAATTTCCATAAATCGCTTACTTATCTCTTATAAGTACTTGATTACCTTGTTACGGTGTCGGGATATGAATATAACTCGGTCTCTGCCCATCAATATCCTCAAAAGAGCTCTTTATTTATAGCTTTTGGAGTCCCAATATTGTCCTTCTGAGGGTTGTAGGTGCTCAAAGGGACGGAAACTAAGGCTAGCAGGGTAACCAGGGGTCGCCTTTCATGTGTTCTTGGTGCTATATCACGGGTAGCATGTAATTCCTCAGGGTATGGGAATTATTCCACTTTATAATAGACATTAGGATGTGTGGATAACACTAATCTGTCCTATTTATGTATTATTTAATTAATTATCCTTAGTAAATGTTCCCAGTAATTTAATAATTATATAAATAAAAATTTCTACAGACATCTTCATGTCAGGTAAGTTCTCATTATGTATTATATAACTGGAGTAAAAGTCATAATACTCATTTTACTCCTTATTTTTGAGTTCCAGTTGATTTACTAAGATAATTACTTAAAAATATAAGTCATGTGAATTCATGTAATATTTTTACAGCATTAGTTATTTTTAGTATGTCACAAAGATATTGATGTCTAGAATTTCTCATAAAAGTATATTAAAGTATTTTAATATATTTTTAGAAGTTGTCATTGTCTTATTTTCGACATTCTTAGTACTTTTAATTATATTGAATAAAAAATACGTATAAGTATTATTTATGTATTTTTATTTACTATTCAGTATTTTTAGACTGTCTACTATCCACGGGAACATTTATTACATATGTAGAATGTTCCCGTGTAGGTTGTAGCATGTTTACGCGGTACCTGAGCCTCTCAGGCTGCCTATCACTCTGTCAACCTGTAGTCCCGCGGCTGCGTACTTGTCAGAGGCTTGGGGCTGCGTAAAAAACCTTGACGGAGTGACAGGGCTATATCTCAGCCGCGCGCGGGTGCATTGGCTTCCCCGGCTGCGTGCGGGAATTGTGACAAAACACATTTCCGCCCGTAACTCCTAGAATATACACAACACCTCAATTCTGACTGAATTTTAGGTGTGAAACCTATACGTGACAATGTGTGTGAAATATTTAATTGGCCAAAAAGCTCAATACTGGAGCCGTAGTATTTTGGTTCTTTTTTCCTTAATTATTTAAAAATATAAGGAGTTGGATTTCAAGGGTGGGGTCAGTGAGTGACCCTACCTAATTTTGAGTGGAGAATCCATTTCTGTAATAATATTTATGGTTTTCATACTCCTTCTTAGGTTAGTTGTATTGTTATTACTTTTATGTTATTTTTGTTACTTTTGCAGCTTGCTCTGCAATAGTAGCAAGCTGACATTCCCCCACTCCAAGATATGGCCATATCTGAAAAAATCTGGAGGAAGTTGGGAGAAAAAATTAACTTCATGTGTGTTTCAGTTCCTTTTGCTGGCTCTGTAGTTTCTGAGATGTATTGGTCCATCAGGTACATTATTTTCTGGTAACCATTCATCTTTTTCTGCAGATTCTCCTCTGTATCTTACTAAGTATAGTCTGACATCTTTTCCTTGTACTCTCTCTTTCTTATCTCTCAATATCCTGCTGACTTTCCCTTTTTCTTTCACAGGGTCAGGTTCTATTGGTATTATGCTGGAGGGAGGTTGCTGCCTTCTCTTGGTTGAAAGTGCTTGACTAGGCTAACAGGAAATACTGGATGTTTCCTTGATAATTCTTCACTTAAGATTACTTCCACAGCATTTTTGCCATGCATCTTCTTGATAACAAATGGTCCAACAAAGGCTGGTTTCAGTTTTCTGTTTCCTGCTAGGTTGTTGAAATTGGCTGTAGATATCAAGATCTGATCTCCTATTTTTAAGTCAGGTTCTTTATGTGATTTGTCCCATCTTTTTTTGTTGTATTCTACTGCTTCTTCTACAAATTTCTGAGCATGAATATTTGCCAGATCTATCATCTTCTTAAAGTCAAGAGATGTTGGATGAATAGTGGCTAAGTTATAGTTCAAGTTATTCCTAGGGAGTTTTGGAATCCATCCTCTTTCTAGTATGTAAGGAGCTTCTTTGGTAATAGAATGTTTACTGCTGTTATAAGCCATTTCTAGGGCTGGGATTAGGCTTACCCAATCATGGCAATAACCATCTGAGTTTTTTTATTCTAGACCAAAGCTACAGAACCTCCTTAGCATATCTTCTAGGGTCTTCATCATCCTTTCAGCTAATCCTTCAGTTTGGGGATGGTATGCTGTAGAAAATGCTAGATTAGTACCCAGTATATCATGTAGATTCCTCCAAAACTCAGAGGTGAATTTGGGGTCTCTGTCACTGATTATAATCTTGGGTATACCCACATCAGCTATGACCCTAATCCAGAATAGTAAAGCTACATCCATAGCACTATCTTCTTTGTGGTTAGGTAAGAATTTTGCCTTTTTGGAATATCTGTCAACTATAACTAGGACAGAGTTATATAAATGAGTACCTCCAGGGGGGAGGCCGGTGAAAAAATCCATATTGATGATTTCCCATCTGGTTGTAGGTTCAGATATCCTCTGTAAGAGTCCAAACCTTTTTCCAGTAGTTTTATTAGATTTCTGGCAGGTTTCACAGCTAGTAATATATCCAGTAGTGATTTATTTCCAGTTTATCCACCAAGCAGTTTGTTTTACTTTTTCTAAAGTTCTCTCTGTGGATAGATGCCCTTATGAAAAGTTGTCATGGCATTCCTGGAGTATATGTTGTATATTTTCTTTGTTTCTTAGTACTAATACGCTGGAATGTTGGTGTCTATATTAAAGGAGACAATCCCAAAAGGTAAACCTTCCTGCTTTATAGGGTTTAAGTAGTGAAGCAGGCAGGCTATTTATAAAAGCTGCTTCTGGGGATTCACATTCCATAATTGTAATCAGCAGCTTGATTTCAGGAGAGTAGCTATCCCTTACTAGGTTGAAGAAAGCAGTATCTAATTCACATAAGTGGATCCCCATTATTGGAGCACTCAATTCAAAAAGATTGATGTTCAGGATAGGAAAGATATCTTGATCTTCAGGGTCATATGCTGGATTGTTAGAGTCATTAGGCAAAGCATTCCTACTTAGAATATCATCATTTTGATTTTTAGCTCCAGCTTTATGAACTATAGTCATCTGTCCTCTATACTGTTGCATAGCAATTTGCCACCTGAGCATATGTCTGCTGGGATTTTTCATGTTCATAAGAGTTCTTGCAGGATTGCAGTCCGTGATTACTTGAAAAGTGGTGCCTTCTAAGTAATAGTGTAGCTTCTCTAAAGCCCATACTAGTTCCAAACATTTCAACTGACTGGCCCCATATCTCTTCTCTGTATCTTTGATCTTTCTAGATATAAAGAGTACGGGTTTTTCTACTGGTCTGTCTTCTTCTATCTTTTCCTGATGTAAAGCAGCTCCTAGCCCTTCCATGCAAGCTTCAATTTACAGTTTGAAGGGCTTGGAGTAATCTGGTTGGATAATTAGAGGAGTAGAGGTCATAGCTATTTTTAATTCCTCATGGTTTTTTAGTCTCTCATGAGTCATTTCAAATAGGGTGTTGTTGTTTCATACTTCATACAGAATTTTAGTTAGCATAGCAAACTTTGGTTTGTATTGTCTGTAATAACTGCAAAAACTAATGAAAGACAGTAATTCTGTCTTGTTTTGAGGCATAGGTCTATTCATGACAGCAGCTATCTTATTTTGATCAGAAGCTAGAGTTAGACCAGAGACTATATGTCCTAATGCTTTCAATTCTCCGTAGCCAAAGTTGCATTTCTTCATGGAAACCTTTAATCCTGCTCTGGAGATTGCCTGGAGTACTAATCTTACTTGGTTAATATGATTATCCCAGTCATCAGCGTATATGATAACATCATCTATATATACCATCATCCATCCTTGTCTGATGTAAGTACCTAGAACTGTATCCATAATTCTTTGGAAGTGTGATGGAGCATTCTTTATACCAAAGGGAATCCTAAGATATTCATATATTCCCAAATGACAGATTATTCTCATAAACTTCCTTCTTTCAGGGCTTATTGGTATCTGGTGGAAGCCTTTAAGCATATCCATAGGGGTGATGTACTTAGCCTTTGGACAAGTTATGCAGAGCATGATCAATCCGGGGTAAAGGATAATAATCTGCTTGAGTGTAATTGTTGAGCATTCTGAAGTCTCCTACCATTCTTGACTTGTAATTATGCCAAGCTATGATTACAGGTGTGGTCACATCTACCTGTTCATTATGCCCTACTTTCCTTAATACTTGCAAGTCTATCAGTTCTTGCATATGTTCCTCAAGAGCTTTTCTAGACTTAGGACTAGAAAGATAGGCTGGCCTTCTTAAGTTAGGAGGATAAGGAGGCTTAATGGTCAATGTCAATACCATATCATGTCCTTTAATATCACCAATGGGATGATCTTTAGTACAAAAAGCATTCTGGTTCTCAAAGCAGACTTTCAATATATCTTTCTTCTGTTCCTCAGAAAGTTTCATATTCAGAGCTGCTTGAGAGAAATATTCTTGGTCAAAGTCTTTTAAATGCTTTTGATAAGTAGAGGAGGGGAAGTTAGACTGAATGGTGCATATCTTAAACTTCTTATCCCAATTACCTCCTACTGTGAAGTATCTTCCTCTACTCTGGAACACGTCTATACCATATAGACATAAGGCATCATTACCCAGTATCAGGTAGTCACAAAGTCCGTTGAGCAATACTACAAATTACACTTGTATTCTCAAAGATCCTTTAGTGTCAGGTAGTATTATAGGAGCAGTCCATACTCCAATAGCATTCATGGTAGAGTTGCAAGAGCTGAACCTGGCTTTTGGGACGGGCAAAAGGTGTTCTTTCCAATTGGGGTCCCATTTGTTTAAGAATTCAGCACAGACACATGAGCAAAAGGCTCCACTATCCAGTAATAACCTTATAGGTCTGTTTTTATACAATCCTGTTGCATAACAAGTTTGACCAGTAGTATAACTCTTCCCACTCATAGGTTTAACTTTTAATGGTTTGACATCCATAATATTACTAGGAATTATGGTAGGATCCCATTTTTGGGGCAAGCTAGAATCCCCATGGATGTTATTGATTTCTGCAGAAGTGCCTATATCTCCTTCTATAACATTAACAGGGTTGGTCAGGATCAATTCACATTCAGAAAGACATCCTTCAGTATCATCTATATCTTCATAGTTCTGATTCTCTTCAACCTCCTGTTCTCCTTCCAAGACTGCTATCTTCCTTTTTGGTAATGGGAAGTCTTGTCTCATGTGCCCAGTCTTGTTACAATTCCAACAATTTGCTGGCATCCTCTCTTTATCCCTATTGTCATTAGTTTTCTTATTATCAGAGGCATTTATCAGAGGAGGTTGTTCTCTGGTTTTGTTGATTTTAAAGTTCTCTTTGGTTCTGGAAGGGGCTTTCTTGTCCAACCCATTCATGTCTATTACTTCTTCTAGCACATTGATTAGAGTGGGCAAGTCCGCATCCATACTCATCCTACATCTTACACTATGGTTAAGGTTGCCAGGACACAGGTTGAGGAGTCTTTCATTTACTTCCTCTTTATCAGCATCTGGATAGAAGCAATACAAACTTTTCTTCTGTTCCAAGCACCATTTGTGAGGTTTATCCTTGGAGGGGTCAAATGAGGAATTTTCGAAATTTTTCATCATTTTCCTTTTCCACATTCTAGAACCAAATTGTTCTTTAATCAGAATTTTCCAAGAATTCCATGGTAAGGATCCTACTTCTTCTCTCTTACTGATAAACCAGTCCAATGCTACTCCTTCAAATAGCCTGGGTAACCTGACTACAGCTATAGCTTCTGGTAGGTAATAAGAGTTAATGGTGTAGTCAGTAAATTTAATAAAATTTATATGATTGTATTCTCCTTCACCGGAGAACTTGGGCCATTCAGAAATATGGGGTAACAGTTTGAGTGCTTGCTCCATCTCAGGAGTAGGACTAGGCCTAAAGGTATCACTCCTATGCATTCCTAATAAGGGTGGTGCATAAGGAGTAGTGGTTTTTCTGGGAGGTTTTGGTTCCTCTGTAGTAATCCCCAAGGGGTTGGTCAGACAGACTTTCAAGTCTCTAAGATCATTTTTGATCAGATTAAGTTGCAGGTCCACTTTTTATTAAGCACATCCAATTTTTCACTAAGGTATAGAATAGAGCTGTTAGTGGTGGTTGCCAATTCTTCTTTTAAGGGGTGGAAAGACATAATAAAATCTTCTTGGATTCCTGATAACATATTCTCAATTTTTTTAGTCTGTTTGATCCTACCTTGATTAGTTGTCTCCAATAACTGTTCTGTGTGTTCTTTAATTTCTTCCATTCCTACCGTCTTTGTTTGGTTATTAATCAATTTGGCTACCACTGAGGTTAATTTATCCATTTGGGTATAAACACCGTCCAAATTTTCACAAAAAATTTTGAAATTATGACGCATATCATTAGAAAAGGAAGTAATTAAATCAGAGGTTTGTTTGGGCTCAGAATTAGAAGCTAATTGTTGTAAACCTTTTTCCACTTTTGAGCTCGGGATATTATCTGGTCCCAGTCTTTATTTTGCTTTGGCTTGGGATGGGAAGAGGATCTCTTCTTTCCTGATCCTTGGCCTTTCAGTTGGGCTGATTGATCCCAAGGATTCCACTTTTCTACGTAGGATT
Source organism: Puccinia polysora (assembly GCA_025617555.3). Taxonomy (NCBI): domain Eukaryota; kingdom Fungi; phylum Basidiomycota; class Pucciniomycetes; order Pucciniales; family Pucciniaceae; genus Puccinia; species Puccinia polysora. The sequence goes on from CM062625.1 coordinate 31,050,300, forward strand.
CTACCTCTTTCCTTGGAATCATTTTCTGAAAGGCTATCTGGGTGGCTTTTGCCTGGGAGATTATCTTTTTCATAGATACCATGTCCTCCTTGGCTTGGGCTTCTTTGAATTCTTCCCAATATTTCACGTGCTCTTTGACTAAGTCTTTGATCCTGGCTTCCTTGGCCAGATTCTGCTGGGGTGGCTGCAGGGAATCTTTTTGTAAAGGAGGGTTGCTTTATTCTACTACCTTCTCCAGCTCTAGGTTGGGAGAGGGCAGAAGTGATTGGTGCTGCTCCTTGTCCATCAACATTTGATTCACGGGTTCTAGTCCCTTCATGGTTGTCCTTATTGGTGGTATCATGGTTACTGAGAGCTGTTGGCAAAGATCCATAGGAGGGAATTCTTCCTGAGGCTCTTGTGTTACGTCTATTCATTTTCAGAATAATATGTTTGTGATTATTTTACAGAAAAATCTTTAAAAATAATTTTTATTTCAAAACTCACTTAAATTGATGTTCAAAGGTACCAAGACCTTATTGGGGTTAAATTGATCCTTAGTAGGTAATCCTACGGGGTCTTGGTGTGTTCCAATGAGGTCTTCACCTGCCCAATCAATATTTTCAGGGCTTCCAGAGATATCTGGGATTTCCTGATCCAATAGATCAACTTCAGTGACGGTGGTTTCTGGTACAGGAGGGTTCAATGATAAAAAGTGTATTTTATTGCTTAATAAAATATATCAATATTATTTTCTTAAATAATAATATGGTAATGCAAGTTGTATACTTACTTTTATATTTCAAAAATTAATTTATACGGTATTTCTACCAAGCTTTATGTTTCCTTAATAGAGCCTGAAAGTTGATACGCCTTTCAAGATCTTCTTGTTCAAGGAGTTTATCTAAGTGTTTACGTGCAGAAGAGATATTAATTTGCTCAGCTTGAGTTAAAGCTTTCCAACCAGTAGGTTTGTAATTTTTTAATATATTCTTCTTTTCTTATCTTTAAAAGGTTTAAATAATATATTATTAATTCTGCATTGGTTTTTAAATCCACTGCAAAAGAATTGAATGATAAATCACAGTTATAAAGTCAGATAAATTTATCTTTTATTTTATTTTTTTGTGAAATGTCTGTTCCAAGGTAATAAATATAATAAAATGGAATAATTCCTGGCCAGACCCTCAATTGTCAGCCTCCTGGATGTCAAGACCCTTCCTTTCCTTTAGCTACCAGAGTTGATAGAATAAATAATAAATATATTATTTAACAAATGCAGAAATAATCCGTAAAATATTTGGAGTAAGCTCATTGCAAGGTTAAGTGGTTTGGTTATGGTTTATTGTTTTAAATCAATATGAATAAATTGATTATTAAGAATTTTTATAGAGGGGCCACAATTATATTGGGGATCTTTAACACCTCTCTTCAGGTATTTCTGTATGAAAACACGTAGTCTGGGTTACTTTGGGCTCTTTAGTTTAAAGGATATTTTACCCAAAGATAATATGTATATAAAATACACGCGGAGTGGCAGGGCCTTGTAGCCAAGCTTTGACGACAGAGAAAGGATAATAAAACTTACTGGTATATTATTAAATCCTTTGGGTATCTGTTTGAGACATGTACTGATGGGTTAAACCTGTATACTGGGGTTATAAGGTTGTTCAGAAGTTTGAATTGATAATAAGAGGTTGAGGACGGATATTTATTGATCAGAAATTGCCATAAATCACTTACTTATCTCTTATAAGTACTTGATTACCTTGGCACGGTGTCTGGATATGAATATAACTGGGTCTCTGCCCATCAATATCCTCAAAAGGGCTCTTTATTTTTAGCTTTTGGAGTCCCAATATTGTCCTTCTGAGGGTTGTAGGTGCTCAAAGGGACGGACACTAAGGCTATCAGGATAACCAGGGGTAGCCTGCCATGTGTTCTTGGTGCTATATCACGGGTAGCATCTAATTCCTCAGAGTATGGGAATTATTCCACTTTATAATAGACATTAGGACGTGTGGATAACACTAATCTGTCCTATTTATGTATTATTTAATTAATTATCCTTAGTAAATGTTCCCAGTAATTTAATAATTATATAAATAGACATTTCTACAGACATCTTGATGTCAGGTAAGTTCTCATTATGTATTATATAACTGGAGTAAAAGTCATAATATTGATTTTACTCCTTATTTTCAAGTTCCAGTTGATTTACTAAGATAATTACTTAAAAATATAAGTCATTTGAATTCATGTAATATTTTTACATCATTAGTTTTCTTAGTATGTTTTAAAGATATTGATGTCTAGAATTTCTCATAAAAGTATATTAAAGTATTTTAATATTTTTTTAGAAGTTGTCATTGTCTTATTTTCGACATTCTTAGCACTTTGAATTATATTAAATAAAAAATATGTATCAGGATTATTTATGTATTTTTATATAATTTTATGTGTTTTTAGACTGTCTACTATCCACAGGAACATTTATTACATATGTAGAATTTTCCTGTGTAGGTTGTAGCATGTTTACGCGGTACCTGAGCCTCTCAGGCCACCTGTCACTCTGTCAACCCGTATTCCCGCGGCTGCGTACTTGTCAGAGGCTCAGGGCTGCGTACACGACCTCAACGGAGTGACAGGGCTATATCTCAGCCGCGCGCGGGTGCATTGGCTGCTGCGGCTGCGTGCGGGAATTGTGACAAAACACATTTCCGCCCGTAAATCCTAAAATATACACAACACCTCAATTCTGACTGAATTTTAGGTTTGAAACCTATACGTGACAATGTGTGTGAAATATTTAATTGGCCAAAAAGCTCAATACTGGAGCCGTAGTATTTTGGTTCTTTTTTCCTTAATTATTTAAAAATATAAGGAGTTGGATTTCAAGGGTTGGGTCAGTGAGTGACCCTACCTAATTTTGGGTGGAGAATCCATTTCTGTAATAATATTTATGGTTTTCCTACTCCTTCTTAGGTTAATTGTATTATTATTATTTTTATGTTATTTTTGTTACTTTTGCAGATTGCTCTGCAAAAGTAGCAAGCTGACATCTTCTCACAATCTTTTTTTTCTCTGGCATATATTCAAAAATATTCAAACCCATTGCAGGAAGCACTCCAAATCTGAAGATGAATGGAAGCTTTTCCAGAAAAAATGGAATCAGTTGGTCCCTTCCAACTCTGAATGAATCTATCAGAAAATTTGATCAAACTTTTTCTTCTCTGGAATCCTCCAATTCTGACTACCCTCTTGAGGACGGGATTAATCTCAAAAGGAATGTATCTCCTAATCAACCAACAAAAATTTTCACTTTGAAAATAAGAGTACCTCAAGAATAGAAGGACTACACTCTTACATTAAAAATTTCATCAATTCATCTATTGGCTCTTTTTATGATGTATTTCAAAAAACTTCCAATTCCATCACCATCCAAAAACATGAGGGTTCTATTGAAGCCTCACAGAAAAAAATTCAAGCATCTCATTGGTTTTAATCACTTTGTGGATTGTCCTGCTGGAAAAATTAGCCACTTTTCCCTAAAAATAATTCATTCATTTCATCAAGTTCCTGAATCTTCCACCACTTTTACCAATTTTTTTTCATTTTCTTACATGGGTATACCATGTGTTCACAAATTGAAATTAGCTATCAGAAAGGGTGACCTCCTCCAACTTGAAGATTTTCATCCTCAATGGAATTTCCAAGCCCCATTCTCAGTAAGTTTTTTTAAATTTACTTTTTATTTAATCTCAAATAAATTATTTCCTGATTGATTTTGATTTTGCTTTCTACAGTTAGCTCTGAACCCTGATTTGACTGGAGAATCAGAAAAACTGGATGTTCCATCAATAATAAGTAATGAAAAACTATATCTCACTGAACTATTTGAAGAATTCCACAAGTTTCCACCTGAAGAAAAGAAATATTATCTTGTCAAAACCAAGAAGCTATACAGTGCAAAATATCAACTTTTCCTGATTCAAGAGCCCAATTCCACTCAAAGATCCAAATTAAGAGGAAAAACCAAAGGAGCAGCCAATAATTTCAATACTATATCTCAGTCCTCAAGTAAAAGAAATCCATCTGTTTTTGAATATTTAGAAGAACCAAAGAGGAGAGGAAAGCCAAAGAATGAAGTCACAGAAAATTCAAAGGTCAGTCACCATTTTTGAAAAAAATATCAACTTTCATATGTAAAATTATTCTTTTATGTGTTCAGGTTTCAAGATATTTGAAGGAAATGAAGGAAAAGGGGAAGGGATAAAAGAAGTTGGAGTCAGAGGAGAGTTAATTTTATATGTATAATTATTTTTTCTTCAAAGAAATTTTGTTTTTTTAATGATTCATTGTCATTTTTTTAACATAGGATGATTTTCTGACTAAATATGAATATTCAGAAGATGAAGAGGTTCCAGATTGGGATGAAGGGGAAGATTCAAAAGATGAATAGCTTCCAGGTTTTGATGCTATTAAGATGGTGAGTTTTCACTTGCTTTTATTTTTATTTATTTTTTGATATTTTTTTTTCATCAATTTTTTCATTCAAAATTTTGTCAGTGGTCTGGAACCATTGTGAATGAGCAGGTTTCTTCTCCTAAATACAACCCTGGGAAAAGAATCAAGATAAAAAAGAAATAAAATGAAGATTTTGATTCTCCTTACCATCCTCCTGGAAGAAAGTTATTAGCACAAAAAGCAACAAAAACAAGTGAGATAGTCATTACATTTGATAATTTGCCATTTTTTCTTTTTTTCTGTTTTTCTGTGGAGTTTTCCTCTAGTTTTTCTGTACATTATCCTATTCTTCTTCTGAAATCTTTGAAAAATTCTAAATTGAAGAAGTGATTTTTATCTTGAGACCATGTTTTATTTTAAAAAAAATTCTAATTTTTTATTTTAGTTCCAATACAAAGACTTTCTTTCCCCAAAAACAGCCATTCCACATATATAACATGTTCAAGATGTCAAAGGGGATGGTAGCTGTGGATCTAGAGCAGCAGAAACTTTTTGGAGGAGGCACTCAGAATACTGGATTGAAGTCAGGAAAGAAATGGTGAATGATCTGGATTCAAACCCAATCTTCAAGGATGCAAGAATACTGCATGAAATCTGGGGTGAAACTTTCCAAGAAGAATGAATGCAACTAAACTCCCTTTCTGGCCCAGCTCCCATGAATATTTTGATTGAATTTCCATGCCATGGCTTCCTTCTGGATGAAACATTCAAGTTCCCAGTGGTTCTGTTTTCTTCTTTGATGACTTGCACTTATCTTCCTCTGAATTCCCCTCCCGCTCAAAATTCCAAATCTTCTCCTATTTTATTAATTCTTTTAGAATACTTCAAACATATAGTCTCCTTCAAGTTCAAGTCTGATGATTTTCCAGCCCCCATATTAAATCTAATTTGGAATGCCTTTGTGACCAAGGATTCCAAATATTGGAAAACCATAATTAATCAAAGAAATTTAGATCTTGGTAATGATTTTTTTTCCCTTCAATAAGCTCACCCAGAAAAATAAAACCAATCATAGTTGAATAAAATCTAATAATTGTATCTATATTTTTTCTTTATTTTTTTATTTTCTGAATGAATTTTTTAAGGTATAAAAATAAATCTAAAAATAAATCTAAAAATAAATCCAAAAATAAATCCAAAAATAAATCCAAAAATAAATCCAAAAATAAATCCAAAAATAAATCCAAAAATAAATCCAAAAATAAATCCAAAAATAAATCCAAAAATAAATCCAAAAATAAATCCAAAAATAAATCTGTAAAAAATATCAGGAATCTCTCTTTTTTTTTAACTGTCTCAGATCTTTAATCACCAAAAAATAAACTAATTCAAAGGAAAAATAAAAGGATGCAAAATTCCAATGAGAGGTTTGGTTTTTTGGATTTTCTTGATTTTTTGAATGAGTTTTTTAAGGTAAAAAAATATATCCAAAAAGTATGAATAAAAATCTTACAAATCTCTTTGATTTTTGTTTCAACTTTCTGGGAGCTTGAATCACCAAAAAAAATTAATTGAAAAGTCAAATAAAAGGATGCCAAATTCAAATGAGAAATATGCTTTTTTTTATTATTGTGATTTTTTTGAATGAATTTTTTTAGGTAAAAGGATACATCAAAAAAATCTGGAAAAAGATTATAGAAAGTTCTATGATTTTTTAAATATATTTTTGAGAGCTGAAATGACCAAAAAAAATAATTTAAAAGGCAAACATAAAGAGCCAAAACCCCATTGAAAAATTTGTCTTTTTTTTATAACATTTGTGAAGGGGTTATAATTCCCCCAAATTATCAAAGATTTATTTTGATGTTTCATGACTCAGCGACCAGACTGCCGCTTCTGAATTTGAAAAAAATTAATTCTAGAAACACCCTTTGAATAAAGCATTTTTCTTTGTAGTAGAAATGGTGCACAGACATAAAATTCTGTGATTTAAAGGATTGCACCTGTGATAAAATTAATGCCCAAATTGAAAATAATGATGTAAGTTGGAACTAAACTGTTTTATCAGGGCATATCAGAATTATCAAAACCATCATTTTTTCAATGGTGGGTTTCAGAAAATCAGCCCAATTTCCAACACACCATTGAAAATAAAATAAAAAAACCACTTATTTTACATCAGATGTGTCAGAGTTACCTGAAAATAAATTATTTTTTTCAGATAGATTATTTAAAGTTTTTGGAAACCTCAACCACATATCAGTCCATGTCATACACCCCTGTTTTCCCACTTTCTTCCACCTCCAACCTCATTGGAAAAATCTGATTCATCACTCTCATCAATTCATTGTTCTCATCTCTTCATTTATATCCTCATTACTTAATCAGTTTTATAATTTAATCACTCTTACTCTTTTCAAATGACCCCTCAGCAAATCTCCCCTTGCAAGTTCACACAAAAATACAATCCACCAAAGCAAAAAAACCCAAGGAACTCTACAACAAAAAATACTCCCCCATCTTCTTCCAAATTCTCAAGTCAGCTCAAGAAAGGTTCTCACATCATCCTTGTAAACTGGCTTGAAATCCCTCCAACTATGACACTTGCTTTGGATCTGAAAGTGGAACATTATTTTTCCAAAATACATCCTCTAAGGTTTATGGTTATCTTCCAATGGCCAATTAAATCAAGAATAAAACAAAATTTAGGCTGGGTCTTTCATCAAAACAGATGAGGGAGAAATTCAAGAACTATAGATCTAAGTACAAAAAGTCCAACTCAATGTCAATCTCCATTTGCTTTGGTATCACTAACTCTGATAAAGCCAAGGGAATCAACTTGTTGGTTGATAAGTTAGACTTTATTTTTCCTTTTTATATTCAAATGGAGTAAATATTTGGAAAGAAGTCAAAAATCACCCCTTTAGCCAATTTCAATGGCCAACAATTTGATTCCATTGATGCTGAGGCCTTGGCTGTGTATTCTGAGCCTAGCAATGATGATCCTGATGAAGCATTTGAGTTTCCCAAATCTAATGCTAAGGAGAATATTCCAACACAATCAGCTCCAATCATGTTCACATTGTAATTGATAAATCATTTAAACCCTTTGTTGGACCCCTCACTTAATTCTTTGGATTTCTCCCTTCCTGGGGTGGAAGAAATCAACAAATTTCCCAATGGGGAGCAAGATATTCTGGTTTCTCTATTAAAATCAACATCTGTTCAATTAAGGAAGCAATCTCTTTTCTTTTATTTTTAATCCTGAATTATTTAGAACATAAAAAAAATCCCCATCCATTTCTGAATGTCCAACAGTTGAAGCCAATGGGGCCTCCCACATCAACTTCAAATAATAGTGATTAAATTCAGACACCAAACTCCTCTGCAAAGGGAAAGTGAAATGCCTCCAATTCAATCAACATCAAACCCAAAAGAAATCAAAAGAGAGAAATACTTCCAATTTTTTGTGCTTTGAAGATATCATGAAGAAGAAAATTCAAGTAAGTGCATTGATTTAATCTCCTTGCTTTCAAAATCAAGCTTGTTTAAATTCCCCTCCAAAAAACAGTCAACTCACAGATTGAATTTGAAAAGCAAAGTTGGGATCATCAACTGAGTATTGATGGTCAAAAGCAGAAAACTGAGAGGAAGGCTCATCAAAAAAAAAATTGAAGCCAAGTGGAAATCAAAACAGGCTGATTTGAAGTTTCAAAAAGAGGAAAAGGAGAGTGATTGACTGGAAAATCAACTGGAAAAGGAGAGGGATTGAATGGAAAGGAAAAATATATATAATTTATCTGTAGCCATTGCATTTATTGGTAGCAGTAGAACAGTTGAGTAAATACACCAGATTACTCAATCACTGGGCTTGCAATTATATCTACTTAGATAAAAATTTTAAAAATGAAAACAAAAAACAAAAAAAAAATATTGATTACAACAAAGTTTAAGACTATTTTCAACCCCACCAATAAACAAATCTTTTTTATTTTTATTTATATTTCTTTTCATAGATTATATTTTGCCACAACTGAAGTCCATGAAAGTTTTCCAAGCTATTTTTTTGATTTTCATAGACACTTCCATTCTTGTTTGAGTGGCAGTTTCCACAGAAGGAAAATTACATTTATTATACTCAATTTTTTCCCAAATTATCTCAAAATTACCTTTTTCTTTGAGATCAATACCAAAAACCAGGTCAGGAAATACAAATTTTCCTTCAGATACTTGATATCTGTCCTTGTTTTCAATAATTTGTCTGTTTGATTTGTTTGTGGGAACCACCAGTAAACAGGAATAGGAAGAAAAATCACCAATTTCAATATGCATTGAGATTTAGAAGGAATCAGATGTGAAAGTGATTTTCGGGGAACAGTCAAAAGGAGTAATCTTGGATCCAAATTCCAAATAAAAGAAGGAGGGAATATGGTTTTCCATCATTGTTCCACAGTTTAGTCAAAGGGGAGTCTGCCTAATTTTCAAAACATTTGGCCTAAGATTTGAGAGATCTTTTTGGACTTAAGGTTCAAAAAATATTACTTGTGAGGTAAATATTGAATAGAAGCTTTCTTCAAACATTTTCAAAATAATTCAGAAGGGTTCATCAATTTTTGCAATCCAATTTCCCATATTTTTCCACCCCAAGATCTAACAGTGTTGAAAGATTGTTTTGATTTATGAAGGAAAGTAGTGACAAATTTGATTTCCTTCTTATCTTGCTCAGAACCTTTATTCAAAGTTAAAAATTTGATTATTGAAACAAAAAACTGGTGATCAGGTTTATCCAGAACAATTACTTCTCCAGATCTGAAGAAATAAAGCGGGTTGATATTCAGTTTTGGTTGTTCAAAGTCTTTGGGGAAGGGATTTTGATTGTTCTTTTTCTTTTCAGCAAAAAAGGTGGGATACAGATCCAAAAGTTGCAATTTTTTTTCAGACAACACAAACTTTTTTTCAAACCCTTCCTGTGCTACTTCCAAAGATATTTCAGAATCTCTCTTTTGAGCCCTCTTTTGCCGACAAGCCCTATTCTTGCCATGTCTCTGTATGTTTATCAAATAATCTTCTCCCATCTTTTTCCCTCCCATCCACATGCTTCAATTGGGGTTGGAATCAAGAGGGATTCAATTCATGGTATTCCATTTTGAGTATCATGGTAGAAGAATTGGAATAGCAGACAAAGGATGGGTGAGGAAATAACAAGGGGTAAAACATGATTTTGCATTGCATAGATTAAAGAAAAAGAGTGAAAATCATTTACAGACAACCTATAATTAAACCTAAAAAAAAGGTGGAAAAAAACATCATGAGTCATCTTATAAACAAGTTGGATGATCAAAAAACATTGAACAAACAAAACAAAAAATACCAGTTGATGATCCTCACAAAAAAAACAAAAAAAATGAAGATGGTTGTTCATGTGACAATTATCATTTACACATGATGGGGTGAAAATAAATGAAATAACATACCTTTTTTTGATCAAAACAACAGAAATGAAAATCCAAACCAAAAAAATAATTCATGACTCACCCACACATACATAGATACAAAACAATCAACCCTCCCAAAAAAAATACTTGAAAATCATTTCATTATCAGTAATACAACAATAAAGAAAAAAATAAATAACCTAAAAGCAACCCCTGAAACATTAAAGAAACGAAAAAAAGCCCAATCAGTCATACTAATCTAATCTATCAATTGATTGCAAGGAGAAGGGGGGGCTTACCAGAGGTACAAGAGAGGGGAGGAGGAGGAGGGTGGGTTGGATTGGTGAGTTTGTGAGGTTGGTGAGGTGGTGGTGGTGGGTAAGTTGGTGAGGTTTGGAAGGTGGTGGTGGTGAGTGAGGTGTTTGGAAATTTGGTGAGGAGAATGGTTTGGGTGAGGAGTGCAAAGGAGTGGACCAATGAGTGAGTGTGGTGAGATGGATGGTATGTAGCAATGAGGTGGAAGGGAGAGTTTGGTGGTTTGGTGAGCTCTGAGGTATGAGGTGGAGTTTAGTGAAGTCTGTTTTTTTTTGTCTCAGTCCACCAAAAAAAAGTAAGTCTTGTCTGGGTTGAACCAAAAAATAAAAATGTTATTGGTTTTTTAGTGGTGGGTGAAGGAGCATACAAAAAAACCAAGTCCAACAAGTAAAACAAAAATAATAATAATAAAACCCCAAGTCAGCCTAGGATTCTTGGTTTAACAACAAAAGAAAAATGACTGTGGTGTTATTTTTTACCTATTTCAAAACAGAATTTTACTCATCAAAGTGAGCAAGTGTGAGGGGTAGAATCTGCCCTCTCATTGCTGAAGATGAGGGACCATATCAGATGGAGATGACTTGAGGAGGATTGGCAATATTGTCTTCAAATATTTTGTCCCATTTATCTTTGATTTTGGCAAACAGGTGGTGAAGGATTACCCAACTGATGATCCAGTTGATGATGATCTTCATTTCTTTGGGATTTTAAATCTGGTTTTTCATTTCCCTTAGGCTGGCCCATTTTCCTTTCAGCAAACCTATTGCATGTTTGATCCAAATGCATTATTGAGCAAGATGATAGTTGAAATTGATTTTTTTAGATCATTGGAAGAAAAATTCCAATAAGCTAGAACAAAATATTTCCCACCAACACAAGTTGAATAAACCAGAAGTCATTGATCTTGTTCAAAGCATTTCTCTGGTTTTTGGGCAATCTGCATCCAATGGAAAACATATGAATTGTGACAAGAGCCTGGAAGGTCAGCATGGAGGGATTTGAAATTCTTTTTTTTATCACAAACATTTTGTAGTGACACAGGTTATCTAACCAAACAGATAAAACATATTTAGTCAGTGTGTTATCAAATTCATTGAAAATAAATGAATCAATTTCCTTTTCTTCCAATCAAAATAGTGGTTGCAATCTAGCTTGGGTTTTTGACTCAAGTGGATAGTGGTTCCATCAACAAAACCAATGCAACCAGGAAAGACTTCAGTCTCCATTACTTGAGATTTATCCTTTCATTATTCTTTGGCTGGAAAACAAAGGAATGAGCAACAGAAAGATAGGATAGCAATCATGACTCTTTTGGTGTATGAGTCAATGGTTCCATAATCCATTGAGAATATATTTTCTAATTGATGAGTTGCTGCTCCATTTCCATTTGATCCCAATCTAAAAAGAGCAAAGGCCAGGTGGATAGATGGATTTCATTGAGTATTACAAGAATTTTTCTTGAAAATGTGGTGGTCTTCAATCATCTCCAAAAGTTTCATGAATTAAGGTAACAAATTTTGGAACCATTGGTGGAATCTTAATTTGGGGAGCAGATGAAGCTTTTGCATTTTTTACATAGGTTTTGGAGAGTCTGTCTTCTGGGAACCATTTATTGATTTTCACAAAGAGAATTAAAAGCTAACCAATTTGAATGCAAGTTGGATTCTTAATCAGAGTCAAATAATAATAAAATTTCAGTCAGTGTTTTTGCATTTTTGACTTGCTGCCAGAAAGTTTGGTTGGGCATGTTGAGATACATGGTGATTCAATGTGGGGAAATGAGATGATGGTGGGATTTTTGTGAAGCAAAGGAGATGTGAATTGATGGAGATGAGATGTGTGTCAAGCAAAGGAGATGCTATTGGTTTTTATTTGATGATGTGGAGATGTGTTGCATGTGTATGGATTTGCTGATGTGGAGGTGTGGATGGGTGTTTTGCATGCAATGGATGGTGGATGGATGATGATGTATAAATTGTAGATTTGATTTTTGAAATCTGCCATTTCCATGGAACACACCACTTTGAAATATACCAGTGAGGGGGTATGTGTATTTCAGAAAACCGCCATTAAAATGGTAGGTTTGGTCAAAGAAAACGGTGGTTTTTCTAACCCTGATACATCCTATTGGGTTTATTTAAGATCTTTGTTCCACCTACAGAGTGTAGGTATTTTTAATCAACTTTTTTAATCAATTTTTTATGAGTCTATCTTTCCCCCACATTTTACCCCCAGGATTCAAATGACTAAAATATTAATGGTTGCTCCTGGACCCTCAGATATGGTGGTGAGAAAATAGGGTATTCTGCTAGGTCAGTCTTTTTCTGTAGGAGCCATGGCATGGTCAATGTTTTATGTCAAAAGCTTGGTTTGAGGATGGGAGGTTGAGTGCAGGTTTTTAGTGAGGAGGATAAGGTTTTGTTTGCTGATGGTTGTTACCAGTGGATTCTGATGTGGGGATGTGAGGTTGATTTCTGGCTGGTGATGTTGAAGATGATGAGGGTGATGATTTTTGTGGTGCTTCCATTTGTATCTAGACTAAATGATGTGAGGTGGGGTTTAATTTTGGGTGGTGGTGAGGATGATGAAATGAAGACAACTTAGGATGCTTGTGTATGGATTTGTTGATGTGGAGGGTTGGGTGTGTTTTTCTTTTTTTCTTTTGAATTTTACATTTTGATGAATGAAGATGCATAAATTGCAGATTTGATGTTTGAAACACACAATTCCTAAAAAAAACTGAGATTTCTGAACTTTACAAGTTGAGGGGTATCTGTATTTCAGAAACCCTCCAGGAAAAAAAAATCATGGGTTTCTAAGGGTGAATTTTTCTAATCTTGATACACCCCAATTCTTGATTTGGAAGCTAGCTCTTGAGATTTTTGAAAGTTGGAAGATGATGTATTACAAGAAATCATTAACTCAATTTCACTTCAACTGATTTCTCTCTTGATCCAAAATTGGGCTCAAAGCAACAGGATATTACTTTTTTCAAAGAATCATGAATCTTGCAGCTCTTAGTGAACCATGGTTCACATAATCCCTTTTTTTTTCTTTTGGAAATCTTAGAATTCAGAAATATGTTATAGTATCTTGACCCTTCCAATTTAAAATATTCAGTTCACTAGAGAAGTAATTTCTTAAGACCAAAAGTTTAGATACTTTCTTGCCTGAATATTGGATTGACTTTTCCAGTGGTGCCACTTCAATAGCTTTCTTCTTAACCAGGATTTATATCTTGTAAATTTTTTTTAATTTATAAATACTCTTAGGGTAAGAGTTTTCCAAGTATAGATTACATGATTACAAGCTTCTTGAGGATTGAGAGCTTAGGACCTACAGATGTTGACCTATGGCCTTATTCTAAACACTCCAACTTGATTTAACTAATTCCTTGACCACAATTCTCAGCTTTAGTTGACCCTTAACCTGTTGATGACATGTTTAATTTCAGCAGGTACCTCAAGAATTCTTCCCAACTAGAACTTTAAACCCTTAATGTGGGATTAGATCTTATCTCAAATTTTAATCTCCAACTCAAAACCAAATTCTCAGGTTCCCAGTGGCTTTTCATTCATCTTTTTCTTACTGATAAATAAATCAAACCTGATCTCAATTGAGGGTTAGGAGATCAAACAGATTTGACATCATGTTTAAACCAGTTTATGAAATTTCTTTCATGAAGCCAATCCAACCAAATCATCTCAGCTCTTATTGATATCTCCTTAGCTTCTAAAATATAATCATCTTTGAATCATGCACAGTTTATTTTTTGAAGCCATCACCCTAAGTAGGTAGAAGTACTACGGCCCTTGGCAACTTGGAGGCCAATTACATCTCTCACTCCCAGTCTGGAATAACCCCTTTGGGGCATGGAAAATAGTAACCACATCCTTCATGCAATTATGAAGGTTTTCGCTATCCCAAGGCCTAACAATGTCAGACCCTGAGACTCGCACATTTCCTCAGGCCCTAGTAATTCATTCATTTAATGTCTTTGAATTTATTAAAGCAGTGATATATTGCACCAAAGGCCCAAACAACCCCAATTCTTCGTCAGAGTTGTTGAGATCCCCGCCACGTCACTTTGCTGGAGGCTGTGAGTCTTAACTTGGCAGATTTTGGCAAGGATGCATATCTTTGTTCATGTTCAAAACAAGAGGTTGAATAAGCATACTTTGCCTCTGATAAGTGAGAAAAATATCATTCAAGGTGCTTTTTTTTGAAGTAATACAGGAAGCTCATGGTTAGTCGGCGATCTAATTTTACAAAATTTGGTCAATGTTTTTCATTCGCTCTGTTTTAGGTTAAAAGCGAGATGGGAAAAGTAAAAATTGAGATTTACTTAAACCCCTGCATTGACGGAAATCGAAAAGGAAGGTTTGGTGATGATCAGGGTTTTGAAATTCTTTTTTTCCTTTCTTTTAACGTTGATCGTGAATTTTTCAAACTATCTACGAATCCCCGAAGTTAGGTTTACGTTTTTCTAAAAACGCTTTCATGCCTTCCTTTTGATCGTGCTGAAAAATATCCACATTTAACATATTGCGGTTTCATTATCAGAGAAAGACAAAAAAAACAATAAGTTGGGAAATTCAGTAAAACGGTAGTGTTTTCAGTTAGAATAAAGAATCGGGATCGAAACAACATAAAAAGGCTTAACTGTTCCAAACAGTAAATAAAATAATCTTCTCTCGAACTCTGTACCCTGAGTCAAAGGTAAATCGTATGCTGAGAAAACAATCGAAAGGATACAAAAGAATGTCATTTCGGCGATGTTGGTTGGGCACTAGGATAGAGTATAAAGTGGTATCATTTACCTGCATCGATAGCCTCCTTAGCCGCCTTTATTGCTAACCTGGGCTTGGCTGAAATGGCTTCGGCTAACCCCAAAGCTTCATTCATCAGCTCGTCGTGACCTCCGTCAATTACTCTTGAAGTGATAGTTTCCGTCCAAAGAAAAAAAGAAAAACGTCGCATTTAGACTGTCATACTTAGTTTTCTTTGGCAAGCGACTGCCATAAACCGTTTCCAGAAAATCAGCGGCCAACCTAGATATTAAGCCCCATTCATGAGCCTCTTGAGCACTAAATTGTTTCCCCGTAAGAATATACTCCATCGCCCTAGATTTGCCAATCGCCCGAACAAGTCTCTGGGTGCCCCCGCCTCCAGGGATAACTCCTAACTAATGAACATTTTCAAAGCACGCATCATCATGATTTATTCAAAATATTAAACATGGTCCATTTTTTGAGCTGGGAAATGAATGCCCTAGGAAATTTTGACTCACATTAATTTCTGGTTGACCAAACTTTGCACCCTTCGATGCCAGGATGATATCGCAGCTGAAAATACAAGAAGTGGTTGAGAGGCAGAGAATGAGTTTGGAGGGATTTGGGTTCGACAGACGACTCGGTCATGATGGATGGATGGATGGATCTGATTGAAGTTCACAGCATAGCTAATTCACAACCACCGCCAAGTGCATAACCGCTGACGGCTGCGATGAGAGGGACTTTGAGCAAACTGGTTTGTTCGCTCCAAGACTTGATGAAATCGCTGTAGTGAACGTCGGCTAAGGATCGATCGGCCATTTCCGAGATATCGGCGCCAGCCGCAAAGAACTTGTCGGAACCGGTGACGACAAGGCATCTGACGTCGGTCGTCGATGAGTTAATGATGCGGAGAAGATCGTTGATTTCCTTGAACATTGGTGACGAGAGCGCGTTTCCTGCACGTGGTCGGTTGAGTTTGACAAGGCCGACTTTAGGGGTAGGATTTGAGTAAGTGATGTTCTCATAGCTGGGAATCTTAGTAGACTGGTAGCGTCGAACGCAAGGGGAAGTCCAACCAATGAAACCTGAGCTCAAGATCGAGCTAGTAGGACTCCGGATGGCACTGATCATGATTTCTAAAGTGGGAGATGATGGTAGCGTGAGAAGAAAGTCGCAGTCAGTATGAATCGAAATGGGCTCGACAGGAGGATGGGAAGAGACGAGTTGACATGGTCGTCTGATACAGCCAAGTGGAAGGGGATGGATGAAAAGTTGCTCACCACTCTCAATGGTTATCTATTCTCGGTCTATCTGAATGGCTTCGAGCTCTGGTCCTTGGCCGGTCAACTGGTCAATTCAAGGTTTGAAGTTTCCAGATCTCGAGTTGGAGTGTCGCTGCCCGCAGCCTGACCGTGACGGGGCGCGGCCAAGATGACATCATCGACCCAACAATCACTACCGCTGCTGCCTCAGCTCGTGAACTCGACGGCGGCAAGGCGCACGCTGTCAGGGGCACGCCTGCCTCCTCCTTCTTGATCAAAGCAGCAAGCGCGTAGAGCACAAGAATCGGCCCACAGCCTCCTCCTCCCGCCCAACGGCGGTACTGGCCATGGATGCACTCTAGTTTGGGGTTAACAACCCGAAATCGGTTAATGAAGGGTTCAAATGCTCTGATGTAGACCACCGCAAGAGAAACGCAAAGACCTGTGTGGAGTACATGAGACAAGTTCATCAGTACAGTGGGTAGACAAAAATAATGGGACTGATTGACCAAAAACAGTCAGTTTATTTTCAAGCATTTGTTTCAAGTTAAATTGATCACTAAAAAAAAGGCATGTAATTACATTTATTCATAAGTTTACATATTTCAGCATCTGTAATTTAATTATATAACAATTGGAACTTCAAAAAACATCAAATTATAATTGTTTAAAAAAAAAACTGATAAAGCACAAAACCCTCAAAAACCATGCCGGAGAAAAAAAAAAACATTGAAAAATTCTGTACCATTGATATTCTTGCTTATTTACAGGTTTGTTAGAGAGGATCAAAAGGAATCATTTAAATGAAAGAAAAATTAAGGTTGAGGGTTTCTAAAAATAATTAAAACCAATTTTGATTGATCTTGAGTTTTCAGTGCCTGGGTGAGATGGTAGCAATAATCTTGAGAGAGGTGGGTTGGAAGTCATGTAAACTGTCAAAAAATGTTCCATCAAGTTCTCCATGCATCTGAAAACCATATTGTTCAATTCTTCTACTTGCCATCAGCTTTGAGGTGCCTTGGAGTGCTTGAGGTTATCTTAGCCTGAGGTTACATTTGGGTTGGGAATTTTTAAATCACTCAGAAAATAATTCCAACCATTGTGATTATACCATTGTTGGTTGGTTTGATCATCTTTATCTTCTCAAACAACCAATCGCGCATTGAAGACTATATGTCAAAAAGAGATCCCATGAGTCAGGATCAAAGATCAAGAATAAGATTCCAAATAATTTACTTACTAGGTTTGTTTTTTCAATTGATTTAGTATTGAAATGTTGATATCAAAAATTTCAGATGGTGGGGATGTTCCAATTGGTCAACTGGAGTGGGCACCAGAAGATGGGATGATCAAAACCAGGAACAAGGCATCCAGGGCTTCATCTACATTTTTTGAACTACCCGGGTGTGGTTGCTTTGACAAACAGTCCCATGACTTTTGTCTAGCCACTATACACTAATATCCGCTGTGGAAACTAAAGGTGGGCTACACCCCTTAAGTTGTCCTCAAGTCCGGAAGTTATTAATCAAAGCGTCTGTAAGGAGATTGGATGCAGCCAGTCAAGAGAGAGAAAGAGAGAGTGAGAGAGAGTGATAGAGTGATGGGTTCCTTCCTTTCCAATCCAATCCAATCTGATGTGATGATGTTCCTTACAACCAGGAGTTGAGAGTGAAGTATTTAAGTCCTCCCTCTCAACCCTAACCTAAGTACAACCGCAAGTAAGCAAGAATGATGGAATACAACCCCTAAGCCACAGAACCCTATCCCTCCGTCCCCCGTCCTGTAACCCATGCTCCACCTCCCCTGCCCCATGCCCCGTCTGTTTTGCCCGCTGGTTTGTCCTTCTCATGATGCATCTGCCCAACAACCCGTTCCAGGTATCCGGGGCGTACCCACGTGATCCAATCCGCGCGTCTTGCAATGCGCGATCCGCTTGATCTGCGCAAGCCGTCCAATCCGCGCAATCCGTCCAATCTGCGCAAGCCTTCCAATCCGCGCAAGCCTTCCAATCCGCGCAAGCCTTCCTATCCGCGCAAGCTTTCAGATCCGCGCAAGCCCGCAGCGCGCAGCCTTTCCCAACTTGCGTCCATGAAAGAGCACCACATCCCCCCCAACTTGAGATCTGTCCCCAGAGATCCGCCACCATCTCACCTACCACGCTCATCCTCCAAGTTGCCTTCCCACCTGCCTGCCCTCTATCCTCTGCGTCACCTTCCCACCCGCCTGCCCTCTATGCCGGCAACCTTCTGCTCCACCAGAGAAAGGATCCACATGCCTCCATCCAAACCCACACGGGTTCCGAGCGCAAATTGTTGTCCCAAACCGCCTAGGTGCACCTCCTGCCGCCAAGACCCTCCTGCATCCTTTGAGATTCAAGCCTATCCACGCACAAAACCCAAACAAAAGCAAACACCCCCAGAAGTCCTTACCAAAAACCGCCGTGGAGAAGTAAAGAGGCTTCGAAACCCTTTCAATCCCAGCCCTCTCCTCCCCCACCCCGGCCACACAACATTCCTCGCCCTTTGCAGTTACCACGGCCTTGTTCTCCCCTCCGGAGATTTCTGACCGCTCCCCGCCCGCCAGACCGCGCGTGACTGCTTGATCCTTCCACTCCGCCCCACCAACACGACACTCCTTTCCATTTGCAGTTCCCGCAAATCTGTTGTCCTTCTCCCCTGCCATGCCGTTAACACTCAATCCCTCCCCATTCCACCCCTGAAGCCCTGCCACAAGCATCCGCCGCACCAATCCCAAGGCTCTTGCTAGCCATGATGGCTGTGTGCCTGTTCTAGGACCGTCCATCCTGCGCTCCCGGCACCCCACATCCTTCCGTTCCGCGTCCATCCTCTCTTTTGCTGCCACATCCTTCTGCCCCCTACTTGTTCCCCCCACCATCAAAGAGGTCCAGCTCTGGTTGCCATCCTTTGACGTGTGGTTTGTCCCTTCCGCCCCTGCCCCTACCCTTTCCAAATACGCGCTCCCCGCCGTCAAAGAGGTCCGGGTCTGGTTGCAATCCTCTGATGCGTGGCCTGTCTCTTCTGTCGCCGCGTCTACCACTTTTGTGAGATCCGTCCGCCGCTTGCTGATTCCCAAACCACACGGAGCATCCATTTCCCGTTCCGTTGTCCTTGCCCACTTCCTGTCAGTAGGCCGCGCCAGTTCCGTCAAGTCCCGCTTCCCCAACACGTACTTAGCCCCCACTGAGGAAACCAATTCCGCGTTTGAATCCGCTGTCTGCTCCCTCTGTCCCGTCCGCCAACGGTCGTTGTCCTCCCCATTTGGGCACACGCCGGGCGCAGACGCGCTGGGAGACTGAATACTCTCCAGATAGGCCTCAAGGCCCCTTTCCACCTCCCTGAGTTGGCTAGCCCAAGAGATGGTTGCCGGTGGTGGGGCGGGAACATACTCTGCCCTGTAGTACTCCAGTTCCGCGTAGTCCACTCCCGCTGTAAGACTCCAAACGGTGCTAGGCCTTGGCTGTTCTGTGGAGGGGAAAGGTGCTGTTTAGGCTGCCCTCCTGAGTGTTACAAAAATATTTAGATGTAACCAAGATCAACATCCAGAACCTGGTAAATGAGGAATCAAGGAGTAGAGAATAAAGATAATAATAGTTTGGTAGTGATGGAACAGCACTATCTGAGACAAGATTATGCAGGGAAAAACTTGAACAAAAGAAGTTCAAGTCTGCTTAGAGTTCAAAGAACAAAAGCTGTTGTATGTAAAAAACACCCACAAGCTAATAACTCTTGTCGCCAGCAGAAGATTGCGGATGATCAACTCAAACCCAACCAACCTCCAGGTTCTAAATGAACCTGCCCAACGCTCCGCAATCAAGCGCTTGAAGGGTACCAGATAACTGAGGGTGGCTGTACAAGACAAAGCAATATTTTTAAGAAGCTCTAAAAGCAAAAAAGTAACTGATTTGAAGCAAGGATAACCTCAACACTTCTCAAGGGACTCAGGAGTAGGCTGGCAGAATGCAACTCCAAAGAAAATAAAGGGAGGTATAACACTCCAGGTCTTAAGCTTAATAAGGCTTCTTCAATCAACTTTGATTGGCTCCAGAAAGATGATCAGGGATCAGGACCAGTATGGTCAGAGAAAGGGATCAAGGAGTGGTATAACACACTAAAAAATTCCAACAGAAAGAATTTTTCTTCAACCAGCAAGGCTATTGGTTGGTGATAAGGATCAGGCCACGGAGGGGCAAAGACTCAGGGTCAAAAATGGATCAGGGTGCAATCAGAGATACACCCAGGATAAGGATTGGGATTCAATTTCACAATAATGGGGGGACACAAGCACACAATCCCATGGATGATTTTCCTATCCTCCAGAAAAAGCAGGGGAGAGCCCCTCCTTTTATAGAACAGAGGCCTGTAGACTATCTACAAGAGAGATTTACAAATAGAGCAGAATTTTATTTATTTATTTATTTTTTTTTAACAGGATGAGCATGGGCAGGAGAGTAGCAAGTGAGATGCCTGCGGACATACTGACGGGCCTGGGCAACCGTTGAGACCCGCGCAGTGTAAGACTCCAAACGGTGCTAAGCCGTGGCAGTTCTGTGGAGGGGAAAGGTGGTGTTTAGGCTGCCCTCCTAGGAGTTACAATAATATTTAAATGTAACCGGAATCAAGGTCCAGAACCTTATGGATGAGAAATCAAACTAAGGGAAGAGGATAAGAGTTGTTGGTAGCGATGGAAACAACACTATCTGAGGCAAGATGGTGCAGGGAAAGACTTGAACAAATAAGTCAAGGTTTGTTCAGAGTTCAATAGAACAAGGCAGTTGTAAGTAACAACGCCCACAAGCTAATAACTCTGGTTGTCAGCAGCTGATTAGGAAAGATCAACTCAATCCCAACCAACCTCCAGGTTCTCAATGAACCTGCCCAACTCTCCGCAATCAAGCTCTTGAAGGGTACCAGATAACTGTGGGAGGCTGAACAAAACAAAAGAAATTTGTTTATGAAGCTCTAGAAGCAAATCAATAACAAATTTGAGCAAGAATATCCCAACACTTCTCAAGGAACTCAAGAATAGTGTGGCAAAATTCAACCTCAAGAAGAAGGGAGGTATAACACTCCAGGTTTTAAGCTTAATAAAACCTCTTCAATCAAATGTGATTGGCTCCAGAAAGATGATCAAGAGAGATCAAGACCAGTATGGTCGGAAAAAGGGATCAGAGTGGTATAACACACTCAAGAATTCAGGCAGACAGGAATTCTTCTTCAACCAGCAAGGCTATTGGTTGGTGATAAGGATCAAGGTCACAAAGGACAGAGTTTGAGTATGGAGGCTCAAAGGATCAAGGGGGCAATCATGGATATACCCGGATAAATGGCTCAGATAGTTGGGGAAGGATGCCCACAGATAGGTTTGATTACTGATGATGGTCTCATAGGATCCAATGATGCTCTCATGCACTGATGCTCTGATGCTGGGATGCTGGGCCAAAAGGCAGGGGAGAGCCCCTCCTTATATGGGCAGGAGGCCCTGTTAGACTATATACAACGGATTCTACAAATAGAGCGGAAAAGGGAAGGCAACCATGTGGTCACTTGCGTCGGTCTGTGGATGGGCGCGCGTAACAATACCAGAGTCACCCACCCCTTGTCCAAAGGCGGAAGCGGGTGGGAGAGAGAAATGAACCAAACCGCCGCGGATGTCCGCGGGCGGTCGTTGGCACTCTTCCAAAGGCGGAAGCGGGTGGGAGAGTCCCAGGAAAGGTGTTGGATGAAGTCCATGAGAGCGCGGATGGGCGGATAGGAGATTGGTTTGAGAAAGTTGAGTAAATCCTGAATCCACGACTGATAGATCAAGTGCGATGGGAGGTTTGACGGATCCAAGGATTTGCCAAATACTTGCGGGTGCGGTCGGGATGGATTCAGTAAATCATGGATGAGCGCCGCGCGACGGTAGCAATGAGGAGATTGGGAGGCGCAACGACAAAGATGAAGACACGCAACAACAAAGATGAGGACGTGCTTATGACAACGGCGGAGATGACAAGCAACACGGATAAAGGACGCGCAACGCGCGCGGATGAAAAGAGCGCGGCGCGGCGCGGCGCGGCGCGCGACGCGGATAATGGAAGCGCAGCGCGCGTGGCGCGGCGCGCGCGCGCGGGTAAAGAATGGTTTGGATGAGCCTGAGGATAAGTTGTTCAGCCGGGCGGTACGTTTGCGCAACAGTTTATGGATTGAGGTCTTAAGGCGGCCAGGGTGTCCAGGATGGGGCACCACATCTCTCCCCAACTTACAGACTGTCCCTAGTCTGCTCCCGAGTTTTATGCCATAGAAAAAAAAGAAAGGAAAGACAGATGATTGAAACCAAAAAATGGCCATTTTGATCTTGAGAGTGGTTGAGAAAAAATTTGTTGATCCGACCAAAAATCCTAGAAGTGGAAAGTTCCAAGGTGGCTCACAAGTGTGGCAAGGGTAGAGTTTCACAAAAACAACAAGGATCTTGCCCAGGCGGTTCACAATTGGGAGGACTTACTTCTGAGATAAGTTGCCCCCACAACAATGAAACTTCTTGACTTGATCAGCAGAGAACCTTCTGGCCAACCGAGTACCATCCAGCTCCTCCAAAACGTAAGATCCACCCCTAACTTGATGAATCACTCAATAAGGGCCATTCCAACGATTAGAAAAAAGCTTGCCCCACTGGGTCTCCAAAGATTGATTATAAGCTAAAACTAGGTCACCAGGGTTCAAGGGCTCCCTGATTTGATTAGAGTGCTTGCCCTCCCAATACTGGACGGATTTTGCTCTGGACTCCATCATTTTTTGATAAGCTTCTTCACAAAAATCTTCACTTCACTCAAGTTGCTTGGATCTAGCAACTAACAGATCGGTAGTTGAGGACACCTCTTCCCAAGAGACACCCAAGAAAGATTCCATTTCCAGATCCAAAGGAAGGACTGCTCTTTGACCAAAGATGATTTCATAAGGTGAGTAGCCAGTAGTCCTTTTGGTTGAGATTTGATCAGAAAAGAGAACAAGAGGAAGGAATTTGCAACAATTCTTGCCACTTTCACCAGCCAGTTTAACAAGTGCAGCCTTCAAAGGGGCATGGCCTTGTTCCACCATGCCTTGGCCTTCAGGATAATAAGGAGTAGTAACTCTATGTTGTCCAGGAAGGGATTGGATCATTTCAGCAAGCTTGCCCCCAAATTCAGAGCCACCATCAGTAGAGTAAGATCAAGCCAGGCCATAACGCATTGTCCAGGTCTCGTAGAGGAAAGCTGCCACTGATTCAGAGCTAAGGTTCTTAAGAAATTTTGATTCAACCCATCCGGAAAAATCATCTCTAGCCACAATGAGGTACTTAGCACCACCTGCCTTAATATGAACCACATCCATAGCAATCCTTCCAAAGACAGTGGACTCCCCAGTAGGATAACAAATTTCGGCTGGGCGCCTGAGATCACGTTTTTGACAAACTTCACAACTCTTGCACCATTGGGAGACGGATTTCTTCAAAGATGGCCACCAGAATCATTCGGATAATCGTTGATAAGTTTCAGTTTCCCCACGATGACCAAGGCCTTCATGGAGACTTTCAAGGATAGAATCTTGTTTAGAGGGAATAGTAACAACAATAAGAGCACAAGGATTGCCCCTCTTCATAAGTCTAGAGCCTTGAACAAAAAAATTAGAAGACTTTTGTTTAAGAGATCAAAATTCCTTAGCAGAGAGATCAGGAGGTTTTTGAAGAGTTGAAAGGTACTGCTCTAATTTAAACCAGAAGCCTTGTTGAAAGCCAGAATAATTTTGCGAAGAAAAAGAGAAAATAGGTCAAATTAAAGGTTCCTCTTCATTGAAATTGGTTCCAACATCAGATTTGTTGTCCCCAAGAGGTCGTCAAGATAAACCGTCAGGCATGGTGAAAGATTTTCCCGGCCTGTGAACAATATCAAAAGAGAAAAGCTGGATAAAGGCCACCCAACGAGTCATAGGAGCATTGGGAAGACTGGGAGCATTGATCATTTCAATGATGGATCAAGCATCAACTTGCAATTCGAAATGTTGGCTCCAGAGAACGGTTTGAATTTTCTTCATCATTCAAGCCACACCACAGAGTTCCAGTTTGGGCTGGGAGTATCTAGATTCTACATCTGAAAACAACAAAGATTCATAAAGAGCAGGAAGGTCCCAACCATTTTCATCTTCCTGAGTAAGGACGGCCCCAACAGATTGATAACTAGAATCAACAGCCAGCTTGATCTTCCCAGCTCCAGGTCCATAAGAGATCTTTTTCAAAACTATGTCTTCACCAACTATCCTTTTGAGTAGCTGGAAAGCACATTCACAATCTTGGGTCCAAATCCATTCAGCATCTTTTCTGGTTAGATGACGCAAGGGTGCACAGATTTCAGATAAAGATGGGATAAAGATTCTAACAAAAGTGACAACACCTAGAAAGCCCCTAACTTCAGTTGGATTGATTGGGGTAGGCCAAGAGATGATCTTGTTGACTTTGGCTGGTGCCATCCTTCTTCCTTCCTTGCAGACCACATGACCAACAATTTCCAGAGCAGGGACACAAGCCGCCAGTTTGGATCCAGAGACAGTAAGGCCAGATTCCTCGATTCGAAACAGAATCCTCTCCAAGGTAGTAGCATATTCCCAGATAAAACAACAAATTCCTGAATGCCAAGGTAAGAGCTCATTATCATAGTCAGATACTGGACCTTTAATTCCGCCATTGTCAATAAAGATACCAGCATGATCAGGGATTTCATCCTGGAGGATCCACATCATCTGAGCCTGATAGACTGCAACCAAGTTGGTGGCTCCTTGAGGCAATCGAGTAAGTTGAAATTGACCAAGAGGAGTGTCGAAAGTAGTGAGAGGACAAGAAATAGGATGTAAGGATTGTTTGTCATAGCCACCCATAATATCCACTAGACCATAGCAAGCTCTTCCCGCAAAGGATTCAACAAATTCTTCAGTAGCAGGAGTGATACCAGAGTCTTTAATAGTAACTTTATTAAGAGGTTGAAGATCATGAACTATTCTAAGTTTACCATTACTCTTGAGGACACAGAAGACGGGGCTGGAGTAACTAGAAGTTGACTGTTCATACAGGCCAGTTCAAACTTGTTCCCAGACCAACTTGATGAATTCGTCAACTTTAGCAGCAGGGATAGGGATCTTTTTCTTTTGCCAAGGATCATGTTCAACTACAGGGATGATATAAGGGAGGCCATAGGATTCCCGCTAGAGACCTCTCTCTTCTTCACAGAAGGCAATAGATTTTTCTCTTAGAGATAAGACATTTTTGATTAAATTCAACTCATCAGGAAGAAGCCATCCATCTGGACCAAAGTTGACCACCTTCAGACGTTCTTCAGTGACCCGTCCATTAGGCACAAAGGGACCAGTAAGAGATTGAGGAAGACCACAGTAAGGATTGCAAGATAGAGGAGGACGCATAAGGGGAGGATTGAGGTTGAGAGGCATAGGCTGGTTGACTGGTTGGACCTTCTTAGCAACTGGTTTATACTTAGTGGCAAAAGAGAGAATTTCTTGTTTCCTCCAAGAGTTGACCAGAGAGACTTGATTATGAAAGCTGAGTCCAAGTTCCAACATCGTCCAAGTCTGATGTTCTGAAATATCCTTGAAGGGTGCCTTTTCCATAAAAGGAGAACCAGGAGATAATACGTTGCTCACATGTGTGGCACAAGGTAGGGTTTCGAAAATGACGGTAAAAGATTGCCCTGGCAGTGCACAATTGGGAGGACTTACTTGTACCCCAAATTGCCTCCACTGAAGCCCATATTCCTTCATACCAAAACCACCAAAAACGGAATTGCAGTTAGGATCTAGTTTAAGCTCATTGCGTAGATTCGTACCGGAACTGAGAGAAGATTGATCAGACTCAAAAGTAGAAGGAAAAGAAGACACAACAGATCCAGAGAGAGAAGGAGATGGAGAAGAAATATTTTTGGATTTTTCTTTTTTGATATGTTTTTGTTTTTTAATATTCTTGAGCTCAGAAGAGAATGATGAAAGGAATGAAAAATAAGCCTGAGGGATGGGAGTTGACCCTTGAGTTGCAGTCTTAGGCTGAAAAGAACTACAACCATTGGTAGGATCAACTATTCCCCTAAAAAATGAGAGGAACTAGAGTTATCCTTCTGCTTCCCCTTAAAAGATGATTTGGGAGAATGACCAGGAAAATCTCTTTCCCAACGACCAGAATCCAAAGAGCAAAGAGGAACTTCAATTTTTCTGCCATCAGCATCAGGGAGGAGAATTCTCTCCCCAACTTGATCAGAAAACATCAGGGTTGCACCAAAGTCCATTAAGAAGGGTTGTCCCAAGATCATAGGACTGTCCAAACGAGTGATCCAAAAGTGGCAGGT
Source organism: Puccinia polysora (assembly GCA_025617555.3). Taxonomy (NCBI): domain Eukaryota; kingdom Fungi; phylum Basidiomycota; class Pucciniomycetes; order Pucciniales; family Pucciniaceae; genus Puccinia; species Puccinia polysora. The sequence goes on from CM062625.1 coordinate 31,076,911, forward strand.
TCCAACGATATTTGGACCAATCCTGACCGGTACATCTTCAGCAATACCAACCAGTTCACAAGCTTGATTTCCTATCCAATACACTGCAGAGTTGAAGCTGACCCTAGGACTAAGTTTGAGCTTGCAGGCCATAGCATCCAAGATTAAGTTAAGCTGAGATCCAGAATCCACAAGAGGAGAAACAGTTTTAGCTGAGTCACCAAGATAACAAGGAAGAAAGCCAAGGGGACAGGAATAAAGATTGGATTCTATAGAAGGACTGGTTCCACCAGAGTCCTCCATTAAAGTGCCAGAGGAGACTTTGAGTTCTTCAGGGCCAATTTCCACATGTTGACGAGAGACCCATTTCTTCATTCCTTCAGCAACAGATGGAGAGATTGATAGGAGTTCAGCCACAGATAGATCAGGAATTTTGAGATCAGAAATTTTCTTTAATACTCCCTCCACAGCATTGGGGTGATCCTTGGAGATGCCCCTTTCAAATCAAACTTTGGGCTGGGTGGGGGGAGGAAGTTCAGGTGACGCAGAATCTAATATAGGATTAGAAGGTTGAGGTGAGGGAGAAGGATCAGGGTGATCTGGGAACCTTTCCATGAGTGGTTCCTTTTCCACCTCCATGTCTTCTACATCAGAGGAAGGAGGCTCAAGTGTTGATCAACGTTTAACGGGTTTTCAAAGGATTGAAGTTGGCAAGGAAGGAGCCTTATGAGGTTTAGGTTCCTCATGTTGTTTCCTGGCTGGATCAGATTGATAAGTAGTCCCAGCAAGACTAGAGGAAGAAATAGCTGGAGGATACCAAGGTTGGAGGGTACCACAGGATGATCAAAATTCAAAGGAAGCAAGAGATGCTTTCACAGGAGGTGATGGCTGGTAAGAGGCCACCACATGTTGGATAGGACGAGACGAGTCAAAAGGGATTAGGGCACCATTAGGGAGGAAGTAATTGTTTCCCCTCTGCTCTACCAACTTTTCCTTTAAGTCCTTCTGAAGTTCTTGACATTGTCCGGTTCCATGGCCTTCCCTATGACAGTAGTAACAGACCAGAGTTGATTTTGGGAAAAAAGAAGGAGTTTTAGGAGTAGCTAGCAAAGAAATCTTTTGATCTATTTTGTTCTCAAAGGCTCTAAGTAACTTGGTGATTTCATCTATAGTAGTAGGTTCTCAATTGGAATTAGGATCTGCTTTAGGCCTACAATCTGCCTCCATTTTAATCATAATATTGTTTGACTCTTTAAAAGAAGGAGCATGGACTGGTTCAGTAGTTCTAGGCTTTTCAAAGGTAAGAGCAGTTTGACCTTTCATGACTTTATCCACAGTACTCCTAAGGGTAAGAAAAATAGGGACCTTGAATCGATTATCCCTGGTGGTAATCATGGATCAAGATTTGACGAGTTCTTCTTTAATCCTTTCCTGCACAGCCGACGAAAAAGATTGGAAGAACTTTGCTTGAATTTCGTCCACTGTGTCAATGTGATCGTTTTGGATAAGATAGTTTTGAATGGGATCCCAAGACTTTCTAAAAATCTGATAGTCAGAGGCTGAAGAAATACCACCATTGGAGATCCACTGAGAAACCAGAGCATCCAAATCCTGCAGAGTAAACCTAGCCACATCTATTTTACCCCAGCATGCCAACATAGCCTCCCTGAGAAGCGTCCAGTCGTGGGATTCAAATCCCTCAAAAGACTCGATTACCTCCATAACTTCATCAGAGGAGATAAAGAACCGCAACTGATAAGCCATATCAAATTCACTAGCTCCATCCACTTCAGCAGCCATTTTGTAGGAGTCCAAGAATCGCTTGACATTTGTACCGTTGAAGCCTAAGTTCTTGTTCTGGGGTTTGATCTTTACCATCTTAGGTCAAACAGAGGTGGTTGGAGTAGCGGGAGATGCCATATTGAATAACAGAGTTCCTAGGGGATCCAAAGAGCAGATTTCCAAAGTGGCTCACGAGTGTGGCAAGAGTAGGGTTTTGCCAAAAACAACAAGTATCTTGCCCAAGCGGTGCACAAATTGGGAGGACTTACTTCTAGACCAAGCTGCCTCCATGTATTGGAAAAAAGAACAAACAGAAAAAGAAAGAGAAATTGGATAGGATTTTGGAGTTGATTCTTCAAGTTGGGACTGTAAATCCCAAGGTTGCTGGTTTGATCCTGTCCCGGGGGACCAAATTTAAGACTCCAAACGGTGCTAAGCCGTGGCAGTTCTGTGGAGGGGAAAGGTGCTGTTTAGGCTGCCCTCCTAGGAGTTACAATAATATTTAAATGTAACCGGAATCAAGGTCCAGAACCTTATGGATGAGAAATCAAACTAAGGGAAGAGGATACGATTTGTCGGTAGCGATGGAAACAACACTATCTGAGGCAAGATGGTGCAGGGAAAGACTTGAACAAATAAGTCAAGGTTTGTTCAGAGTTCAATAGAACAAGGCAGTTGTAAGTAACAACGCCCACAAGGTAATAACTCTGGTCGTCAGCAGCTGATTAGGAAAGATCAACTCAATCCCAACCAACCTCCAGGTTCTCAATGAACCTGCCCAACTCTCCGCAATCAAGCGCTTGAAGGGTACCAGATAACTGTGGGAGGCTGAACAAAACAAAAGCAATTTGTTTATGAAGCTCTAGAAGCAAATCAATAACGAATTTGAGCAAGAATATCCCAACACTTCTCAAGGAACTCAAGAATAGCGTGGCAAAATTCAACCTCAAGAAGAAGGGAGGTATAACACTCCAGGTTTTAAGCTTAATAAAACCTCTTCAATCAAATGTGATTGGCTCCAGAAAGATGATCAAGAGAGATCAAGACCAGTATGGTCGGAAAAAGGGATCAGAGTGGTATAACACACTCAAGAATTCAGGCAGACAGGAATTCTTCTTCAACCAGCAAGGCTATTGGTTGGTGATAAGGATCAAGGTCACAAAGGAAAGAGTTTGAGTATGGAGGCTCAAAGGATCAAGGGGGCAATCATGGATATACCCGGATAAATGGCTCAGATAGGTGGGGAAGGATGCCCACAGATAGGTTTGATTACTGATGATGGTCTCATAGGATCCAATGATGCTCTCATGCACTGATGCTCTGATGCTGGGATGCTGGGCCAAAAGGCAGGGGAGAGCCCCTCCTTATATGGGCAGGAGGCCCTGTTAGACTATATACAACGGATTCTACAAATAGAGCGGAAAAGGGAAGGCAACCATGTGGTCACTCGCGTCGGTCTGTGGATGGGCGCGCGTAACAATACCAGAGTCACCCACCCCTTGTCCAAAGGCGGAAGCGGGTGGGAGAGAGAAATGAACCAAGCCGCCGCGGATGTCCGCGGGAGGTTGTTGGCACTCTTCCAAAGGCGGAAGCGGGTGGGAGAGTCCCAGGAAAGGTGTCGGATGAAGTCCATGAGAGCGTGGATGGGCGGATAGGAGATTGGTTTGAGAAAGTTGAGTAAATCCTGAATCCACGACTGATAGATCAAGTGCAATGGGAGGTTTGACGGATCCAAGGATTTGCCAAATACTTGCAGGTGCGGTCGGGATGGATTCAGTAAATCATGGATGAGCGCCGCGCGACGGTAGCAATGAGGAGATTGGGAGGTGCAACAACAAAGATGAAGACACGCAACAACAAAGATGAGGACGTGCTTATGACAACGGCGGAGATGACAAGCAACACAGATAAAGGACGCGCGACGCGCGCGGATGAAAAGAGCGCGGCGCGGCGCGGCGCGCGACGCGGATAATGGAAGCGCAGCGCGCGCGGCGAGGCGCGCGCGCGCAGGTAAAGAATGGTTTGGATGAGCCTGAGGATAAGTTGTTCAGCCGGGCGGTACGTTTGCGCAACAGTTTATGGATTGAGGTCTTAAGGCGGCCAGGGTGTCCAGGATGGGGCACCACAGCGGGCAACAGACAAGCCGCGCGGGAGACCAGTGAGCTGGAGGTGGACTTTGAGAGAGGTTGACGGGCGCTTGAGACGGCCAAGTTGTTGGTTGTTGGTCGTTGTTGCAGGAGGTAGATCAAGGGATAGGAGGATGATTGGAAATGGACTCCTCTGGGCTCTCTCAAGGCTAGGGGACATGAAACACTGAACAATGAACTTGATGGATCTGGTCAAGAGTGAGGTCTGATGAGGTGTTGAAGGGCTGAGTGGTTGAACGGGAGCGTTGTGGAGATGATTGGTTAGGGTGGCCGAGGGGAATCAAGGATGATGAGTGGAGGAGGAGCCTTTGACAATGGATCTTCCTGACTCTGAGAGACTGGTCCAACGCCTTGATTGATTGTGGGGATCAAAGCCGAGGCCAAGTTCATTGTGGGAGAGCTTGTGGTGGATTGAGTTGAGGGTGAGATCAAGCAAGTTGGAGGAGGTGAGTGATGGAGATCAATCAAGTACTGATCGTCATCCCTCTAAGTGTCCCAACAATTAAATTTAGGTTTTTTTTTTAACCATCATGGTAAAATTTGTAAGTCCGCCAAAATAGAGCAGTGATTGGGGAAAAGTTGATGAGGCCCAAAACTCAACAGTATTGACACTTTTTTTGCTTGGGATTTTGCTTTGTTCAAGCTATAGAACAAGAGCAGAGATGGGAGCAAAGCACAAAAGGCAAGGAGCCGGTGATGATGGACAACTGGCGACCACGTTTAGCATCAAACATGATCAACCGAGTTGGATACTTTTGTGAGTGGAGGGGATAGGAGGCGGGACGCCTGCTGCCGGTAAATACATCCAAGCCAAGCAATCCTCATTGGGCTTGACGGTTCATTTGTGAAGGTTGATGAATTGTCAATGCAGGGGCAGAAAGAGAGAGTGAAGAGGGAAGAGGGAAGCTGGGAATCAAATAGAACCCTATTCCAGATCAAAGATTTTTTTTTCTTTTTTTTTTCTTTTTTTTTTCTTTTGTTTTTCTTTTTTTTTCTTTTTTTTCTTTTTTTTTTCTTTTTTTTTTTTTTGATAATGATGCCGATGAATGATGATAAGGAAAAATCATAAAAAAAAAAAGTTAAAGTCTCTGCACTGGCCAGGGTGTCCAGGATGGGGCACCACGTCTCTCCCCAACTTACAGACTGTCCATAGTCTGCTCCTGAGTTTGATGCCATAAAAAGAGAAAGGAAAGAAAGATGATTGAAACCAAGGAATGGCCATTTTGATCTTGAGATTGATTGAAAAAGAATATGCTGATCCATCCAAAGGAAAATCCTAGAAGTGGCAGAGATAAAATGAAGAAGGCGTCCCAGGTTCTCACTTGCATGGCATGAAGTAGAGTTTCACAACAAAACGCAGAAGATGACCCTGGTGGTGCACAATTGGGAGGAATTACTTTTGGAACAAGTTGCCTCCACAAGAATGAAATTTCTTGACCTGATCAGCAGAGAACCTTCTGTCCATCTGAGTACCATCCAGTTCCTCCAAAACATATGATCCACCTCTAACTTGATGGACCACTTGTTAAGGACCATTCCAGCGGTTAGAGAAAAGCTTTCCCCACTGAGTTTCCAAGGAACGGTTATAAGCTAAGACTAGTTCCCCAGGGTTCAAGGGATCCCTGATTTGCTTCAAATGCTTGTCTTCCCAATACTGAACTGATTTTTCCCTAGACTCCATCATCTTCTGATAAGCTTCATTACGGACATCTTCACTCCTTTCCAGCTGCTTGGATCTAGCAACTAATAGATCAGTGGTGGAAGAAACCTTTTCCCAAGAAATACCTAAGAAAGATTCCATTTCCAGATCCAGAGGAAGGACAGCCCTTTGACCAAAAATGATTTTGTAAGGTGAGTAGCCAGTGGTTTGTTTAGTTGAAATTCAATCAGAGAAGAGGACCAGGGGGAGAAATTTGCAACAATTCTTGCCAATTTGACCAGCCAGTTTGACAAGAGCAGCCTTCAAAGGAGCATGGCCTCTTTCCACCATGCCTTGGCCTTCAGGATAATAAGGAGTGGTCACCCTATGTTGACCAGGAAGTGATTGGATCAATCGGCCAGTTTACCACCAAACTCGGAGCTGCCATCAGTTGAATAACATTGTGCCAAGCCATAACACATTTTCCAAGTCTCATAAAGGAAAGCTTCTACTGATTCAGAGCTGAGGTTCTTAAGAAACTTTGCTTCAACCCATCCATAAAAATCATCTCTAGCCACAATGAGGTACTCAGCTCCACCAGCCTTAATGTGAACCACATCCATAGCAATCCTCCCAAAGACAGTGGACTCCCCAGTGGGATAACAAATTTCGGCCGGGCGCCTAAGATCACATTTCTGGCACACTTCACAACTCCTGCACCATTGAGAGACCGATTTCTTCAGAGATGGCCACCAAAATTGTTTGGATATTTTTTGATAACTTTTGGTTTCCCCACAATGAACAAGGCCTTCATGGAGACTTTCCAGGATCAAATCTTGCTTAGAAGGGATGGTGACCACAACAAGTGCACAAGGAGTTCCTCTTTTCATAAGCCTAGAACCTTGGACAAAGAAACTAGAGGAATTCCTTTTAAGGGACCAAAATTCTTTGGCAGAGAGATCAGGGGGTCTTTGGAGAGTTGAAAGGTACTGCTCTAACTTGAGGCCAGAAACCTTGCTGGAAACCAGAGTAATCTTGGGAGGAGAAAGCAAAAACAGGTCGGACCAAGGGTTCTTCCTCATCAAAATCCATTCCAACATCTGATTCATCATCTCCAAGAGGGCGTTGAGATAAACCATCAGGCATGGTGAAAGATTTTCCAGGCCTGTGAACAATATCAAAAGAGAACAACTGGATGAAAGCCACCCAACGCATCATTGGAGCATTTGGAAGGCTGGGGGCATTGATCATTTCAATAATGGATTGTGCATCAACTTGTAACTTGAAATGTTGACCCCAAAGGACAGTCTGCAGCTTCTTCAACATTCTGGCCACACTGCAAAGTTCCAGTTTTGGCTGGGAGTACCTGGATTCCACATCTGAAGAAAGAAGAGATTCATACAGAGCAGGACAATCCAAACCATTTTAATCTTCCTGAGTAAGGACAGCCCCAACAGATTGATAACTAGAGTCCACTGCCAGCTTGATCTTGCCAGCTCCAGGTCCATAAGTGATCTTTTTCAAAACAATGTCTTTCCCAACAATTGTTTTGAGCAACTGAAATGATTGTTTGCAAGCTTGGGTCCAAAGCCATTCAGTATCCTTCCTGGTTAAGCGACGCAAGGGAATACAGATTTTGGATAATGAGGGAATGAAGATCCTGACATAAGTTACAACACCTAGGAAACCTCTAACTTCTGTTAGATTTATTGGGGTAGGCCAGGAGATGATTTTGTTGACTTTAGAGGGTGCCATCCTTCTTCCTTCCTTGCAGACTATATGACCAACAATTTCCAAGGCAGGGACACAGGCGGCAAGTTTTGATCCAGAGACAGTAAGGCCAGATTCCTTGATTCAAAACAAAATTCTTTCCAAGATAGTAGCATACTCCCAGATAAATTGTTGGATTCCTGAGTGCCAAGGTAAGAGCTCATTATCATAGTCAGAAACTGGACCTTTAATCACACCATCATCAATAAAGATACCCGCATGATCCGGGATTTTGTCCTGGAGGATCCACATCATCTGAGCCTGATAGACTGCAACCAAGTTGGTGGCACCTTGAGGCAATTGAGTCAGTTGAATTCAACCAAGGGGAGTATTGAAAGTAGTGAGGGGACAAGAAATAGGATGCAAGGATTGTTCATCATAGCCACCCATAATGTCACCTAGACCATAGCAAGCTCTCCCAGAGAAGGATTTGACAAATTCTTCAGTAGCAGGAGGGATACCAGAGTCTTTAATAGTAACTTTATTGAGAGGTTGGAGATCATGAACTACTCTAAGTTTACCATTACTCTTTAGAACACAGAAAACTGGGCTAGAGTAACTAGAAGTCAATTGTTTGTATAAACCGGTACGGACTCGTTTGCGGACCAAATTGATGAATTTGTTGACTTTTGCAGCAGGAATAGGGATCTTCTTCTTTTGACAAGGATCATGTTCAACTACAGGGATGATGTAAGGGTGACCATAGGATTCTTTCAAGAGACCTCTCTCTTATTCACAGAATGCAATAGATTTTTCCCTTAGAGACAAGATATTTTTGATCAAATTGAACTCATCAGGAAGAAGCCATCCATCTGGACCAAAGTTGACCACTTTCAGATGTTCTTCAGTGACCCAACCAGAGGGAATGAATGGACCAGTGAGGGATTGGGATAGACCACAGTAAGGATTGCGGGATAGAGGAGGACGCATAAGGGGAGGATTGAGGTTGAGAGGCATTGGTTGGTTGACTGGCTGGACCTTCTTTGCAACTGGTTTGTACTTAGTGGCAAAGGAGAGGAATCCTTGCTTCCTCCAAGCATTGACCAGTGAGACCTGACTACAAAAACTGAGACCATGTTCCAACATCTTCCAAGTTTGATGTTCTGCTGCGTCCTTGAAAGGTGCCTTCTCCATAAAAGAGTATCCAAAAGATAACAAATTGCTCACATGTGTGGCACAGGGTAGAGTTTTGAAAATGACAGTAGTAGAAGCCCCTGGTGGTGCACAATTGGGAGGACTTACTTCTACCCCAAATTGCCTCCACCTAAGACCATACTCCTTCATACCAAAGCCATGAAGAAAAGAATTGAGATCAAGATCTAGTTTAGATTCATTGTGGAGATTTGAAACCGGAATAGAGGATGATTGATCAGGCTGAAAAGAAAAAGGAAAAGAAGATACAACAGATCCAGACCAAGAAGAAATATTTTTGGATTTTTTGGATTTTTCATGTGTTTGATTTTTGATCTTATTTGGATGAGAAGGAAATGAATGATGAGGAAAAAGAAAGATATGCCTCTGAGGTGGGAGTTGGTCCATGAGTTGAAGTCTGAGGCTGAGAAGAACTACTATCAGTAGGGCCAACTATTCTGCTAAAAAAATGAGGATGAGAGGAATGATAGTTTTCTTTCTGCTTTCCTTTCAGGACAGATTTGGGAGGATGACCAGGGAAGTCTCTTTCCCAGCAACCAGAATCCAGAGAACAAAGAGGAACTTCTATCTTTCTGCCATCAGTATCAGGGAGGAGAATTCTCTCCCCAACTTGATCAGAAAACATCAAGGTAGCACCAAAGTCCATTAAGAAAGGCCTTCCCAAGATCATGGGACCATCCGGACGAGTGATCCAGAAGTGACAGGTGCCAACAATATTTTGACCAATTCAAACAGGGATATCCTCAGCAATACCAACCAGCTCACAGGACTGGTTCCCTATTCCATACACAGCAGAATTGAAACTGACCCTTGGGCTAAGTTTAAGCTTGCAGGCCATGGAGTCTGAAATCAAGTTGAGCGGAGAACCCAAATCCACAAGGAGAGAAACCATTTTAGTTGAATCACCAAGATAACATGGGAGAAAGCCAAGAGGACAGGAATACAGGTTGGTATCCAAAGAGGGATCTGTTCCACCAGAATCCTCCATCAGAGTACCAGAGGAGACCTTTAATTTGTCCAGACCAATCTCCACACGTCAACAAGAAACCCATTTCTTCATCCCTTCAGCCACAGATGGAGAGATCAACAGGAGTTCAGCCACAGATAGATCAGGTATTTTAAGATCAGAAATTTTATTTAATACTCCTTCCACAGCATTAGGGTAGTCCTTGGAGATGCCCCTCTCAAATCAAACTTTGGGCTGGGTGGAGGGAGGAAGATCAGGTGAAACAGGTGCTGGAAGAGGATCTGAGGGTTGGACAGGTTGAAGAGGGGGAAGATCAGAGTTGTCCTGGAACCTTTCCATAAGTTGTTCCCTTTCTACTTCCATGTCTTCCATATCAGAGGAAGGAGGCTCAGGTGAAGATCAACGTTTAACGGGTTTTTGCAGGATTGAGGATGGAACAGGAGGAGACTTATGAGGTTTTGGTTCCTCATTGCGTTTCCTAGCTGGATCAGATTGATAGGTGCCAGGGAAGCTGGAAGAAGTAATAGCTGGAGGATACCAAGGTTGCAGAGTTCCACAGGATGATCAAAAATCTACAGAGACCAAGGATGCCTTCTTGGGAGTTGGTGGTTGGTATGAGGCCACCACATGACGGATTGGACGAGATGAATCAAAAGGGATCAAAGCACCATTAGGAAGGAAGAAATTATTTCCCTTCTACTCTACTAACCTCTCCTCCTTGTCCTTCTGGAGTTCAGGACATCTACCAGTACCATGGCCTTCCCTATGGCAATAATAACAGACTAGAGTAGATTTAGGAACAGAATTAGCAGGTTTAGGAGTGGCTAAAGAGGATATTTTCTGATCTATTTTATTCTCAAATGCCTGAAGTAATTTAGTGATCTCATCTATAGTAGCAGATTCCTTATTGGCCTGGGGATTTGATTTGGGTCTACAATTTGCTTCCATCTTGTTCATGATTTTGTTGGATTCTTGGAAGGAGGGAGCATGGACTGGTTCAGCAATTCTGGTCTGTTCAAAAGTGAGGGCAGTTTGACCTTTCATGACCTTGTCCACTGCTCCCCTCAAAACCAGAAAAGCAGGAAGTTTGAATTGATTATCCCTAGTAGTGATCATGGATCCAGATTTGACCAGTTCATCCCTAATTCTTTCCTGGACTCCTGGTGAAAAGGATTGGAAAAATCCGACTCAAATTTTGTCCACAGTGTCAATGTGATTGTTTCTGATGAGGTAAGATTGGATAGGATCCCAATTTTTTCTGAAAGACTGATAATCTGAAGCTGAAGAGACACCACCATTGGAGATCCATTGAGCAACCAGGGCATCCAAGTCTTGCAAGGTAAATCTGGCTACATCTATTTTTCCCCAATAGGCCAACATAGCCTCTTTCAGGAGCCTCCAGTTATGAGTTTTGAATCCATCAAACAATTTGATAACCTCCATAACATTGTCAGCAGAGATAAAAAATTGTAACTGATAAGCCATATCATGTTCACTGGCACCATCCACTTCAGCAGCCATCTCATAGGAGTCCAGGAATTGTTTGAAATTGGTCCCATTGAAGCCTAATTTTTTGTTATGAGGTTTGATTTTGACCATCTTGGCGCAAACAGATAAAGAGGATCCAGCAGATTCCATGTTGAAGGGTTCCTAAGAGATCCAAACAAGCAGAGTTCCAAGGTGGCTCACAAGTGTAGCAAGAGTAGAGTTTCACAAAAACAACAAGGATCTTGCCCAGATGGTGCGCAATTGGGAGGACTTACTTCTGGACCAAGTTGCCTCCATGGATCAGATCTGAAAAAGAAGAACAAAAAAAAGAAAGAAAAGGAAAAAATTGGATAGGATTTCGGAGTTGATTCTTCAATTTGGGAATGTAAATCCCAAGGTTGCTGGTTTGATCCCGGCCCGGGGGACCAAATTTAAGACTCCAAATGGTGCTAGGCTGTGGCAGTTCTGTGGAGGGGAAAGGTGCTGTTTAGGCAGCCCTCCTGAGTGTTACAAAAATATTTAGATGTAACCAAGATCAACGTCCAGAACCTGGTAAATGAGGAATCAAGGAGTAGAGGATAAAGATGATAATAGTTTGGTAGCGATGGAACAGCACTATCTGAGACAAGATTATGCAGGGAAAAACTTGAACAAAATAAGTTAAAGTCTGCTTAGAGTTCAAATAACAGAAGCTGTTGTATGTAAAAAACACCCAAAAGCTAATAACTCTTGTCGCCAGCAGAAGATTGGGGATGATCAACTCAAACCTAAACAACCTCCAGGTTCTCAATGAACCTGCCCAACTCTCTTCAATCAAGCGCTTGAAGGGTACCAGATAACTGAGGGTGGCTGTACAAGACAAAGCACAATGTTTAAGAAGCCCTAAAAGCAAACAGTAACTGATTTGAAGCAAGGATAACCTCAACACTTCTCAAGGGACTCGGGAGTAGGCTGGCAGAATGCAACTCCAACAAAAATAAAGGGAGGTATAACACTCCAGGTCTTAAGCTTAATAAGACCTCTTCAATCAATCGTGATTGGCTCCAGAAAGATGATCAGGGATCAGGACCAGTATGGTCAGAGAAAGGGATCAAGGAGTGGTATAACACACTCAAAAATTCCAACAGACAGAATTGTTCTTCAACCAGCAAGGCTATTGGTTGGTGATAAGGATCAGGCCACAGAGGGGCAAAGACTCAGGGTCAAAAAAATGGATCAGGGGGCAATCAGAGATATACCCAGGATAAGGATCAGGATTCAATTTCACAATAATGGGGGGACACAAGCACACACTCCCATGGATGATTTTCCTATCCTCCAGAAAGAGCAGGGGAGAGCCCCTTCTTTTATAGACCAGAGGCCTGTGGACTATTTACAAGAGAGATTTTCAAATAGAGCAGAATTTTTTTTTTTTTTTTTAACAGGATGGGAGTGGGCAGGAGAGTAGCAAGTGAGAGGCCCGCGGACATACTGACGGGCCCAGGCAACCGTTGAGACCTGCGCGGGCAACGGACAAGCCGCGCAGGAGACCGGTGAGCTGGAGGTGGACTTCGAGAGAGGTTGACGGGCGCTTGAGACGGCCGAGTTGTTGGTTGTTGGTTGTTGTTGCGGGAGGTAGATCAAGGGATAGGAGGATGATTGGAAATGGACTCCTCTGGGCTCTCTTGAGGCTAGGGGACGTGAAACACTGAGCGATGAACTTGATGGATCTGGTCAAGAGTGAGGTCTGATGAGGTGTTGAAGGGCTGAGTGGTCAATCAGGAGCGTCGTGGAGATGATTGGCTAGGGTGACCAAGGGGAATCAAGGATGATAAGTGGAGGAGGAGCCTTTGACAACGGATCTTCTCAACTCTGAGAGACCGGTCCAACGCCTTGATTGATTGTGGGGATCAAAGCCAAAGCCAAGTTTGTTGTGGGAGAGCTTGTGGTGGATTGAGTTGAGGGTGAGATCAAGCAAGTCGGAGGAGGTGAGTGATGGAGATCAATCAAGTACTGATTTTCATCCCTCTAAGCGTCCCAACGATTAAATTCAGGTTTTTTTTTTAACCATCATGGTAAAATTTGTAAGTCCACCAAGATAGAGCAGTGATCTGGGAAAAGTTGATGAGGCCCAAAACTCAACGGTATTGACACTTTTTTTGCTTGGGATTTTGCTTTGTTCAAGCTATAGAACAAGAGCAGAGATGGGAGAAAAGCACAAAAGGCAAGGAGCCGGTGATGATGGACAACTGGCAACTACGTTTAGTGTCAAACATGATTGACCAAGTTGGATCCTTTTGTGAGTGGAGGGGATAGGAGGCGGGACGCCCGCCGCCGGTAAATACATCCAAGCCAAGCAATCCTCATCGGGCTTGATGGTTTACTTGTGAAGGTTGATGAATTGTCGATGCAGGGGCAGAAAAAGAGAGGGAAGAGGGAAGAGGGAAGCTGGGAACCAAATAGAACCCTATTCCAGATCAAAGATTTTTTTTTATTTTTTTTTTTCTTTTTTTTTTCCTTTTTTTTTTGATCATGATGCCTATGAATGATGATAAGGAAAAATCATAATAAAAAAAAAATTAAAGTCTCCGCACTGGCCAGGGTTTCCAGGATGGGGCACCACACCGCTCATAGCCAGCCTTTGCCGCGCACCCCTGGTCCATAATTCAATTCTGCGGACGGCTTGAGGTCATGCTTCCGACAGCGGGAGCTGGGCCTCCCCCATCTTGCCAGCATGTCCTCCTTCAGTGCCGGCCAATCCAGGTTCAGGTAGCCTCCCATCTCCTCTACGTCCTGAGGCGCTTCCGCGTCCTCAATGAACAGGACGACATGGCGCGCCTTCTCAAAATCCGGAGCGCCTTCAAAGTCCGCAATCATTTCATACCGTGAGATGAATTGCTTCACTTCCGCAATGTTGAGTTGAATATGCGGGTAAATCCATGGGGTAGCGGGGAGGCCGTTGGAGGAGGAAGGAAGAGAAGCGGCTGTTGGTAGCATCCGTGAGTACCTTTGAGAGACTTTGACAAAAGATTGTTCCTGGCCAGACCCCCAGATGTGGAAACTAGAGGAGATTTATGCTCCTATGTTGTCCTCAAGTCCGGAAGTTATTGATCAAAGTGTCTGTAAGGATATTGGATGCAGCCAGTCAAGAGAGAGAGAGAGTGTGTGATAGAGTGATGGGTTCCTTCCTTTCCAATCCAATCCAATCTGATGTGATGATGTTCCTTACAACCCAGAGTTGAGAGTGAAGTATTTAAGTCCTCCCTCTCAACCCTAACCTAAGTACAACCGCAAGTAAGCAAGAATGATGGAATACAACCCCTAAGCCACAGAACCCTAGCCCAACCCTATCCCTCTGTCCCCCGTCCCGTAACCCATGCTCCACCTCCCCTGCCCCATGCCCCGTCCGTGTTGCCTGCTGGTTTGTCCTTCTCATGATGCGTCCGCCCAACAACCCGTTCCCGGTATCCGGGGCGTACCCGCGTGATCCAATCCGGGTGTCTTGCAATGCACAATCCGCTTGATCCGCGCAAGCCGTCCAATCTGCGCAAGCCTTCCAATCCGCGCAATCTGTCCAATCTGGGCAAGCTTTCCAATCCGCGCAATCCGTCCAATCTGCGCAAGCCTTCCAATCCGTGCAAGCTTTCCAATCCGCGCAAGCCCGCAGCACGCAGCCTTTCCCGACTTGCATCCATGAAAGAGCACCACACCGCAAGCTGGGGCCTCCTTGCTAAATTGAACCCAACAGGCACATCTTTGAAAAGATCTCTCACTTCAAAATGGCTCCTTCAAGTTTGACTAATCAATTCCAAGGGTATCAATCCAGCTGGGTAAAAACACTTTTTACAATCAAAAGATGTGAAGTGTGAAAAAATTATTGGAGGTGTTGATTCTTGAGTAGTTTTTGGCAAGACCCAAAGATATTTAAAGGAGATTTTGGATGTTGTTTTTTTGAGTTTTAATAGTCCTAAAAACCTCCAGGAGATGAAAAGTTTGAATTTAAAATTTGAAGTGGACATTTTTCTTTTCAAAGTTCAAGATTGTTAATCCACAGATTGACTCAAAGATGTCTTTTAGTAAGAGTATTGCACTTATCAAAGTACAAAAAATAATAATAATTGATCACAAATATTATGAAATTGATAAGATCACTTGTTCCATTTAGATTTTAGAAACTTGAAATTTTTATACATGCAGTCATGAAAAAAGACTTGAGGCCTTTTTTGTTGGTGAATTTTACAACAATCTGCCTCATTCAGAAATATCTCAATTTTAAATATCAAAATTTTAGTGGGAAAGGAGTTTAAAACATTCCTTTTGCAATAAAATTCATGTCTATCAAAAAATTAAGATAATTCTGAATTCTAAGTGATCCCTATTCTTTTGATTTGTTTGAGGTAAAAATAAGACAATTTAAATCACTCATGGAGGATGATTATTATCATTTCAAGGTTCCTTATATTCAAGGGGATAAAAATAATTCAGGGCCAAAATCATGAACTTCAAGAAGAACCTGAAATCTTGGATTAATTTTGATTTTCTTTGTTGAATTACCTTATTCCATAATTCTGAGAGATTTTTGATACAGATCATGGATTGAAACCAAATTTTTTATTTTTTATTTTCTTCTTTTTTTGAAAAAAAATGAAAGCTTGATTAAAAGAAAAGAAACAGAATCCCACTGGATTGTTAATTAGAAAGATGGGGATCACTGGGGGTTCTGAAATCCTAATTTTTCCAATGATGTGATGAAATTCCTCTTACTTTGCAAATTTCTTGTAATTTTCTTTTTGAGAAAATCACAATTTAATTTGTTTTCCAATTAATCATTCATCATCACTGGAATCTTGAAGCCTGACTAAAATTTTCTACAATCCTACAATCAATTCAGAAAATCTATGTAGAAGAACTGATTAGTAATTTCATATAGCACCCCTCATTGAATTAAAATTGGCCAAAGAACCAAATATTAAACAGTAAAACAACCCATGGAACCTTTCAAGTGAAAAAAATTTATTTCTTATTTCCTACAGAAAATTGAGGGCTGACATTTGAAGGCTTCAATGGCATAGTAGATTTATTTTGGGTTGCTAGTGATTTTCTTTAATTAAACTGAAAATCCTTCTTTCCAAAATAACTCTAATCATGAATTCTGGATGAAGTTTTGCAAAAATACCCAGAAAGAATTTTTTTAACTCTCAGAAGTCAAAAAGTCTTCAGTAAAATTTGAGTTTTTTTTTTTAATTTTTTTGATTTTCGGAAAATTCAGAGCTGTTTTAAATTGACTTTAATGCTTGGAAAATTAGATTATTTTTTTTAATAAAATCATATTTTTATGAAATTCATCCATTGAAATGAGGTCTTGCCATTTAATTTGAATCAAAGAGTTCAAGCTTGTAAAGAATTACATCCCTATGAGAATAAAAATTATGGTCCTCTTCATGCTGTAAGAGTTAAAAAAATAAAAATTAAATAAAAAATCAGTAGAATCAACTAGACCTATTTTTTTTGAGATTTTACAACCAAATTTATTTCCCTGCCCCCTCATTGTGCAATTTAGATTTGAGACAAAGCACTTCCTACCTTCAACCAAATCATCTTCCAAGATGAAGAAATCATCATTCATCTGATTTTTCCATCAATCCTTCAGAAAACAAATTCCCTTTCTCTCCAATTTCTCTCTTTCTTCAATAATCTTGTAACCAATCAAGATCTATTGAAAAAAGCTTTCAAGAAATGGTAAATGAAACCTCATTGGGTAAGTAAGCATGATAAGACTGATCTAAACAAAATGAGATCTTTGATTTGCCTGTTGTAGATATATTGATTGATTTTTTAATGAAAAATCCATATTTGAGTAACTTTTCAAGCTTAGGGATGCATAATCAAAAGAGGAGCTGAAGTATTTCCTTCCTTCAAATTCATGGATCTCCATTAGACAAGATTATGTATAGAAGAAAGGAGGGAAAAATGAAGAATTTGAAACAGGAAGATTGTAAAGAATGCGGCAAAAGGGGAGTGCCAATAAGGTATAACCAAACAAAGAAAGATCTTGGAAAAATTCATTGGTGTAAAATAATATATGCAGGGAATTTTTTAATTCCTGCATACCAATTTGAACAAACCGGTTTTATTTGATTTCTTTTTTCAAGTGGTAAAAGACTGTGAGGATGTGTCAATTCTATCAAAAAAAAGCGTGGTTGGATGGATATGTTTGATGGAGAAGGATTAAATCAGTTGGTTAGATTAAAATTGATTGAGAATCTTTCAAGCTATGATAACTTATTGACTTGAGGTGAACAATCATGTAAGTTGGGTAGCAGGTATTCTCAAAATTTGAATTAAAATCTAAACCTGTGGCATTTTTTATTTTCCACTGAGGTTTTAGTAATCCATTTTAATTTCTGTGTCAAGAGGTTGGAAACTCACCAGCTTTTTCTGTTTCTTTGGAAGGTAGCAAAATAAAGAGCCAAGATTGAATTTTTGAATTTTTAACTTCTTTATCTTCAATGATCTGGCCTGGAATTTTTTTCCAAGCTTATTCACATGCTTTCCAGAAAACAAAAACATTTGGCAGCATCAAGAATTTACAACCGTAGACTACTTTGAGCTCTAAAAAAACAATTTTTCTGGTCAAACAACTGTGGAGGCTAAGTTCAAAGTAGAAAGGTGAGAAGGAATAGTAGGAATAAGGTGGCTAGACCAACAAGGAAGTATAAAATTTAATATCAGATTCACCCATAGTGTCAGCCTCCTGGATGCCAAGTTCCTTGCTATCCTTTAGCTATGAGAGGTGATAGAATAAATAATAAATATATTATTCAATAAATGCAGCAAAAATCTGTAAAATATGTGGATAAAGCTTATTGAAAGGTTAATTGGTTTGGATATGGTTTATTTTTATAAATCAATATAAATAAATTGATTATTAAATATTTTTATAGAGGGGCCACAATTATATGAGGGATATACAACACCTCTCTTCAGGTAATTCAGTATGAAAACACGTTGGCCTGGTTAATTTGGTCCCTTTAGTTTAAAGGATATTTTGCCCAAAGATAATATGTATATAAAATACACGGTGGAGTGGCAGGGCTTTGTAACCAAGCTGCCACAACAGAGAAAGGATAATAAGACTCATTGGTATAGTTGGCCCTGGAGCTTTGATCCTTGAATTTCAGCCTCCTGGATGCCAAGACCCTTGCTTTCCTTTAGATACCAGAGGTGATAGAATAAATAATAAATATATTATTTAATAAATTCAGCAAAAATCCGTAAAATATTTGGATAAAGCTTATTGCAAGGTTAATTGGTTTGGATATGGTTTATTGTTATAAATCAATATAGATAAATTGATTATTAAAGATTTTTATAGAGGGGCCACAATTATATTGGGGATATTTAACACCTCTCTTCAGGGAATTCAGTATGAAAACACATAGGCCTGGTTACTTTGGAACCTTTAATTTATGTTCTTAAAGGATATTTTGCCCAAAGATAATATGTATATAAAATACAACATGGAGTGGCAGGGCTTTGTAACCAAGCTTCCACAACAGAGAAAGGATAATAAGACTCACTGGTATATTATCAAATCCTTTGGGTACCTGTTTGGGACGTGCACTGATGGGTTAAACCTGTTTACTGGGGTTATAAGGTTGTTCAGCAGTTTCAATTGATAAAAAGGGTTGGGGACGGATATTATTAATCAGACTAAAGCCATAAATCACTTACTTATCTCTTATAAGTATTTTATTACCTTTTCATGGTGTCTGGATGTAAATATAACTGGGTCTCTGGGTATCAATATCCTCAAAAGAGCTCTTTATTTATAACTTTTTGAGTCCCAATATTGTCCTTCTGAGGGGTACAGGGGCTCAAAGGGACGGTCACTGAGGCTAGCAGGGTAACCAGTGGTATCCTGTCACGTGTTCTTGGTTCTGTAACACGGGTAGCATCTAATTCCACAGGGTATGGGAATTATTCTACTTTATAATTGATGTTTGGACGTGTGAATAACACTAATCTGTCCTTTTTATTTATTATTTAATTAATTATCCTTAGTAAATGTTCCAAGTAAGTTAATAATTATCTTAATATACATTCCTACGGATATTCTGATGTCAGGTGAGTTCTCATTATGTATTAAATAATTGGAGTAAAGTCAAGATATTGATTTTACTCCTTATTTTCAAATTTCATTTGATTTACAAAAATAATTACTTAAAAATATAAGTCATGGGTATTCATGTAATATTTTTACATCATTGGTTTTCTTAGTATTTCACAACAATATTGATGTCTAGAAATTCTCATAATAGTATATTAGAGTATTTTAATATATTTTTAGAAGTAGTCATTATCTTATTTTTGACATTTTTGGTACTTTGAATTATATTTAATAAAAAATACGTATAAAGGTTATTTAGGTATTTTTATATAAGTTTATGTATTTTTAGACTATTTACTATCCATGGGAGCATTTATTACATATGTAGAATGTTCCTGTGTAGGTTGTAGCATGTTTACGCGGTACCTAGGTTTCTCAGGCCGCCTGTCACTTTGTCAACCCATAGACCTGCGGCTGCGTACTTGTAAGAGGCCCGGGGCTGAGTACATGGCTTTGACAGGGTGACAGTTCTGTAGCTCAGCTGCGGGCGGGTGTATTGGCTGCCGCGGCTGCGTGCGGGAATGGTGACAAAACACATTTCCGCCTGTAACTCCTAAAATATACACAAAAACTCAATTATGACTGAATTTTAGGTGTGAAACCTATACGTGAAAGTGTGTGTGAAATATTTAATTGGCCAAAAAGCTCAATAGTGGAGCCGTAGTATTTTGGTTTTTCTTTCCTTAATTATTTAAAAATATAAGGAGTTGGATTTCAAGGGTGGGGTCAGTGAGTGACCCTACCTAATTTTGGGTGGGGAATCCATTTTTGCAATAATATTTATAGTTGTCCTACTCCTTCTTAGGTTAATTTTATTATTATTATTATTATTATTATTATTATTATGTTATTTCTGTTACTTTTGCAGCTTGCTCTGCAATAGTAGCAAGCTGACACATAGATTTAATTGTCTACTGTGATGCTTTTGAAGTGGGATCAGAAAAATCCACTTTGCAGATGAGGTTTTTTGAAAGATGTATAAAAGAAGTTGAGGGAGCGTGTAGGTTGTGACAAATCCAGTTGTGCCAGACCAAAAGCTACCTCTATCTTGGGTGGACCATTATTAGAGATGATTCTATTCTGGAGCATTTCTGCTAATGTACAAAAATTATCCAACTGTGTTCAACCTGTGCATAAGTTTATAGCTCTAAACACATTGAACATAAGCATTGGTGATTGTGGTTTTTAGGCGAAAACATGAAACATGTAGGATATGAAGAGAGGAGAGACAGAAAGAAAAATCTATGACAAGTAAAAAGGGGAAAGGCTAAAAACCATAGGATGCACATGAATCATACCAGTGAATTTAAGTAGAATAAAAGTAACTGGAAAACACTATTGTCAAAACTATTTTTACACTTTTTGCTGGTTTGATATAGTTTGTATGCGTCACTTGGCCCATCGAAGAATCTTTTGAAACATTAGTCTGGTGAAACTGGGCTTTTTCTTTGTGGTTGGACTACACATATATAAACAATAAATACTAATGATACATAATACAAGCTTAAAGCGTATTTTTTTTTCTAAGCAATGTTCCGCCTTTTCCAAGGGCACGAGCCTAGGGAAATCTGAAAGCGGGCTTAATACTTTAACAATTATTGGGTTCATTTTTTCCCCCCTTTGCTTTTTTTGACCATCAGGATTAGATGTGCTGAGTTGGGGTGGTGAGGATTGGTCGATGCTCAGGATTCTAAACTTGATCTTCGAGATCCTAGCAACTTTCGACGACATAAGACGGCTGCCTCTAAATCCTTCAGCATCTTGACGGTTTCTTGGAAGCTAACACAGGCATCTCTAAGAAAGGGGAAATTCAATATGGGGTCGTGAGGCCATATGCTGGGTATCAGCACTTGTTCTTGCATTAGGGTCGTATTTGCAAAGAAATACTAGATCTGCATGTTTCCCCCAGTTTAAAGGGGGTGAGAGGGAATGGAGTGAGGATAATAAAAGGAAAATGAGACTCAACGTGATGGAGACGCCATACTTTAGTCCGATGGGGCCTTCCTTTGGAATGTCTTGACGACCTTCGTTGATGTTGGATTCAATCATCACCCCAGTTATAGCTCCTTCGTCGCTACCACTTGATAGTTGCTCACAGATCGATTTGATGACTTTTGACTGATTTCTGTAGTCTTTCGAAGCTGTCCCAAGAATATGGTAGCAAGCCAAGAGTCAACTCCAAAAACACAAAAGAAAAAGAAGAGTTGTAGAGCAATAAAATATGCCTTACAATTTCCATGAGAGCAGTCGATCATGATTGAAGGGTGGAATTGGGGTTGAGTCTTGAGTAGATTCGTTCGAGTTTCTGCGACACTAGCAGCGTCGTAGTTGGTTCCTTTGCTTCCGCCACGCAGGATGACATGTAAATGATTGTTTCCACGACTTCTGACGATACATGCTCGTCCGTTCGTAGCTACGCCCATGAAGGAATGAGAGGCGCGACCAGATTGCATCGCATCCATGGCCACCTTCACCCCACCATCGGTGCCGTTCTTGAAGCCGACAGGGTGTGGCGAAGCTGAGGTAAGCTCACGATGAAGTTGGCTTTCGGTCGTTCTCGCTCCTATTGCGCCCCAAGAGATCAAATCTGAAAGGTATTGGGGGCTGCCAAACGATTTAAGTAAGTATCAAGCAAAGATTCCTGAGCCTTCGGATTATTATCTGCTTTGAAGGGATAAAATCATAGTTGATAACTCAACCTGATAGTGTCTAATAACTCGATCGCCACCGGCAAACCCATGTGGGTGATTTCTGTTAACAGCTTTCGAGCAATGCGAAGACCTCTTTCGAGCTGAAAGCTCCCATCTAAATCGGGATCGTTGATCAATCCCTTCCAGCCTACGGTGGTTCGAGGCTTCTCAAAATACTAGTTTCAAGGATTGCCGAATGGTTGCCGTGGTCATCAATCATAATTTGTCAGCGATAAGATATTTGGGTGGGTGAGAGGAAGATAAACAAGATTCAAAGCTTACAGTTCTCATCACAATGACCAGGTTGGGAAATTGACTCTCGACAGCTTTCAATTCTTGAGCATAATGAAGAGCAGCTTCAACATCTAATTCAGTGATCGATTGAAAAATGGTGTCAGATAGGAATGTCCGACAATTTGCAGGTTGCAAAGAACAATCTCTAATCTCAGGCTCCTAATTCAACAGATCGCAAAGCAACTGATGAAAAAAGTGCGATCACTCAACTGTGAATCGAGCATGGTCCAACGACGACGATAAGTTTATCATCCTTGCCCGAAATCACGTCGGCTATCGCCTGACGACTGTGTTGGATTAAATTTTCGGCATATTTACTAATCTTGATCTCTGCTTTAACTTCGGCGGGTGTTACCAAGTCGTCATACTATGAGATCAGTATAAGAGAAAAAGAAAGAAATCAGTCACAGTAGCCAGTCACGTCTTTTTGAGCTGTCGGTTAAAAGCGTTCATGTTTTGAGGTAGGGCGCAGGTCGAAGATGATGATTTTGAAGTGTAGCAAAAGGCAAAAGAAACTCACGCTTTCGACTACTGAGCATGGACTATCACCAGCTGAGAATGAGGTGGAAGTGGACCAGCCAGGGGAGCCCTCTGAATCATCGTCATCTACCTCGTCCTCATCGTCGTCGTCGTCGTCCTCATCGTCTTCATCAGAGGAGTTATAGCGCCCATGAGTATTGACTGCGGGGGATGGTAATGCGATCTGATGTTTTTGGATTTCCCGTTCGATGGAACGGCTCATTGGCTCTGGGGAAAGCCTTAATCTCTCAGGTGAGCTTACACAAACCGTGGGAATGATCTGTGGGCTAGTCATCATGTGTGTGTCACTCGATTTGTCAGACTTGGAAGCAAGCTGAGGGTGATGTTGATGTTGTAAGACGACCCTTTCTTCTTCTTTTTAAGAGGGACTGCTGTCCAGACAGTGAACGGAAAGTAAATGCTTGAGTAAGTCCCAATGTTTTAGATTGTGGTTAGACTCGTGTGCTGGAGGGAGTAGATGACATAGGGATATTCTTTTACCCACCTGAGCCGAACATGTTGATATATATATTCCCGCGGATGATATGTAACATCAGAACCTTCGAGGAATACCCTCGACTCGAATGAGCTCCACTCTAGTGGGTCGGCCGATCTGTACTATCCACGCATGGTTTACCGCTGTGGTGTGATGTGGCGAGTGAAACCCTCAAAGGTCAAGTTCTCTTGGCAAGACTCAAGAGTGCCTGGAGAGGGAGAGGAGGACAGAGATCGGCATGGACGACGCGTTTGGTTCCAGCTGATGAAGATTTCAAACCCCATGTCATCCTACTCGAGCTTGACTTGAGCCTCGATGAAAAAGATCATGATCGATACATGTTACAGCCACCAAGGCACCTTCTCTCACGTTTGTGTTGTCTGTACCATGCTCTGGGTGGGTGGGCACGCTCGACATGATAGGAATGTCGGTTGAATTCAGAAATGCTCCCGATTTGACTTCGATGGCCAGTACTCCTTCATCCAATTCATCAACCAAGTTTCATCGGCTGCGTTCGGATCAACCTTGTTGGCTGATGGACGATCCGCGTCTGGAGCTCTGCTCGATTTTTTTTTTTTTTTTTTTTTTTTTTTTTTACCTTTAGCATGTGCTTGTGTTCACCTTTGCTGGGCCCGAGGGGCAACCATGGTCTATGGCCAGCGAATGAATCCAAAAGAAGAATAAGGCACGATCATCACATTCCAAGTAGAGGATCGCGAAGAACAGGGGTTAGGCTCGTACATGCATGAGTGCTGTTGTGGCTAGTGCTAGGTTGTCAACGTGGACGCTTCAAGGTGCAGAAGGACTCTAGTTGCAGTGCTGGGGATCGATAAGAACTAAAGCAGGCTGGAGTGGAAGACGGATTGAATGGCGAGCAAGCTGAATGGGTCGTTTTGGTTAAAGCAATGTATGAATCGAGAGATGGATGAAAGGTTGATGATTTAAGTTTGACTGAAGGGAGCTTGAAATCAATCAGAGCATCCCCAACTAGAACCCAATCCAAATCGAGATTCGAGAAACGTCCAACCGAACTCAAGCCCAAGTGTACCTGATGTGCTGTTGTGGTGGCGTGTGTGCTTTTTGTATGTCGCCATCCACGTTCACACCCACGCGATTGCCATCTTGATTGGCACCCGAAGGTTTCTTTTTCTTTTCTTTCAGTTGGGTTTGGACAGGAAGGAGAGTGAAAAAACTACCGGATGGCTGTAGGGCAAGTCCAAGATGATGATGATCATCAACTCATGGCTAAGCTCGTAGACTTTATTCTATCCACTCAGAGGCACATCCTCCTCGAGGAACGATTATCCCAGCTGGTGAAAGATCGTCAGATCTTGATGGGTGTTTCATTTCAATCCATCCATCAGCCTCGGACTTCCAATTCATCACTAGCACTCAATCAGGCCCAAGAGCTAGCGACCCATGCTAGCTTCCAAAATTCTCCCCATCTCCATCATTCCCTTTACGGATTTCTATGCTTGACAGTGATCTGCATACAAGATGCTTAAGAGGCTGGTTTTCAGGCTGATTGCTCAAGTACTTTCCATGAAACAAAGTGATACATTGGCACCTAGACTCATCACATGTGGGTATTGCATGTCAACCTCAGACCCTATCGGAACTCTTATCAAAAGTTTAGGTGCAGCTTTAACGAGCATAGTTTTGGCTCCAAACAAGCCCCTATTGAAACCGAAACCGCTGGTTGACACTCATAGTGTTCATGGGTCGGATCGACCCGCGGAATACCCGAAACCGGTGGGTATCATCCCGGTTTGGGTAGAGGGGCTTCAAAAAAACCTTTTGTTGATCCGACCCACCTCATAAATTTCAAAGAAATTGCATGGAAATTTATGAAAACCTCAAATTAGAAATTCAACAAAAATTAACAATATTTCAACTTTGGCTTTGACAACTGATCTTTGGACAACAGCTCAAAATGATGGTTACATGGTTGTAAATTGCCATTAAATCAATGAAGAGTGGAATCTTTTCAAAAATATAATTTGATTTAGTCAAATTCCTTACATTTCAATTTTTTAATCATTTTGATTATTTATTGCCTCAATGATATTTTTCTGAGTATTTTTTGAATTTTTCTTTATTCAGGTATCTTTCATTACATTGGATAATGCCAGTTCCAATTTTTTTCAATTTCTTGCCTCAAGGAAATTTTTTTGGAGAAAAAAAATCATTCACTTCTCATTCAAGGCAAATATTTTCATATTGGATGTGCAGCCCATGTTATAAACTGGGTGGTAAAGGATAGAATGAGGATACCTTTAGATGGTATGAACCAGCTTAGAATTAGTATCAAGTAAATCAATGCAAGCCAAAAATGTAAAGAAAAATTTGATGGAACAGTAGAATTATTAAATATTCATTTCAAGAAGAGGCCCTCTCCTGATTTTCAAACCAGCAGGAAATCCTGCTATAAGATGATTTTATCTGCATTACCATTGAAGTCAGCATTCCAGCATCTCTCAATGATTGATTAAAAAAAAATTAAAATTTCCAAACCAAAGCAGACTGGATGTAACATTTAATATGATGAAGGATTTCTTGAAAACATTTGACAATGTTGCAATCAAGCTATTTGGTAAAAAGTACCAAACCTCCAACTTATTTTATACTTTCATGAAAGATATTGAATTAAAAATCAAGACAGAAGCTGATAATATCTTTGGAAATGAGCACATAAATGAAATGCCAAACCCATGTCAACAAAATTGAATAATTAGAGGCATGCAATTTCTCAATTTCTTGGAATTTATTTAGTATCAGATCCTTGTTACAAGATGACTTATTTGTATTTCAGCCTCAAACAAGATTCAGCCATGGTTCAAGCTCAAGCTGAATTAAAATCCATTCATGATGCAATATAAAACTTCTACAATGATTTCATGTCTAAAAAAATGTAAAGATTAATAAAAGAAGCTTCAAAGAATATAAAATCAAACACATTAGATTTTAAAATTCAGCTCAGTCAGAGGCTTCTAGCAAAATTACACAAGATTGTGGTCTACCCCCACTTAAACAATCAAGTCTCATATTCCAACAACTGAACTGGACCTATACCTACAAAGGCCACTCATTGAACATGATTTCTCAGATAATTTAGATGGGTATAAATTTAAAATTCTTGAATGATGGAAATTAAATGGCTCAAGATTTCCTAACATTTCTAGATTGGAAAAGACAACCTGGCTTGTTCCTATGAAAAAAGTTGCATCTGAATCTCTAAGTATTCTCATTTTCATTCTAAGGGATCTTTAATATTGTTTGGTTAATTTACTATTGATTTTTGCAGGCCTTCTCTGCTGGTTGATGTTTTGTGGATCAATTCCGCATCATTTTGGTACCTGGAACCATTGAAGGGCTTATATGTGTACAGGACTGGCGCAAAATAATATTTTAACCTCCAGGAAATAAATTTTTATCATTAATATTCCATGTGAATGCCTTTGAACTTAGTTTTTTTCTTCATATTGTTCTCTTTCCATATTTTACTTTCAGTATAATTTTCATTTTATATACTTTTTTTTTTAATTTTAATTTTCTTCTTTATTTTTCAAGGCATATGGAGTGGTATAAAAAATTGAATTCCAACAAATTTCACAATAAATAAAAAACCCTGTGGCCCCATGACCTGCGGGCTCCCCACCAATACCTTCCAGGAACTGCCTCAGGCAGCCCATCACAGTTTTTGGTATGGCTTTGAGGATAGTTGACCCAACCCACCAAGAACTGCCTGCCAGTGGGTTGGGTATGGTCACTCATTTTTTTTGCAGACACAGCGCATGAACACCCTGAGTTTTCACCCTGGTTTCTGGCAAGGCCCCTGTGGCATGGCAAACTGGGGCAGGGTGATGGTGAGGCTAAAAATTCCCTGGACACACAGTGGTCCCCTTGGCATGCCCTTCAGCTGGGGCCTGTTGTATCAGTGATTTGGCTAGCATTGGATGCGTGTTGACCTCAGAAACTGGTCATGTTGATGACTGAAACATTTCTTAATCATCTGCGTACATACATACATACATATGGGCAAAATGATTGAGAGAATGGCGCCACCATCCTCCCTTCCTGGCACTCCATCTGCAGGTGGCAACAGTGGTGTGCCATTTTTTTTCTTCAAGTGAAGAATTTCTCCCCTACAAGTTGGCAGACAGACAGAAAGCAGTGTCAACTTTGTCTGTGATGTCCAAGTGGGCACAGGCAGTTAGGCAGGAGGAATCATCATGTGAAAGTTAAGAAAGGAGGGATTTCACCTTGAAAATTTCAGTGCTTCATTTGATAGATTGATGATTTTGTAAGAAAAAAAATTCATGTTCATGAAGAAAACATAACAAGTACTTTGTAATGGGGTAAGAAATTAAGGATTCAAAAAATGAGTTTGATGAAGAAAGCATGAAAAAGGGAAAATCAATCAGACATAGCTTTCAGAAGCCCAAAATTACATAGTGTACCAGTTATTATCCTTATCAAGATCATCTTTGAAAATTATTGCAACAGAGTTGAATTGGTTTTCCTTCTCCCACTGATTGAAATAAAAAATTGTTTCAATGAAGGTATTCTGTCTTGGAATGATGGGAAGGATTGGGTTGTCATTTAATTTTCCATTTTCAAAATTCTCCAGATCATCTGGGATGATGAATGCATCATATGCTTGAATATTCTCATATTCAGAAGGTTGGCTGTTTGAAATTCTTGCCAAGGGTTTCCAAGAATTCAAATATGACTCACCTTGGAGTAAGTGTAATTGAACCTGGCTCAATATTTTTCAAAGTTGAAGTCTTCATTTGGTTTCTTTTTTTTGTTTTGATAGAATTCATGATTGATAAAGGCCCTCAACACCAGCTTCATGAGGGAAAATCTGAATAACTTTTATTGATATCTTTTTCAAAGCACTTGATTCAGGGTAGATAGGAACAGAAATCCAATAATTCAATGGAAAAGATGGTAGTCCAAAAAATTTCAAAAAGAAATTTGAAAGGGAAGTGGATATTTTAATAATTATTGAGTAATTTTTGAATTGATGATTCCTCAGATCTATTGAAACCCCAATTTTTTTCAATTTTGAGAATAATTTTACCAATTTCAGCTAGTGAGTGTTTTTGATATACTGAAATCCAAAAATTTTATGGATGAAAAAAGAAATAAATTATGTAGATATTATCTTGAAAAACCAAAGAAGACTTGCAGAGTCCATCTAGTGAATGGCTCTTCAAGGCCTCAAATCTTTAGTATACTTCAGCAGCTTTTATGGATTTGTAATTATTAAGAAGCTCTTTCCAAATCTCTGCCAAGGTTGTGTCATTTCATTCTAAATGGCCTATTGCAGTCAATAATAGCTTGAGAATTTGAACCATGACAGCATTTTCAGTAAAGTGGTCACAATTTCCAATGATGTCCAAGACACTCTTAATGATGGATGGATTATTCCCCATTGGGTTCCCCATCATTTCAATGCAAAACTTGAATCCACATTCATTTTATTGAACCACCAAGCATAATTTAGTCATTGAGTACCAATGTGCTTCACAAAGAGTTTGAAGACCATGACTGATACCATTTTCAAACCTCCAGTCTGAGAGATTCTCATTCCAGAAGCCAGTATTAGTGAAGTAGTGGACTAGAATCTTGTTCCCTTTTATGACTTTTTGCATGGTTGTATAATTTTTGAATCCTTTTGAATCAAATTTAAAAAATATAAATCACAATTAATTTTGAGAATGTGTAGATTTCAATCATTTAAATTGTCTCAAAAATCAACCATAACAGAGGGAGAATCTGTTACAACAGCAGAAATTGCCTTGAAAGAAATTTGATTGGATTTGAGTGTTTCTTTTAATGCTTCCAAAATATTTTCAGATGTGTGTCTCTGGAAGTGAAGATTAAGAACATCAATGAAAATTTTTGTTGAAGGTCCTTGTAAGGCCAGAACAGCATACACACTGTTTTCAGAATTTTCAGTCCAACCATCAAGAGATATAGTTAGTTTCTTAAAATATTTGAGTTTATGGACCAACTCCAATTCATGTCTTGCAAAAACAGCTGGTATTATTTTGTCCATTTTTTTTGGCATAATAATTTGTATGGAAAACTTGCTAGCTCCTCCTGATATTGTTGGAAGTAAGGATTTCTGAAGATTTTGAATTTTCAGTTGCAGCTAGTAACAGTTTTGAGAATCAGTCCATGAGGATATTTTTTATGCTCATTAAATATTGGTTTGGAATAGGTTTTGGCTGATTCTATTTTTGATGGGAGGGAAATTTGTATTTTTTGATTGTTGGTACTGATTCTGGCTTGGATGGAATTTCTAGATTTTTGAACATGATCAGATAATTTATTTTCATTGGACAATATCAAAAAAAAGTATTTTGATTTCTCTGGGGGGTTAATTTTCTTACAGGCCTCTTGGATGTGAGATTGAAGGAGGTGTGGCCTGGCTTGGTGTAAAACAACCCAGCAGTTCCAAACTCTTGCATCACATCTCATTGATTTATTGGATTGAGTTTTAGAAATGATAAAGGAGGACCAGCAAGACCCATTAACTTTGGAGGGTTCAAACCATCTTGTGGTGCTGGTCTGAGAGGTTCTGGATGATGTTGAAGCTTGTGGGAAAGCTGGTAGTGACTTGGAAAAACTGGTGAAAAATTTGATGGGAAAGATGGAAATGACTGGCAAAGCTGGTGGCCAGTGTCTTTTATTTTTTCACATCCTTAATTTGATTGCCCATTGAAAATCCCAAATCCACAACTCCCTGCAATGGTCAGAGTGGCTTCTCCACCTGAGAATCACACCCAGGATATTCAGAAAATCCATTTATTTTCCTTACTTGACCAATTCATTGAGATTCTGAACCTTGTCTGAATAAATTTGATACATACCCCCACACTTGGTTTTACCCCTAGAACAAAACTTTTTCCAATTTCTCCTTGAAAAAACACCCTTGACTTTGGTATAGATAAATTTTGGTGATATGGGGGGTTTTGAGACATGGTTGGCATGCCATGTAAACATCATTTGGTGCACCAAAAGTTTTGCACTGCCAAGCTAAGCCTATGCAGAGTTACAAGTGTGATGCACCAATTGGGGCTTGTGTAGGCACACAGAGAGCTTTATTGGGTAGTTTGTGCAGGGGTATTTTTTTGGAACCCATTGAAGCTTTCTCTGAACCACACAAGATCTTGTGGTAGGACCAGGGGATTTTCCACTTGAACACAACATCCCCACCCTTTTTACATTCATCCATATTGCAAATGCCAAAAATACTCCTTAAATTTTCAAAAATGGAAACCTTCTTTCTCCTCTATTATTTTCTCCTAGCTAGAAATTATCATTATCTTGTTAGCTCTATCTTATATTTTATCTCATTTCCTTCTTCCAAAATAGAAATTTAAATTTCTTTGAATGAGCCCTAGCCCGTTTCATTCATTACAATATTTGCCAGTTAACATGAGTTCAAACCAAAAAATTTCCCCATTGAGATCCATGGATAGTAATCAAGATGAACCCATTGAATTAAAAAATTATCACTTAATCAACATGCTTTCAAATGTGTAAGGAAAAATGAACCAATTTGAAAAATGATTATCTGATATTACTTCCATTCCTGTCTTTAAATCTGATCTCCCAACTACTCAAAATTCTCAGAAAATTTGCAATTGATTTTACAGATTAGTTTTCCAAAAAAAAAAAAACAATTCTGAAACAGAGTTTATTCTATTGAGGTGTATCAGAGTTAGAAAACCCACCATTTCCTTTGAACAAACATGAAATTTTAATAGTGGTTTCCTGAAATACACATAATCCCTAACTGGTGTGTTTCATGGCAAATATGGATTTCAAACATCAAATCTTCTATTTATGCATCAACATCCATCCACCATCCATTGCGTGCAAAGGCGGGTTTCAAAATACACATACCCCCTAACTGGCTCATTTCATGGAAATTGCAGATTTCAAACATCAAATCCACCATTTATGCATCATCATCCATCCATGATAAATTTCATGCAAAACACTCATTCACCCATTCACCCATCTGCACCTCCACATCAGAAAATCAGGAATTCAAAATGAGCTTCTTTGACTTATTTTACACCAACCCTTCTCCAACCATCATCACTCAAAATACTAAAATAAATTTCAAACCAAGTTCATATTCTTCTGATTGTTCAAATGCATACCCAGTACAACTCTGGTCATAATCATCCAAAGATGAAATCTTTAACTTTGGCCTTGGAATAATGTGCAATGAGCAATACTTTGGTCATCAACCCATCAATCCTATCACCATAGAATTAGAAAAATTTATTGTCCGGAACTCTTACAAGGAGATAAATTGCAGAAGGACTGAGTTTGGTGGTGGTCTATTGAAGCTTCAAGCTAATGGTCTCCTTGGTCAAATTGATTGTACCAATTGGAGAATGGTTATTTGTACTGACAATAAACCTGGTCTGTTGTAAATTTATTCTTCTCTTTTCTCTCCATTAGTCACTTATTTTTGTCATCTTGAACCCCTTGGCCTAAAATTGCCTCATCTACCCATCAAGTGTGTCCAATGGTTTATCATGGTTACACAGCTTACTCACTTGTTTTTTTGTTCCTCTATGAGACAATGGGGCCCTCTGTTGTCAAGTACTGCATTAACCATTCAAACACTTTGGCCATAGCCTCATCAGACTCTCATATTCCAAATATAATCAGAATTTCCAGGTCTTTTCAAAATGTCAAATTAATCATATCTTCTGATTTCTGGAAAGACCTTCAGCCAGTCAAAACTGAGACTTTCTCAGCTGGAGATCAATTCCATGTAATAAACAGTTGGGGTGAACAGATTAGGATCCAAATCTTTGATATCAAAGAGATTAAGTCTCAAATTTGTTTCTTCTCCTCTGTTTCAAAGCCCTCTCAAATGAATCATAGCTTTTTCCATCTTTCATCTTTTCTCCTCCTTTGATCTTGAAATCCAAACCTTCCCCGCATTCCTAGTCAAAGCTTTAGTCTGAGAGCATCCATCCGCTCACATTCCTCCCTGCCCTTTGGATATGATCTCAATCTGTAATAAATTGGGGACCACTGGGATTCCCAAGGGTTCCCTGTTACACCATAGAGTCCTTGCTTTCTCCTTTGAGGGCAATTGGTTCAGGATCCAAACCAATTGCACCTGAAGTAATCTCATTCATCAGGGTGGCTTTTATCTGTTAGGTGGCCAAGGTTTATGGCTCCATGAGTTTGGAATGGTCTTCCTGCAACACTTATTCACCCCCCTCTCTCTCTTGATTCTTTTATTTGGTTCATGGTTGTCTTTATTGAACCCTGATTTTAAATTGGTAGACCAGAAACAGTGGTACCTGCACCAAGGTGCTATCTTTTCAACCTCAATCCCAATGGGACAACCAGTCCTCCCCAAGTTGGTATGGAAATCAAGATAGTAAATTTATCCAGCATGAAGGTATGAAAATTTAATATTAAAGACCCTCTCCATTCTATGAGAAGAATCAAAATTTTTTTCTGCAACATCAATTCTTCTCCCACAACCCTCAAAATTTTATAACATGAATTGAATCCCTCTTGATCCTCACTCCAATCAAAGTGTGTGCATGGGAGGGAACAAGATGGGGGGAGATGATTTGACAAAAGTATAGAGAAATGGAAAGAATAGGGATTTTCAGCAAAAGAGGGATCAAAAGGAAGATTATGAAATCTCTTTGGAAGTAGCAGAGGAAGGGATTGAAAAAAATTTTGTGTAGTCTGGAAAAAAACTGCAACCTTTGGATCAGTATCCTACAATTTGTTCCAAAAATAAAAAGAAAAATCAAAAGCCCTCCATTGGCATGAGTGTTTGGCAATGCAGAATAGAATGGGGCTGTTTTCTTAAATTCTAAATCAGTCAGGATTAACCAGAAAAGACAAATGATTGCTTCTTTAATTGAACAGATGTTGATTTTAATGGAAATATTGGAATATCTTGCTTGCCATTGGCAAAGTTTTTGATTTCTTCCACCCCAGGAAGGTAAAAATTAAAAGAAGAAATTGAGGGATCCAAGAATTTTTTTGAATGGTTGATTGATGCCAATGTACAAATTATTGCAGCTGGTTGTGTTGTAATATCATCCTTGGCATCAGATTGGGGCCACTCAAATGTTGAGAGAAATAAGTGATAAGAGTGATGAAGTGATGAGAGCAATGAGTGATGAGAGTGATGAAGTGATGAGAGAAAAAAAGTGATGAGAGTGAGGAACTGATGAGAGAAATAAAGTGATGAGATTTATGAAGTGATGAGAGAAATAAAGTGATGAGAGTGATGAAGTGATGAGAGTGATGAATCAGATTTTTCCAATGAGGTTGGAGGTAGAAGGTGGTGGGAAACCAGGGGTGTATGACATGGACTGATATGTGGTTGATGTTTCAAAAACCCTTAAATACTTTATCTGAACAAACACATTTATTTTTGGGTAGCTCTGACACCTCTGATGTGAAATAAGTTTTTTTTTTTTTGATTTTTAATGGTGTGCTAGAAATTGGGGTATTTTTCTGAAACCCACCATTATGGTATTTAAAGGCCACCTGGGTGCCAACCAAAGTTTTTCAAAATTTTTCTAAAGCGCCTGTGGCACCTAGAAAAGCTTTTTTGGCGCCTTGAAAAGCTCTCATGGCATCTGGCCAAGGTTGACTAGGCCCCAGGCCAAATTGGTCTAGTGCCTTGCCAAGTCTTTTTTGGTGCCAATCCAAGTTGGTAGCATTGACCATGTAAACTAGTTTTTTTCATTTCAAAAAATGATAATTAAAAATAATTTAATTGATTGGTAATATTCATTGTTTCATTTTTTTTTGTGGATTTACATGCATACATATGAACATGAAAAAAATCAGAATGTTTTTTTTCCAGTTTTTTTTTTTCCAATTGATCTGGAGTGAAGAGGTATGGATGTAAAAGAGAGAAGAAATAAACTGGATGGTCCCCTGAGACATCTAAACATTGAGCAACCAACCAGAGTCAGATTAGGATTCCATTAGTGCAGGTCATGGACAGCAGTGATTTTTGTTTGGAAACTCTGGTTGGTTTGTGATAGATGTCTTTATTGCAATATGGTTAGGTTTGGGTCATAAGGATTTAACTTAATAGCTTGTTTAGTTCAAGAGAGAATTAGATACATATGTAAGAAGAAGACTCACTTGAAATCTTTTATGCTCAATTGATCTGCTAGTGGCCAAACTTGAAACCCTTGATCAACTTCCCATTCCCCAACTCAACAGCTTAAACAGCACCAACATTGTGCTTCCTCAAGCAGAAATCAGGATCCTGCCTCCATACAGTTGTTTTCTCCTGCTAGATACTCTCTAAATCCTTCATTGCCCCATCACATTAAACCTGATTAATTGAGCTTTCATCATCTTGCAAATGGAGTTGTCAAATATTTACAAGGATCCATACTTATTTGCAGCTTTTTACTCAAGAATTATTACATACTGTTGGTTGTGTTTTCTCAATTGTTAGCTCCATTAGGCTCCTTGGCCATCTAACCCCCCCCAACAAAAAAATAAAAATCAATATTAATATCAATATCAGAATAAGAAAATGAGAAAAAAAGAAATAAAACTTCACTTTCAAGTGTTCAAGGTGCAGATGTGGATTGAATGAATGGATCAAAGAGTGAGAGGAGAGAAGCTGGTCAGTCAAGTGCAACCAGATTTAATTAGACTCAAGAGGAGCTTGGTTGGGCGCCCAGTTATCACCCCTGCAAGCCCTCTGGGCGCTGCAGAATTCAGAAGAGGACTTCTCCTTTAATGATTCCCAAGTTTGGAATTTTTTGATCCCTTGCTTCTGTAAACCCTGAGTGCAACTGTTCACCCTAAGACTGAGAGATAGAGAGAAGAGTGTAAAGAGTCCTTCCAACATCCTGTGATGATGATTTGTTCCTCCATCTGGGTTGAGGTTGCGGTTTAAGTAACCTTCCCCTCAACCCTAACCTAGGTACAAATGCAAGCAAACAAGAATAATGAAATACAACCCCTAAGTACAGAACCCTAGCCCAACTCTATCCTTCCAAGCCCATCCCATGATCAATATCCCATCTGTATTTCCTGCCTGACATTACATCCACCCGGTTTGTCCTTCTCATGACGTGGCCCTTGCGCCACGCCCAACTTGGAGCCCCCCGCGCATTTCTGCATCCTCCCAAGGCGCCATTCCAGATATCCAAGGTACATCCGCACAATCCACGCAATCTGATCCGCCCCGCACCTCCAGATGCCAAGCCCTATTTGACTGCTGCTGAGCCCGCAGCATGGCTTGCTGCAACAAGGCTGCACCCATTGTTGAGCGCACTGCCACTGCTGAGTGCGCAGCCCATTCCAACTTGCCTCCATAAAAGACCACCACATCCCCCCCAACTTGAGTTCTGTCCCCATAGATCCACCACTATCTCACCTACCCCCAGCCATCCCCAGTTATCCCATCCCCTCACAGCACCACTACACCACACCAAGGAGAAACCCCACCACTTCCTACCCCTTCAACATTTCCTGCACATTCTGCAGTCGGAACGGCCTCTCTTGTTGCATCCTTCCAAGCCAGTGCTCCTGCATTCCGTGCCAAGCTGGCCACCGTTTCTGTTCCTTATCCAATGTTATGGCCCGCGACTGTCCTCAAGGTTGTCCAGGCAAGAGGACCCAATGCAACTTTTTTGTGGTCTTGAGCAATGACAACATCTCCAATAATGAATGGACCCCGCCCAACTCACCTTGCAACCAACCGCAACGCACCGCTCCACACCCTCCTTTTCCCAGAAGCCATGACTCAGGCTTGCCATTCCGTTGGGCTGGACCACCGCAGCGCCAGGACTTCACCAATTTTGCAGCTTATCAGAACACCGCTCACAAGTGGGCAGCACAGGCGCGGATAAACAAGCTGGCAACAGACCTGGGGATCTTTAACTGACCAACCGCTCCTCCTCCACTGCCACCGCATCCCCCCACACCCCTGAAAACTACTCCTCCAACTCATACTCCTCCACCGCCATCTCCATCACTGGCTCCCACCTTGTCACCAGAACCCGCGCACGCGCAAACTCCCATGGTCATCAAGTTGTTGCCGGAACCCACGGCCGCTGTCACTCCTCCGGCTGCCAGTCCCAATATTCCAGAGATCCCACTCATTACAGCACTTCCACTTGCAAGGTTTGACACAATGGTGAACAATGCGGATGAACTACTCCAACAATTCCTAGCCATTCCCCATGCTCATACCACCAGTATGCAACGCAAACTCCTAGCAGCCTTCCAAAAACTAGCCAAGGCAGCTTGGGCAGACACAGAGGAGGTCATGAGGACTTGTCCAACGTAGGCGGATTTCCCCCCTATCCTTTCTTTCTATCTTGTATCTGTTCCCGCACCTATCTTGCAAAGAGAATGGACTTTTGCTGCTCTAACCTAAGTAGCCTTTGGGCTTGTGAGAACCTTGAGAGAACTAAGAACCCATGCGCAAGATATGCTCTTTGAGAGAGATCTGCAAGAGTGAGAAAAATCTGCGCTTTGAGAGCAATCCACAAGAGTGAGAAAATCCACACTTTGAGAGCAATCCGCAAGAGTGAGAAAATCCGGGCTTTGAGAGAAATCTGAAAGAGTGAGGAAATCTGCGCCAAATGAGAGTATCCGCTGAAGGTACCTGGACCACCCCAGAAAAACTGCCTCACAGTTCCCCATACCCATCTACAGAACAGAGAGAGAACAAAGAAAACCTGCCGCAGGCGCACATCTTTCAGAGAGAGAGGAAGAGAAAAAAAGTATCAACCCCACCCATCTATGCCATACTTGATCCTTCTCATCCCTCTCAGCCCTCTCAGCCGCACCACCAGTGCAAAATATCCAAATTTGAAGCCTCATCACTCTCACCTTTTGCCTCATGATCTTCAACTCCTCATCCACATCATCTCAGCCTTCCTTCCTGATTCTCTCTGCCTCCTCATCCTCTCCGCTTCTGCATTCTTCCTTCATCCTGATCATTCTCTCCTGCTCACTCACTCTGATCTCTGCTATCACTCCTCTCATCCTTCCTCCTATCCATTTCCTTGCTATTTCTTCCCGCATCCATTCTCCTTCACTTCTTTTTCTCCAACTCTCCAATACCTCTCATTTGACGCTCCCCTCTTCTTGTATTGCCCATCACCATCATAATCTCTCCCTCCATGCTCCCATTTCCTCAAATCGCTCTCCACCATCTCCCAACTTACCCCAACTTTCTCCCTCTCCTTTCTCCTTGACTTCTCCTACACTCAATCATCAATTTGACTCAATTACTGCCTTTATCTCACCTTGAAGTCACAAGAATCATTGAAAGCCTAAGATTGATAAGACGTGAGGCTCATACTTGATGCCTCTACCTTTCCTTTATTCTCATCATTTTCTATTCTGCTGCCACAGAATCCACTCTTGTTTCCCCTGTTCCTTTCATTATTACTTGTCATTCTTTGGTCTGTAGTCTTAAATCAAAGGGATCCCAGGTAAGGGTCTCTTGATTTTTCCTTTTGATTTCTTTGAAATTCAGAATAACTCTTTTGATCCTGTCAGAACATTGGTCTTAGTTTGCAATACAGTCAGATTTTGTCATCAACTTAACAATCTATACCTTCCGTCTATAAGATAACCAAAGAAAACCTGAAAAAAGAGAGAGAGATTTTTTTTTTTTTAGCACCAAGCCGTTGCCAAGCCCGCGCCTTGCTCTTTGACCCACATCCATTTTGCGCCACGCGCTTTCCTAGTTCCTTGGATCATCTGTTGGAAATCATTCTTGCATTTGACTTCCAGAATGTGGGGCTTGTCCTTGCTTCCACGTACCCAGCTATTGGATAAGGAACAGCAACGGTGGTGGGCTTGGAACAGAATGCAGGCATGCCATCATGGAAGGATGCAACAAGAGAGGCCGTTCTGACTGCAGAACTTGCAGGATGTGTTGAAGGGGTAGGACATGGTGGGTTTTCTCCTTGGTGTGGTGTAGTGGTGCGGTCAGGGGATGGGATAACTGGGGATAGCTGGGGGTAGTTGAGATAGTGGTGGATCTCTGGGGACAGAACTCAAGTTTGGGGGAGGATGTGGTGGTCTTTTATGGACGCAAGTTGGAATGGGCTGCACGCTCAGCAATGGGTGCGGCCTTGCCACAGCAAGCCATGCCGTGAGCTCAGCAGCAGTTGGATTGGGCTTGGCATCTGGAGACACGGGGCAGATTGGATTGGATTATGGATTGCCTGGATGTACCTTGGATATCTGGAATGGTGCATTGGGCGGATGCGGACATGTGCGGCCGTCTACAAGTTGGGAGGGGCACAAGGACCGCATCATGGGAAGGACAAACCGGGTGGACATAATGGCAGGCGGGCAATACAGATGGGATATGGGGTATGGGGTATGGATCATGGGATGGGGTTGGAAGGATAGAGTTGGGCTAGGGTTCTGTAGTTAGGGGTTGTATTTCATTATTCTTGTTTGCTTGCGTTTGTACCTAGGTTAGGGTTGAGGGGAAGGCTACTTAAACCACACCCTCAACCCGGATGGAGGAACAAATCATCATCACAGGAGGTTGGAAGGACTCTTTACACTCTTCTCTCTATCTCTCAGTTGTAGGGTGAACAGTTGCACTCAGGGTTTACAGAAGCAAGGGATCAATAACTTCCAAACTTGGGAACCATTAAAGGGGAATTCCTCTTCTGAATTCCACAGTGCATGCCAAGTTGAACATGGAAATGCCCCAGACATGCTTTACAGACCATAAAAGAATTGTGGGTGGGCTAATTCTGATACACCCTATTGAGAAGAAAACTGATAATCTTATCATCAGCTTCCATACAAGCTTCAATTCTAAAAAATAAACTCCCCCACATCTCTATATCTTTTCTCCTTCCAATAACCATTTTTCCTTTTGAATGGTCATTGGTTCTACTCCTAAGCCCAGAAAGACTCCCAATTAACCTTCCTCTACCAATCAAATTTGTCCAGCTCCTAGAAATAAATTTTTTGCATCATTTCAAAGTGGCTCCAGTTACCATTTGTGCCAAGTTTGGCCTACCACATCCCTACCTTAACAGAATTTCTGCTGATTTTTCCAAGAGTTTTAGCTCCACTCTGGAAAACATAAAAATGAATTATATTCCTTTCAGCATTAAAACTTTAGAATTATGAAAGTTTCCCTCAGGAGAAATTATATCTTTTACTCAAAATTGGGTAGGAGCCAAATGGCTTCCTGTCAAACTTTTGACACAGATAGAACTTAGATTATATAATACAACCTAATTGATAAGCAATATTTTAAAGTATCATTAAAATTTGTAAAAAAAAAACAAGTTGTGAAAGGTTATAAATAGAATCATATAAAACTGAATCATCCTACACTTTCAAGTCCTTCCTTATGAAACTTATTCTACTTTTTTAGCACCCTGAATTTTAGTCTACTCCATCTTTGGAGTCCTCTCATAATAGTATCATCCTGAATCAAACTTGAGTCTTCTTTGGGTCTTTGCTCATCTTATAGCCTTTACTCCATTTGCTGAATCTCCATCCTGATCCCTCTTGGATCCTTTCTGGTCTGGTATTTTTTCCTATTGCTAATTAATTGCCACCCTGGCTTTGTGTCAAGACTTTGTGTGAAACTTCCAAAAAATAAGGAGAAATGTGTTTCAGAAGAAATTTCAAAAATTTTCATATAAATCACACAAGATAAGAATATTCCAGAGTAAAGAAAAGATTCATAAACCCTTGAGAATAGTAAATTTGACTATAAAAATACTACTACTTGACACAGGACAATGCACCAGCAGAAAGCACCATAAAAACAAGCAGCTGGGGACACATTTATACAGTGTAAAGCTGAACTATGAGGGATGTCCTTTAAATGAATTTTAATGCCTTGTATCATTGCATAAAAAGAAAGAAGATAGTCATTTAAATATTCTTCAGAATTGTGTGTACAAGAATAGAAGTAATTAAAAAGGGATATTTTCATTTTTTCACTATCTGATTTACCTATAACATGTACTAAAAATATCTTAAAACATTATAAGTAGGGGCTCCAACCAAATGAAATAGATAAGAATGAATCTAAAAGTATCATAATGAAAAAAGGAATCTACATTACCCAGGTAGCTATGATGGAAGCTTAACCACACAAGATTGGTTTCTGGAAGTTTTTTTTTAGAATAGTTAAAAATAAAACAAAAGAAAATAAAAGAAAGTTGTACTTGGTGATAATGAGATAAGTTGATGATAAAATATTTTATTTTATCAGAAAAAAAATAATTTACAAGGAAACAGGTGTTGGTTTTTCTTTGATGATATTCAAGGAAATTTGTGTAGGAATGGGTATAAAATCACAAGGTTTTGTGCTGGATAAATTCCTTGAATTTAAATTCACAAAAATTTACAAATAAATCAAAGATCTCTGGGAGGCTGAAAGGATGATGTGTTGAAAAGAGAGCTCATTGAGAATTTTAGGTCTCAAGGATAAAAATTATTGACCTTAACTATTCAGAAGTATGAATAATTCATTGACATCATTCCACAAGTAAATAAGTTAAATTATTTCAGAGAAATTATTTAAAGTGTGGATATTGAAAAGGCAACATTTGGAAGTAAGCCAAGTTTGAAAAAGGAGGCAGTTGCAATGATTTAAATTGAAAAATTCAAATGTAATTTCCAAGAATTTGGTAAGAAATTTAATATGAAAAAAGATTGAAGATTGGAAAAAAAAGTAAGGACCATGATGAAGGGGTTCCTCAACCAAGGAATTGTGTGTTTGCCAGCTTTTCCTTTAAATATACTCAATAATTCAGAATTTTTGGCTCTAAATTCATAAAAAACTAAAAGATACCTTTTCTACTAGACTCGGGAGCCTATAAAAATATTTTCTCTGATATGAAACTTGTCACAAAAATGGAAAGAGTAATGGGATTGGTTATAATTGAAGATTTTGGATAAGTAATTGAGATCAAGGGTAGGGGGGAAGTAATTCAAACCTTTAATAATTACAAAGTGAAATTGAAAGAATTACTTTACAGAACTGGAATCACATATAACCTATTTTACCTGGGAAAAATCTGGAAGAAAAGCAGGGAATTATTC
Organism: Puccinia polysora; assembly: GCA_025617555.3. Taxonomy (NCBI): domain Eukaryota; kingdom Fungi; phylum Basidiomycota; class Pucciniomycetes; order Pucciniales; family Pucciniaceae; genus Puccinia; species Puccinia polysora. The sequence continues at coordinate 31,118,094 of CM062625.1, forward strand.
AATAACCACAATACCAAATTTGAAATAAAGAAGGGGAAGAATGTAGTATTTTGTGGAAAGTTTATAAATAATCTTCTTTTCATTGAAAAAGATGGCAACCTGGGGAACATATTGGAAAAAAAGGTTTGGTAACAGAGGAAGATTGGAAGTTTTCAAGGCATGTATGAAAGGGAAGATGTCCAGGCCATCATTCAAGAAAAGTATCAAAAATAACTCAAATACTTTTGGAAATTTATCTTTTTATCTTATTGGACTAATCAGTCCAGAATAAATAGGTCTAGATAAATAATTTTGATGGTAAACAGTTCTTCCTGGGTTGTTTAGACAGCCTTCCTTAAATATAAAGATGAGTCCCTTGCAGCCATAAAAAAACCCATACAAATGGCTGAAAACAAGTTTCAAAAATTTTAAAAAGATTTATTGGTGATGTTGGTGCAGAATTTGTTGATAAAAACTTAAGGACTGGTGTGGAAGCTGGGGAATCAAAGAAATTTTTACCACAACTTACACTTGCCAACATAAAAGTTTTACTGAAAAAATGAATAAAAGAATGATTGAGGAAGCCATATTACTAATCAAAAATTCAGGTTTGCCAAATTAATTTTGGGAAGAACTAGTTGCAACAAAAAAATTCCTGAAAAACTAAACAAAAAAGCATAAAAGTGAGACATCCTATTACACCCTATTTTGAATTCCTACAAATATGAATTTTATCAAGTGAGTGGGTAATTGGACTTTTGAAATGGATTTAAAAAGAAAACTTGAATTAGACTCCCAATGAAAAAGGGAACCATGATTGGGTAAAAAAACAATGTTCAATTGTATTGAATCTAAATAAAGGTTAAAAATAAAGGGATCAGGCCTTTAGATTTTTCATTTAAGTGGGAAAAATTACCAATGAAGTATTCCAAGGTTCTGGATGAGGATGAAACATGGGGAAATTTTCAATCTTATCTAGTCATTGAATTCACCTGAGAAAAAACCATGGACCTTGAGATGCACTGGATGAAACAGTTAATGAATATTCAAATCACCCCCTCTGCACACCACGCCTAGAAAACCTGGCCTTGAATGCTCTAACATTGGGAGTTCTCCCCAACTAGAATCATCATTGAAGCAAATAAAGGGAAAAAACTAAAAAGACAAACCAATTTGTGAAAAAATGGTTTTTTTAGCCATGGAAGTAGAACCTAGGGATATTAACCACAAAAACAGTGATGGAACCTGCTAGAAAGTGCCATCAAGGAAGCTATAGTTGAAGCTCTCTTTAATCTCTAGTTGAATTTATTTTGATGCTCTAAAGGCTTTTTGGTGTACAGTCACTGTTAACAATGCACAGTGACTGTGCATTAAAGCTTGGATAAATCTTGAACTGAGATTGGCCAGAGCTTGTCCTGAGCTTGGTCATAAATTGGGAATGAGCTCCTTCATGGCACTTGCTAGCAAGTAACATGCAGATTTCTGTGGTGATTAGCTGCAATATAAATGGAAATATCAGAGAAATTTCTAATAAATAGGATCAAAATGGCAAACAATAATCTCCAAAACACAATAGACAACCTTATTCATATCATAGTAAGAACAGGTTTGAAATCAAAAAAGAAAGGGCGCAATAAATTGAAGGAAGCAATGCATTCATCCAAATGGAGATACTTGAAAAATTTAGAATTTGAAGGACTATATTCACTATTCAAGTTTTATTTGAAATTTTAAACCAATTGAAACTCCCAGAAAACAAGACTCTAATTATCACTAGGTGAGTAATAAAAAATAAAATCAAAAATAATGTTATCTTGAAAATTTTAAATATTTTCTGTGTATCCAAGGGAATTTTATAGATACAAGGAATATACTACAAAGAAACATCCTTTCCAACAGTTAAATTATTCAATTTTATGTGTCTATTTAAATATGCCATCCAGACCATTCATAAGTTAAGAAAGGCAAAATTTTTCACAGCATACCTCATTTTGGAGCTTAGTAAGGAGGACACTGTATACATATATCTACCCAAGGTATTCATTGAATGCATAAGAGGAAAAAAATCTGAACACCAAAAACTTTGAATCATGCAGGAAACAACTTAAAAGGAACAATGGCTTTATCATTAAAGCAAAAAAAGTTGTTTTTTCAAGAAAATTGAAATCCTGTTTGGTATAAATATTAATTTCAGGAAAGGAAGCTATAGTTTGGAAAAGAAAGAGACTGGGGTCCATTATTAATTCCTCCACAGAGAAAGATTTTTGAGGGATCCTGTCCAAATTCCAGAAAGCAAAGTGGTTAAAATTACTTCACATTAAATTGAAGGGTGATGTTAAATTCACGGCTCCAGCCGTGTGGTAGTTGTGTAGGGCCCTACACAGCCCAAATGAGCCATTGAGGCCCCAAGACGACTACAAAGGGCCATTTCAAACACGCGCAACCCCCGGGGGGTCATGTAGGAGCCGTGTAACCCCCAGAAGTTGTGCCAGAATTTTGGGCAGCCCCTGGACCACACTTGGGTTCTGTCAACCCAAATTTGGGATTAACACATACTTTGTCGGACTGTTGTTTCACACCTAGCAATCCCAAAGAGACATTAAAGTGAAACACAAGTGAAATTAAAGTGAAAACTCAAATCATAAATCATATAAAAATCTGCAAAAAATTCATTCTCAACTCAAAAGTGAGCAAAATTTGTTTGATCAATTGAAATTTGGATTGAATACTGAAGTATACCATTGAATTTTTTTGCATGGGAACAGTGGCAAGCCCTCCTTCTTCTGACATGGCTGCATGGAAGGTCTACATTGATAGTGCCATCAACAAAGCTTTGGAAAAAGAAAAAAGGATTTGGGTAATGAAACATTGGAAGCCCCAATTGCATCCTCATCAAGGGTGACAATTGAGGAACAAAATGTTTCACAGTGGTATTTGATCTCTGGTTGTGAGTGAAATTTTATGTTACTTCATCTTTGCCTTATTTAATTTGATTGAAACTGATGGAGTGCATGCCATCAATATAACTATGTAACTATGTCAGATCCACTTGACCCACCTCCCTTGAGAGCTTTTCCTACTAGGGAAGAGGCAAAAAACTATTGTCAAACATGGGAAATGAAGCATGGTTACGCTTTAACAGTTTTCAACTCAAAGCATGACCAATATGTGGATTTAGCCTGTGATAGACATATTTCCTATTCAGGATATCTTCTTACCAAACTGTCTAGAAAAACTCACACAAGGAAGGTTTGGTGCAAGTTTTTAATCCATGCAAGTTGGATAAAGGCAGACCCCTTGTGGCGCCTCTCCTACAAAGAAACCAAAAATAACCATCAACCATCTCAACATCCCTCTGTGCATCCTCAACTGAGGAGAATCTTGGGGGTGGACTTAGAAAATCTAATAGAAGGCATGAATGATGGGCTCAATACATTACAACTTAAGAGAAAATTGAGCAAGATTGATGGGGGGGATTATTTTGATGACCAAAAAATCTATCACACTAAGCGGAAGGTAATGCTTGCAGAACTAAAGGGAAAAGGTGTCATTGAGGTACTCTATGAACAGCTTGAAGAAAACATTTGGATTCACCGGTCAAATTTTGGTGGAGAGGGTCACTAGGAGGCCCTGTACTTAGCACATCCAGAGGCAGTAAAGCTTTCAAAAAAATTCCATCATATTGCTATGTTGGATTGTAGTTATAAAACAAATAAGTACAAAACCCCACTATTTCATGTTGTAGGAATGAAAGCCAATCAGAAAACTTTCACAAAAGCTCTTGTTTTTATAACAAAAGGAACATTTGAGCTCTACAGTTGGTCTGTAAATTCATCAAATGAGTTGGCTTGTGATCCTGAGAGACTTCCAAAAGTCTTTGTGATGGACAGTGAAAAAGCTCTGATTTGTGCAATTGAAACTAGTTTCCCAGAGTCATCAAGACAATTTTGCACTTGGAACTTGTATGAAAACATACAAGCAAACTGTAAAGTGCACTTTGTTAATGCAGTTGAAGGATGTAACAGCTTAATGAATTTGTGGGAAAAGTATGAGACCTCAAAGACCAAGGAGGAGGCAGAGGTCAATGATGCAGAACTCAGAGTAGGTCCAAATCATTGCTTCTTATTCTTCCTAGTTTGGGGTTCTGACCTTTTGACTTGTATAGTGTTCCTTGAAAGACTATGAGGATGTACTCGAGTATATGGAAAATAAAATTTTCCCTATCAAAGAGACATTTGTAAAAGCGTGGAATTGTATAAACCCAGATTTTGGAAACAAAACAACATCTTGGGTTTAAGGGGCCCATGCAACTATCAAACAATTCTTTGCAAACTCTTTGGGAAACCTGTTGGATTTTTGGAAAATCCTTGAAAGAACAGTTTAAACTAAAATTAAATCAGTTCATGCATCACTTTATAACTCTTGAATTAAGTTAGGGACAGTTCTTCCACCTGAACTGTTCCCATTGGGTTAAAAATTGTCTTTAGAGGCAATTCATCTTATTAGGGAACAATTTCAGAAGTTCAAACATGATGATGATGGTGAAGTGTGCACCAATTCATATTTCAAGACTATGGGTTTGCCCTGTTCCTACCAAATAGGTGACTGTCTAGCATTCAGAGGATCCGTGGTACCCAAAGATGTTCATCCTCAGTGGAATTTGGACTATGACCCTTGCAGTTCTTGTTCTGTAAGTTGGCTTAAGTTGGATTGTTCAAGTCACTATGTGATTAATTCTTTTTGATTAATGATTCCTAATTCACTAATGGTTGATCCTTTTGAATTTTTCCAGTGCAATGTTGATGAAATGCTAAGCATTACTCAGTTACGTAAAAAGTCAATGTAATGATCTTGGAATCTCCAGATCATGAGCTAAGCGGCCTATTGAAGTATATCATTCAGAAGATTATGAAATATTGATTGCAGCCAAGACTTGAACCTAAAGTCTTACAATCAAGTAGTGGCCGGCCAAAATTGAAAGATACATGGCAAGAACCATGTCAGTTTGAGCTTGTTGAAAAACAACTCAAGGGGGAAAAAATAACTAGAAGGGCTCCAAACTTGAAAAGACTAAAGATTGTAAGTCTTTTCTTTTGGGATATGTTCATTTTTTTGGTTTAATGAACTTAGTTACTAACTAATGATGAATTTTTTGTCAAAGTTGGCAGAATCTGAATCTGAATTGCATAGTTCAGAGGAAGAGACTGAAAGTGAATCAGGATCACTTAATTTGGAATCAGAATCCTCTTTAGAGGAAGAGAACATGCAGCAAAGCTCAATTAGAAGCTCATCTTTGGCAAGTTTTAATTTCATTGATCCAATGAAAGAAATGAATACTAAGTTAGTTTTGATGATACAAACCAAACGTGAAATACATCAATCAAATACCCAAGAAATTCCATAATTTCTTGGGTGAGGTTTGGGATCTAATTGGAGATGGGAATTGCAGATTTAGAGTCATTTCTAAATCTCTTGGTTATGAAGAACATGGTTGGTTTAAATTTAGGCAGGAAATGATTGAAACATTAGAGAAACATAAAGCATGCTACATTAAGATGTTTGGTGGTTCAAAGGAGGTTGAAAATATTAAACAAAGACTTGATTTTGAAGAAATCAATGAAAAGATTCCCTCCTCAAAATGGCTGGCTAAATTGGACATGGGTCAAATCATAGCAGACACATATCCCAAGCCTATATGTTTCATTTCATTGGAGTCATGTGATACTTATACTCCAATGAAAAATGGTTTTACTGATCAATCATATCCAATTTTCATTTCCTTTGTAAACAATAACCACTGGGTTCTATTATTATTTGAGTGAGAAATGATTCCAATCCCACCCATTGTAGCAAAAGCATGTTCCTTGATTTCTAAAAAAGCCTCCGGTTGGGTTGAACATCTCAAACATCAACTGAAAATGTATTCTAGATTATAGATATTATAGAATTTGAATTCATTTCATCATTGGGTTTCATATAAATTGCAATTCAAATGAAGCTAAAAAGTTCTATTAATATAAAGGGTTATCACATTTTGAACATAATTATGTTGAGTGTTTTGAGTTAACATCATTATATTGAGTGTTTTGAATGAGAGTTTAATGGTAAGTCAGTTCAACTTGTGTTGGGCTGATTCCATCACAAGCTCAAATTATGTTAAGCTTGGGAGGGGATCATCTTAACACAAGTTGAACTTGAATTTTTTTGGTTTTTTTACTTTAGGGCTGGTCAAAAGATTTGTATTTTTTTGCACTTTTACTTTAGGGCTTGTCAAATGACTGCTTAAATTTTTTGCCTGGTCAAAAGACTGGTATTTTTTTGCACTCTTACTTTAGGGCTGTTCAAAAGAATTCTTTAATTTTTGGTCCCTTTTACTTCAGGGCTAGTCAAGTTGAACTCACTTTAGGGCTTGTCAAGTTACTTGTATTTTTTTTGGTGTTTTGACTTTAGGGCTTGTCAAGTTACTTGTCTTTTTTTTGGTGTTTTTATTTTAGGGCTATTCCAGTTACTTGTGTTTTTTTTGGTCTTTTTACTTTAGGGCTATTCCATTGGATAGTCCCAGTTTTTTTTGTTATTTATTTATTTATTTGTTTTTTTTAACCAAAAAAATGAAAATTCTTTGAGTTTTTGTTTGATTTCTGTTTTTTTGGAAGGTTTATTTAGTTGAACGGTTGTGTTAGTACCCTTTCATTCATTTTTCTTTCTTTCTTTTTTTTTTTTTTGGCTCACCGTGGTCTGGTGCCGTGTGGGATGCCACACAACTACATTTGGGCTGTGTACAACTCCACACGGCTTGAATGTAGTTGTGTGGAAGTCCACACGGCGGCAGACTGGGCTGGGTGGGCTGCACAACTCTGTAAGCCATGGGTGGTTATACACGGCCCAAATTGGACTGTGTGGCATGCCACACAACCTGATTTGAACCGTGTGCATGGCTCAATGAGCCGTGAATTTAAGATTACCCCAAATTCAATAATGATACCCTTAGAAAACTCAAGGTCTCAAAAAAAAAAATGAAGGAGAAATGAAGCAGTAAAACAAAAAAATCTGCTGTTCTAGAACCAACCACATGGTAATAAATTATAATTTAATCAAGGAATTGATTGAAAATCAAGAAGTTAACTCAAAATATTTCAAACACTCATACATGATTACAGACTGTATGAATAATTTTCTTGAATGATGAAATAAAACGAAACTTTGAAAATACACAGGATTTTTTGAAGCAATATCAAAATCCACCAATTTGGAAACAGTGATTCCCAAATCAAAGGGGCATGTTGTGAAAGCAAATTTAGAATTTTTGGATAAATTACCTGATATAAGAATTTTCAAGAGGAAAAAATGGCTCCAGAAACCCTTGAGAACAGTAAATATTACTAGGAGAAGACTGCATAGAAATAAATTGAATTCTACAGAAGAAATTTCCATAAAAAACATTTTGGTATACACTTATAAAGGGTAAAGTTGCACTATGAGGGATGCACCAGAAATTGATTTTACAAAATCAGACCAGTGAATAAATATACAGAAGAGAATAATTTAAATAATATATGCAGGTTTGTGTAAAATAATAGATATAATGAAAATTTTCTATCAGGATTGTTTTTTTATTTAATTTGTGGGTTGTGATAAATTCACAACCCTAAACCACCCATGCACAACTCAAAATGGGTTGTGTGGCACAATTCACTATTCTTTCAAGTTGTGTGGGGCCCCTCAAAACCCACTGAGTCATGAATGGCCACTCACAAATCAGATTGGTCATGAGCCAGGCCACACAACCCATTTCTAGTTGTGTTTTGCTGTTCACAACTTTTTCAAAACTCAAGGGTTGTGAGCAAAAAAAAAAATTAAAACTGAAATTAAAATTAAAATCAAAATAAATTAAAATACATAGAAAATCTATGAATACAGCTATCTCTGAAATAGTAGAAAGCCAAAAATTTATTTATCATTTATTATTGATCCATTATAAAGCAAGATTAACAAGCCAACCTACCCTAAGATTCAGAATAGGATTGAAAGGGGCCTAAAAATTTAGTATCAAAATCAGCAAATAATCAACTCTTCAACTTCAGGTTTAGGTGGGAAGTACTTTGGATTTTTAAAATTTATTTTTACTTTTTAAAGGGTGTGAGTTTAATATTGTAAGCAAGGATCCTCTAGGGTTGATTCACTTAAATACAGGCCAACCATTTATTTTGAGAGACTTAAGGTGTGGCCTTTTTTTTCATGATACTGTGGTATTATTCAAGTTGTGTTGTCTAGAAACAATATTACTTTTATATTAAGTCAATAACCGTTTTAATTATTGGTTTTTTCTTTATTTTTCAAGTTAAACCATGGCCAGATTGTAGCATTCTAGGTTATATCCCTGACAGAAACAGAAAGGCTGAAATTAGTCACAGGGGAACATGTGTTTGTAATATGTATCTGCATGCCTATCCCCTTATGTGAAATTCTAAAAAATCAACTTCAATCATTAATTAAATTTGAAAAAATCACAAGAAAGCATATCAATGTATCTTTTTTAAAAAAATTAATAATCTTAGCTTTAATAAGCAAAAAATGAAATAAATCTAACATTGATTTGGACTTCATAAGACATAAAATCTCAGTATACATATAGAAATCCAGAATATCAATTGAGAAGGGAAAAAACCAAAGAATTTAATTTTTTTCATTGGTTTGAAAAACTCCCAAGGGCATCTTTGTCCTGTATAATAAATTCATATACTGAGGGAAGAAAATATATTCCAAAACTGAAAGTAATCTACCCAATTCATGCAACCAATAAAATATGCTGAGCTACACCTAGTTTCATGGCTGGCCTCAACACACAATGCCTTCCCCCTCCCCTGACCCTGAGAAGGTATGATTAAGACATGAATGTATAAATACAGGGTTTTTTTAGACTGTGCTTGAGCAGAATAATTTTTATAATCATTCAGAAAATATTCTATGAGAAATGAAACACTCACAATAGGGGGTATCAAAGTTAACCAAACCCGCCATTTTTTAATGGCGGGTTTCAACCCAAATCTGCCATTTCAAACCCGCCATTAAAAATCAAAAAAACCCACTTATTTCAGATCAGATGTGTCAAAGTTAACCTGAAATAAGTGGATTTTTTCAAATAAAGTATTTAAATGCTTCCACCACCTGTCCGCATCATACACCCCTGTCTTCCCACCTCCTTCTACCTCCGACCTCATCGGAAAATTTTTTACCCCCACCCTCATCATAAAATTGATTGACCACTCTCATCACTTTATCGCTCTCATCACTTTATCACTCTCATCCACTTCATCGCTCTCAAAACTTCATCACTCTCATCACTTAACCGCTCTCATCACTTGATCACTCTCATCCACTTTATTGCTCTCAAAAAATCACCACTCTCATCACTTTATCGCTCTCATCACTTGCGTAGCCCAAACTCTTTCAAATGGCCCCTCAGCAAACCTCCCCCCACAAGTCCAACACACCCAAGAGAACATCGCCAAGGAACTCCAAAACAAACAATCCTCCGTATCAGGTTCCAAGGGCTCAAGTAGAGCTGATCACATCATCCTGGTAAACTGGCTGAAAATTCCCTCCAACTACAATGCCTGCTTTGGATCTGACAACAAAACACCCGTTGGCCAACCTCAATCCTCTAAGGTCAATGGTTATCTCCTGATGGCCAATGAACTCAAGAACAAAACAAAAGGTAGGCTGGATCTGTCATCCAAACAGATGAGACGGTGGTTCAAAAACTATCGAGCCAAGTACAAAAAGGCCCACTCCATGTCTATCTCCACTGGCTTTGGTATCACCGACTTGGAAAAAGCCAAAGGAATCAACTTGGTGGTTGATAAGTTGGACTCCTGTTGGAATTCTATTGTTTCTGCTCATACTTACTGGTTGCTCCGGACTGATTTACATTGTAAAAAAACAGGCTCATCCATTTTTGATTGGCCAAAAACTCAAGCCAATGGGGCCTCCCACATCGCCTTCAAATACTAGTGAGGACTTTCAGACTCAAAACTCCTCTGCCAAGGGTAAGCAAAAGGACTCCAATTCCATCAATGTCAACCCCAAAAGTCATCAAAAGAGGAGAAAAACTTCCAGTTTTTTGGGCTTTGAAGAAATCATGGAGAAGCAAGATTCATGTAAGTTGATTGATTCAATATCCTTGCTTTCAAAATCATGCTCATTGCCATTCCCCTCCAAAAAACAGTGAAATCACAAATTGAATCAGATAAACTTCAGTTTGAAAAGCAAAAGTGGGATTGCCAACTGGCCATGGATGGTCAAAAGCAGCAAGCCGAGACTTTGGCTAATCAAAAAAAAATTGGATGCTGAGTGGAGGTTGAAAAAAGCTGAGCTAGAGTTTCAAAAATAGGAAAAGGAGAAGGATTGGCAGCAAGTGCAACTGGAAAAGGAGAGGGAAAAACGGGCAAACAAAAAAAAGGATAAGGTCTCAGTAGCTTTGGCTTGCATTGGCAGTGGTAGATTGGTAGAAGAAATACAGCAGATTACTCAAATGCTGGGCTTGTAAATATATTTGCATGGATGAAAGAAAAACAAATTATTTTTTACTACAACAACGTTTGAGAGCATTCTTAACCCCACCAATATACAAATCTTTTTTGTTTTTATTGATATTTTTTTCTCTAGAGTAAATTTGGCCGTTTTTCATGTCCCTACAAGTGCTCTGAGTTTTTTTATTAATTTGGAGTGACATGGCCATTCTGGTATGGGTTGCTGTGTCCACAGCTGGAAAGGTACAGTGCTTGTACTTGTTAGCCGCCCAAACCATTTTGACTATAGCTTTTTGCTTGAAATCAATTCCAAAGCCAAGGTCAGGAAAAACAAATTGACCGTCTGAAACTTGATATTCATCCGTATCTTCAATAAGTCGACCATTTGATTTTTTGGTTGGGACCACAAGTAAAAAGGAATAGCCAGAGATGTTGCCTTTTTCAATATGAGGAGAATTGTAAAAAGAATCCAAGGTGAAAGTGAGGTGTGGGGAGCAATCAAAAGGTGTAGGCTTGGAACCAAATTCAAACAAAGAGAAAGAGGGGATGTTGCTTTCCTTCATGGTATCATGGTTTGATTCAAAGGCAAGTTTGGCCAAATTACAAAACATTTGTCCTAAAATTCGGGATACTTTGTCGGCCTTCAAGTTGAGGACAGCGTACTCTTGAGGAGAAGATCTAATGGATGATTTCTTCACATAACGTCCGAATAACTCCAAAGGGTTCATCAATTTTTGCCAACCAATTGCCCACATTTTTCCGCCCCAAGATCTTGAGGGACCAACCGGGTTGACAAACTTTTTTGAACTGTGAAGGAATGTTGTCACAAAGTTCATATCTTTCTTATCTTGCTCAGATAGTTGATCCAAAGGCACAAATTCAATGACGGCAACGAGAGCATGGTGATCAGATTGGTCAAGAACAATAACTTTTCCATGGTGGAAGAAGTGGAAAGCCCCAATTGTCTGTTTTGCTTGCTTAAATTCTTCCTGGGTGGGTTTTCAAGGGTTGTTTTTCTTTTCAGCCATGATAGCAGGGTACAGATCCAAAGGGCATAGCTTTTGTCTAGACCAGGCAAACTTTTCCTTGATCAAGTCGTCAGTCACTTCCAAAGAAATTTCCAAATCCCTCATTTGAGCCCTCCTTTTTCTACGATTCCTCTGCTTGCCACCTCTCTTTATGTTTTTCATACCATCTCCTTCCATCTTTCTCCCTCCCAGGCACTTGCTGCACCCAAGATGAGGATCAAGGTGAAATTTGAATGGATGTATAACATTTTGAGTTTGGTAGGCAGTGAAGGAATCAATATCAAAAAAGGGGTTGGACAAACAAAAAGGCCGGTCAAAAAAATAAAAAAAAAAAATGTCAGCAACATTCTCATTATCAAAACGGTGGGATTAAAAAAAATAAAAAAGAGATGAAAATCAACGATTCCTCTGCTTGCCACCTCTCTTTATTTTTTTCATACCATCTCCTTCCATCTTTCTCCCTCCCAGGCACTTGCTGCACCCAATGTGAGGATCAAGGTGAAATTTGAATGGATGTATAACATTTTGAGTTTGGTAGCCAGTGAATGAATCGATAGATATCAAAAGAATAGAATTAGCTGGGGAGGAGTGGTAATGATGAGGAGCCGCAGCCGGCATCATACTAGGCAAACCAGACTGTCCCAGGACGTAGCTTGGTTGGCCTAAGACTTGAGAGAATGTGTTCTGGCCGAGCTCGAAAACCTAAAAAAAAAAGAAACAAAAACAAAGAAAAAACAATGGGGAAGTCAGTTCCTGTACCCTACAAAAACCCTGCATCAATTGGCCCAAACGATTGGCCAATCAATTGCGAATTGATTGCTCAATTGATTGCCGATCAATTGCCAATTGATTGCCCAATTGATTGCGAATCAATTGCCCGATCAATTGCAAATCAATTGCCCAATCAATTGCGAATCAATTGCAAATTGATTGGGCAATTGATTGGCAATCGATTGCTCAATTGATTTGCAATCAATCGGCAATCAATTGCTCAATCAATTGCGAATTGATCAAGCGATCAATTGCCAATCAATTGCCCAATCAATTGCGAATCAATTGGGCAATCGATAGGCAATCAATCGCTCAATAGATTTGCAATCAATCGCTTGATCAATTCGCAATCGATTGAGCGATTGATTGATAATCGATTTCTGGATCGATGAGAGGAGGAATTGGAGGAGGGGAGGGGCTCACCTTGATTGATTGACCAATGGATCCAGGGGGGGACTAAAGGTTGAATGATCAAAGGATCAGCAACTGGTGAGGGGAAGGAAGAGGAAGAGGGTGGAGGGGGCTTACCAGGATTAGGAGGAGGGGATTCAGTGAGTGAGGTGAGATGAGGTGGTGGTGGTGAGTAAGGTGGTGGTGATGAGTGAGGTGGTTTGGTGAGGAGGAGGCAGGGTTTGACCGGTGAGTGAGTGGGGTGGATCCAGGGGGGGAATAAAGGTTGAATGATCAAAGGATTAGCAACTGGTGAGGGGAAGGAGAAGGAAGAGGGTGGAGGGGGCTTACCAGGATTAGGAGGAGGGGATTCAGTGAGTGAGGTGAGATGAGGTGGTGGTGGTGAGTAAGGTGGTGGTGATGAGTGAGGTGGTTTGGTGAGGATGAGGCAGGGTTTGACCGGTGAGTGAGTGGGGTGAGGTTGAAGGGGTTGAGTAGTGAGGGGGAGGGGGGTGGCATTTGGTGAGTGGCAGGGTTTGAGGTGGAGGTGTTTTTGGATTCAAGTCCACTAAAAAAAAAAATAAAAAAAAAACTCAGCCTATGAATCTTGGGTGAACAACCAAAACCAAAAAAATACGGTGAAGGGAATTTTTAACAATTTCAAAATCAAAAATTACTCATCAAAGCAAGCAAGGGTGAGAGGAAGAATCCGCTCTCTCATAGAAGAAGATGAGGGACCAGATGAGACAGGGATGACTTGAGGCGGATCAGGAATATCATCTTGGAATATTTCGTCCCATTCATCTTTGATGTCGGCCAAAAGGTTGTGAAGGATTACACAAGTGATAATCCAGTTGATGAGGAACCTCATATCTTTGGAACATTGGAGCTGGTTTCGCATCTCCCGTAAGCTGGCCCATCTTCCTTTCAGAATTCCTATGGCATGCTCAATCCAAACTTGTGATTGGGCAAGATGATAGTTAAAATCGGGTTTTCCTTGATCATTGGACAAAACATTCCAGTATGCTGGAACTACATATTTCCCACTAGCATAAGCCAAATCGGCCAGAAGGTATTGATCTTGGTCAAAGTAGATCTCTGGTTGTTGGGCAATCCGCATCCGATTGAAAACATATGAATCATGACAAGAACCTGGAAGGCCAGCATGGAGGGAGATGAACTTCTTGTTGTTATTGCAAACAAGTTTTAGTGCCACGGAGTATCTAAAAAAAGAGATGGAACATATTTGGTCAGTGTGTGATCCAAAGTTTTATCATAGCGATTGGAAAAGAAATGAATCAATTGCCTTTTTTTACGATCAAAATAGTGGCTGCCATCTAGGTTGGGTTTTTGACTCAAGGGGATGGTGGTTCCATCAACAAAACCAATGCAACCAGGAAAGCCTTCTGTCTCCATTACTTGAGATATCTCCTTGCGTTCTTCTTTGGTTGGCCATGAAAGGACCGAGCAACAGAAAGATAGGATAGCAATCATGACTCTTTTGGTGTATAAGTCAATGCTTCCATAACTGACTGAGAATAGATTTTCCAATCAATGGATTGCTGCTCCATTTCCATTTGACCCCAATCTAAAAAGAGCAACGGAAAGTTGGATGGCTGTATTGCCTTGAGGATTGCGAGAATTGTTCTGGAAGATGTGGTGGTCTTCAATCATTGCCAAAAGTTTCATGAAAGAAGGCAACAAAGTTTGGAACAGTTGCTGGAAGCTTAAGTCAGGGATGAGATGAAGCTTTTGCCTTTCATACATAGGGTTATGGACAGTGTGTATTATTGGAACCATGTATTGCTTTTCCAACAGAGAATTCAAAGCTAACCAAGTTGATTCCAAATCGGAGTCTGAATCAGAGTCTGAATGGGAGTCAAACAGTAGCAAAAGTTCAGTCAGCTTTTTTGCGTTTTCAACTTTCTGGCGGGATGTTTGATTGGAAATGTTGAGAAAGGTGGTGAGTGATGTGGGGTGATGAGATGATGATGGGATTTATGTGAAGATGGGTATGTGAAGGTATGTGAAAAACGATAGAGATGTGTGTGATGCAATGGATATGGGACCGGTATGGATTTGCTGATGTGGATGGGTGTTTTTGATGTGATGGATGGTGGATGGAAGATGATGCATAAATGGCGGGTTTAATGGCTTGTTTGATGATTGAAATACGCCATTTTCATGAAACACGCCATTTTGAAATACACCAGTTAGGGGGTATGTGTATTTCAGAAACCCGCCATTAAAAATGGCGGGTTTTGTCAAAAAAAATGGTGGGTTTCTAATGGCGGGTTTGCTAACTTTGATACGCCCTAATGGAGAATTCAGTGATTAAAGGCTTTATTATGAACCTTCATTTAACATTATTAATCTCCTAACCTGAATTGAAGTGTTGGAAGTCTTTGAGAACCCTGAATAGACTTAGAAATTTTGGATGTTTAATTCATTTCAGGTACCTAGACTATAAACAATCAAAAAATAGGTTAATCCTCTCTGCTTTAGCCATATTTCCACACAGCATCTGCCATACAATGTATTTTATGTGTAGCAATTACTTTAAAATATTTTAAACAGTCCCATGAGCATTTATCATGCGTATTTTGCCTCAAGATAGTTTGTGAGAATCACCAGTATGAATTTTTCCCCTCCATATAATCATTTATGAATCAATATTTACCATCTACTACCAAAATGACACCTTGGATTTAAACATAAAACATATTTTTATCAATTTTTGTTGCAATCACTGAATAAAGGCCTTGGAATCCAGGAGGCTGATTCTTTTTCAACCCAAATGATTTTTGAATGACATGTGCAACCCCTGGGGGATTGCATATTACTTTTTCACAACCCCCCGGGGGTTGCACATGTTGTGAAGGTGTTAGTTCACAACTCAAATGGTTTTTGAAGGGTGTTTCATGCCCATTCAAAACCTGGGGTTGTGAATTTAACACCTCCTTTAATTTACCAATAGGTTCTCCTGAAATTCTCTTAGCAAAATTAAATCACCTAACTGAACCTGACTTCAGAAACAATTTTACCCAATTCTCTGCTATTTTTCACTTGTGCCCAATTCATCTTTCTCCTAACAAAACCTCTAAAATCTCTGACTGATGTTTGAAAAAAGATGTTAGTATCAATGAAATCTTTACAGCCAAATGGCTTGGATTTCCAATCTAAAAAAAAAAATCTCATGGAAGCCTAATTATTAATTTTT
Source organism: Puccinia polysora (assembly GCA_025617555.3). NCBI lineage: Eukaryota > Fungi > Basidiomycota > Pucciniomycetes > Pucciniales > Pucciniaceae > Puccinia > Puccinia polysora. Next base: position 31,134,011 of record CM062625.1, read on the forward strand.
CCAAAAGAGAACCAAATTTTGATTTTGAAACCATGGGCCTTCATTAGGGCGTATCAAAGTTAAGCAAACCCACCATTTTTTAATGGCGGGTTTCAACCAAAATCCATCATTTCAAACCTGCCATTAAAAATAAAAAAAACCCACTTATTTCACATCAGACATGTCAAAGTTACCTGAAAAGAAATGGTCTTTTTTAAATAAAGTATATAAAGGCCTTCAGAAGCTCAACCACGTGTCATTCCACATCATCACCTCCGGTTTCATCCTCCAATTGTATTGGAACACCTCATCACTCTCATTGCTTCATTGCTATCCTCATCACTTCATCACTCTAATTGCTTCATTGCTATCCTCATCACTTCATCACTCTCATTTCTTCATTGCTATCCTCATCACTTCATAACTCTCATTGCTTCATTGCTATCTTCATGAATTCATCAATCTCATTGCTTCATTGGTATCCTCATCACTTCATCACTCTCATTGCTTCATTGCACTTCATCACTCCATCACTCTCACTTTGCTTTATCACTGTCATCATTTTATTGCTTTCATCACATCCATCCTCTAATTGCTTCATTGCTTCATCACTTCATACCCCCTTTCATCACATCCTAACTGTCATTGCTTTATTCCTCCATCACTTCATCCCACTTACTATTTTTAACTGGCCCCTCAGCAACACTCCCCCCGCAAGTCCACTCAACCAAAGCAAAAATACCCCAGGAACTCAACATCCAACAATCCTCCCCCATCAGCTTCCAAAGGCTCAAGTCAGCTCAAGAGAGCTGATCAAATCAACCTGGGAAACTGGCTCAAAATTCCATCCAAATACAATGCTTGCTTTGGATCCAACAATGAAACACAATTTGGAAAACCTCCATCCTCTAGGGTTAATGGTTATTGATCCAGAAATAAATTGCCAATCAATTGCTCAATAAATTCATGATTGATTGAGAGATTGATTGGAGATTGATTGAGAGATCAATTGTCAATGAATTGGCAATTCAAAGTCTCTATATTTTTTTCAAATCATCTCCTCCCATCTTTTTCCCTCCAAACCGTATACTTTGATTGGGGTGAGGATCAACAAGGAATTAAATTTTTTGTATAAAATTTTGGGATTTTTTGATTGATTTGAAATAAATCCAGCAATCAATTGCCAATCAATTTCTAAATAAACTCATGATTGAGAGATTGATTTGAGATTGATTGGAAATTCCACATATCTATATGTTTTTCAAATTATCTCCTCCCATGTTGTTCCCTCCAAACCATATACTTTGATTGGGGTGAGGATCAACAAGGAATTATATTTTTTGTATAAAAGTTTGAGGGTAGTGGCAGATGTACAATCAAAAATTTTGCACCGTATGGGATTTGAACCCATGACCTCAACATTAATGAGTGATGCTTTAACCACTAAGCTAGGTGTGCCCATGCCAGATGAGCCAATGAGCCTGAACAAACTCTCAGCCTCATCATAAAATACCACACTACAAAAGTCCACTACACACCACACCACTCATCACCAAACCACACAATCACCACACCACAAACCACTCATCATCCATCACCACTCCTCAATAAAAACAAATCAACAATCCAAAAATTCAAAACAAATCCTTCTCAATGAAAATCTTCCATCAAAAATTCAATGGCCCATCAATTGGTCAATTGGCCCCCTGATTGATCAAAGGGGGGGGGCAGTCAATTGGCCCATCAATTGGTCAAAGGGGGGGCAGTCAATTGGCCCATTGATTGGTCAAAGGGGAGGGGCTGGTCAATTGGCCCATCAATTGGTCAAAGGGGGGGGGGGGGTGGTCAATTGGCCCATTGATTGGTCAAAGGGGGGGGGCGGTTGATTGGTCAATCAATTGGTCAAAGGGGGGGGGCAGTCAATTGGCCCATTGATTGGTCAAAGGGGGGGTGTGGTCAATTGGCCCATCCATTGGTCAAAGGGGGGGCCGGGTGGTTGGTCAAAGGGGGGGGGTCCAGTCAATCAGCCCCCTGATCAATCAAAGGAGGGGGTTGGCTCAAAGGGGGGGGGGCCAGTCAATTGGCCCATTGATTGGTCAAAGGGGGGGACAGTCAATTGGCCCCCTTATCAATCAAAGGGGGGTGCTGGCCAATTGGCCCATCAATTGGTCAAATGGGGGGGCCAGTTGATTGGCCCATCAATTGGTCAAAGGGGGGGCAGTCAATTGGCCCATTGATTGGTCAAAGGGGGGGGCCGGTTGATTGGCCCATCAATTGGTCAAAGGGGGGGGGAGGTCAATTGGTCAAAGGGGGGGGGCCAGTCAATTGGCCCCCTGATCAATCAAAGGGGGGGGGCCAGTCAATTGGACCATCAATTGGTCAAAGGCGGGGGGGGGTCAAGTTGATTGGACCATCAATCAGTCAAAGGGGGGGCCCGGTTGCTTGGCCCATTGATTTGTCAAAGGGGGGGGGCTTGTTGATTGGCCCATTGATTTGTCAAAGGGGGGGGGGCGGTCAATTGGCCCCCTGATCAATCAAAGGGGGGGGGCTGGTCAATTGGCCTGTTGTTTGGTCAAAGGGGGGGGGGGCAGTCAATTGACCTGTTGGTTGGTCAAAGGAGGGGGTGGTTGATTGTCCTTTTGGTTGGTCAAAGGGGGGGGGGGGCAGGCAATCAGCCTGTTGGTTGGTCAAAGGGGGGGGCCAAGGGGGGAAGCAAGGGCAGAGTGGTTAGACAAAGTGAAACAAGGGGGGGGGGGGAGCGGATTGAGAGGGAGGGGGGAGGGAATACCTGGGTTGGCTGGAAACAAAGATGGGAGAGGAAAGGGGGGTTGTTAGCAAGTAAATCAAAAAGGGAGTTGACATAAGTAGACTGACCTGGAGATGGAGACAGTGATGTTTGGTTGGTGGGTGTGGTGAGCCTGTTGTTGGTGGCTATTTTTTGATTCCAATGAGTAGTGAGTGGTGGAGTCCAATTACTGGGAGAGGAGGAGGAGCGTGGTGTAGGGGGTGACTGGGGTTGACTTGTGGTTTACTGAAAAGATCAATTTTCTGGCTTGGTAGAAGATCACCAAGGCTTGAGGGTGAGAAGTATTTGGAGGTGTGTATTGGTGTTTTGCATGTGATGAGATGTGTGTGATGTGATGGTGATGCAATGGAGATGGGATTGGTATGGATTTTCTGAGATGGAGGTGTGGATGGGTGTTTTGCATGTGATGGATGGTGGATGGATGATAATGGCGGGTTTGATGTTTGAAACCCTCCATTTTCATGAAAACTGCCATTTTGAAATACACCAGTTAGGGGGTATGTGTATCTCAGAAACCCACCATTAAAAATGGCAGGCTTGGTAAAAAAAAATGGTGGGTTTCTGATGGCAGTTTTTCTAATTTTGATACACCCTATTTTAAATAAAATCTTCTCAGAAAAGATAGGTTTTTTCTGGGTCCCAAGAAATACTTTGATTGCCTGGAATATGGTAATTTGGACAAATTTTTTTTAAAAATGCCTTATGTCTCAGATGTTGAGACTTTAAAAGCTCATTTTATTTTTAAATTGAAAATTCTAGTAACATCTGCTTCAAATTTTTAAAAAAACAAAATTATCTCAAAACTTCTGTTGCAAAATCCAAGGAGTCTTTCAATCACACTATTTTTAGTTCAAAATATTCAATTAAATAAAATGGACTTTCAAAAATTAAAATTTCTACCACTCATGAGTTATGAAACTCCTATCCTTAGTAATATTAAATTTTCCTACTCTCTCTTCAAGTAAAAGACTCTTCCACCCCAATAAACCAGGATTTATTCATCTAATTCTTTGAAACTCACTTTCCTTCCAGATTCATTTTCTATTTTAAATCTCAATTTCCATAATCAAAAAGAAACTACACTTAGAATTTTGAATAAAAAAAATGAATTATCCCATTATCTTACTTCAAGAGGCCAGGTCTGAAAATGATCATTCTTTTAATCCCCTTCATCACAGCTGGAATATATAAAACCATTTAAGAATCCTCATTCTTTTAGAGACAAAACCCAAAAATATATTTATATCAGGAAATCCATTCCATCAAGATAAATTCATAATTTTGATTTTTCTTTAGAAATCTTCTCAATTTATTATTTCTTTCAATTTTCACTTCTATCCTTATGATAAAATCATAATTTTACCATCTTGAGATCCCCCAAATAGGGTGTGTAGGAATTAAAATTTTTAAAAAATTAAATGGGCTATTTCAGGCCCATCCATTCTTTTACAAAATTTTATTTTTTTCAGTTAAACTCATTGGTTTATTGTTTATTTTTATAAAAAAATTATTTTCTGAAAAATTTATATTTTTCCTGAAATAAGTGATTCAATTTTTTCAGAATTCTAACTCTGAAATTCTGTGGAAACATTAGAGAGGTGCTCCCCAAAGTTGTACTTGAGCTTAGAAGTTATTGGTTGTAGCGTCTGTAAGGAGTCCAATGTGCCCTTAGAGAGAGAGAGAGAGAGAGAGAGAGAGAGAGAGAGATTGATGAATTACTTCCTTCCGTCCTTCCTTCCTTCTAAAACTATAGTCCGTGGTGGCATGCCCCTCCAAACCAGCGCTGAGAGTGAGAAATTTTATCCCCTCCCTCTCAAACCTAACCTAAGTACAAGTGCAATGACAGCCCAACAACAAAAATAAGAAGGAAACCCTGAAAACAGAACCCTAGCCTAACCCTAACCTGTACTCATATTGCCCAATCTCTCAAGCCTGCCTGCCATTACGCACATCCTGTTTGTCCTTCTCATGACACGGTCCTCTTCTGAGCCCTACTCAGAGCCCCCTGCGCTGTCTGCATCTTCCCCAAGCGCCATGTGATTTCCCTCTTCCTGCTTTTTTTTCCGCGCTTGCGCACGTCCTCCTAATCACATAACCTCTGTGATTTCCCCGCTCTTACCTCCCCAAACAAACCTCCCTGCAAACTAGGTCAAGCAGGCTCCATTCCTAGGTCTGTAGCATCCAAGCAGGTTGCAAGGATGCCACACCTGGTTTTCTGAGCCCCGCAGTTCCTACTTCCAAGCCCGCAGCGGCCACTGCTGAGACCACGCGCAGCCCAAACTACCCAATGCTGAGCGTGCAGGCCCCAGCACAGTTCCCAATCCAAGGCTATATAACAACACCACATCCCCCAAGCTTGAGTTCTGTCCCCAGAGGTCTTCCCATTGTTACCTTCACTACATCCCATGCTACCTGTACCACTACCACCCCGGGCTCTTCATCCCTACACTGCCAAACCCCCTCCATTGACACCATGACACCCTGCAGTTTCTGCGCTCAAAACGGGCTTGAGTGCTGGCTGATCCCTGGTTGTTGCGCATGCACCTCTTGCTGCCATTTCCACTGTTTCTGCTCCCTCAGCAAGGGAATGCCCTGGGCTCCCCCCCAATCTGGATCTTGTCCTTGGCCACGCAAGAGAGTGCTGCAATATTTGTTTGTGGTGTTGGATGACCACACCATCTTGGAGAGTTTGTGGACTCCGCAGAGTTCTCCTCCTCATTGCGCTCCTGCCCCAGAAACTTTGGATGAGGTCCGTGACTCTGCCTCCCCCCTTTGCCACACAGGGGCACCTCAGATGTGGGACTTTCCCAACTTTGCGGCTTACTAAGCCGCTCTCCAATACTGGGCCAATTGGGTCTGGTTAATCAAGGAGCAAGGGACCCACACATCAAGGAGCTATTTGGGCAATGTGCAGCTCCCCCACCAGCTCCACCCCTGCCACCTCCCTCAACCCCTTGGCCCACTCCTTCTCTGGCCCCAGATCCCAAATCAAGGTAATTTTCAGACTCAGAGGGAAGGGCCTCAACTCCACTGGCTGCGCCTCCAACTCTGCTGTCTCCAATTGTGACTACGTCATTGCCTCTTCCTGGAACAAGCCCCCCAAAAGGTCCTCCAGAGGCTCCATCATTGCCACCAGCTCCTCCTCCACCAAGCCTGCCTGAGATCCTGGAGATCCCAATTGTGGTGGCCCTCCCGGAGGCCAATTATGAAGCCTTTGCTAACTGGTCAAAATCACTACTCTGGGCTTTCCTTGCAACCCCTTGCGCCCAATCTTTGGAATCCTGACGCAAGCTTCTGGCTTCATTCAGGGCTCTAATGGCGTTGTTGCAGTTGGAGATTGATGAAATGATGAGGATGGCTTAGGTGCATTTCCCCCCTCCCCTTGCCTTTTCTTTCACTTTTTTCCTTTCTTTTACTTGTATCCGCACCATTCCCTAAGTTAAAATAAATACATATGTTTTTTTGCACGCGCATTCCTTCTTAAGTTGAGTATTCCCTTGAGAACAAGCCCGCGCCTTGAGTGATTAAGAGAAAAAAAATCTGATTCCCTGTTGGTCCACCCAAAATTGCGCAACTGCAAATGCCTGGCAAAGCGTCTTGAGTCCATTGCACCTTTGTAAGTCCCCAAGCATCTCAGAGAGGTACCTGTTCCACCCCAGACAAACTTCCACACAGTTCCCTGTACCCCTTCTACAAAACAAAACAAACACCAAGCCTCCAGTGCGCACACACAACCATCAGAGAGAGAGAGAGAGAGAGACAATAAGTAAACAAACATTCTGGGGTGTCTAGTTATTATTGCTATGAACTGGCTAGAGCACCCCCTCACCAAAGCAAGCTTGTCCCCCACACACTCCAACCATACCCATCCATAACTATTACACCCATCCATAGAGAAAGAAACAGATAATAAAGAGAAACAGACCCAGAAAAAAAGAGAAAAAGATTTTTTTTTCATTGCTCCTTGTACCTCCTCCCATTTGCAGGGCTTTTCCTTGCATTTACGGAAAGGGAATTGTGCCCTGCCCAAGTTCCTGCAATTTTTATAAACCAAAGCCAATAAAAATCTAAAAAAAACCAATCCAGTCAAAGAAGTAAGGAAACAAACATTCTGGGGTGCCAAGTTTTTGTGGCTGTGAAGCAGCTAGATCACGGCCTCACCAAATCAGGCTTTCCCATCTGCACTAGCATCCCCCCAAGCTTGGAAGCTGTCCCTAGCATTTTTCAGCCTCCTACTCTGCTGGAGCAGCAGATTGCGCATGGACTCTTTGTTTGCAGAAGAGTCTGGGCCCATTGAATCTTTGATTATCTCTGAAACCGCACCTTTTTACCCAGAGTCTGCGCTGTCCCCTTCCATCTCCTCAAACAAGGTGGATCTAAGCGCAAAAAAGCACTTCTTATGAAAATCTGCACCCTTCTTTTAAGAGGCGTCCCGTCCAGTTCTTCAAGCTGATAGCACCTTCCCATGAACTTAGAAGTCACCCAGTACAACCAATTCCATCAGTTAGAAAAAAGACATCTCCACTGAGATTCCAGACTATGTTTTTACAGCAGAACCAAGTCCCCCTTCCGCAAAGGTTCCCAGAAGTGGTGGGAACAGCGCTTGTCCCAGTAGCGGAGAGGCACCGTTTGAGTCTTCTTTACCCACTCTGCGGCCTTTGCCAAGGTTTCCTTGTGCTGTAGAAGTTGTTTGGCATGTGCTTTGACAAGATCTGCAGAGGTCTTGAACTTCCACCAATCCATGCCCAAAAATGTCTCCAGCTCAATGTCCACCAGAAGTAAGGGTTGCTGTTGGAAGAGCAACTTGTAGGGCAAGCAACCTGTCAAGCGCTTTACGGAAATCCTGTCCACAAAGAGAACCACCAGAAGAATCTCTTGCCACCTCTTTCCTTCCTCCCTGCACATCTTCACCAGGGCATCCTTGATGGGTTTATGTCACCACTAAATCATCCCCGTGCCTTCCGCATAGTAATCCATTACGCAGCCAAAATTTTCTCCACAACTCTGAACCAACATCATCAGGCATCCTCAAAACTCTGCGCCTCTGTCCGCCATGACCAGACAAAGCAATCCATCATGTGCAAACCAGTATTCCTCCAAGAACTGGGCAACCTTTTACACCAACAATTTTACTAGAGGGTGCGCCTTGACCCATCCCAACAGGTTTTCCTGCACAACAAGTAGATAAGCAAACTTCCCTGCCTTAATGTGCACCACATCAAGGGAAACATGTCCAAACAAAGTGTCCTCTCCTGTGGGGTGACCTCCCTCCTTTGGAAAACTTGAGCTCTGCTGCTGAAAGGATTTGCATGATCTCACCCACTCTTGTACCGTGTACACAACCACTGGCCACCAGAATATTGCCTTCACCCTCCTCTGAATCTAAATTTTTCCCCGGTGACCAAGGTTGTTGTGCAAAAACCTCAGGATCACTTCCTGATCCATCCTAGACGTTGCAACCACAAGAGGAACAGGAGTGCTCTGCTGCAAAAATTTCCCCCTCCTGGAGGTAAAAGTTCACCGCGCACCACTTTGCCCATCAAATGGCCACACTCCCCATGTCCCCAGAAAACCAAAGATCCTGCAAGTAAGAGCACAAGACCACATAACGTCCAGACTGACACAGCAGAAGACAAACCTCCACCTCCACTACCCCTACCCAAAAGACCAGAGATTCCACATCAAGGGGCTCCACCCCTTCATATGGGTCATCTCAGGGATACTGCGACAGCGTGTCCAGCATTGTGAATGCCTTCCCTGGAACATGCACCATGATAAAGGAGAACAGCTGAACAAATGCCAGCCACCTAGTCATGGGCATGTTTGGCAGCATTGGCAAGTTGATCATCTGAGCCAAGGCCTCTGCATCCACCAAGAGTTTGAAATGAAGGCCCCACAGGAGTTTCTGGAGCCTCTGCAGAATCTTTTTAACCCCGCAAAACTCCAACTTCAGATACAAGTAGCAACTCTACGTTGCGGTAAAGGTGACCAACTTGTAGAGCACTGGCCAATCTTTCCCATCCTCCTCCTGCATCAGGACCCACCCGTGCCAAACTTGCTAGAGTCAACTGCCAAGCGTATCCCCCCGCATTGTAGTCAAGGTTCCTGAGGAAAATTTTGCACCCCATGATCTCCTTGAGCTTTTAAAATGCATTTTCACACACATTAGTCCATTCCCACTTTGCGCCCTTCTGTTTCAATGCCCGCAGGGGGATTTCCACCTCTGCAAACAGTTTGATGAACATGCAGAATTAGCTACACAGCCCCAGAAACTGGAGAATGTTCAATGCTTTCTTTGGGGTTGGCCACTTGAGAACCTTGTTCCTCTTCTTTTGCGCAATCTTCCTACCTTCAAAAGCCACCATGTGCCCCAAAACCTTGAGCGCCAGAAGGCAGACAGCCAGCTTCTTCCCTGACACCATAAGTCCTGCATCCTCAATCCAAAACAAGATCCATTCCAGTGTCTCTGCATATTCTAAGATAAAGTGATGGATTGGGGGATCCTCCATCAAAACTGCACCTCCATATTATTTTTTTTGGCCTTTGGTACCAGCATAATCAATAAAGAGCTGGACACCCCCAGAAGTTTGTGGCACAGTATACAGTTCATCTGGGCTTGGTACACCGCCAACAAGTTGGTTGCCCCTTGCGGCAGCCGCGTTAGTTGCATCCTTCCTAACCTGGTCTCAAATGCTTTCAGCAGCTGCAAATCAGGGGGGATTTCCCGCTGATTGTACCCATTCATCACATCCACCAACAACTGGCCATTGAGTCCAGAAATTCTTCCACGCGCGGGGGCAACCCCAGATCAAGGATGGTGAACAATTTGAGCCGCTGCAGTTCATGAACAATCCTTAACAACTTCCCATCCTGCTTGAAAACCGCGAAAATTGGACTAGATTAGCTTGAATTGGACTGTTCATAAAGGCCTGTTTTCACCCGCTTGCGCACCAAATTGAAGAAGGCCTCCTGGACGGTTGGAGGGATAGGAATTGGTTTGATTTTCCACAGCTTGTGCGGAACCATGGGGATTACGTAGGGGTCACCAATCTTGCCTTTCAACAGCCCATGCTTGTCCGTTCTGAAGGAAAGGGCCTTCTCACGCAATACCAGCACCAAAACCAGTAAATCCCTTTACTCCATACTCAACCATCCCATGGGCCCAAAGTTGAGAGCATTGAATTGCTCATCCATCATTTGCGCCAATTGCCTTACCCATCCAGACTTCTTTAGAGGCATTTGCCATGGGTCCTGGGACCAAGAGATTGGCCGCAGGGGTCCATTAAGCCCCTGCAGAATTGACTTGTTCCGTGGCCAGAACTTTTGCGCCACCTGCCTGTACTTGCCGGAGTTGCACCTTGCCATCCAAACCTAGCCATTGGCGTTGTAGGTCCTAGCAATAACCAAACCAGGGCTTTTGCCTTTGCTCACAACTGTGGCACTATGATAGGGTTTTCAAAACATAGAACCTCCCAGATATGCATACTGAGGAAGGGAACTTACTTCTGCCACTCATTCCCTTGGCGCATCTTTCACCTCCTCCTGCCCCTTGCTAGTCAACCGCCTCCCCAAAGCTGGAGCTTGCTCTGGATGGTACCTGTGGCCAACTAGGAAAAACCTCCATGGGGTGATGCTGACAGTTGGCTCCCCCATCAGACTCACTGTTGCCGCAAACTGCCAGTCTCTGAACCCATTTACTTCTCCCATGGTCTCAGATTGCTGTCTCAAACCACGCGCCAAACAAATCCTCAACCGTTAATGCTTCTGTACATGCCTTGGAGTTGAAGACCATTTGGCCCAAGAATCCAAACATAAACGGCCATCCCAAAATAAGGTTGCCGCATTCCACTGAATGAAACAATAGAGGCTTCCAGACCTTTGCAACCTCTACCTCCTCTGCCTCCACTACCCTGTCCACAAAAAAATATCCATTGTTCAACTCCAAAAGCCCCATTGCGCACTTCCTCTGTACCAAACCCAGCTTTTCCACCAAGCTTGACAGGAGCAAGTTGACCATCCACCGGCTATCTACCATTTCCCATACCTTCTGCCCCACAATATTCATTGTGACATAGGCAAGCAGAACCAATACAGACTTCAACTGGCACAGCTGGCAATCTACCTCCTCCTCCGCCGCGTTCACCCACTGAACCATTGTTGGAACACAGCCTTGCCAGCACTCTTTCAACACCTGGACCATCTTGTTAAAAACCACTGATGATTCCCATAGGGTTAGGGGTATTGGCATTTTGTTCCCCATCACTCTTTGCATGATTTCTGCAGCCTCCTTTCTCCCCACAGGATTTGCTGGCAGCCCGTCTTCTGTTGGCGCGTGTGGCTGCCTTTGGGGCCAATGGTCTTTCTTTAAAGTCAATGTCCATCCTTTCTACTCCAACCCATTTGTTTTTGGCCAATGTACTTACTTTGGCCTCTACTCTTGGAGCTTCCCAGGTCCCAGGCGTGGTGAAAATCCCAAGCAATACCCAAGCAGTGTTGGCTGGAGCCTTTTCCCATTCTCACATCTGTACCATTGGAGGCGGCTTATCTGTTGTCAGATCCACCAATTCACTCATTGGCAATATGTATGTCAAGCCAGACGTGCAAACCAGCCCATTGTTTATGTCTTGAGTAAGGTGGGCGCATGCTGACTTCCAGTGCCCTTTTTCCCTGCAATATGTACAAGCCCGTACCCCAAAACCTCCAGAGGGCCTGCTGGGATGCTGGAAACCTTCCACCATATAAGGTGGTGTTGTGCGCAGTTGGGTCAGAGCTGTTGGAGCCGTTGCCTGGTTGAGGAAGATTTGCAGATCCGGCAATATCTCTTTCATTTTGCCCACCAATGACCCCAGAGCTTGCTGAGGCGTTGTGGCACAAGAGGGTGTTGAATTTCCCATGGCGGGTGCTTGAGCAGGGGCGGGCACCAAAAGCTTCACCAACTTCTTGGGGACCACCAGGTACGTTATTTTTGTGTCCACAATGAGCTCATCTAGGTTGATTTTTATTTCCACAGCCTGGCGCATGACTGATAGGTCCAGAAGAATTCTGGTGCTCCTGTCTAAAAACCTTTTCACCAAACTGTGATCATACAGATACCATTGCACTTGCAAACAAAGTTGAGACACAAGTGCGCCCAAAAATGCCCACTTCATGGCACCTGTCTGCCCCATTCCAGCATTTTTCTTTGCCAAATAACCATAGATTCACTCAAAATTTGACATGTACTCCACCAAAACTTTGTGCATCTGTACCCCTCTGTACCTACTTGCTTCCTCTGTGGCTTGTTTGAAATTTCTTCCTTGGAAACAAGCTTGCACTTTCCCCACCTTGCCAACATCTTGCTCTTCAATATTCCTCAATCCTGCCTTTCATACCCAACCATCTGCTCCACGTCCCAAATCTTCTCCTCCTTGGTGATAAAGAGTAAGATAGTGCAGATCTAATCTGCGCCTGTTTTTCCCTCAGAGTCTGCAATCCCTTTCAACCCAGCAAGAAATTTCTCCACGTCTGCGGTGTTGAACCAGAGGTGAGGGAAGTCCCTAGACCTAAGCAACACACAAAAAAGAGTCTCAACCTCCATTTCTGACAACCCTTCCTCTGATTGGGGGGGGGGGGGGTAAAAGCACCTGTCCTAGCAGTGTAAGCAGCCAGTGGTGGAGGTTGAGGTTGAGTTGGGGCGTTGGGAGTCAATTGTAGAGGAAAAGCGGGAAGAACTTTGGATCTGGGGACAGTTGTTGGCATCATCCTGTGTTACCTTCAAGAGACTGAGAACAAAAGAGAATTCATGGCCAGACCCCCAGATGTGGAAATATTAGAGAGTTACTCCCCACAGTTGTCCTTAAGTTTGGAAGTTGTTGGTCCTAGCCTCTGTAAGGAGTGGGATGCACACTTAGAGATAGAGAGAGAGAGAGATTGATGAATTCCTTCCTTCCTTCTAAAAATGTAGTTGGTGGTGGCATGCCCCTCCAAACCAGCGCTGAGAGTGAGGAATTTTTTCCCCTCCCTCTCAACCCTAACCTAAATACAAGCGCAATGGCAGCCCAACAACAAAATAAGAAAGAAACCCTGAAACCAGAACCCTAGCCTAACCCTAACCTGTACCCATACTGCCCAATCCCTCAAGCCCGCCTGCCATCATGCACATCCGTTTCATCCTTCTCATGACATGGCCCTCCACCATGCCCTACTTGGAGCCCCCTGCAATTTTCTGCATCCACTCAACGCGCCATTGTGATTTCCCTGTTCCTGTGGGTCAGTCTGCACTTGCAGGAATCCTCCCGCTCACATGACCCCTGTGATTGCCCCGCTCTTACCTCCCCAAACTAACTGCCCCCTGAACTTGGTGGGGCTGGCTCCATTCCTAGATCTGTAGCATCCAAGTGGGTCACAAGCCCACCACATCTGGTTAAGCCCAACCCACACCTGGTGTGGTGAGCCCTGCAGCGCCTACTGCTGAGCCGGCAGGGCCTGCTGATGAGCCAGCAGAGGCCACTGCTGAGACCACGCGCACCAAAACTGCTGCGCCCAACCTACCCAATGCTGAGCGGGCAGGCTGCAACACAGTTCCCAATCCAAGGCTATATAACAACACCAAAATGCCTTAATAAATTTATTAGCCTCCCAATTTTATAATCTTTGACATCTACCCTCCAATTTAGACATTTTCCAATTGTATTGGATATGGATTCTAATCTTCAGAATAATCATTGAAATCCTCCCAATGATTCTCATACACACTTCCAATCTTGTTCTCTTATTCTTAAATGTGCTTATGAAAGAAACTGTGTATCATCTCCCACCCTTATCAAAATTAATTTCAATTTTTCTGAAAATCAAACCTGCATCAATATCCCCTGATGCAACAACATGAGCAAGAGTGCACCCCACATGAAAATAATTTTGACATGAACAGGTCCACCTGTCACTATTGTTTGCATGCAAAAGCCCAAACACCAAAAAGTAACTATTTTTGGTGTGTGGATGTGTGCATGCCCAAAGAGTGGGTTGGTGGCTCTTTGCATGCAAGAATATATTGGTGTGTGAATATGTGAATTCCAAAGAATGTTATGTGGACTTTTGCATGCAAAAAAATGGTGTCTCACTCGAAAAAAGAATCATTAAATGTTTCAAACAATTATAAAAAATTCTTTAAATAATGTTGAAATGGAAGATAATATGGAAATTGAATTTATGGATTATAGATAAAAAAAACTTTAATGAAATGAAAGCAATACTTTTCTTATATGTTTTTTCTTTAAATAATTAAAATTTGATGTTTTCCTCCAATCAATTTGAAAAATACATAAAAATATTAACAAAAAATTTCAAAAGAAATGATCAAAGCTAATTATATGCATTTCCAGAAATCTGCTCTGGTTTTTCATCAATTCTTTCCCTTTTTTCAGATTTTTTTTCCTAAATTTCTATTTTATTCCCTCTTTTTTCAAGGTTGTTTCCTAATTTTAATTTTCTTGTCCCATTTTTTATTTTCTTGTCCTATGTTTGATTTTCTTTTCCTATGCTTGATTTTCTTGTCCTATGTTGAATTTTTTATTTCTTAAAGTTGAAAAATCTGGTTTAGTGATTCAAAAATTGTGTCCTCCTTTGTTTTGTTTCTGAGCTATCTTTTCAATTTTTCTTTCCAAATTTTAATTTTGGAAGACAGGCCTTTTCTTATATTGTAATTGAGTAACAATGAAGAATTACTCAATAATTATGAACAGTATGGTTGTGATTTCCTGTCTGGTTTGAGAGAAAACTGGAAAAGAAACCTTTCACAAAGAAATCCTGGGAATCAATTTTTCCCTTGCCACTCTGGTTTTTTCCCTAAGCTTTCCTGCTTTCAAAAATTTTGTATGGCCAGAAATTCACAAAAAGAACCACAAATTGTTTCTGGAAAACAAAAATAAAGTATGGTTTTTCTCTTTTTTTTTTGGTAGTTAGAAATTTTTAGGGGGCAGCTATTTTGATGCCACTAAATAACTAAAGGCACCCCCCTTTTTTGGCATGTGAACCCCAGGCAACCACTTTTGGCATGCACAGGTCCAAAAGCCCATGATTTTGGCTTGCACAAGGCCACACACCACATTACTTGGCATATATTTGCATGTACAGGTCCACACACTTTCATTGGTTTTGTGCAAAATTCCACATGCCAAAACATTTGGTATTATTTGGGGTTTTGACTTGTGCATGCCTAAATTGATGGCTTTTAGGGTGGAAAAACCAAAAATTGGTGTCACTCAAAAAAAGGAAGGATTGAAAATTTTCAAAAATTGTTAAAAATTCTTAGAATCATTCAAAAATAAAAAATGATTGTGGGAAACAAGCCTATATATGAGAACTACAAAAACTTGATAAAAGAGATATAATAAGAGGAAATCAATTTTTTTATAATTCTTTCCTTGATAATTTTAAAAATTCTTGTTTTCCTCCAAGAAATTCAAAAAAATTTAAAAGAAAAAAAAGAAAACAGATAAATTTACCAAAAATAAAAGATTCCTCATGAATAAAACCTGAAGAATTGAATTCTTTTTGGAAAAAAATTCAAACTCCAAAAAAGGAAAAAATGAAGCCTATAATATTAAGGTATCTGCTGTTGCAAGTTTTCTTCACAAACTCATTGAAGCTTCAGAAATAACTGACTAAAAATCAAAACCATAAAACTTCTAATAATACATTCTTGACTTGTTTTTCAGGCTAAAATCAGGCCAATAAAAATTCCTACTATCATGCAAAAGGGGCCATTGGTGTAAATTTTAGAAATTTTTGGCTGAAAAATTCCAAAAGGCACCATTGGTGTGATTAAAGTTATAAAAATACTGCAATTACACCATTTGGTGTATTTTTTCACCCCATAAAGTTTTGAAAACCTTAATATAAAAAATTAAGTTTTGGGAAACCTTTTTAAGTTTTCAAGTAGTGCCTGGGGTGGAAGAACACACCTTTTGATGGGTTTTTGGGTCCCCAAATTCCTGTGAATATTAATTGTAGCCATGGGGCTAACATAAGGCCTGCCAACCCCCTGTGGGGTCTGTCTGGGGTGGAACCTTTTGGGGAATCCAAATATGGATGCCAAATCAGTAAATGTAATATTTAGATATGCAATTTATATTAGATTTTTCCCAGGGATTCAAATCTGACCTCACATTTGAAAAAAATATCACCTTCAAGAAAAATAAGAAAAATGAGAAAAATTCATAAATTGAATTTTTCCAGTGGGACATTAATAAATTTGTACCATACATAAAAAAACCCATTATAATGCTAAATATACATATTTGATGAGTGGGATCCAAATACTCCCAAATATTCCAGCAAAAATAACATCAATTACAGAAATGATTATTAGAAATATGAAAAACATACTTCCTTCAAGAAAATTCAAGATTTATGATGGAATGGAAATAACTTTGTACCAAGCATAAAAATATACATAAGATATATAAATACATATATTTCACAAGGAGAACTAGAATGTTTTGGAATATTGGAACAAAATTGCCATCAAGTGCAAAAATAAAAACCTCAAATGTAAAAAATTTGTTGTTTAAAAAAACAAGTTTTGATAGTTCTTTGATTATTCTTGCACTTCATGGATTTAATTTTGTAATTTTTGATTTTATTTGAATTTTTCTCATTCAATAGTTTTATGCAGAATTTTTTCATATTATTTCATTTTTAGTAAAATATATTTAAATTCCACCACAAATAATAATTTTTATTCAAAGAAATACATTTTTGATTTCATTATTCTTATTATCTTACTCAATGGATTATTTTTTGGAATATTTTGAAAGATTTATATACCCCTCATAATAGGGTGTATCAGAGCTAGAGATACTTCCATCTTTCTAATGATCTTTCTAATGGTGAGTTTCAATGAAATACCCAAATTTAAAACATACCATTAAAAATCAAAAAAACACTTATTTGACATCAGACGCATGAGAGTTCCTGAATAAATAAATTGGTTTTTTCAAATAAATTATATAAAGGTTCATTCAAAATATAACACACAATGGAACACATCATCCACCCCTTAATTTCCCTTTCCTTCAATTTCCAACCTCTTTGGATATACCATCCCTATGCTCTTCATCTTGCCGTTTCTACTTCTAAATTTCAACCTCATCAATAGATAAATCATTCTTCATCTTGCCATTGAGACTTTCCACCTCAAACCTCATCATACTCATCAATTTATTGCACTCACACCCATCACTTGATCTCTCTTCAAATTTCCAAATTGCCCCTCAGCAAATCTCTCCTTGCAAAAATTCCAAGAGAACCTCTCCAAGGAAATCAACCCCCATCAGTTCAAAAACACTCAAAAATCTACCCCCATCTGCTTTGAAATTCTCTAGTAAACTAAATAAATCCAATCATCTAATCCTTTTCAACTGGGTTAAGATTTCTGCCCACTGAAATTCCTCTTGTGGGTCTGGCACCAAAACCTCTGTTGGACAATATTCATCTTCTAATTTCAATTTTTATCTACTGATGGAAAATGAGCCAAAGAAAAACAAACATAGGGTTTTTCTATCACCAAAGAAAATGAGGTAGAAATTCAAGAACTATTGGTCAAATTGAAAAATTGCACTGTAAAATTTCAATAGCAACTGGATTTGGTTCTTACTGATGCTGATAAAGCCAAAGGGATAAAATTTATGGTTTTTAAACTGGAATCCATATATCATCTTTATCTTCAAATGTATAAAATATGGGCAAATAAGTCCAAGATCATCCCTCTAGCTTTTTTGATGCTCAAGAATCCAACTATTTTGATTCTGATGAGATGGTAGCCAATCTTCAGCCAAGTGAAAGGTATGACAAGGAGAACTTGAGTGAGGAATCAATGTTTGTTGAGGAACCCTTTAATTTGCCAGAATCTGGATCCAAGGAAGATATTACACAAAGAAAATTTCTGATGGGGTCCACATCCACATCAGCAAGCCCTTCAAATTGATTCTTTGATCCAATGCTTGCCTCTTTTGATTGGTCACTTTGAATCTTGGGCCGATTAATTTCAAAGCTAATCAACTTGGAGGAGGATGAATTTCATGCATGAAATCCTCCTCAACCAGAAAAACCTACCTTTTTATCAAAAGTAAGTATATTTTATATCAAAAATGCTAGTAAATAAATGCTGATTTCCTCTAAACAGACACACCATTTTTTAGCCAACCAAAAGAATGAGCTAATGGGACCTCCAACTTCACCATCCAATGAAAATGATTATTTCCAGCTGCATTCATCCTCAGTAAAGGTCAAGATAAAGGAATAAAACTGAAGAAAAAACTAGCCTAAAAGAAATCATAGGTAGAGGAAAAATTCCAGATTTGAATATTTTGAAGATATCCTTTAAAATAAATATTTGGATGAGAAAACTGAACCACTTTCAACAAATGTATACATAATAATTTACTGTTACGCATTTAAAACCAGTTAAGTCCCACATGGAAAGTGATAGGCTTGAATTGGAAAATTTAAATCTTAAGTTTTAGAAATAAAATGGGTTCTCAAAATCAAAATAAATAAAGAAAAGAAAAAAAGATGCACAAAGGGCTGAAAAAAAAGCTTGATGATCATTTGAATTTGAGAAAAACTAAGCTGGAGTTTGAAAGAGATAAGAAGGACAAGGATTTATGTGCAGTTGAAAAAAATTGCAAAGGTTTCCTTAGCTTGAAAACTTTTGAGGATTGGTAGACCTGTTGAGGAAATGAAGAAAATATTTCAAATGCTTTTATTTTAAATATTTTTCTTTGCAAAATTTAATTAATTTAGGAAACAAATATTCTGTTTTATGAAAAAATTGGAAAGAATTCTGACAAACTCCAATAAAAAAATATTTTTTATTTTTGATCTAAATATCATTTCCTAGAGTATATCTCAGCACTATCTAAGTACCTGCTAGTTTCACTGGTCTTTCCATTGATTTTCATGGACATAGCCATTTTGGTACAAGTGGCAGACTCAATAGCAGGAAGGGTAAAATGCTTGTACCTTTTGTAAGCACAAACCATTTTCAAAATACATGTTGTCTTGGTTAGATTTTAAAAGCCCAATTCAGGGAATAAAAACTGACCTTCAGAGACCTCATATTTTTCCAAGTTGTCAATAAGTTTTCCATTTTCCTTTCATGTTGGAACCACCACAAGAAATGAGCATTAAGAAATATTTCCATGGTTGATATGGGGAGTGTTTTAGAAGACACATGAGGTAAAATTAATGTGAGTTGAGAAATTGAAAGGAGTTTTTTTGGTGCCAAATTCCAAGGAGGATGTCACGCTTTGCACTTAAGGATTATTGTCTTCATCACTTTGACATGTCCTCTCCTCAGTACCATTTACCTCAGTCTAAAAGTGTGACACAAATAAAAGCACAACATCAATGGTGCAATCCGCTATTTCCTCTGGCTCGCGCTGACCTTCCAATCTTGGCGACCAACTCAGTATATACTTGCAAACTTTGCGGTTAACTCCATACCAGTCGGCCATCCATTATGAGATCCAATCTCCTTCCCTGGCCAATCAACAGCCTTGGACTTCCATCTTTGGTCATGCACTGTTTGTTAGTTCGCATCTACGTCTAACTAAGCCATCATTACTGTACAGTTTGCAATTGGACTAGTCCCTACCCTGCATACACTATTAATTCTCATTTGCATTACCTTCAACGTCACTCGCTCCTGTCCCAATTTGTCATACAATTGTACGCTCAGATTCAATTGTCTCACACTTATGCTATGACCTCGGATCTGTACTACTGCTTCATTTCCTATCCCGTTCCTGTCATTCATTGCCTCACCGCTTCAACTGTAGTTAGCTCATCACCAGGTTGTATCTAGTCACTTTGGATTACCTTATAAGGGCTATCCCCTTGCCTGATGATTGTCTCCTCAGTTAGTTAATTTCATACGTTCTTGCATTTTGCTACAACCTAGTTATCACATTGGACTCAGGTTGAGTTTCCTTCTTCGGAACACATTCCATTCCTCTTGCCGTTTGTTGAGTGGCATAACCAAGTTTGCACTTCGCAACTGAGTCTTGCTATTTGCACTTGCCCTTGCACCTGGCATTCCTTTGCGCTCACGATCATCCAAGAATTGCCCTATAGTACGTGGGGTGGTCGTGTGACAGTAAATTAACTAACTCAACTCATCTATTGTACCCTGCCAACCTATAGTAGACTTCTTTTTCTCGATTTCACGTACTTGCTCAACAGGGAACGCTTCCCTCACCCCTTCCAATGATGAGATTCATTGGGTAGGGAGAACCAGCGCTCCTTGGGCCCAACAACCCTTAGATCCCATTCCTCCTTCTAAATCGCCATCTGTTGAACCTCTCGATGATCCTTGGGCTCCTCCACGGGATGCTCCGATGGACCCTCTCGCGGAATTTGCAGATTCCGACCATTCTTCCAATGAAACCTCAACTTGTGGTAGACCAGGGGTTTGCACTACTGCTCCCAAGCCCAATGCTCCAACCCTGCTTTTAACATTGATCCAGGCCCTCACTCATGGTGCCCAGCAATCTAGTCCAAGTACTCCTAGCTTTCGCACTCCAGGCCTGAAACAACCCAATCACTTTACGGGAGAACACCCTCATAAGCTTAGATCCTACCTACAGTCTTGTAAAATCATCTTTTCAAACGACTCCAACAATTTCCCTTCCAATAGACATACAGTTATGTATGCTTCGTCCTTCTTAGGAGGAAGAGCCTTGCAGTGGTTCAAACCGTACCTTGAACTTTTGTCCAACAACAGTCCCACTTGTATTCTCAACAACTGGGACAGGTTTGAGCAACAAATGTTCACCCTGTTTGGCGATCCCAATGAAGTTCAAAACGCCAAATACGAACTTAATAGTTTAGTTATGAAGGAGAATAGTAGAGCTTCCGTTTATATTTCTCATTTTCGAACCTTGCAGTCTTGCATCCAGTGGAACAAGGCCGCTCATCTATTCCATTTCCAAAAGGGTCTACCGGCACGCTTAATCAAACAGCTTGCAGTTGGGGGTCATAAGACAACCTTGCTTCAGCAGCTAATTGATTGAGTGATTGAGCTTGATAATGGCTATCATGACAAGAATTGCTCTCGGCAAAACAACCATGGACCGTCCACCTTGGCTCCGAGGGTGGACAACTCCTCAAAGCAAAACACGAGGAACCCAAAACCACCCAAACCAACCCCAACTTCAAACTCCAACTCAAAAGGGAAAGCCGTTGCCAAAACTCCAAAGTTCTTGGACAAAGAAACCGGGATGCTTTGAAACAAGGAATGGCTACAAAGGGAAAAGAAAGGGCTGTGTATGTATTGTGGAGGGAAAAATGATGTTAACAGCTGTGCAAAGCGGTTAGCGTGTGAAGCCACTAAGCAGTCAAAAAATTAGCTTGTAGTTTTTCTGATACTCGCAAGGAAAACTACACATTATCTAAATCACCGCGAGTAAATCTTCGCACTTGCAAGTCACTAGGTGCTCTGAGTTTGAGATTTATCCTATTCCATTCCAAAAACACTCCTTATCAAGTATTACTTGATTCCAGCGCTAATATTTCCTTCATCAGTGAATCTTTTGCCACTTCCAAAACTCTTACGCGTTCTGAGATAGATAAATTTCCTATCTATTTAGTAAGTAGTGCAACTGAACCGTCTTATTGGGTTTCCCAAAAGGAAAAATGGACCTTTGCATTCTCCAATTTCCCCAACTTTGAATGGGATTTATTTGTCTTGGCTATACTCGGAATGGATGATACCATTCTAGGCCATGATTTCCTAGTTTACTGGAATCCGGATGTGAATTGGCAAGAAGGAGTAATTAACCTTTGAACCCCACACCCCCAGAACGCTAAAATTTCCGTCAATCAGGGATTAAAAAGACTACCTGACACTGTCATTCAGCTGGATGACACTTTTCCGCCAGGAGATTTGCAATATCCTGACCTTCATTCCCAAATTCCCTCTTCAGATTTAGGAGTTATTGCTTACCTATCCAGCTTACCTCTTTCCTGTTCCTTCAAAGATAAACAGACACCAACCAAATGGTGTATTTTGAGCTCCCTAATCTTCTCGCACCATGCAAGCACCTCAAACCCAGTGCTCAAAGATGACAAGATTGAAGATTTAGAAATCATTCAAGAGTCTTTACCTTTGGTTTATCATGACTTTGCTGACGTCTTTTCAGCTGCAAAAGCAGATAAACTGCCTCCATCCCGTCCTTACAATCACAAGATCAAACTTACTGGCCCACCTCCAGCACCAGGACTAGTTTACTCTCTCTCGACGCAAGAATCAATTGCGCTTCAAGACTACATTGCGGAAAATGTAGCAAAAGGATTTCTTCAACCAAGCAATTCGAATACCGGTTCACCTGTCCTATTTGTTCCAAAAAAGGACAGCGGACTTTGCCTTTGTGTTGACTACAGGAAACTGAACCAGGTAACCCGGAAGAATGCCTATCCAGTACCGCCTATGTCACATCTCCTTACTCTCTTCCATGGAGCTGCTTATTTCTCAAAGTTAGACCTTTCAGGTGCCTATAACCTAATTTGCATTAAGGAAGGTCATGAGTATTTGACCACGATGAGAACCAGGTTTGGCAATTATGAGTATACCGTCATGCCTTTTGGCCTCTGTAACGCTCCTTCCACTTTTCAACATTTTTTCAACAACATTTTCTCCGATCTCGTAGGTAAATACCTTGTGGTATATCTCATTGATATACTAGTCTACTCAAGGAACCTTGAAGATCACATTGCACATGTGCAAGAGGTGCTGCAGCAACTTTGCAAGAATGACCTGTTTGCAAAAGCCTCTAAGTGCGAGTTCCATTCCTCTTCTCTTTGGTTTCTAGGTGTTGCAGTCTCGCAGCAAGGACTATCAATGTACCCAGCCAAAAGCAAACGCATATTGGACTGGCCCCAACCTTCTTCCGTTAAATCCCTTCAAGTTTTCCTTGATTTCAGCAATTTCTATAGAAGGTTTATTGCGTGTTACGCCAAAAAAACCGTGAATCTTACTAACCTTCTTCAAAAAGACACTCCTTTTGTTTTTACCAAACAAGCTGCTTTGGAGTTTGAAGCTCTGAAGAAAGCGTTCACCATTTCTCCGATACTTGCTCACTTCAACAAGCTAGCTCGCACTATTGTCAAAACAGACGCAAGCGACTATGCGATCGCAGGAGTAATCTTGCAGTTCTCTTCCTCCATTTCTCTCTTTCATCCCGTATCTTTTGAGTCTCCCAAGTTGCTTGCTGCAGAGCTTAACTATGAGATTCATTACAAGGAACTTCTTGCAATCGTTTATTGCTTGAAAAAATGGTGTTCATACCTTTTGAGCCTTAGGGAATCCTTTGAAGTTTTAACTGATCATAATTCTTTGAAGTATTTCATGAGCTCAAAAGTCCTCACACGTAGACAGGCACAATGGGCCAAATACCTCTCCGAGTTCCACTTTACAATCACGTACCTTCCTGGAAAACAAGCAGTAGTTCCTGATGCTTTATCACGTTGGGACAACGTTTACCCAGGGGGGGGGAGCACCTTTGCCGAAAACAACCCTGAAAACGTTAGGACACTCTTCTCAACCCAATCTGCCCAACTCAGTTTGATCATTGCTTGCTTAAGAGATTTGGCTTCCAAACTCTGAAAAGCTCAATGCGACGACCCCAAGTGTATCAAACTTTGCAAAAGTTCAAACTTATTAGATAGTAGTTACAGTATTGATGATAATGACTTTTTAGTCTATGATAATCCTATAGTAGTACCAGATAATTCTTGCATTAAGTCAGATATCTTTGAGTCATGGCACAATTCTCCGCTTGCTGGTCATCATGGGCAGGATAAAACCTACAAATTGATTGCACAAGACTTCTACTGGCCTGGTATGACCAAAGAAGTAAAAGACTATGTTAGCATGTGCTATGATTGCAATCGTAACAAGTCCTCAAAAAACCAGAAGTATGGGCTGCTCCAGCCACTTCCAATTCTGCCTTTTCCTTGACACTTGCTTTCTATGGATTTCATCTCTCAATTACCTTCTTCTAGTGGATATGATGCTATTCTAGTAATAGTAGATTGCTTCTCAAAGATGGCTTTATTTGGGCGCAGTAATGTGACGGCCTCTTCAGAAGACTTAGCTAACTTGTTCATAGAATATGTATTTTCAAAACATGGTCTCCCTGATAATATAGTTAGTGATTGTGGATCTCTGTTTGTCTCAAGCTTTTGGACCTTGCTATGCCAACATTTGAAGATCACTTGCAATTTATCAATGGCTTACCACCCGGAAACGGATGGGCAAACCAAGCGAGTTGATCAGATTCTTGAACAATATCTTTGAATGTATGTTGCCTATCGACAAGACAACTGGTCGCAATGGCTCCCACTAGCCAAATTCGCCTACAACAACTCAACTCATTCCTCCACTAAACAGTCACCCTTCCAAACTCTTTATGGTAGAAACCCAACTTTCTCTTCCCTTCACTTAGCACCTTCTCAACCTGCTACCAATTACCTTGAACAAATTCAATCACTTCAATCGCAACTTTGAACCAACCTCAAAGAAGCAAACCAGCGCTATAAGGAGCAAGCAGACCAATCTTGCACTCCGGCTCCAACCTTTGCAGTAGGAGATCAAGTATGGCTTGATGCTTGCAACATTTGCAGCACTTGCCCAACTTGCAAACTCTCCAAAAGAAAGCTTGGCCCCTTTAAAGTAGAATCAGTCATCTCCTCTAATGCCTTTAAACTTACTTTACCTGCGAAATGGAAAGGTATCCACCCAGTCTTTCATGTTTCTCTCCTAGAGCCAGCTTGAGTCCTATACCCGGGCAAGACTCATCCCCCTCCTGAACCTGTCACTGTTCTCGATCATCAAGAGTGGGATGTAAGCCGTATTCTGGATTCCAGGTTACGCAAAGGAAAACTTCAATACCTTGTCGAATGGTCTGGTTTCCATTCCAACAAAGATCGCACCTTGTGGGAACCAGCCCATCACCTTTGCAATTCACCCAATCTGATTCGAGACTTCCACGCAAGCTACCCTTGAAAACCTTGACAATCATGATTCTATCCCATTCCATTCCAAATTTCATCCCATCCAATCCCATTCCATTCCATTCCACATTTAATTCCATCCAATCCCATTCCATTCCATTCCACATTTTATCTTATTCAATCCCATTTCATCTCATATTCTATCTCATCCATTCCCATTCCATTCCATATTCCATCTCAGCTAACCCCATTTTATTTCACACCATCATTCCATCAGTTAATTCCTCCATCTCATCATGTTATTCCTTTTTCTCATTTCCCTTTCATTTCTACTAAATAATAATTCATTCCTTATAATTAAAAAAAAAAAATAATAATAATATTTCTATTTTTTTTTTTAAAAAAAAAATATATATATATATTCATAATAAATAATTACAAAGTTTCCTTTACCTCCTTTTCCGCATCCTCCCAATTTGCCATCAATTCCGCAACCATGGATCAAAAAGTATCCAGTTCTTCATTGTTGATTAGTGCAGACATTCTTTGGAGAACTAGCACTTCTGTTACGATGTGCCTCTTGAAGATCTCCTCGCACCTCGCAATCCAAGCTCGCTTTGGCCGAGCATTCCATCCACCTTCCTCCAAGAGCTCTTTGTACGCTCTCTTCCTTTGGCCTCCCAACGTGCCTTCTCCAATATTGTCCGTCAGCCGCCTTGCATCCATTTCGACCGGCCCTACGACTTGCACCGGATCCGCTTTGCCTCAGACCTCCATTCCATCCTTTCCATCCACTCCATCCCTTCCATCTCCTTCATTTCCTTCTCCTAATTCATCAGCTCCTTCTCTCCCTCCATTTCCATTTCCTCCATTTCCCAATTCTCCTTCCGCTTTGTTTCCTTCCTCCTCCCTTGCTTCCTCGGTTATGACTCCTACCGGTTCCGTACCGGGCACTTTGCCTTGCACCTCGGCACTCATCTGGGCCCCCAGGAGTTCAGTTGGCGGTCCCCAGTAAGGTGGTGGTGGTGGTGGTGTTTTTGTAGTATATCTTTGGAAATGGGGCAACACTAGCAAAACAAGCAAAATTAGTTACTATTTTATGATCATTAGTCAGTCCAGATTAGTACTCACCAGGAACTTGAGTCCCCAAGTATTTGATCTTCAGAAACGGTGGTATCTCGTAGTTAACCCTTGGCATGGACCTACGACTTTGCATCTCCCTCAATGACTCCGCAGGACCCTTGACATTTGACTTGACATTTATAGGGAAGTTACATGCCACTTTGCAAAGGCAACATTGCTCCCACTTGCCTCAAAGGCCTCGGACGGCAGTACTAGGGATACATCGCTTGTTGCGGCAAATAAAGTTTTTGCAACGGCGGGAAGACAATGAGGACATTTTATATAAATTATAAATCTATTGAGTAATAAATTAAATAATGTGTAAGGGTATACAGTAATAATTAACAACTTGAAATCAATGGGAAAATTTATCTGAACGCTTGCAGGAGCTTGCGTCTTTATACCTGGGAAACTGTCACGCTTTGCACTTAAGGATTATTGTCTTCATCACTTTGACATGTCCTCTCCTCAGTACCATCTACCTCAGTCTAAAAGCGTGACACAAATAAAAGCACAACATAAATGGTGCAATTGGCTATTTCCTCTGGCTCGCGCTGACCTTCCAATCTCGGCGACCAACTCAGTATATACTTGCAAAATTTGCAGTTAACTCCATACCAGTTGGCCATCCATTATGAGATCCAATCTCCTTCCCTGGCCAATCAACAGCCTTGGACTTCCATCTTTGGTCATGCACTGTTTGTTAGTTTGCATCTACGTCTAACTAAGCCATCATTACTGTACAGTTTGCAATTGGACTAGTCCCTACCCTGCATACACTATTACTTCTCATTTGCATTACCTTCAACGTCACTCGCTCCTGTCCCAATTTTTCATACAATTGTACGCTCAGATTCTATTGTCTTGCACTTACGCTATGACCTCAGATCTGTACTGCTGCTTCATTTCCTATCCTTTTCCTGTCATTCATGGCCTCACCGCTTCAACTGTAGTTAGCTCATCACCAGGTTGTATCTAGTAACTTTGGATTACCTTATAAGGGCTATCCCCTTGCCTGATGATTGTCTCCTCAGTTATTTAATTTCATACGTTCTTGCATTTTGCTACAACCTAGTTATCACATTGGACTCAGGTTGAGTTTCCTTCTTCGGAACACATTCCATTCCTCTTGCTGTTTGTTGAGTGGCATAACCGGGTTCGCAATTTGCAACTGAGTCTTGCTATTCGCACTTTCCCTTGCACCTGGCATTCCTTCGCGCTCACAATCATCTAAGAATTGCCCTATAGTACGTGGGGTGGTCGTGTGACAGAGGAGAGGGAGGGAATTTTCTATTCTTCCAATATTTTTTGATTGGATCCAAATGGTATCCTGGAAAGTTTTCAACAACTTCCACCCAGCTTCCAGCCCACCTTGTCTGATTTCAGATTGAGATAATTGAATTCTCCAAGAGAAAATTGGGCTGAAGCTTCTTTAAAATATTGAACAAAAAATTCACAACTATGCATAAATGTTTTACCATCTTGTTTACAAAATTTCTATCCCCCATGGTCTTGAAGGGCCAACAGGGTTTAGAAACCTTTTTGATTGGTGGAGTTATTTGTTTGAATATTTGATTTATTTCTAATTTTCCCTGCAATTTTGTCAAAAGGAATGAATTCAATTATGGCCTTGATTGATCCCTTGTCTGAATGATCTAGAACAACAAAATTTCCATTCTCAACAAAATTGAATTCTGTTAACAGAGCTTGAGCTTTCTGAAGCTCAAAATAGGTTGGATTATGGGGACACTTCTTATTTTCAAGGTGGATAGCAGGGTGCAGATGAACTGATGTTAGGAATTAAGTGGACCAGGGGATTTTATTGCCAAGTTGCAAGCAATCACTATTTATTTCAATTTAAACTTCAGATTCACTATTTTTTTCCTTCTTCCTCCTTTGGTTGGTATGCTTTTGCTTTTTATTAATACTTTTAACCTGATTTTCATCCATTTTTAACTAATTATGCCAAATCATTTGAGTGACTGCATCAGAAATCAAATGAAAAAGAGATTTTTACTAATTAAAAAAACTCAACAAAGAATTGACCAAAAGGGAAGTCCATTGGAATGGAAAAGAGTAAAAAAAACACAGTAAGTCATTTTTTAAAACAAAGAAGATAATAATAATAAAAAACTTGAGGAACTAATAACAAAGGAAAGAAAGGCAGATTATAATCAATAAACTTCTAAAGATTTGAATGGTATATAGTAGGGGAGGACCAGGATTTTGAGCTGCAAGAAACCATTTGTGGTCCAGTTTCCACTCCTATACACTAGGTCAGGACTTGGATTTTGAGCTTGCTGAACCAAAATATAGTCTGTGGGCATCTCTCTGTAATCCATTGCTAAAAATTAATTACTAATCAATTATCCATTAAATTCATGGACAATAAATCATAAATCAATGGCTAGTTTATCAGTGATCAATGGCTAATAAATCAGTGATCAATGGATAATAAAAAAGTGATCAAGGGCTAATTAATCAGCAATCAATAAATCAGATGAAAAGAAACCAATCACTCATTGAGCAGAAAACAATCAATCAGATGAAAATAAGTCAACAACTCATTTATCAGCAATGAATTTCCAAATTGTTAGAAATTCATTTCTGCTTAATAAGCAATCAATTTCCAATTGATTAGAAATTAATTTATAATTCATTAGAAATGCATTTCTGATTGATGATTAAATTATTTTAAATTGGTTTATAATTTGTCACAAATTGTTTTTGAATTGATTTATAATTGATTAGAAATTGATTTCTCATTTATTTGAAATTGGTTTTGAATTTACTTCTGATTGATCAGAAATTGATTGCTGATTAATTAGAAATAAATTTGATAACAATTATAAATTTATTCCTAATTGATTTCTAATTGATTTCAGATTAATTTCTAATTGATTAGAAATTGATTTATAATTGATTAGATATTTGTTTCTAATTGATGAGAGATTGAAGTTATAAATTTAAATTAGAAATTTCTTTCAAATTCATTGGAAATTGATTTCTAATTCATTGAAAATTGATTCCTAATTGATTAGAAATTGATTTAAAATTTATTGGAAATTGATTTCTAACTGATTAGAGATTGAAGTTCGAAATTTAAATCAGAAATTGATTTATAATTGATTGGAAATTGATTTTAACTGATTAGAGATTGAAGTTTGAAATTTAAATTAGAAATTAATTTCTAATTCATTAGAAATTGATTTCTAATTCATTAGAAATTGATTTCTAATTCATTAGAAATTGATTTCTAATTCATTAGAAATTGATTTCTAATTCATTAGAAATTGATTTCTAATTCATTAGAAATTGATTTCTAATTCATTAGAAATTGATTTCTAATTCATTAGAAATTGATTTCTAATTCATTAGAAATTGATTTCTAATTCATTAGAAATTGATTTCTAATTCATTAGAAATTGATTTCTAATTCATTAGAAATTGATTTCTAATTCATTAGAAATTGATTTCTAATTCATTAGAAATTGATTTCTAATTCATTAGAAATTGATTTCTAATTCATTAGAAATTGATTTCTAATTCATTAGAAATTGATTTCTAATTCATTAGAAATTGATTTCTAATTCATTAGAAATTGATTTCTAATTCATTAGAAATTGATTTCTAATTCATTAGAAATTGATTTCTAATTCATTAGAAATTGATTTCTAATTCATTAGAAATTGATTTCTAATTCATTAGAAATTGATTTCTAATTCATTAGAAGTTGATTTCTAATTCATTAGAAATTGATTTCTAATTCATTAGAAATTGATTTCTAATTCATTAGAAATTGATTTCTAATTCATTAGAAATTGATTTCTAATTCATTAGAAATTGATTTCTAATTCATTAGAAATTGATTTCTAATTCATTAGAAATTGATTTCTCATTCATTAGAAATTGATTTCTAATTCATTAGAAATTGATTTCTAATTCATTAGAAATTGATTTCTAATTCATTAGAAATTGATTTCTAATTCATTAGAAATTGATTTCTAATTCATTAGAAATTGATTTCTAATTCATTAGAAATTGATTTCTAATTCATTAGAAATTGATTTCTAATTCATTAGAAATTGATTTCTAATTCATTAGAAATTGATTTCTAATTCATTAGAAATTGATTTCTAATTCATTAGAAATTGATTTCTAATTCATTAGAAATTGATTTCTAATTCATTAGAAATTGATTTCTAATTCATTAGAAATTGATTTCTAATTCATTAGAAATTGATTTCTAATTCATTAGAAATTGATTTCTAATTCATTAGAAATTGATTTCTAATTCATTAGAAATTGATTTCTAATTCATTAGAAATTGATTTCTAATTCATTAGAAATTGATTTCTAATTCATTAGAAATTGATTTCTAATTCATTAGAAATTGATTTCTAATTCATTAGAAATTGATTTCTAATTCATTAGAAATTGATTTCTAATTCATTAGAAATTGATTTCTAATTCATTAGAAATTGATTTCTAATTCATTAGAAATTGATTTCTAATTCATTAGAAATTGATTTCTAATTCATTAGAAATTGATTTCTAATTCATTAGAAATTGATTTCTAATTCATTAGAAATTGATTTCTAATTCATTAGAAATTGATTTCTAATTCATTAGAAATTAATTTCTAATTAATTATCTAATTTATTATCAAGTGATTTTCAATTTATTTTAAATTTATTTCTAATTGATCAGCAGCTGATTCTTAATTGATTAGCAATTTATTTCTAATTGATTAGAAAATTATTGATAATTGATTAGCAATTGATTTCTAACTGATTAGAAATTGATTTCGAACTGATTAGAAATTGATTTCTAACTGATTAGAAATTGATTTCTAATCAATTGGAAATCAATTGATAACTGTTTAGAAATTGATTCAATATAAACTAGAAATCAATTGCTAACTGGTTAGAAATTCATTTCTAATAAATTGGTAACTGGTGAAAAATTTATTTCTAATCAATTATTAATCAATTGCTAACTGGTTAGAAATTGATTTAAGATCAATTAGAAATCAATTACCCATAAAAAAGAAATAAATTAAAAACTGATTTATAGTTGATTTTCAATTGGTTTCAAATTGATTAGCAATTGATTTCTAAGTGATTAGAACTTGATTTCTAATTTATTAGAAAATGATTTCTAATTGATTAGAAATTGATTTCTAATTGATTAGAAATTGATTTCGAATTTATCAGAAATTGATTAGAAATTGATATATAGTTTATTAGAAATTTATTTACAATTGATTATTAATTGATTTCTGCTTGATTAAAAATGAATTACTAAATTATCAGAAATTAATTTCTAATTGACAAGCAATCAATTTCTAATTCATTAGAAATTCATTCCTAATATATTAGAAAAAATTTATCATTTATTCAAAATTGATCAGTAATTAATTTGATAATTTACTCAAAATTGATTAGAAATCAATTGCTAATTTACTAGAAATTGATTAGAAATCAATTGCTAATTTACTAGAAATTGATTAGAAATCAATTGCTAATTTACTATAAATTGATTAGAAATCAATTGCTAATTTACTAGAAATTGATTAGAAATCAATTGCTAATTTACTAGAAATTGATTAGAAATCAATTGCTAATTTACTAGAAATTGATTAGAAATCAATTGCTAATTTACTAGAAATTGATTAGAAATCAATTGCTAATTTACTAGAAATTGATTAGAAATCAATTGCTAATTTACTAGAAATTGATTAGAAATCAATTGCTAATTTACTGGAAATTGATTAGAAATCAATTGCTAATTTACTAGAAATTGATTAGAAATCAATTGCTAATTTACTAGAAATTGATTAGAAATCAATTGCTAATTTACTAGAAATTGATTAGAAATCAATTGCTAATTTACTAGAAATTGATTAGAAATCAATTTCTAATTTACTAGAAATTGATTAGAAACAATTGCTAATTTACTAGAAATTGATTAGAAATCAATTGCTAATTTAATAGAAATTGATTAGAAATCAATTTATAATTTATTAGAAATTGATGAGAAATAAATTGCTATCAAAGAAAGCCTTTAGCTTAGTTTTCATAAGTTTAATTTTGCAGCACTTCAGACTTCTGGGTCAAAAGAGTGTAAAAAAGATCCTTTGAGGAAGGGTATCTGATTAGTTCTCTCTTATGGTTTCATGGTCTTGAAGAAGGAGTTTTATAAGCCATTATTTCAGAAATGAAATCAAGATACTTGTGGTGAGGGTTTTGAAGTGTGGTTTTTATATCTTTTATAGATTTTTTTCTTTGTAAAATGCATCAAAGGGATTATACTAATTATTTTCAAAGCTCAACTCCAAAGGAATCAAAGATTGCACGGGGGATCAACCTGTTTCTAGTTAATCTTTGAAATTAATGTAATGCTCCAGAAAATAATTCAAACAAAAAATTGGAAATAACAGAGAGATTCAGACAGTCTTTACAAGAATTTCTATTCAATTTAGTGTGTTCTGAGGGGACCAAAGGAATAGAGCTGTTATCCTGGGCTTTAAAAGGTTGATAAGACTCTTACACCAATCACTATCAGGGTACCAAAAATAAAAATTGAACCAAAGCTTAGGATAATTTAATCCATGCTAGGTACATCCAAGATTAGGAGCTTTAACTTTAAGGCTGGGAAAGTGGTAAAATTAAATTTCCAGAAAATCTCCCCTGCACTTAAAATTGTGGTGGAATTTACCAACAAAACAGAGCAAGGTGCTGCTTCAACAGCAACCAACTTATGTTTGTCAACAAAGGGCTTATGAAAGAAAGAGATAGGTGCACCTGAGTTGAGGAGGTCAGAATAGGAACAAGGGTTCTCCAAAGAAATTAATAGGAGTATTATGCAATTTTGGGGATTCCAGGATTCAGTAGAAGCAAAAAAAAATTATGGGAAAATGGAACACCTTTTGTTGCACATAAGAGAACTAAAAGCTAATTTTTTGACTTTTCCATTTAATCCTTTCCTTTATGCTCCCTAAAATTTTTGATGGAATTTTTTCCCCCATAATACATACACAATCCTTGTTTTTTTTTTCAAAGCCATTTTTTGTCTTTAAAAAAACTGTTTTCCAAACTTTCTTTGAGCTGGGTGGGGGATGGCTTTTTTGGGGTTAAGTCATATTTTTCTTTCTTCCTGGTTCAAGCTCTTTATTCTTACTTCAAGATGGAATATATTTACTTGGATTTTATCAATGTTGTCTCCTTTTTGTAACTTAGTCATCCATGATTTGATTGCTGAAATGGGAAAGCATTCTGATTGGCTGTCTGTAAAGGTAGATTTAATTTTAAATTCAAGGGGCCAACCCTTTAGTAATAAAATACACCAGGGGATTTTTGTTCCAGTTTATTGAAGATTTGAGAGAGAAAAATTGGGAGATGTAATCCAGAGCACAACCAGTGTCCTTCATCTTCTCAAGATCTAACTTGGGGGGGGGGGTATGGTTGAGAGTGGAGTTATTGAGGGGGAGGGTTGGGGGGAGAAAACTTTGAGTGGGGCTTGACGGGATTTTCCTTTTCAATCCTTGAAAAGGATCCAAAAATTTATGGATCTTTTTCAAGGATTTTTTCCAATGGAAAAATATTGAGCCCTATTCACTATGTTGGTGATCTTCAAGAGGAAAGAAGCCATGAACTCCTGGGGGTTTCTGGAGCTTCCCAGAGTAGGTTTTTGGAGGAGCCATTTGAGCCACACTTCAAGGCAAAGGAAGCACAAGAGGAAGAAGAGGGTTGAGCTTAGCCATTCCAACTAAAATTGACTTATTCAAGATTTTTATGGAAATTAGATTTAAATTGGGGAATTTGGGTGGCACCAACATCAGGGAGACATCTGCCTTGGGTGTCCCTGGCACAAGAATTTTCTCTACAAGGAGAGGGAGTACAAGAAAGAAACATTTTCAAAGTTGGACTAGAATATGAAAATGGGAGCAGAACTATCTACTATGGAGAAATTAACTATAATATCACCAGAAAAATACCAGGTAATTTGAGGATGCACAGCAGGGGGGGGAATGGGAATCAGAGGAGGCCTGAGGAGGCTGGGAAGTGCTTTAGCAAATCTCAAGAAAGCCTGAAAATACTTTGATGGATGCTCAGGTGGTCATTATGGAGATGGGCTCAAACAATCCAATGTAAAAGTAAAATGGAAGTGTGGGATTTTAAAAAGCAGTCAAGTGAGGAAGACTTTCAAAAATCAGAATATGTGATAATTAATTTTTAAATAATGAAAAATGAAAGAAAAAGCAAGACCTTGAATAGATGAACAATTGGACAATCAAAAAGCAGGGTTGCATATAAAAAGTGGTTATTGAGGAAGTGTATGTGACCAAGGGAATAGTAACCACAGGCATAACAGGTATAAAATATTATTTTACTATCTACATTTGACTCAAAGATGATGTTACATGACACTAGTACCAAAGGGGAGTGGCTAGATTTTACATTCTAAGAGTGAATAGATGCCTGGTCAACAGTATAATAACTAGTGTGAAATACAGGATGTGTGTGCTATCTTATGATTCAAAAAAGCTGGTATATCCACAAGAGAGTAGTCTAGAGTGGGATTTGTATTTAATTTCAATACCATAGTAGACTGGGGTAGAAAGTTGCATCAAATATTACCAAGGAAAAAAATGGGAGGTTGGAGTAGGCAGAAGAAGTAGTAAGGGTAGATTTTAGAAAATAGGTGGAATGATTATCCTTTGAGGAAAAGCACTAAGGGTGATGGATACTTTGTGGATGAAAAGCATGACTGGGGATTTGAGTGTGCATTTGGATTGACAGAGGTTTATTCTTTTTCTTGATGAGGGAGATAGCTGGATTTCTGTGTGCACCCAGTCACAGCTGGGCCTGAAAGGATCACTTCATAACACACTGTGAACTTCAACCAAAAAAAGATACCAAACCCTAACCAACCAATGCAGACTGATGGAACACATCTGCCACAGCTAATGTCCCAGTTGCACAGCATTGTTTAACCACATTGGAAACAAATTGCCCACCATGGTGTTAGGGTCAGTGTAGTGTATTTGCAGCTTGTATGACAGTGCCATGTTGATTTTATGGTAATTGGTTCTGTGTCAGTGTGCTTACTGGGTTGGTCCTGACCCTTGTATACCAGCACAAAACAGGCCTGCAAGTTTTTTGGTTAGGCCAGAGTGGGTTCAATTTATTGATTGTCTGGCCCCAACCCAGTCCAAGCCTTTCTTAGCAGGCTTTTTGCAGGTTCAGGTTTGTTTTCAGGCTCTCATAGACATTTTTATTTATTCATTTTCTTCAGTAAGAAATCATGATTTGAATATGAAGCCTGGTAAAAATTTTTACAGATGCTTAATTTAAAAAAAGCTTTTTCAAAAATTGAAATACCAAAACAAAAACCAATTACAATAAACAAAATTACAACTTCTCCCACTCTCATTTTGATATGTTTTATCATAAACTTTGTCATTGAACAATTTTCTCAATGTAGACCTGCCTAATTGGGTACCTGTAGGGAGCACATAATCATTTTGACTTGCCAAACTCATTTTTCTCATCCTTCTTTTCATTTTCCTTCTAAAGTGTCAGTCCAGACTATGGCAGGACCCCAAGACATACCCAACCCAAAATTCACTTTCAATGCCCAACCTGCTGGTATACCCATTGGTTGGGTACCAGATTCTGATGGCCCAACCCAACACCCAAAGCCTAAGAGCATCTCCAGCAGTGTTGATAAAATACAGAGGATTATTTTGAGTTTACCAACCCATCTGCTGCGTTTAGAAACCCAAATTGCTGCGCCATCCAGCAGTGTTGGTAAAACCAAAGGGAAATGAGATTTCACTCATGTGAAACCCATCACCCATGCTGTCCAAATGGGACAATGGGGAGAGCGCAAGAGTGCTCTTTCAAGGCAGGAGCACTGTTTCCAGGTTTCACAGTTGCTATACTGTTCCAGATCTAGCAATGCAAGAGGCTGATTTACCAAATGCATGTAAAATAGCAACTGCCATAGCAACACTGCTGGAGGTTGTTTTTGGGCCCCTCATTAGTAAATTTACCTCCGCACACCATTTACCAATGCTACTGTAGATGCTCTTATACCAACTGCCCCTCTATGGTGCACATTGCACCAATCATTTGTTTTAGTCTTAGGTTTTTTTCTTCATTTTTTTAGTTATTTATTAGTTTTTTTTTCAGTTTTTTTGGGTCCTTCTAAGTTTTTTTTAGTTCTTTTGGAGCTTTTTTTTCAGCCTGTGAAACCTTTGTGACAATCAAAATGTCATGTGCCTGAATACCCAACATACCCGGTGCAACAAATCTTTGGGAATGATTTCCGACCCATACCCGATGGCCTTATGCAAGCCCGATCCTCGACCCGACCAGGTCGGATATCGGGTATCACCCGAAATCGAGTGGACGGTGTCCAGCCATTGCCGAGACCCGAGCTTCGACCTTACGGGCACGGGCTGCGCGCGGGCCAACCCGACCTGATAAGCAGAACCCTGAGTTCCGTGTCATACGGGGCTGGCTGAATGTATTCACAACAGGCATATCCATAACAGGGTGTATTAATACACCCTGTCCATGCAGCCTCCCGGAGTGGCCGAGTTATCGGAACTTGCGAACAACAAGCGAAACAGCCAAAGCCTGTGACAGCAGAAAAACGATCTGCAGTTTCCACATGAATGGGCTGAGAAGAGTCTGAGCTTTGTTTATATATACATGTGTACCAGATAAATGAAATACGCAAAGCCTCAATCGCCCGATCTAAAGACGCTCTTGCCGCCGACGTCTTGCTGGGTTGTGGACCCAGCCGGTCAGTTTTCGATCAGCTTGAGAGCAGAAGACGGACTGCCTACAAAGTGTGCAGTTGGTATCGTTTGACTTAATGGTGCATCACTACTTGCATAAATACTACTTGTATAGTCTACAGATGTAGCAACCAAGCAAGCAGAGCCATCTTCTCGTGGTGCAACCTGTCAACACTTGTCATTCCCCTCATCAATCTTCAGCATTCACTTCAATCTCGATATTCCATTGCCTTCACCAGACGCTTACATCTTTAACGCCTTCTCAACACCCGTCCTCATCCATTTCTGCGCGTGTAGCGAATCCAGATGACTACTGCAATCACGACACTTTTCGGGCCGGTCGTTGGGTTCAATGATACATCACCTGCTTTGCAAGGTGATTGTGGTACCAATGAGCAGCCTGTTGGAAGCGAGTCCACGGTCTCCAAATGGCTTGTGCGTTGAAATTCACGCTGAAATACTGCCACTCTCTAGGGATCTTATGTCGTCATATTGCACCATTACACCTCTAGGGCATTCCGTACGCACAAGCAGGGCGCTGGCAAAGACCTCGCCCCCCAACCCCTTGGGTTGCGCCCCTGAAGTGCACTAAGTTCGGGTTAGCACTTATACATTTCGAGAAACTCTTCAACACCTAGATACCTTAACTAATCTTGAAAATCAAGGGAAAACCTAGGCCCCACTTCCCATATCCCACAATCATCACCGATCTCATTTTCAGTCGCAAGGAGAATTTGATCAAGAAGCGGCATCCGTCTTTCGAAAGTGAAGAGCTCGGTTTTAATCTCAACGTCTTCTCTCCCTCAGTTTCCCCAGCCTCAGAAGCATTGCCCGTCCTTGTATGCCCTTATCTCTATTCTACGGTTTATATCTCTGTGATGCAAGCAAATACTCTCTTTTTGTTGCTCATTTTGTGGCTGAGGGTCTCTTTTTAGGTTTGGATATAGTGAGTCAAATGCGGCCAAAACAGCTGAGCTGAACCTGCGCGTCTAAATTCGATCTTTCACACAACATCAGCGGCGGCTCTCTGGAGGGTGGCAGTTCAGATTCAGTTATCTACGATCCCACCGAATGGATTCGTCGCGAATCACAGGAGGGAAGAAAGTTTATCGTGGTTACAGGAAACTATCGATGTGGCATTTTTGGGTTCATGGCTTGTCCAGATTTGGTCAAAAGTGACCCCGAAGGACTGGCGGGAAATTATGGTCAGGAAACGTCACTCCAACTCGACGTTTTATTTTGTTCTGATATTCAATCCTTACCCTTATGAAGGGGCTTATGATTGCATTGCGATTCTTCAATGGGTAGCTTCTCCAAGTTGAATTTATTTCTGAGAACGTGCTTGCCGGGCTAATCGGCAGTCCAACTTGGTCCATTAGGTTCAAGAAAACATTCGAAGTTTCGGTGGAGATCCTGACAATGTAACGATTTTCGGAGAATCGGCAGGTAAATCTCCCCCTATCCTTCTATCTACTCTTTCAGATATTATGCTCAGCAAAAGTTTTCTTTAGGTGCTTTCCTTATTGGTGCATTGCTTGTCACCCAGAAAAAACTCTTCAAGCAAGCTATCTTGCAATCGGGAGCTCCTGATACTCTAGTCAGTTCTTGACTGATTGCTAAATTGATCGGTTGGGCGCGAGGAATCTGAATGAAACGAATTATCAGACACACAGGGATGTAGACTCCGATATTAACCTCCAATATTTTCAAAGTTTGGTTGAACATTTCGACATTCCTCATGAATTAACCGCTACACAGCGGATCGAGTTGTTGAGCGGTTTGCCTACCCTGGATATCATGGAATTTGTGGCGACCAGGGGTAGTGTTGTGAACGATTATGGACTAACGATTGAGAACTCAAAGTCTTCAATTTGGCCCAAGTCGGCCATTGAATTAATCAAGGAAAGAAGATGGAACCCGCACCTAAAATCGGTCATGATGGGTCACACAAAAGACGAGGGTAGCATTTTTTCTTTCTTTTTTCAAACTCAATCCAAAGAAGGCTTGGAAAAGGTATTGGCCAAAAGATGCCCATTTTCATCGCG
Organism: Puccinia polysora; assembly: GCA_025617555.3. Lineage (NCBI taxonomy): Eukaryota > Fungi > Basidiomycota > Pucciniomycetes > Pucciniales > Pucciniaceae > Puccinia > Puccinia polysora. The sequence goes on from CM062625.1 coordinate 31,172,769, forward strand.
AAGCAAGATCGAAAAACTATACCCTTTTCCTGAATGTAAAGAGGCGCAGAGCCCTATGGACCTTGACTGGAAAAATTCCTCTGGATCTAGGTTAATCGCTGACCAATTGTGCGAAAGTCCGATGGAAAATTTGGCACAAGCACTCGATGGAGTCAAGCATCATGCCACAGGAGAATATTGCCGGTTGTTTTTTTACGAATTGAACGAAAACTTACCCTCGATTGATCTGGGTTCGGAGTGGGGTAGCTTGTGCGTCGTAGTTTCCATTTTCCCAATAAAAACACTAAATTTATATTTCTTTCCTTCCCATTTTTTTTGGTCTTGTGGTTTTTGTTTTTTTTTTGTTCGTTTTCCAATTTTTTTCTTTTTCAAAAATGTGTCCCCTGGTATTCATGGCGGTTTCTGTTCCTTTCTCTCCATTTGGCTCACGCTGAAATATCGTATTCCCAGTCACGCTATTGATCTCCCGTTGATTTTTAATGTGAAAACTTTATGGAAGCCGGACTCCGACCAGGCAAAGACTTCTGCATTGATGGGACGCATTTGGGCAGATTTCGGGAAGACTGGATGCCCAGGTAGCTTAGGACTCGAGCCTTCTGGTTGACTGTGAACTGAGGGACACGATTTTTTCTAGACCCCAGTTGGCCAGAATATTTACCATCAACCTCTCCGATGAAGTTATTTATTGAGAAAGGCGGAGAGATGCATGTAGAGGACATGGGCTCATTCCGCACAGAGTTGCAAAAGCGTAGGATTCAGTTTTGGATCGGTGAGACGAGCTCAGCTAAGAAAATTTACTCGTAATCTCTACAAATCTAATTCGTGTCTGTCTGCTCTGCCTAGGTCAACTACCTCGGATAGTTAGATTGAAGGAGACTTTGTCTTAGACGCATTGCAGCTTTGGCGCCCCTATCACCATCAATTTTGATTTCCACCGAATTCATTCCTTCGGAAAGCTCAAGCAGACTGGGTTTTCGATTTCTTGTAAACTAAACTAAGACTGTTTGTGTTCTTCTCGGCTTTTGTTTTTTCTCTCTCGTCTTTGAGGCAGACTCACCCACCAGCCTTCAAGTATAAATGCACCCAATCTGGATAGTTTTTTTTAGGGAAATCACAAAACCATCAGTCATCAAGCTAGAATCATTAATTGAATGGAATCTTTGGAGAAAAGCATGTACTGCCTAACCCATTTGGTAGTAATACAGTTGAAGAGGGAGGTTTACATTCAAGTTTGCTGGCCCCCATAGTACAAGGTCCCACCTAGCACAGAAATGATTCGAGCTATCTTTTGAAAATATATTGTGAGAATCCTTGAGTTTCTATCTCTTCTTGAAAAAATCAGTAAATCCGGTATCTAAAGGTATTTGCTACATAAAACGTCCCCGGCTATCTGCAAAAATTTGCTTGCACCCTGGTTCTCTGGGTTCTCTCTCCTCAAATTTACTGGATATATATATAGCCCCATTAACCTGTTTTTCAACATGAACCCAGAATTGCCGGTAAATGCTGGAAATATGCTAAACAAAATGACTTCATAGTTTTCCCTTTTGACCTATCAAGCACATTGCTTCATTAGTTATGAGAATTCTACGGAAAATCATGACTTGGTGCTTAAGATTCTCTCCTTGAACCACATGTCCCTGGTGCCTCCAACTTGTTAAATCAAGAATCAAACTGTCTTCAATCTTGAATTCACACAGTTAGTCAACTGTAATAATCTCTTGATTCATAGCTGGGGATTGCATTTTTTCAATGTTTGCATGTTGACTACTAGTGAAGAGCTATCTGCCATAGCATGAAGGGAAATAGGCATAAACATCCCTTATTTAATATTTTAATCATCTGAAAACAATAATTGAAAGAAATGAAAGGATTGAGTTTTAAAAAGATGATCAAGGATGATAGATACAAAAGCCTGATTGAAGGGGCATAGTTAGCTGAAGTATTTGTCCATACTTGGATATGTGGTAAAATTGAAGGTAAGGTTACCCTGTCAGCCCACTAGATGCTAAGGGCCTTGATCCATTTTGGTTACTAGGGTTCATATGAAAAAGGAATAAAATTTCATACTATTTTTTGAATAAAATCCTTCATAACATGGAATTATGATGGTTTCAAGTTTGAGAATGGTGGGGGTTAATGTGATTGATCAGAAGTTGCCAATGAATCAGTAGAAAGAGGATTCAAATCAATCCAGAATTTTTAAATATGCTTATCTCTATCAATAGGATGAAGGGTAAGTATAATTCTTAAGAGAATCTCCAATTTTCTCACTGAATCCGCTTGTTAGCTAAGTTTACTAGGGAATTTGCATCATTGTGGCAATATAGGAGGTTTCTAACAAGCAAGCTCCATGGGTTTGGTCCATTTTACAACAAGTTGTGAGAATTGAGCAAGATCACTAGCCACACCCTTCAACATCTCCATATCCTACATCCTGGAAACCTGTGATATACATAAACAATTAATTTGATATCCCCTCCCACCATCATCTCATATCTAATATCCCCTTCCAACATCAAAATAATCAATATACCTCCCCCCCTCACCCTATTTGTGGCTCCAGTATGGCCCATTCCCCCAAAGCCCTCCCTCTTTGATTGAAATCCCAATATTCTCCCCCCATCCTGATCCGGAGCAGCTTCCTTGATCTTGGATCCATGCCAGAAAAAATCCCAAATTTTCAAAAAATGAAGCAGGTATCCTTTTCTTCAAGAGGGTTGAGGAAGACTTAAATATCCAAATAAAAGCAACTCAATGTTATTGAAAATTTATCCAAACCAGGTGAAGATGAAGCTCCTCTTGATATCTCAATTATCTTGGTTCAAAAACACACAACCTCAACAATAAAAACTCAAAGCTTTGGGCCATATATCATGCCATTGAATTTTTTCCACCAACTGGAGCAGGTCCAATGGACTGGATGCATCAAGCCAAAGATATGTATCAGGAACAAAAAAAGTGCCAAAAATTCAAGTTTGAAGGTTTCTGGGAAATCCTCCAACATCATCCTAAATGTATTGAAAAAATTTCTATAAGTTACAGCCCCATCAAAGCCAAGACCTTCAGCTTGCTACTATGTACAGAGCAACCTGTCAAAGTATCAACAATAATAAATCAAAAATGAAATAATAAAAAATTATGAAAAAAAGAAGCAGTGGTAAATCAACAAATATAACTACAGATTTGGATTCCCCACCCAAAATTATGCAGGGTCACTTTGTGACCCCAGTATTGAATTCTCACTCCTTAATATTTTGAAATATTTCAATAAAAATATCCCAAAAGTCACAACACCACTATTTCACTTTTTGGCCACTTGAATATTTCACATGTATTGTCATGTAAAGGAATCACAAATAAAATTCTGTCAGAACTGAGATGTTGTTTATATTTTAGGAGTTATGGCAGAATTAGGTTTTTCCAAAATTCCCATTGTGGTAAACCAAACCTTACCTTTAGCCATCAGACTCCATTTTCTAGTATAAATATAATACCAATCATAAGAATAACCTCAAAAATGGATTATACACCAAAAATAAACTATAGTCTGCAAGCCAAACTACCCCTCTATCTCTCATGGTATAGAAGATACAGCCAAAATAAATCATGGCCAGCTCATATCCCACCCAGGTATCACAAACCAGTGAAATTTCATATGGTTATTCCTTGGAAATCCTCACTGAATATCAGTGAAATCCTACCACAACCACTTGGACCCATTGTACAACAAATCAATTAGCCAATGGCTCTGCAACAAATATACATACTTAATATATATGCAACCAGTAGCATGGATTACCAAAAAAACCACCAGTACCAACTCACCAAAACACCAAAAGGAAATTTATTAAATCAGTAGAATGTATTACCAAACAAAACAGATGGAAAAAATCAATACAGCACCACACAGTATCATGTGTAGGCAGCAACATGTAGCACCAAAAAACCACAGCACCACACAGAAATCTATTTACTCAGGACCATGAAGTACCAAACAACCTAATAAGTACAAGTACCACAGGGCTACCCAGAAACACATGCAGGCAGCCAGGAACAGGTAGTACAAAACAACCCACCAGTACAAGTGCACCACAGGGCTACCCAGAAATATATGCAGGCAGCCAGGAACATGTAGAACCAAACAACCACTAGAAGAAACCTAACCCACCACTACACAGAAATGCACCCATGCAGGGAGCACACTCAGTGCCAAAAAAGTAGCCAACACACTCAGTGCCAAGCAAGTAGCCAGCACCAAGATACAAAACAAACCACCTAAACCAGCCCACTACAGCACTAAACAGCAATGCATGCACTTCCCAAAAAACTTGGACAACTGCATGCAGTGAACATGTGGTCACTTCTGCCATGCTACACTTCAAGCTCATGTCATACTCCAGTCTTTAGTGGTACACCAGGTTTTATGTGTTTGTATTAATCTGAGCATGCCTTTCTTGAAAGATTGAGGGAGTGCTTCTGTACACAGTTGGGTGGTTGAGCCAACTGACATGACTAAACCTCCACTACCAGTGACCCATTCAGCTCAAAAAATGTATCCAAGCCAATGACATATCACAAATGTTGATTCTCAATTGGAAGGCTCAAAATATTCAGCCAGCCTTTTTTGCGGGTGAAATTGAAAAAATTCAAGCTCACTCTGGCAAAAAAAGGGCTAAAATCCATTTGCTGTCCAGTGAAATAAAAAATTTGAAAGCTCATTAAAAGTCTTTGATTGATAGTTGGAAAGGTAAGGATGTTCAGGAGCGTTGGACAAGTGCATCAAAAAGGAGAGCTCAATACAACAGAGATTTCTCATCAATGGTTTATTATATTGTACACTCAGAAATTCTATGATGCCACACTCTTGATTTTAAGCAACTTAATTCAGGAGGTTGATCTAGCCCAGAAGATGCTAGCAATTGATGGTACTGAGTTGGATGACAAAGAGATCAATGAGACTGAGTTGAAAGTATTTGAAGCAGTCAGTCAACTTGGTGAGCGTACTTTCTTGAACCTCAATTTTTTGGAATCTCAGATTGCTTGACTCGACGCCCAACATCCGGACCAATTCGACGACTAGCAGACCCGAAGAGGACATCCAATGGGGGGGTAACCTAACTATACATTTCCAAACTATGTTCATCTCTTAGTTAGGTTTCAAAGAGCCTTTACATAAAATCCTTGTTGTACTGTGTTTGGATCTCTTTCCTCTCCTCATTGGTTGTTCTTCCTTTCCACTCATCTATGTACCTTGTTCATGTACTGTCTGCCATCTCTCTCGCGTCTCCTTTGGTGCCATAATCTGTGCCCCACTTGCCCCTCACTCGCTGGTCCAATTCTTCAGGTCTGCCTTCATTTCTATCTTTTCTCTTTTGTCTCCTCACTCGCGTCTGCTTTCCTTCTTTATGCTTGCATCCTGAAATCAAACATCATCATTGGTTGTTCTTCCTTTCCATTCATCTATGTACCTTGTTCAGGTACTGTCTGCCATCTCTCTCGCGTCTCCTTTGGTCCCATAATCTGTGCCCCACTCGCCCCTCACTTGCTGGTCCAATTCTTCAGGTACTGTCTGCCATCTCTCTCGCGTCTCCTTTGGTCCCATAATCTGTGCCCCACTCGCCCCTCACTTGCTGGTCCAATTCTTCAGGTTATTAGCCCAGTTGAATACCAGCCGTGCGGCCATTAGGACAAGGAGTGTGGAACAGATATCAGGACGCCTACCACCGTGGCACCTTCTTCTTCTTCTCCCTTCTCCCCTTCTTCATCCACCGACTCGCCTCCTCCCACTTCTTCGAGTGGTCCTCCCTCTTCTCCCACCTACTCCACCGCTTCCTCCGGCAACACCGTTCAAAATAATCTTCTGGCATCTGATTCAAGAATACCCACTCATTCACAACCTGGCACCATGACCAATACCCATGACTCTTGTGGTATTCTGTGTGAAAAACTGTCTGGACTGGGAAACTTTTCTAGCTGGAAAAACAATGTGCTGACCGCATTCGGATATAAGGACCTAGACACCATTGTCCTAGAACGCCTTGAAGAAGTCACACCTGAGGTGAAACTGAAGAAGAAACAAGCCACCACTTTTATCCGACTCCATCTGGATCAACAGAACTTTACCCTTTTTGTCAAGGATCCCACTAAATACAAACCTAAGGATCTCTGGGACTCCATTTGCGACCACTATGCCACCAAGTCTCTTGAGAATGTGGTCAACCTCATGGATTGGTTATACAACATCCCATTTTCTGATGGCAATCTTCAAGATTCAATCAACAAATTTTGCAAGACTTTTAGATTACTGCTGGAAGTCTCCTTTGACAACCTCAATACCTCCACCTTAGAGACTATCTGGGCCATCATTATCCTCAAACGACTCCCCCTTCCTTTTTTGTTATGCGATCCTTGCAGTTTGCCCAATAAAAAGGTAAACAAGCAAAAATTCCCATAGATACTTTCCTATCCGATCTCAAGCTTGAAATCCAGCGGCAATCCGACTCAATCAAAAATTCGCAGTCTTTGGCCTTCAATGTTTCTCGTCACTCTCCCTCAAACGTTACTCAGAACAAAAACCAAAAACAAAGAAATGTGTGCGAAAATGGGGTCCATAACCCCAACACTCTTCATTCCGCCGATCAATGTCACCAACTCCATCCGGAGCTGGCAATAGCCTATCATCAGGCAGCCCTCAGCCAAATCCAGAACAAGAACCAATCAGGTAAAGCAAATCTCCTGTCAAACAACTCCCAATCCAACTCCGACTTAGTCATCCTTGACAGCGGGGCCTCTGGTCACTACCTCAAACATTGGGAATATTTTGTCACCCTTGAACCATCCAACTCCACTCTGTTCATGGCAAACGGAACCCCTCTCAAAATTGTGGGTCACGGCAAAGCCATTATTCCCCTTGAATCAGGAATCCTCAAAATACCCAACGCGCAACTAGTTCCCAACCTATCAAACTCCTTAATTTCCATGACCCCCTATCTCTGTTTGGGATACTCCATCAGACCGACAAACTACGGTTTTGAATGCTGCAAAGATGGCCATCAACTCATGAATGGGAACTTCTCCAACAACATTCTTGCCCTTAACCTCACCCAACCAAGAGCTCTTTTGGCGCAATCTCCTCTGGATCTCCATCGCTCCCTTGGTCACCCTAATGAAAATTACCTGCAAAAACTATTCCCACATCTTCCCAACTCTCCCATCGACTGCTCTGAATGTCTCACTTCCAAAATGACTCAAACTCCCTTCACCGGTCACTTCCCTACAACTTTGTCCTCCCTTGCATGCATTCACATGGACCTTTGTGGCCCCATCTCTCCCATGTCCAAGGGAGGAAACTGTTACTTCCTCAAGATTGTGGATGGATACAGTTGCTATGCCTTTATCTACCCCATGAGGAGTAAGTCTGACACGTATGACCATTTTCTATCTTTTCTCAACAAAGCTGAATGCTTCTCCGGTCAAAAAGTTCTCTTGGTAGTCTCAGATAATGGAGGGGAATTTGTAAATCACAAATTTGACGCAATTTTCAAGGACAAAGGCATCCGTCATATCACCACAGCTCCCTACACCCCTCAGCAAAATCCTTTCTCTGAACGAGGAAATCAAACCACCATCAAGAAAACCCGGGCACTACTTCTCACCAGTGGGGCTCCATTGGCTCTCTGGGGTGATGCCGTTGTGACAGCGGTGTTCCTCGAGAATCAAACACCCCACTCAGCCTTAGATTTCAAAACTCCGTTTGAAAAATGGACTGGTAAATCCCCTTCTCTGGATCATCTTGCCCCCTTTGGAAGTAAGGCTATTTTCTACACTGAAAAGAAATTGCGAAAGTCAAAATTTGATCCCTCTGGAGAAGAAGGCATCCTCTTAGGCTTCAACACCCACCATCGCTCTTACAAGATATGGATACCCACGTCGGATAAAATTCTCTTGTCCCATCATGTCAAACTCTGCCGCGATACCTTCCCTCTTAAAGATCTCCCTCAAATCCCGGCGCATCCAAGTCTCCTCATCTGCCCAATGGAAAAACTCCCCTCATCTCCAACTTCTGCTCCTGACACTACTCCACTCAGTTCCCCTGAAAGCATGCCTGAAGGCAAGCCAGTCATCACCTCCCTTGCTGAAACTGATCCATCCGTCTCTTCTCCCTCCATCAACTCTAATTCCTCCCCAAATGACAGTTCTCCCACAAGAGCTCTGTCTTCCAAACATCACTCATATGTCCCCTGGTACAACACTGCTCCCAAAGAAGTCGGCTCCAATATCTCCGAAGATCAAATCCTCTCTACCAGAAGACGCAATCAAGCAAATGCCTTCATCTCCAAGCCTTCCACCCACCAAGACCCGAGAACTGTGGCTGAAGCTAGGAGATCGCCAAATTGGCTGGGCTGGAAAGCTGCAATTGACATAGAGAAGGACAATTGTGTCCGCCACGGAGTTTGGGAGGTGGTTCCCAAACCGGCCCAAATCAGAGAACTGGACACTACATGGGTCCTTAAAACTAAATTTGACGCTAATGGTCTATTTGTAAAAAAAAGCCAGACTCTGTGCAAGAGGTTTTTGTCAGGTCAAAGGCATTGACTACAATGAGAGGTTTGCACCTATGGGCCGCCTACCCTCACTTTGCATCCTACTCAGCCTTGTCGCATCTTTCAATCTTGACCTCCATCAGATGGACGTAAAATCTGCCTTTCTAAATGGCAAGCCAGAGGAGGAGATTTTTATCAAGACCCCCGAGGAAGTGGACATTGTCATTCCCCCTGGTCATGGTCTTAGGCTTGTCAAGTCCCTCTATGGCCTCAAGCAAAGTCCGCAATGCTGGTACTCTGCTTTAACCTCCTTCTTCTCCTCCATAAACTTCAAGTCCTCCAAAGTCAACCCCTGTCTCTTCATTCACTCAGACCCCACTAAACTCTGCCTTGTTTACGTTCACGTAGACGATCTTGTCATTGGAGGAAGAAAACACAAAGTGATGGAGTTCAAGGAGAAAATGAAGACAAAATTTGAGATGGAGGACTTAGGAGAGTGCAAGTGGGTGCTGGGTATGAGGATCACCAGAGATTGTAAGAAACAAACAATTCAACTCCACCAAGACCGGTACATTGAGAAAATGCTCTCCAAGTTTGGAATGTCCAACTGTAAGCCAGCCTCCACTCCTCTACCCCAGCACCCCTCAAAAATCCCGGTATCAGACAAACCTGTGGATCCTTCCTTCAGCTATTGTCAAGGGGTCGGACTCCTCAACTACTTAGTTCAATGCACCAGACCGGATCTTGCGTTTGCCTGGAGCTATCTTTCTCAATTTCTCAATAATCACACCATCACTCACCAACGTCAGTTCCTTTACGTCCTTTGCTACCTCAAGTGCACCAAGTCTTTTGGTATCACCTTGGGCGGTGACATCTCAACCTCATTCAAGCTGGATGCCTACTGCGATGCCAATCATGCATCAAGCAGCAATTGTTGTTCTTTCACGGGCTTCTCCATCTTTCTCAATGGACCTATTATCTGGCGCTGCTCAAAACAGTCTGTCATAGCGTTATCCATCACCAAAGCGGAACATCAATCCTGTTCTGAATCTGGGCAATACCTTCTTTGGGCCTCTTAGCTCCTGTCTCTCTTATTGAATGTTTTTTGATCTCTGTTTGGTTCCCCTACCCTTTTCTGCGACAACCAGGGAGCAATAGCCCTTCTAGAGAACCTGGTATATCAACACCGTACGCGCCATATTGATATCCGCCTTCAATGGATTAGACACCACATTGCCAACAAAGGTTTCAACCTATGCTACACACCAACTACCAACAACCTGGCCGATGGCATGACCAAGATACTATCCCCTCATCAACACGCCAAATTCTTGAAGGACTCTGCAATTTTACCACTCTAAGGGGATTAGCAAGCAAGGGGGGGTGTTGGAATCTCAGATTGCTTGACTCAACGCCCAACATCCGGACCAATTGGACGACTAGCAGACCCGAAGAGGACATCCAATGGGGGGGTAACCTAACTATACATTTCCAAACTTTGTTCATCTCTTAGTTAGGTTTCAAAGAGCCTGTACATAAAATCCTTGTTGTACTGTGTTTGTATCTCTTTCCTCTCCTCATTGGTTGTTCTTCCTTTCCACTCATCTATGTACCTTGTTCAGGTACTGTCTGCCATCTCTCTCGCGTCCCCTTTGGTCCCATAATCTGTGCCCCACTCGCCCCTCACTTGCTGGTTGAATTCTTCAGGTCTGCCTTCATTTCTATCTTTTCTCTTTTGTCTCCTCACTCGCGTCTGCTTTCCTTCTTTATGCTTGCATCCTGAAATCAAACATCATCATTGGTTGTTCTTCCTTTCCACTCATCTATGTACCTCGTTCAGGTACTGTCTGCCATCTCTCTTGCGTCTCCTTTGGTCCCATAATCTGTGTCCCACTCGCCCCTCACTTGCTGGTCCAATTCTTCAGGTACTGTCTGCCATCTCTCTCGCGTCTCCTTTGGTCCCATAATCTGTGCCCCACTCGCCCCTCACTCGCTTGTCCAATTCTTCAGGTTATGAGCCCAGTTGAATACCAGCCGTGCGGCCATTAGGACAAGGAGTGTGGAACAGATATCAGGACGCCTACCACCGTGGCACCTTCTTCTTCTTCTCCCTTCTCCCCTTCTTCATCCACCGACTCGCCTCCTCCCACTTCTTCGAGTGGTCCTCCCTCTTCTCCCACCTACTCCACCGCTTCCTCCGGCAACACCGTTCAAAATCATCTTCTGGCATCTGATTCAAGAATACCCACTCATTCACAACCTGGAACCATGACCGATACCCATGACTCTTGTGGTATTCTGTGTGAAAAACTGTCTGGACCGGGAAACTTTTCTAGCTGGCAAAACAATGTGCTGACCGCACTCGGATATAAGGACCTAGACACCGTTGTCCTAGAACGCCTTGAAGAAGTCACACCTGAGGTGAAACTGAAGAAGAAACAAGCCACCACTTTTATACAACTCCATCTGGATCAACAGAACTTTACCCGTTTTGTCAAGGATCCCACTAAATACAAACCTAAGGATCTCTGGGACTCCATTTGCGACCACTATGCCACCAAGTCTCTTGAGAATGTGGTCAACCTCATGGATTGGTTATATGACATCCCATTTTCTGATGGCAATCTTCAAGATTCAATCAACAAATTTTGCAAGACTTTTTGATTAATGCTGGAAGTCTCCTTTGACAACCTTGATACCTCCACCTTAGAGACTATCTGGGCCATCATCATCCTCAAACGACTCCCCCCTTCCTTTGCTGTTATGCGATCCTTGCAGTTTGCCCAATACAAAGGTAAACAAGCAAAAACTCTCATAGATACTTTCCTAAAACAAACCATCAGTACACAGAAGTACCAAAAAAGACACCAGTACAAACTCACACCAGTCCTGCAAAGAAAGATATGCAGGCAGGATCATGTGGTACCAAAAAAATGTTGAGATATGATCAATGCTTTCATGCAGTCTTCAGGACCTCAGTCCCTGCATGCTTGTAGTTGGTTACTCATTCATCATATGTCCTCACAAAGTGACATTTTCATTGACCTCTACAAGCATATCTTGATCACTGGGAAGCAAGCATCCTTAGTATAGTTGGTAGTACACTTTCCATGGACATGAGAGACCTGGGTTCAATTCCCAGAGGACACATGTTATTTTCACATTCTTACACAATTATCATTCAACCAGTCAATGAGCTTCACTATTGAAAATTTTCCTGTTTAGTTAGCCAAGACCAGTGGCAAGGAAAGGTTTGATAGTTATTCTAGTTGGTGGGCTAATTGGATGATGACAGCTCTTCTAACCAAAATCATTTTCTATTTCTCAAGGTCTCCTCCACAGGGATATTTTCTTTTTCTTTTTTGGTGCAAAAGTCAATCAATACTTCGCGTGTACCTTCATTTAACTTGTTGGCAGAATCACAACCCCAAGAGCAGACCAGAATCACAAGTTATTTGGCTGGATAATCTGGTGGGATGAAACCTGATCAATTTTTCAGTGGGGCTTTCTTGGCTGTTACGTTGAATCAATTTTTAAAAGTTTGTAGATCCAGACCAACCCCTTCCACCTACACCACCTCCCTGGAAGCCAACTGCCAACTCAAACCCCACTGGGCTTGCTTGTCAAACTCATCCCACCTACCCATCAAGTTTGGACCAAGTCCCAATGCCAACATCTCAATCCAATTACACATCTTCCATCCCACTTCCTGTTGATCCCAATGCTTCTTTGAAAGCACTTGTCTTGATGTTTCCCCCTGCATCACTGCGCCCAATTATCAATCTCATTCCACTCCTGACAAGTCTGTGGCTCATCCAAATGCTGGACCCACCCCACCACCCCTTCCTCATCAGTATTCAGGACCCACACCGTTGCTAGTTCCTCAATATTATTATTGCAGAAATGCTATTTCTTCTGTTACCCCTCAACAATTTTCTGCAAAAGCGCAGCCAAAAGCTCCCATGCACTATTATGGACTTCACTTCTAGCAATCATGAAGTGAGTAAAGGATCTGATTGTGTATTCCTTTTGACATATTTACTGACAAACTCCCATTGATGGACTCTTTATCTCTCAGTTAAATTCAAATGGAAAAGTTTCTCCCAACTTTCTTTTCCCAAAGCATGTTGGAGACTAGAAAATCAGAGTATTGATCCTCCTGGGTAGCTAATCCATCATCTTTCTGACTGACCTTCTTTGCTTGATAGCTTGGCAAGGGGACCTATTCCACGGTTCACAAGGTCAGCAGTCTAATTTTAAACTTTTTCCTACCCCCCTCTCCCCACAAATCTTCTAACCCAATGACTCAAAACCAGGGTTGCTCTAGGATCACAAATGAGATTTTTGCATTGAAAGAAATTCATCTCAATGCCAAGGAAGGTACTCTGTCCACTGAAATCAGGGAGATCAGTCTTATGAAAGAACTAAAACACCCCAAAATTTTCAGATTGCATGATGTCATCCACACTAAAACTAAACTAATGCTTGTGGTCCATTTTATGGATATTGACTTGAAAAAGTATATCAATAACCATGGTGAGAATAGAGCTTTAGAAGCACAAATTGTGTAAAGATTTATGTTCCAGGTCTGCAGCTTTACTTCCATTCACCTTCCAGCTTGTGCCTTTTCAGATGGCTATGATTTTTTTGAGTCTTAAAAAGCCCTCTTCTCCTGTTCTATTTACTCCAAGGGACCTATTTTTGTCATGAAAACCAAGTCCTTCATTGGGATCTCAAGCCTCAAAACTTATTGATAAATAAACAAGGTGAGCTCAAACTAGCCAAATCTTGCCTTGCTTGTGCTCTTGGAATTCTGGTAAACACCTTCTTCAATAAAGTTTTCACACTTGTATTGTGCCCCCAATGGGCTACTTGCAAGCAGAACTTATATTACCAGTATCAATGTTTCGAGTACTGGATGTATCATGGCTGAAAGTTCTTGCTTTTGATTAATTTTTACCCTTGATTTCTTGCATTCATCTTCAAAACAGTTTGTTCCTAGTGATAAGTGGTGTACCCTTGTTCTGCGGTTGGGAAAACAACAATCAGCTCACTCAGATTTTACAAGTCCTTGGTTCACCCAATAAGGTCACTTCAGGAGGATCCAGGATGAATTGGTAAGTAAATTTTCTTTTTCAATCCCTTGATGTATTTCAGAAGTTCAGCAAAAATCCTTTCAGCTAACTCCCACCTTTTTCACAGCCAAAGATTCAACATTGAAACTTTCCTTGTTTTTCTAATATTTATTTTCAGTCACTGTATCCTAAAGCACATCCATTAGGTAAGAAAAGACAGGCCAAAAATGCTTTGCTTGACCATGAATAACAGTTTATCAGTTGTTTTAGCCACTGAATTTCTGGAGAGTCTTCTGAAGTTTCATCCTTTACAAAAATTATCATTTCAAGATGCCTGAAATCATTGGTATTTTATGACAGACCCCTGCCTGGCTAATATACAAAACCAAGTAGCAGATCAGTCACATCAACAACTAGACCAATCTAACATTACTCAACAAGCATTGCAGCAAAAGCAAGCACAACAAAAACAAGAGAAGAACCAAAGATAACAACAGCAGAAGCACAAGTAACAACAAAAACAACAGCAGCAGCAGCAGCAATACATGCAGGCTCAAATGCAAGTCCAAAAATATGCTGCTCAAATGGCTGTACAGCAAGGAAACAAAGCTTCCTAAAGTTACCAGTGAAGATATTAACTTTTTTATTACTCTTTAAGTGGTAGTAGAGAAATCATTTACCGTGTAAAATACATGCCCCTTACTTTGCTTGAAAGCACAAAGATGAAGCAAAATATTCAATAAGATTTGCATGGATACCAAGTAGCTTTGTGATTTTCTATTTCAAATGCCTTCCAGACTCTTAATTTGTATTTCAACCAGTTTATTGTTTGATTACTCCCAAAAAAACATTTGTCCATCTTAATCATTTTGCAAGAAATGGTGTTTGAATGAAATTGTAGTTGTTGGGTTTCTTAGGTCACCAACTCCTTTGCTTTTTATCCTTTTGGTGTGGGTGTCAGTGCTTTGGGCTAAAAAAAAGACTGATGCTGTGTGAGGTGCAAAGAATGGTCAGTATTGAAGTGTCCTAAAAATTATGATCCAGTACTCTCATTTGGGACACAGGTGACCCATCAAAGTATGGATGGTGCAATCTGTGTTAATTGGATTGTGAATGATTTGAAGATGGTGCATCACCTGGGGTGAGAGACCTTTTGAACCATGATTTCTCATATATCTATATTTGAAGAGTTTATCAATTAGTAAACTAGAGTCTTACACAAATTTAATTCTTCTGAAACCTCAATGGATGAAAAGTGTGAAAATGTCACCATGGTGGGATCAGTCCACCTTATTGTTTTCAAGTTGAGAAACATGGTGAAGTGGTATTGGGAATGCATTATCAGAAGTATGGTTTGGGCATCAATCCCTTGTGGTAGTAAGAGGACCACTCAAAAATTTTGGCAGCCATCAAGTGTTGAAACCCAAAGAAAATTCAGACTCTAAGGAAGAAATCATCACTTAATATGGCCAGGATTTCAGAAATCTGATTATAAGAACTTGTTTATATTTTTGGAGATCACATCAAGATGATGTCAAACCAAGAACATGATTGAATGATATATCAGTAAATGCAAAGGTTGGCTCTTAGAAACATTAGAGTTCAATTTGGAAGAATTATTTTTATCAAGTATGTGTTTTACCAGTGTGTGAGGTATGAATAATTTATTATTTCAAAAATAAAATAAAAGAAAAGAAAAATACAATCAACAAAACCATGTGATGTTGAAATCTTGATCATATGGGGAAAACAATAGCATTTTGAGTGATTCATGAGATTTGAGAAATATGAGGTAAATCAAACATTGATCAAGAGAAGGATTCCCAGGAAAATGTTAAAGCTTATAAAAAAAAGGGTTTTTTGATTAACCAGGGGTTTTATTTCTTCAGTATTACAGCTAATGAAAGGATAAACATGAAAATAAATCTGGCTTTGAATAGCATGAACCTCTTTGTAATGTATTAAGCCCTGGAAAAAAAATGAAGATTATTGAGATACTCTCTGAAAAGGTTGCTACCATGGTAGTCTTTATGAGTTTATTAACTAAAATAATAAGAATATTAATATTAAAACATGAAATTCAAATGATAAAAGAGTAATATGAGTAAAAAAGCTCTTGAGGGGTTGCAACCCTCCAAAGTGAATTCTGGAAATCCATTCTGTAGGGGTTTTAACCCTCCATAATCCATTCTGGAGGGGTTTTAACCCTCCATAATCCATTCTGGAGGGGTTTTAACCCTCCATAATCCATTCTGGAGGGGTTTTAACCCTCCATAATCCATTCTGGAGGGGTTTTAACCCTCCATAATCCATTCTGGAGGGGTTTTAACCCTCCATAATCCATTCTGGAGGGGTTTTAACCCTCCATAATCCATTCTGGAGGGGTTTTAACCCTCCATAATCCATTCTGGAGGGGTTTTAACCCTCCATAATCCATTCTGGAGGGGTTTTAACCCTCCATAATCCATTCTGGAGGGGTTTTAACCCTCCATAATCCATTCTGGAGGGGTTTTAACCCTCCATAATCCATTCTGGAGGGGTTTTAACCCTCCATAATCCATTCTGGAGGGGTTTTAACCCTCCATAATCCATTCTGGAGGGGTTTTAACCCTCCATAATCCATTCTGGAGGGGTTTTAACCCTCCATAATCCATTCTGGAGGGGTTTTAAACCCTCCATAATCCATTCTGGAGGGGTTTTAACCCTCCATAATCCATTCTGGAGGGGTTTTAACCCTCCATAATCCATTCTGGAGGGGTTTTAACCCTCCATAATCCATTCTGGAGGGGTTTTAACCCTCCATAATCCATTCTGGAGGGGTTTTAACCCTCCATAATCCATTCTGGAGGGGTTTTAACCCTCCATAATCCATTCTGGAGGGGTTTTAACCCTCTATAATCCATTCTGGAGGGGTTTTAACCCTCCATAATCCATTCTGGAGGGGTTTTAACCCTCCATAATCCATTCTGGAGGGGTTTTAACCCTCCATAATCCATTCTGGAGGGGTTTTAACCCTCCATAATCCATTCTTGAGGGGTTTTAACCCTCCATAATCCATTCTGGAGGGGTTTTAACCCTCCATAATCCATTCTTGAGGGGTTTTAACCCTCCATAATCCATTCTGGAGGGGTTTTAACCCTCCATAATCCATTCTGGAGGGGTTTTAACCCTCCATAATCCATTCTGGAGGGGTTTTAAACCCTCCATAATCCATTCTGGAGGGGTTTTAACCCTCCATAATCCATTCTGGAGGGGTTTTAACCCTCCATAATCCATTCTGGAGGGGTTTTAACCCTCCATAATCCATTCTGGAGGGGTTTTAACCCTCCATAATCCATTCTGGAGGGGTTTTAACCCTCCATAATCCATTCTGGAGGGGTTTTAACCCTCCATAATCCATTCTGGAGGGGTTTTAACCCTCCATAATCCATTCTGGAGGGGTTTTAAACCCTCCATAATCCATTCTGGAGGGGTTTTAACCCTCCATAATCCATTCTGGAGGGGTTTTAACCCTCCATAATCCATTCTGGAGGGGTTTTAACCCTCCATAATCCATTCTGGAGGGGTTTTAACCCTCCATAATCCATTCTGGAGGGGTTTTAAACCCTCCATAATCCATTCTGGAGGGGTTTTAAACCCTCCATAATCCATTCTGGAGGGGTTTTAACCCTCCATAATCCATTCTGGAGGGGTTTTAACCCTCCATAATCCATTCTGGAGGGGTTTTAACCCTCCATAATCCATTCTGGAGGGGTTTTAAACCCTCCATAATCCATTCTGGAGGGGTTTTAACCCTCCATAATCCATTCTGGAGGGGTTTTAACCCTCCATAATCCATTCTGGAGGGGTTTTAACCCTCCATAATCCATTCTGGAGGGGTTTTAACCCTCCATAATCCATTCTGGAGGGGTCTTAATCCTGAAAATAAAAGAAAAAGATAGATGTGATGCATCTATCAATTCAGCATGAAATGAACAAGAAAATGTTCAAAAGAAACAATTATTTTTTTTGTGCCAAAAATTTTAACACAGCTTAGAAAAGAAAGCTACATCAAAGCAGAATGGAAATTAAGAGAGAAAGGAACATAAATGCAAATGAACATTTCACATTCATTGCACTCCCATGTGTGATACCAAGAAAAAGGAAGATGCATTCCAGATGGGTCTTCAATAAGAGAAATGGAACAATAAATGCTGTCAAGAATTTAAGATTTATTGAAATACCTTGTGTTTCACCAAGGAAGAGGTTCATACATATTAGCATTAAAGTAAAGAGGAATAAAGTAAAATTTCTTTAATCCTCACGTTGTGAATAGTTTCAATTTGTTTTTTGATTTTCTAGATGAGATGTATCTTCACTATAAAAGAACCTCTCATCTACCACCATTTCTGTTTTCTTATTAATCCACTCATTCATCTCATCTGATCTATACACATTCATTGTCATCATCAACAAAACCATTCAATCAAACCCCTACCAACTGAATAGCTCATTATAAGAAGACCTTCCTCGCATGAATTTGACAAAGATTTGTACTCTAATTCATGCTGAAAATGGAAATGGTTGCTTTTTTTCTCAAATTCCAGGAGCCAGCTCCATATCCAAGATGATAGAAATATCCAAGAGTAGACCAACAATGGTCTCTGTCCCCAGCCAAATTCAAACCAGAGAGGCCCAACAGCTCCAGAGGTTCCCCAAGTTTCTGTCACATTGACTTGGTCAATATCACATTATTGGGAACACAAATTTCTGTATGCCAGTGGGCCTTGTAGGGGTTGCAAAGGTGTGGGGAAAATCTTACTACAAAAAAAGACATGTCCGGGAATGTGCACTGAGGTAGCCACAAGAGAGGTACTATGATTTGGTTGTAGGGCCCAGATGAAGGAGGTTTTTTTGGGGTTTGAAAACAAAAAGCTTTGAAACATGAGTCAGAAAGGGTAGGGAGAGTGGTGAATTTGCCTTCCAGGAATCTTTCACATAGATTTTCTATGTAGCAAGACTTTTTGAGGAAAAGATGAACATTTGGCCAATCCCGTTTAATCTGGAGCCAGAGAAAGTAATCCAGCTCCTTGTTGGTGCCAATTGTGAAATTCTCTCCTAAGAAAGAATCAAATCATCAACAAACCTTGGATTACCTACAATAGCCAGATCATCAACATGAGTAGGAACAGCAACTAACAGTTAAACTTGATGGAGCTTGAAGTACAGCCTAGAATTTTATGTCAAGTTGACTAAGCCAATTTGGGCAAGCACTTGATTTAATTTTATTTTCCCCTTCCTCAGTGATTTTTTGATTCCATAGTTCAACCTTACAAGCTTGCAGACCCAATCTTGATGAGATGAATCCTCAAAGCTGGGTGGCTGTTCCATATAGAATTCATGATTGTGACACCCATTGAGAAAGGCTTTCAGCCTCCTGGATGCCAAGTTTCTTGCTAACAATCAGTACAATATTTGGATAAAGCAAATGCAAGGTGAGATGGTTTGGGTATAAATGGATATTATTAATCAATATTAATGAATTGATTATTAAATAAATAAAAAGAGGTTACACAATAAGATATTGGGGATCTTCAACACCTCTTCTTCAGGGAACTCACTGTGAAATCCATAGACCTGGTTACTCTGGAACATTTAATTTGTATTCTTAAAGGAGTTATTTCCCAAAGATAATATATATATATAAAATATATGGTGGAGTTTCAGGGCTTTTTAACCAAGCTTCCACGACAGAAAAAGGAAACTAAACTCACTGGTATTTTATTTGATCCTTTAGGTACCTGCTTGGGACATTTACTGATGGGTTAGAACCTGTATCTGGGGTTAAAGGTTGTTCAGCAGGTTTAATTGATAAAAATGGGTTTGGGACAGATAATATTAATCAGAATAAATCAATAAATAAATTACTTATCTCTTATAAGTATTTTATTACTTTGGCACAGTTTCTGGATGTATATATAACTGGGTCTGGGGTAACAACAACCTCAAAAAGGGCTCTTTATTTATAGCTTTTTGGGTCCCAATTCTGTTCCCCTCAGGGCTATAGGGGCTCAAAGGGATGGTTGCTAAGGCTAGCAAGGTAACCAGTGGTAGCCCATTATGTTTTATTCTTTCTATAACACGGGTAGCATATAATTACTCAGGGTGAGAGAATTATTCTACTATTTGATTGAGTTATTTGTATGTGAATGACACCTTATTCATTCACATGATATTTATCTTATTGTTTATCCTTAGTAGATATTCCCAGGTGGTAAATATTCCTTCTTATGAGACCTCCCTAAGGTCAGTCTGATTTAATTCAAGTTCTCATTATGTATTAATAAATGGGAATAAAAATATTATAATTTTTTGGTTTTAATTTTCAAAATTCTGCTTTTTTACTTAGAATAATTAATAAAAATATATAATATGGGAAAGTATATAATATTTTTACATATTAATTTTCCTCACATTTTCATGGGTATTTGATGTCTTAAAGTGCCCATATTTGTAACTTTAAGGTAGTTTTTAAGGTTTTTCAATCTGCTGTTATCTATTTTCAACTTTCTCAGGTTTTATTAATATATTTAGAAAAAATATATAAGAGGTACATTTTAGTTAAATTTATAATTATTATGTAGGTTTCTGATCATTCTATACCCACAGAGACATCTATCACATATTTGACATGTCTCCATCTAGGTAGTAGCATGTTTAGGCAGTACCTCAACTTTCCCGCTGTCAGACTGTCAAGCCAGCCCTTAGTCCCGCGGCTGCTTACTTTTCAGATGCCTGGGAATGCATACCCAGCTTTTCATATAATTTAGACAGGGTGGCAGTGCCTCTGCTTGGCAGCGCGTGGGTATCTCAGTTGCCGCCGCTGCGTGCGGGAATTGTGACAAATCACTTTTACATGCATAACTCCTCAACTATACAGAATTCCCAGATTCTGACTAAATTTTCACTGTGAAACCTATACATAGGGTTTCATGTGAACTATTAGAATGGCCAAATTCTCAAAGCCATTCCATCTTTGAATTTTTCAATAATTATTTAAAAATGTAAGGAGTGGGAATTTGGGGTAGGTGTCAATGAGTTACCCTACCTTAAATTTGATGGAGAATCTGAATTTGAAATAGTATTTCTAAGATTATTTCTTCCTTTATGTATTTTTATTTTATTCTTGTATTTATTTTTGCTTCTGTTACTTTTGCAGATTTGTCTGTAATAGTAGCAAGCTGACAAAGGCAGTCTTGAAATCAACATGTCTACCTTTCCAATCATTGGAAGCAGACTTAGGATGAGTTTGAGTGTTTCAAGGCATAGATTTGGGGAAAACACGTCTTGATAGTCAATACCAAGGGTTTGAGTGTAACTCATAGCTACCAGGCGGTTTGGTGGTTATTTATAGACATGGCGCAAGTAGGAAAAATGTAGAAATTCAACTCAGGGGCTCAGCAGTGGGAAGACGCCAAAGCCACCACACAATAGGTTTGAAAAGAAAAATCTAGCTAGTTGCCAACTCTGGAAGAGGAAAAGCTGGCTCAGCAGTTGTTTAGTCGCGGGTTCTACAGCACAATAGATGAGCTGAGTCTGGGCTATTGCCTTTTGCAGAAGAAATAGGTTGAGGTTTGTCTTTTTGGAATCAATAGCTGTATTTTTTCCTTTTTCAGAACAATAATTCTGGTTGGTAACTATCCTCTTTGGCACTTATGGATTTTGGAGCAATAATTAAAAAGCAAGTGAGCAGAACTATGTAGTACATATCCAAAAAGAAAACTATGCAATATGCATTGGGATTGGGGGAGACATATAATCTTTGGGACAATTGAATTGAGGAGGCTGCATGCGGATCAATGGGGATCCATAAGGAAGAACTGTTGGTAATCTGAGCTGGAAAGCCCTCACAATCTCTCTTCAGCGCTACACATACTTCAATCATTCCAATTTGAGTGAGAATTTCTTGACTCCCTCTTTCTCAAACTTATCCAGGCAACACCAGCCAAGAGAGGAAACTCCAATCATGACCTGAACCATCTCCTTTCAACTCCACCATTTCTTCAAAACTTTCTCATTTCCAACATTGAAGCTATCAAACTTGAAACTTCATCAACTATCACTGCACCTCAGTACAAATCTCTGGTTTGATCTCAATCTACCCTCTACTGAAACATCTTTCCTGTTAGAGTTACTAGTTACTAACCTGCACACCTTTGTTGTAGCTTAGTGGTGAAGTAGGCAGCTAGAGCAAGCCCAACCCAGGTTTGACTCCTGGCAATGTAAATCCATCTTTTAAAATTTCCCAGCACAGAATGGCTCCAAAATTGACTCAAACTGAGCCTCAAAGATCATTGTCTGTGAGTTGCTGCTGTCTGGTCTTGTATGCATCTTCCCATTTCCTTGTCTTCTTTTTCTCAAATGATTGACCACTGATTCAAATACCTGAACCTCCAGAACTATTTTTAATCACTTTTTCATGTCACTGCGTGCTCTATCTGGAGATTCCTTAGCTTGCATTTCCGAATGTCAACACTGGTTTTTCTCATTATCCTTGTTCTTCATTTTCTTCCTATGCTTATGCTTTCTGTTTCCTAACAGTGATCCTGGTATTAGAAATCAAACTAACCCAGTCAAAAGCCAAAACTCACAAGCCAACCAATAAATATTCCATAAACCACATTAGGGCCAGGGGGTGACTTGTCAAAAACTCTTGAACTCAAAGGAATTTACAAATCCATTCCTCTGCTGGACAAAACTATTACATATGCAGGTTGTAATTCCAAAATATTTCTTGACTCCAAAGGATTCTTCACTTCATGAAATCAGAAGATAAATTAGACTGATTGGATGACAACACAAATCAGGAAATCAAAGCATATATTTTATCTTTATTAGAAGCAACTAAAAATTCAAATATTATTACTCCCAAAAACATAGATGACTCCCGGGGAATATGTACAGCCGCAAAAACCCACCTTTAATCATCTCAATCTGTCAACAAAGCCAGAGTTTTCAACAACTTTCTCTAACTGCCCTTCAACAAACAGAAAATTGATAAATTTTTCACCACTTTCAAGATTCATCTGAACAAGGTGATGGAAGTTGGTATAGAATTTCCAACCAATATACTGGCCTATTTAGTACTGTTCAAATTCCCTCCGTATCTCAAATCCATCCAATTGCAAATCATGCACAGGGTCCACAGCATCACAGTTGACTACGTTCTCAATCATCTAATACATCACAAGAGCAAGACTTGGGCCACCAAAGAGGAATCAAAGGTCAATATTACCCTATTCAATTTCAACATTTGGCAATGTACCAATGGCGTGCACAACAAAATTGTGCAAAAACATACTTGCAAAAAATGCTGGGCTGAATTCCCTCATTTCAGACCCTCACATCAAAAAGGGAAGGAACCCAAAAAGAATAAATAAAAGGAAGATGATTGCACTCACTTTTTTGTGCTCTTCAGGGGCACCCATTGTGCTGAACCCCTTGGTCAATTTTCCATCATTCATGACTCTGGTTGTTCAGTCTGTTTGTTAAACTCAAAAAAGTCATTTCAAAATATTGAATGAAGAACATGGATCAGAATAAATCAAGACCATGAAAAATGGTGCTAGACTTAATGTTCTTGGCAAAGGAGTAGCACAGATCAAACTTGGTCAGCTGGATCTCAAGCTAAAGGACGCATACTATGTACCCAAGGCCACCAAAAATCTTCTCTTTTTTGGAAATTTCCTTCAAGATGGCTGTCTGATTGCCGTGGACAACTTGCACCAAAATTCCACCTATAAGCTTAACTCATGTGAAAGGACTTTCCTGAAAGGTTTCATTCTCAACAACCTTCTTGTTGTGGACCCACCTACAACAAAATGTTCCTATCTTTTGCACACATGGGATGACATCAAACAGATTCATCAGACACTTAGTCATGCAGTGTTGCATCAAACCAAAAGGTACCTGGGTTATATCATTCCTACCAAGCTGAAGAATGAATTTTCCTGTTCAGGAAGTGATTTCAGTAAGGTTACAAAATCCTCTTTCACTCAAACATCCATCTCTGCCTCCAAAGTGTTTGAATGCATTAATGTCAAACTCATGGGACTCATTTCACAGATGTCAAAAGGACACCACAGATAATACCTGACCCTGGTCAACAATTGTTTGTCATAAATAGGAGACTTTCCACTCAAGAAAAAGAGCAATGCTACCAAAGTCATCATTTTTTTCATCAACAATGAAAAGAAAAAAAGAGGTTATTTCCCAAGTGAACTCTCACCAGGACCAAATTGGGGTCTCTGGCTGACCAGTGACATCAAGTCACTATTTGTGGCCATGGTTTTCCTCTGTAAGTATTGAAATATTCATCATGAAATCAAAATGATTGATTCAATTTTTCACAATGCTGTACACAATAGTTCTTGTGGGTTTCACCTTTATTGAAAATGAAAGTCAAAAGGATTTCACTGCTGCTGGAAATGAGAATCAACTTCATTTCACTGTTCTGGATATTGAAAGTCAAATTTATTTCCAAAATAATGAACTTTGAATTCTGGCGTTGTGAACAAGATAATAATACAAGAGTATTTTCCAAAAAAAAAAAACAATTTTTTGAAAAATGTCAACTTTTTTACTGCAAAATTGATTTGTGTGTTCCTCAAAGGAATTTTGTTTGTTGAATGAATTGAAACAATTATATCAAGTCTTCAGTTTGTGCCATTCTCACATGTCACAGAGCCACCATTATGATTTCATGAAGCTCCACCTCCTCTAAAAACAGTTGGAATCTTTTGTCCAGGCCAAGATTGAAGCATCATAAAGAGTCTATGTAATGAATGTGAAAATTGATGTGTGGGGACATCAGGGATCCATGTGTGAAATGAAATCAGTCTTAATTTTTTTCTAACAAAAAATAAATAAATAAACAGAGAAAAAAATAAAGCAGGATATAGCAATGTATTTAACCCTTGGAATTCAATTCTATTGAATGTAACAATGCTTTTACCAAAGTGTCCCCAGGTTTCACTGCAAGCTTACAAGGAAATCACTTCAAATCAACTCACAGGTCACTTAAATGTTTTATGGATGCAGTTTAGTGTACAGAAAAGTCTTTCATTTCACTTTGTAAGAAATTATTTCATGTAAAAAACATGGATACCTCTTCCAGAAGTGCAGCATTCAAAATGATGCCTCAGCAAATTTTTCACATGAAGGGTTGACACAAATCCAAGTTGGCACTCACTACCAGTAATGGGAAGAAGAATTGTAATAGGATAAAACAAGACTACCAGGCAGCTGAAACTTCTGGCAGAAAAGAAAGGTGGGACTCCAACACAATTGGAGCACAAACTACCATTTCAAAAAAAACCTCTACAAATATTGAGGCATGTGGTGTTAAATTACCATTTCTAAGATAAATCCTCTTTCCCCTCATTCTCCCATCATAGATGGAGTTTCTGTGTTCCCTTTTCTTCATATCAATCAACTTTCTGCATGAAAGGTGCTAATGTGTTTTGCCCACAACAATCATCTATTTTAAATATCTTACTCCTTTCAGGTTTTATTGCATTCTTTTTAAATACTCACCTGAGGAGCTGTTTTAGTTGAATTTATTTTGCATGCATTCTTTAATACACTTATTTTAGTTAGTTGGCTTTTCATGCTCAAATGTGGATCTTCCTTGCAGGGATTTCTTTTTGCAAAAGATTCTCTTGAATCATCATTGCAAAAAACTCTGCTATTTCTGCCAATGAAACCACTCTGGTTGGAACCTATTTTCCAAGGCTAACAATCTATCTCCAAAGGCTACATGCTTGGATTTTGCAGTCAAAGACTTAAATAACCATTTGTATGAATTCAAAGTGCATCTCTCAAACAGATTCATGCCTTTTCTTGCCTACATGAGTATTTTCTTTGAGCCTATTTGACTAAAAATCAAATGCAGGAAGGAATGCACATTGAGCATGGCATTACCACAGCCCCAAAAAACAAATGCTATCAACAACAAAAGCCCACACAGTGCACATTTTCCTTAATGGACTCATTTGCACGTGTGAACCAATGTCTCCAGCATGCAAAGGCCAACTAATATTGACCAGAGCACCTCTCCAACACTCTTGTTTGAAAATATTTTAGACTTAAAAAGCCACATTTATTTCATACAAGAAAATTGTTTCTTATAAAAAGAGTGAAGGTACTTTACAGACTAAGAATTGTGTGGATTTCATCCACACAAGAGGGTGGGAAGAGGAGGGACTACACTGTTATGTGGTTGCAGTTTCACTGTTGCAAGTGCAGTGGTGTGTAATCCCATATAGTAAGGCAGGAATGAGAATTTGGGCTGGCAGGACACAAGTGTGGTCCAGGCAACTTGAGCCCCACCACCAAGGTTCAGTTACCCAAGAATGGTATATGTAAACCACTTAAACCACACCTCACTCAATGGTTCAAAAACCACACCTTGGCCATTGCTTACTAATTACATGGCTGGTTGCATAGGGAAACCAGCCCCTGGCCCCACTTGTGGGCCAGTCAGGACTCCACTCTCAAAAGTTCACCAGGGGGGGGGGTGTAACCAGCAGACATGCCAACCCCTATCCCCCCTCCTTACAACTGACTCCCTGGGGGGGGGGGGGTGATGAAATCTCCCTCCAGGGGCCCTGGGGGTTGATGTCCCCAGGGCATTGCTTCAAATTTGGGCAGGGAAGTGGTCAAATCCCCAACAGCCCATTGCTCCTCCCCCTTGGTAATGGGGGGGGGGGGGGGGAGATGGCCCCTGTCTGGTGGTAGGGTGATCAAGTCCCCACCACCGCTGGTCACCTTGTTGCAACCAGCCTGGTCTGTCTTTTACCTCCCACCCTCACAATGATGGAGGGATGGGGGGGAACAAATTTCCCCCGCAATCAGCAGACATGCGGCCCCCCTCCCCCCTCCTTACAACTGATTCCCTGGGGGGGGGGTGATGAAATCCCCCTCCAGGGGCCCTGGGGGTTGATGGCCCCAGGGCATTGCTTTGATTTTGGGCTGGGGGGTGGTCAAATCCCCAACAGCCCGTCACTCCTCCCCCTTGGTAACGGGGGGGGCAGATGGCCGCTATCTGGTGGTAGGGTGATCAAGTCCCCACCACTGCTGGTCACCTTGTTGCAAGCAGCCTGGTATGTCTTGTCCCTCCCACCCTTGCAATGATGGAGGGATGGGGAGGAACAAAGCTCCCCCCATGGTTGGGGCTATTGACCTGTGGCCACATACCTTGGTTGCAGCTGCTACCCCATGGCCGCATACCTTGGTTGCGGCTGCTACCCCATGGCCCCATATCTTGGTCGCGGCTGCTACCCCCTGGCCACAATAACCAACTGGGGTTGTGGGACTCCATTTGGAGTCTCTCTGCCCCCCACAGCGGGCCAGAAGCGAGGAAAATTGGCCATGTGCAAACTGCAACATGGGCAACAGTCAGAGCAGGCCGGCCCAACCAAAAACTGGGGAATGACTATTTTCCGGGCCAGCCCAAAAGGCCAGGTATGTCCACAATACAGAAGGGGGCTGTAAATGGCCCCTCAGCTCCATTTTATTGGCATGGCCCATCCAGTCCAGGGGGCCCATGAAGTCCCATGTCCAAAATGACTTATTTCACATGTCTTGCAGCCATTTTGCCCAAATCAGTGACATCCACACAGGCCTGCATGATCTGTGTGATTGTCAAATGGGCTGTAGAGACACATATGTGAATAAAATTTGAATTAAAATCATACATGGTACACACATAAGTGCTGATAGGCAGTAAAAAAAAACTTTTGCACCAAAATGCTTGTGTTGGATGCATGCCTCCAAACACAAGCATTTTGGTGCAACAGTTTTTTTTTGTGATTCTTTGAAAAGAAAAAAAAATCTGTTGCACCAAAATTCTTTTTTTTGGATGCATGCCTCCAAACACAAGCATTTTGGTGCAACAGATTTTTTTTTGAAATTCTTTTTTTAAAAAAATCTATTGCACCAAAATGCTTGTGTTTGGATGCATGCCTCCAAACACAAGCATTTTGGTGCAATGTTTTTTTTTTCAATTCTTTAATTGCAAAAAAAGAAACCTTATCTCATTAACTCAGATATGTTTAACATAACCTTCAAATCTCATTCTGAACTTGAATAAATTGGACCGCCATCAGCAAATCAGAGAAAACCTTATCTGCTCACCCAAATTGCTCAATTACCCAGATTCTCATCTCTGCCTTCATAAATCAATGGTGCAACAACCCTGCAGCCTCATTAGATTACTCTTTGCTACTTTTGTCTCATTTTTTTCCCTATTTCTTTCTTCAAAATTTTCTTTCTTTCATCTTCCTTTTTCCATTGCACCTGCCCTAAGACCTGTTCCTGCTCTTGGTTTTTACTATAAAACGTAAAAGATTAACAGTTGAAGATAGTGATATGGTTGGTTTTTGGGACGACTTCCATGATATGATGTGCTTCCCAATCAGGGTTATGTACCCTCTGTGAGACCATTGTGTGTCCAGGCAATTGAAAAAACATTGCAACAAAATGCTTGTGTTTGGATGCATGCCTCCAAAAACAAGCATTTTGGTGCAACGGTTTTTTTTTTGCAAGTGTTTGGATGAATGCCTCCAAACACAAGCATTTTTGTGCAATGGTCTTTTTTGCAATTCTTTTTTTTTTTTTTAAAAAATCTATTGCACCAAAATGCTTGTTTTTGGATGCATGCCTCCAAAAACAAGCATCCAAACACAAGCATAAATAATTTCAAAAAAAAACTGTTGCACCAAAATGCTTCTGTTTGGAGGCATGCATCCAAACAAAAGAATTTTGGTGCAACAGATTTTTTTTCTTTTTAAAGAATGGAAAAAAAATCTGTTGCACCAAAATGCTTGTGTTTGGAGGCATGCATCCAAACACAAGCATTTTGTTGCAACAGATTTTTTTTTAAAGAATTTCAAAAAAAATCCGTTGCATCAAAATGCTTCTGTACTGAGGGCCAATTAGCCATGCCCACCAGATCAATAATAAGGGGCATTTTTTTTCTTTTCTTCAATAAACTTGGCAATGCTATTTAAAACTTATTCAATTAGAAAAAATAAATAAAAATTTTTTATACAAAAATGAAAGGAGCTGAGAAATCACCATTGCCAAGCAAACAGAAGGGGTACAAGACTGTCAAAACCATCTGGGGCAATGAAAAGAAATTCCTTTGACTTCAAAATCAATTGATTCCCATTTACCAAACAGATTGATTCCCATAGCGTTAGCTGCCAGAACCTTTGCCAGTAGAACTGAGAAGGTTTCAAGGGAGAGGGAGCAAGGAGGAGGGAGAAAGGCGGAGGGAGCAAGTGAGGGGGAGGGAGATGGAGCAAGTCAGGATGAGGAAGTGATTGAGGGGGATGGAGAAAGTGAGGGGGAGGAAGTTATTGAGGGGGGTGCCAAAAGTTTGGCATTGTCTGAGTGGAACATGGAGGTATGCCAAGATCTGCAGCGCAACCGGATGGGGAAATTAAGCCCACTGGGAACACACCCAAGCCAGCTGGGCCCGGTTCCAAGCGGGAATGGGGAGTGTGCCCAGAAAATCTTGCATTGCCATACATCCTAACACAAGCATTTTGGTGCAACAGTTTTTTAAAATTTTTTTGACAAATCCCCCAAAAAAACCATTGTACCAAAAGGCTTGTGTTTGGATGCATGCCTCAAAACACAAGCCTTTTGGTGCAATTTTTTTTTTCTTAAAGCAGGATTAAAAAACATTTTGCACCAAAATTATTGTGTTTGGATGCATGCCTCCAAACACAAGCATTTTGGTGCAATGGTTTTTTTTTGGGGGGGGATTGTTTAATTTGTGTTTTTGCTGACATGCTGAAACTTTTTCACTGGCTGCAGCTAGTAAACTAGTGGTTTAAGGCCTAGCAATCAGGATGTTACAATGGATGAAGCCTACCACACCTCCAAAGCCCCTCACTCTGTCAACACCCAGATCCTCAGCTGCTAATCCAGGTTTAATGTAAATCTATTTGTTGGCAGCCAAGAAAATGGTTGACATGGGATCAAGACCTGGGAGTTCCAGTGGATCAACTTCTGAAATTTTAAGCAGTGTGATTCCACAGCACATGACCCAGAATGTTTCCCTGACCCCCCAAAAAATTTTCCTGGGATTCATAGTGTGCAATACCATTGGTGAAAAAAGAAGGATTACTTGATGCAACATTGATTATGTTTTTATGTTGTGTTTTTCAAGAATTGAGTGTCATTTTTTCTTTATCTGTTGATCAAAATAATTGTGATATGAAATACAATTAATTCAAAAAACAAAATTTAAAAAAAAGGGGAAAGGCAGGAAAGAACCAGGTGAAATAAAAACAACAGACCTGTGAAATATGAAAAAAATCAATGTGAATGTATTGGGGAAACATTAAATTTGGTTTCCTAGATCTCCAAGCTCATCGGAATTTAGCTGTGCGCTTATTTTTTTTAAATTTTCAAGCAAAATCAAGATTCATTGGAATTCACTTGTCACTTTTCTTTAGAATTTTTGATCACCGGTTTTATGGGTGGGGCATTCCAGTAAACAATATTTTGATTTGGTATTTTTGATATATCATTAATTCCAAGGTGAATGTCAAGTGAGTTTCAGTTTCATTAATGTGTAAGCTCAAGTGAATTCTAGCTTATGCATTTAGGAATTACCAGTGAAATCCATTTTACACCATGGTGAATAACATGTGAATTATATTTTTTTTCAATTTAAACTTTGGTGAAGTCAAGATACTTCATTGGTGAATGGAAGTTTCCGGTAAAGGGAGTCAATGGGTTGAAAAATGGGACTGGATGGTGAAATGGAGTCACTGGCTGGCCATAGACCCCAATATTGCCCTGGTGTCTGCTGTTATGGAGGAGGTGAATCCATCAATCAAACACTTACAAACTAACCACAATCCAAAAGCATCAAAAAAATAAGCTCCAAGCCCTATCACCCGGAACACAATGGTTGAGCGGAATGGAGCAACAGAACCGTTGCAAAATCCATTTGGGCAACACATTCCATGTCCAAACTACCACTGAAACTCTGGCACAAAAAAATTAAAGGCTGTTCCATTGGTCTTAATCAAATCAATAGAAAAAG
This sequence comes from Puccinia polysora, assembly GCA_025617555.3. Lineage (NCBI taxonomy): Eukaryota > Fungi > Basidiomycota > Pucciniomycetes > Pucciniales > Pucciniaceae > Puccinia > Puccinia polysora. Next base: position 31,203,494 of record CM062625.1, read on the forward strand.
TGGTGAGCCACCCCCCTGGAAGATCATGCATGGAAACCAGCTTCCTTAAAACTAACTACATCCCCTGGGGACACCAATTGTATACGTGAATCCAAAAGAAAACGGAGATCTAGCCAAATTTGAAGAAAAGGGGATCCCAGGATGAATTGTTGGGTTTGTAACTAGACTTCTCTCCTACAGGAATTTCAACCAATCCGGTGGAAAACTCCAAAAAAACACATGAAAAAGTTAAAATCAAATGAAACCTCCCTACCTTGTTGTACTGAAGAGCTATAAATAGATCCCAAATTGTCATAACTCATCCTCATGCCTGAGGAAACCAAGATCACCACGCTATCAGATAATCAGACACAGAATGAAAAGCTAATGGTTTCTATCAAAGATGAGGAAGACATCAAATCCATAGGATCCAGAAACTCTTATGGTGAGGAGGAGCTCATTCAGAATTCACTGAGTGAGCCTGTCAAAGTGCGCGCCTTACAAGACCAAATTCAACTGTCCAAACCAGATTGATAAGGGTTTGTTGCAATACGTGTACCAAAGAAAATAGAGGAGGCACTACAAATTCCATCATGGGTGGACTCTGTTGAGAAATAAGAGAAAAAATACAAGGAACTAAGCCTGTGGGAAGACTATCATGGGCCTACCCCTGCCAACATACTCAACACGGTTTACATTTTTACATTCAAGGAGAAGAATCAAAGGGATCCTCCAAGCTGCAAGACTAGGCTTTGTGTTCAAGGTTTTAATCAAAAATTTTGTATTGATTATTTTGAAACCTATGCAACTACTAGAAAAACCACCTCACTCTGCAAACTCCTGCTGTTGGCCATCAACAAAAAACTTCCCATACTCCAACTAGATGTCAAGGGAGCCTTACGGCATGCCAAACCTGATGAAGGTTTATTTATGGAATGCCCAAAGGGCAGCTCCAGAAAAAATCCTATTCTCAAACCAAAAAATTCACTTTAAGGCTTTCAGGGATTTAACCTATACTGCTATACTTGTCCGTAGTTAAAGCTGCAAAAATAAGACAAAAACCAATATTAAAGTCATTGTTTGACTCAAACAACCCAAACAATAGCTAAAAGATCCCAAACTAAAACAATACCAAGGTATTATGAGTACAAAAAGCCACACCTTAAACCTTTATAAAAGGCAAGGGGCCTGGCTCCAAATAAATGAAGCTCAAAGGAGCTTTGCTTATAAATACACTCACACCCTTTATATTAGTAACAAACAAGGGTTACTACTCCAATTAGGACCTTAGACTCAAAATTGGAGTTTCCAATAAGATTGTTAGTTAAATATAATACTAAAATTGATAGCCCCAGTCAATCTCTTCTTGAGACTAAGTTTGGTGGGCTTGTTAACTCTTGCTGCCTTCTCTTAAAAATAATTGATCATATATAACTTGTGGAGGGGCTATAGGGTAATAAAACTCCTATTTTCAGTTAACAGGATCACTCAGGGGACTCAAGAAGTCATTAGTAGAGTGCTATCCACTCCCTGGTTTTCTCCTCAAGGGCTCAGAACCCCATCAAATCCTTCCCAATGAGAAATAGGGTACTATTACTCATTGGGGGATTTTCAATGTAAAGGGTCCTATTTAAATATCCCAAAAGTTATATATTCTACAACTAAGCTCGGGGACCTCTGATTGGACGCTCTCAAGGCTCAGAATAGTATATTTAAAGTATAATGAAATCCCCAAGGGGGATAATATTAAGATTATGTGATTGGTTTATACAGAGTGGAGAGTATAGCTTAAATTAATGACTGTAGCTTGTCCCCAAAGGAAGGGAACTTATTAGGAAGTTATATATCAATAGTTGAGACGCATTTGATTCCTCATAAATCAATTTAAATTTATATTGGATCCCCATATTTATAATATATATTATCAAGGTTTTAATTCCATAATCCATACTCATAAAAACATACTTATAAAATATTATAAAATATTACCAAAATTTATTATATAATTTTGAGAATTCTGATTATTATTCATTTTGTCTCTATGGTGGGTTGAACCAGTGACCTTGGTGTCAGATAATGGAAGATGAGCCTAGTACTTAATCACTATACCAACAAGACATATGAGTTTAGCCTAGTACTAAATCAGTTTAGTACCAAGACGTATGAGCTGTGCAGTACTAAATCACTATAGTACCAAGAAATATGAGTTGTGCAGAAATTTGGAAAAGCCTAATTGTCTTGTGGCTGAAAACAGCCTAAAACAGGCCCCCAGAAAGTGGTACAAGACTCTGAGGAACTAGAACAAATCTGTAGGATATCAACCCTCTAATGCAGATCCCTGCCTATACAACCACCACACTAATCTCCATGCTCTTCTTCTATGTTGACAATCTTCTTGTTTTAGGGAGCACCAAATAATTCAAAGATAAATTCCTGAAGAAATTCACCAACTTGACCAGTCACAAAATGTCACGCTTCAAGGTTGAGGATCATTGTCTTCCATTCCTTCAACATATCCCTTTCCTCACTACCATCTAACTCAGTCAATAAGTGTGACACAAACAAAGCACAACATCCATGGTGCCATCTGCTTATAACCTTTGGCTTGCATAACAACCTTCCAATCTTTGTGACTCAGTATTGAATTGTGAATCTTGCAGTTAACTCTAATACTGGTTGACCATCCATTTGAACTTTGCCCTTCTACTCTGGATATCATTGATCCTCAGACTTCAATTCATGGTCATGAACTAATACTAGTTTTCACTCATGAATAGATAGCCAAAAAAACTGTATATTTTGCAAATGGACCAGTTTCTTACCCTTCATAAACTACACCTTCATATTTGCATTGTCTTCACATGTCATTGCTTCCTGTCTCATCCATTAAATACTTGTACACTCAGATTCTATTGTCTTGCACCTATGCTACAACCTCAGAAGCAACTGTACTGTTATTTTGTTTAAAATTTGTTTCCTGTAATTAATTGCCCCATTTCCTCTTAACTGTAGTTGGCAAACCATCAGGTTGTATCTAGTCACGTTTGGATTACCTTATAAAGTCTGCTTTGCCTGCCTGAAGATTGTCTACTCAGTTAGTTAATTTCATACATTTTTGTATTTTGCTAAATCCAGTCATCACATTGGGTCTGGCTTTGTTTTCCTTTCCACTGAAACATCTCATCCCTCTTGCTGTTTGTTGAGCCATCAAAAAATAATTTACACTCTGCAGTTAGCCTTGCTACCTCACATCCTTCCTTGCACTCATTTCCTCTCCTTTACACTCACAATCATCTAAGATTGACCTATAGTACGTGGGGTGGTTGTGTGACACAAACCAAACATGATATTGGGAATGAAGGTTGACAGGGACTCCACTTCAATATATCTCTCTCCCTCTTCACATCAACAAGGGACTGGACGCGCTAGGAATGAAAAAAACCAAAGCTATCTCAACACCCTGGACTCTGGGGAACCAGCTGATGACTGACTCTGAGGAGGACCACTCCTCTTTCCTGGGGCTGGGTTTCAACTATTGCTCTCAAATAGGAAAATTAAACCATAAAGCAGTCCTTTCTTGGAAAAAAATCTCATTTTAAGTCTCAAGTCTTGCTACGTTCTCTGATAAACTGGGAATAAAACAATGGAACAAAATCATCAGAAATTGGTTTTACTTGAACTCAACCAAAGACTTAAAACTGAAGATATCAAAAAAGAAAAACTTCCCAAATCTGGTGTGATGCAGTGATGCCAACTGGCGCAACAATAGAACCTCTTGAAAATTCCAAACTGGACATCTTTGCTTGCTTTTTGGAGCCCCTCTCTAATGGACCAGTAAAAATAAATGCAACATTACCTACTCCTCCACCAAAGCTGAATGCAACACACTCAAAAATGGGAAACTCAAATGTGGATGGATCAAACATATGATCAGAGAATTCTGTAGTATCAATGAAACTCAGAGCTCCAAGTATCCATCTGATCAACAACAAAGGGTTAGAAGAAAAGATTATAAAATTTGGAAAAATCCCAAAAACTTAATTCTTAGACCTGAAAACAAAAGGGCTCTGGGAAGAACTCAAGAATGGGTGGATCCAAATTCAACTCCTAACCTCAGAGGAAATGGCCTCTGATGCACTGATCAAGGCAGCTTCATCAGCCTCCATTCTCTGAATTGTCACCCACGTATCAACGTAACTCAAAATGAAACCAAGGAGGGCTGTTGGTAATCTGAGCTGGAAATCCCTTGGAATCTCTCTCCAGCACTGCATGTACTTCAATCAATCTAATTGGAGTGAGAAATTATTGAATTCCTCTTTCTCAAACTTATCCCACCAACACCAACTAAGGGAGGAAAATCCAATTGTGACCTGAACCGTCTTCTTTCAACTCCACCATATCCTCAAAACTTCCCATTTACAAAAAAGAACCTATTGAACTCTTGAATTCATCAATGATCACTGCACCTCATTAAAAATCTCTGGTTTGATCTCAAGCTACCCTCTACTGATCCATTTTCCCATCAGAGAATTGTGTAAAGATTTGAGTAAATTGTTGCACTGGGACAGATGAAGGGGGAATGAAGGAGGTCTTATGGTGCTAAGAAGGGCGGATCCAAGGAGTCAATGGGAGGAGCACTCCGGTTCAAGGTAAGGAGGAATGGATGGTTGAATTTCACTTGTTTAGGCAGGGCTATAAATAGAATAAGTACTGCAAGGCTGACAAGTGGTAGAAAAGAGGAGACACATTGAATAGAAAATATTCAATACCAAACCACTAGAGTCTGCACAACTTGGAGGACCAATTCAGGCTGGATTGAGACAGGGAATAGCATCAATTATTCAGGATAAAGAAACCACTAGAACTGTGACTACCTAGCACAATATCAAGAGGTCACTAGAAAAGAACACTCATGAGCAAGATAATGGTTACCCACTTAGATTTAAGATAAAGATGTCACTAGATCTATAAAAAACCAGTATAGAATTAAGATCACACTAGACTTAAACACTCAAGATGTGATAATAGAATAAAGAATATAAAGCTTGAAGAATAATTGCACTCAAGTATTAGGAAACACATATCAAAAGACAAGAATTCTAACACGCCCCCTTGCCTAATACTTGAGGGCAATGAAAACAGTTTTAAGAGGTAGTGGAGTTATGACTTGAGGTAGCAATGAACCCAACAACTTTTAGTAGTGATCAAACTGTTTGACTTGAGGTAGCAAGCAAACCAGAAAAGGGGAGCTGATGATCGATCGGACGACTTGAGGTAGCGGGCGACCGCGCGGCTTTGAACAATAGGGACCAAACCAATAAAGGGGAGCTGACGATTGATTGGCCAACTTGAGGTAGCAGGAGACTGGACGGCTTTGAACGATAGCGACCAAACCAATAAAGGGGAGCTGATGATTGATCGGACAACTTGAGGTAGCAGGAAATTGGGCAACTTTGAACTTTAGCAACCAAACCGGAATTGGAAAGCAGTAAAGAAGGACGCAGAGACAAGGAACCACGCGATTCAAGCAATTAATCAAGAGATTGAGAAAGGTAAGAGCGTGAAGAAGGTGAAGAGACTAGCACAGTCGGTCAAGCAAAGTAACCAAGAAGGCGCAAGAAAACAAATCAAACAAAGGGAAAGGAAGCGGTGTTAGAAGGAATAAAATTGAGATGTGTTGGGAGCAGGGGACTTGGAGCGATTTGAACGACTTGGGGCTTTCTCTGGGTATTTGACCCAACAGTTGTTGATCCGATGGCCAGACTTGTTACAGTGGGAGCAGATTATTGCCTTGCTATACAACGCTTGGTGTACTAAGTCGTGGGATTGATCAAGGGGGTTGATCTTAGCTTGGGCCTTGTCCTTCTCGAGTCGCTTCAAGATGTAATCGATGCTCTTGTTTTCGCATTCATCAGACTTCTTCAAGTAGTTGAACTCTGAGGGCAGCTTTGATAGGGTAAGGATGATTGTTAATTCTTCTTCTAGCTTCAAACCAACAAGCCTCATCTTCTGTGTTGAGGCACAGATTCTAGAAACAAAGTTGTTGATGTTGCTTTCAAACTTGATTTCATTGAATTGAGAAAACGCAAGGGTCTTGTTGATGAAGTTGTTGGGCAAGTAGCAAGACTTGAGGAGGTCTCATAGGGCTATTCCATTGCATTTGTTGGATGAAGGAAAAGAGCCGGCAACGTGGGATAAATTTTCTTCATTCAGATGATCAAGTATAACATTGTAGGCTTTTTGGTTCAACTTATCAAACAACTTGGCATTGTTCTTATTGCCAGTATCAGAAGGTCTGAAAACTTCTTTAAGGATTATTAGAAGAGCATCTATGGAATCAAGTTTTCCTTCCATGGCAATTGACCAGGTATAATAATTATCAATGGTTAGGAGGAGTTTCTGGTTAGGAGAAATGGAAGACATTTGATAGATCAGAGGGGAAGCTTTTGGCTTTTAACCATGTAAAGATTTGAGTAAATTGTTGGAATGGGACAAATGAAAGGGGAATGAAGTAGGTCTTATGTTGCTAAGCAGGGCGGATCCAAGGAGTCAATGGGAGGAGCACTCCGGTTCAAGGTAAGGAGGAATGGATGGTTGAATTTCACTTGTTTAGGCAGGACTATAAATAGACTAAGTACTGCAAGGCTGAAAAGTGGTAGAAAAGAAGAAACACATTGAATAGAAAATATTCAATACCAAACCACTAGAGTCTGCACAACTTGGAGGACCAATTCAGGCTTGATTGAGACAGGGGATAGCATCAATGATTCAGGATGAAGAACCTGCTAGGACTGTGACTACCTAGCACAATATAAAGAGGTCACTAGACAAGAACACTCATGAGCCAGATAATGGTTACCTACTTAGATTTAAGATACAGATGTTGCTAGATCTATAACAAACCAGTATAGAATAAAGAACACACTAGACTTAAACACTCAAGATGTGATAATAGAATGAAGAATATAAAGCTTGAAGAATGATTGCACTCAAGTGTTAGGCAGCACATATCAAAAGACAAGAATTCTAACAAATTGCTCCAACCTCAACTCAAAGTGAGCCTCACAGATCATTCTCTGTCACTTGCTGCTTTCCGGTATTTCATGAATCTTCTCATTCCCTTGTCTTCCATTTCTAAAATAATTAAACACTGATTTAAATGCCTGAACTGCCAGAACTCCTTTTAATCAATTTTTCATGTCACTGCATGCTTTCTCTGAAGATTCCTAAGCTTGCAGTTCTGAGTGTCAACATTGGTTGTTCTCTTTATCCTTTTTCTTCATTTTGTTCCTATGCTTATGCTTTCTGTCTTCCAATGGTGGTCCTGGTATTAGCAATCAAAAAAACAAGAACAAGGGTAATATTTTGTTATTCCATATGCAGGATCAATGGGGATCTGCCAAGGAAGGTCAATGGGGATTGGTCCTTGGCAATGCATTGGTACAAAAAAATTGATGGTGTTGCCAGAGGTTGCAGGAACTTAACATGTTTAATGTATGCATACAGATAGGCTAGTAGGATTGGGACTAATAGTGGGACGGTTTATTTTGGAGCGCATCAGGGAGGTGGTTTATGAAGTCATTCTTTTGTTATTTCCTTTTGTTCTCAGATTTTTTTGGGGGGGTTTAAATAAGAGGGACTTGTCTTTTTAGAGATGCAGGGTGAGTTATCATATCTATCATGGGGATTTTGATTTTCATTTTTGTATATAAGAGTCTTTTTATTGTGTCTTCTGTGCATAATGGTCTTAAAAAACATCTCTTTAGGTTAAGCTAGGAGTACTTTCAGGGAATAGTTCAAGTTTAGAGCTTTTTGGGGAGTCCATTCTACTTTATTACTTTTATTTCATTGAAATATAGTTGAGGGAGCTTCTGTAGGAAGCAGAGCGGCAGTGCATGCGTTTATTCTGGTGCAGAGAGGGTATTGTGACTAAAGGGTTAGAGAATTATCTGGTACTGGAGCAGAATTGGTGCATAAATTTAGTGTAGCACATAATTTCTTTCCCCAGAAGGCCTTGAGTTTTTGAATTGTGTTGTTGGCCCTATTTTTAATCTTAAAGACCCACTCTAATGTAATGATTTTCCTATTATGGGGTCTGGGGACCAGCTTCCAGGTTTGGGTTCCTAAAAAAAAGGCAACATCATCATCCGCCGCCTTAAGCCAGAAGGCTTTATTCAGAGACTTCAGAGCTTGATGCCAAGTTTTTGGGGTATCAATGTTGTCTTCTGTCTTGCATTTTTTGGCCCATTGACCTAGTTGGTCAGGAGATTGTCTTGCACAAGTGGATCTTCTAGAAGGAGGATTAGGAATGGAGGAGGGGAAGGGGTTAAGAGAGCAAACTGTGGCAGGACTATCAAAGAGACAGCATTGTTTGACTGTTGAGTGGTGGGATCAGGTGGAGAGTCATCAGAGGTTTCAGAGATGTTGGGAGAATGGATTGAATCCAAGGATGAGTTGGATTTATTCTGGGAAAAAAGTCTGTTTTGAGCAGGGTGAATCAAATCTGTTAGTTTTCTGTTCACTCCTGACCTCAATGGGATTCGGAGTGGAGGAGAGTTGGTGAAATACAAAGTGGTATCATCCTCAAGTGCACTAGGAGAGGAAAACTGGGATGGGAGCTTGGACAACAAGGGGCATGGGAGCTAAATTTCTACTGATTTTGGTGGAAAAATTAGTTTATGGGAGTACGGGAAGACTTTTCCTCAAATACAATGTTTCATGATTTACCAAATGTCTTCTTCTTTAAATCAAAGAGGAGGGTGCCTTTTCTGTCCTGGAGAGGAGAGAGAAATATTTCTAGCCTTGCTTTTGTGTCAAGTTTCTTGCATTTAGCCTCAGGCACTTTATACCAAGCTTTGCAGCCAAAGGGATAGATCTGAGAAGGAAAAGGGGTGGGAGCACAAAGAATGGAAAACAGAGACTTGAAACCCAAACAGGCTTGGCAGGGAAACTGATTGTGGTTTCTCAATGCATGTTTTGGAGAATCTGCCCAAATAAAATTTGGGAGAGATGCTTGCATGAGTGGATATTGTAAAAGGTTAAAAATGGTGCAATTGGTACGCTCTGCAACTATGTTCAATTGAGGTTAGTGCAGATGGGATTCTTTGCAAGAAATTCCAGAGGATTCTAGAAAATACAAGGATTGATGTGAAAAATAATCACCCCCATTGTCTGGTCAAAGTGTTTGAATTCAATATTTTGAAATTGATTCAAATCAGGACTTGAACATTTTGAAGCAATTTGAAAAATTGATTTGGAGTTTAACTGGAAAAACTTAGAGAAAAACTTAGACAAATTTGGAATAAAAATTCAAAAAAGTGAAAAAATACTTATACCCTTTTCAGGATTGAAAATCAAAAGATCCCACATTGGAAAGGATGAGCTGCCCAGGTTCTGTCAAAAAATAGGGACATTTTGATTTGAAGGGAGTAAAATTAATTTTGAATTTGAGACACACAGGGCATTCTTGGACTTCAATCTTGTTTGCCAAAGAGGGTTAAATTTTGAAGATTGCAAAGGAAGAAATTGAGGGTATTGAGGCCTAAATGGCAGAAAAAAAATTCAAAATCAATTAAGGATTTTTTTGATACAGTATTTTTAGACAGATGAGCATGAGAAGAGCTCATAGGCTTGGAGGAAATGTAATACAGATTTCATTTCATGTAACCTGAACAAATTGGTTTGGATACGCTTTCAACGTTGCTGTTGGCGTAGATAAGAAATTTGCAAGATGTGAATACTAAAGTAAGGCTGGTATTGAAGAGAAAAGCTATTGAGATTAGAATTTTGTGAAGGGAAGGAACAACCAGAGTTTTAATTTATTAGTTGTTCCCAAAAGGAAGTGCAGTAAGGCCTTTGTGTGTTTCCCTCACCAGATAATGGTTGGAAAGATGGAATGGAGTGAAATAATGTTTAGATTTCTTGATGGACAAGAGGTTAGGTGTCATGGAAAACAAGCACCCAAATTCCATGTTTTTTTTTTTGATAGAGGCTTGAGCAGCTTGTGGGATAGAATTGAGAATGACTGCATGACTGGCTGCTACCCCTAATTTCAAAACCAAGTAGCCTGCAATTTTGTAGGTTTTTGAATAATTTTGAGTCAAGGTAATCAGAGCAGTTGTTTTTTGGAAAGCTCTGGCCGTTGGATCAAATGATTTTTTGTCTGTTTTCTTCCAAGATGCATCTGATTGCAATTTCTGAGATGTCTTCAGTTTGGTGAGAATTATATGTGTGTTGTTTCAATTATTGAGTTTGTGTCCATTGGCATTGCAGAAGTAGCAGTGTTAGTCTGGCTACTTGTTTGAGTGAGATTTTAAAGCAGAAGACAACTTGGCCAAGGAGACAGATGCTTTGATTTCCATATGAGAATTTATCCTGGTGTGTTTGAGCTTGAGGCAGTTGACAATTGTATTAGATTTGGCATTATCCTGACCCATGTAGTCTCACTTGCAGTGTAGCCAGTCTTGATGGATGAAAATCAGCAGAGAGGCAATGTGAAGGTCATCTTCTATGAGTGGGTTGATGGGGGTAATGAAAGAAAAGTCTTTTTTGGAACTGGGCCATTGTATATATGTGAGATAGAATTTTGCCACTCTAAATTTTTGTTAGGAGAGGTTTCCAAAGGTAGTAGACTATTCCTCCCATTGTTTGGTCCTGATGTGCTTTGGTGAGAGCATTGCACATGCCATGAGAATGTGTTCAATTTTCTTGGATATACCTGAGATTTGTGGAGTTGATGGTCTTGTTTATTAAAGCGCAAAAAACCTTGTTTTCCAAAGTAAATGATGGTGATGGGTTATTGGGACAAGGTTTCTGAATGATTCCCTCAAAACTGGAAGCTTCAAAAAAGGACCTTCCACAAACTGCCAGTCAAGATAGTTGGAGTTGTGTCCGGGTTTTAGAGTGCAATGGGGTCATAACCTGATGAGGCCTATGGAGTCTGTTTCAGCAAGGAAATGGATGGAAAGGATGTTTTTGATTACATCGGTTAAAAGAAACAGGATGAGAGAGACTTAAGAAGATGACAAGATGAGAGAAATAGACACAGAGGAAGGAGAAAAGGAAAGAAGAGGAATGGAGAGACTTACCTTTGTCAATCAGAGAGTGGATAGAAAAAATGCAGAAAAAGTCTTTCCACTCTCCATGGACTGGCACAGGTATACAAAAGAAGAGGTGACATGTGTGTGATAGGTGTGTGAGAGATATGAAAGATCAAATATGGAAAACTCTTCTAACACCCTCCAGAATAGATTAAGGATGGTTGAAACCCCTCCAGAATGGATGGTGGAAGATCAATATCCTACAGAATGGATTATGGAGGGTTAACACCCCTCCAGAATGGATTATGGAGGGCTAATACCCCTCCAAAATGGATTATTGAGGGTTAAAACCCCTCCAAAATGGATTATGGAGGATCACAACCCCTCCAAAATGGATTATGGAGGGTTACAACCCCTCCAAAATGAATTATAGAGGGTTACAACCACTCCAAAATGGATTATGGAGGGTTATAACCACTCCAAAATGGATTATGGAGGGTTATAACCACTCCAAAATGGATTATGGAGGGTTATAACCCCTCCAAAATGGATTATGGAGGGTTATAACCCCTCCAAAATGGATTATGGAGGGTTGAACCCCTCCAAAATGGATTATGGAGGGTTGAACCCCTCCAAAATGGATTATGGAGGGTTGAACCCCTCCAAAATGGATTATGGAGGGTTGAACCCCTCCAAAATGGATTGTGGAGGGTTGAACCCCTCCAAAATGGATTATGGAGGGTTGAACCCCTCCAAAATGGATTATGGAGGGTTGAACCCCTCCAAAATGGATTATGGAGGGTTGAACCCCTCCAAAATGGATTATGGAGGGTTGAACCCCTCCAAAATGGATTATGGAGGGTTGAACCCCTCCAAAATGGATTATGGAGGGTTGAACCCCTCCAAAATGGATTATGGAGGGTTGAACCCCTCCAAAATGGATTATGGAGGGTTGAACCCCTCCAAAATGGATTATGGAGGGTTAATACCCCTCCAAAATGGATTATGGAGGGTTAATACCCCTCCAAAATGGATTATGGAGGGTTGAACCCCTCCAAAATGGATTATGGAGGGTTGAAACCCTGAAAAATGGATTATGGAGGGTTGAAACCCTCCAAAATGGATTATGGAGGGTTAATACCCCTCCAAAATGGATTATGGAGGGTTAAAACCCCTCCAAAATGGATTATGGAGGGTTAAAACCCTCTCAAAATGGATTATGGAGGGTTAAAACCCCTCCAAAAAGGATTATGGAGGGTTAAAACCCCTCCAAAAAAAATTATGGAGGGTTAAAACACCTCCAAAAAGGATTATGGAGGGTTAAAACCCCTCCAAAAAAGATTATGGAGGGTAAAAACCCCTCCAAAAAGGATTATAGAGGGTTAAAACCCCTCCAAAAAGGATTATGGAGGGTTAAAGCCCCTCCAAAAAGGATTATGGAGGGTTAAAGCCCCTCCAAAAAGGATTATGGAGGGTTAAAACCCCGCCAAAAAGGATTATGGAGGGTTAAAACCCCTCCAAAAAGGATAATGGAGGGTTAAAACCCCTCCAAAAAGGATTATGGAGGGTTAAAACCCCTCCAAAAAGGATTATGGAGGGTAAAAACCCCTCCAAAAAGGATTATAGAGGGTTAAAACCCCTCCAAAAAGGATTATGGAGGGTTAAAGCCCCTCCAAAAAGGATTATGGAGGGTTAAAGCCCCTCCAAAAAGGATTATGGAGGGTTAAAACCCCGCCAAAAAGGATTATGGAGGGTTAAAACCCCTCCAAAAAGGATTATGGAGGGTTAAAACCCCTCCAAAAAGGATTATGGAGGGTTAAAACCCCTCCAAAAAGGATTATGGAGGGTTAAAACCCCTCCAAAAAGGATTATGGAGGGTTAAAACCCCTCCAAAAAGGATTATGGAGGGTTAAAACCCCTCCAAAATGGATTATGGAGGGTTAAAACCCCTCCAAAATGGATTATGGAGGGTTAAAACCCCTCCAAAATGGATTATGGAGGGTTAAAACCCCTCCAAAAAGGATTATGAAGGGTTAAAACCCCTCCAAAAAGGATTATGGAGGGTTCAAACCCCTCCAAAAAGGATTATGGAGGGTTAAAACCCCTCCAAAATGGATTACAGAGGGTTAAAACCCCTCCAAAATGGATTATGGAGGGTTAAAACCCCTCCAAAATGGATTATGGAGGGTTAAAACCCCTCCAAAATGGATTATGGAGGGTTAAAACCCCTCCAAAATGGATTATGGAGGGTTAAAACCCCTCCAAAATGGATTATGGAGGGTTAAAACCCCTCCAAAATGGATTATGGAGGGTTAAAACCCCTCCAAAATGGATTATGGAGGGTTAAAACCCCTCCAAAATGGATTATGGAGGGTTAAAACCCCTCCAAAATGGATTATGGAGGGTTAAAACCCCTCCAAAATGGATTATGGAGGGTTAAAACCCCTCCAAAATGGATTATGGAGGGTTAAAACCCCTCCAAAAAGGATTATGGAGGGTTAAAACCCCTCCAAAAAGGATTATCGAGGGTTAAAACCCCTCCAGAAAGGATTATTGAGGGTTAAAACCCCTCCAAAATGGATTATATAGGGTTAAAACCCCTCCAAAATGGATTATGGAGGGTTAAAACCCCTCCAAAATGGATTATGGAGGATTAGAACCCCTCCAGAATGTATCATTGAGGGTTACAACGCCTCCAGAATGCTTTGTGGAAGGTCCACTGCCCCCAAAACAGACTTTGGAGGGTTGATACCACTGCAGAGTGGATTTTGGAGGGTTGAAACCACTCCAAAAGGAATTATGGGGTGTTACAACCTCTTCAAAACGTATTTTTGAGGGTAAATACCACTCCAGAATGAATTATGCAGGTTCAAACCCCTCCAGAATGAATCATCAAGGGCTAAAACCCCTTTCAAATGGCTTATGGAGGGTTGCACCCCCTTTAGGATGGACTATTGAGGGTCAAAACCCCTCCAGAATGGATTATAGAGGGTTAACCCCCCCAGAATGGATTATGCGGGTTTAAAAACCCTTCACAAAGAATAATCAATGCCTACAACCCCTTTGGAATGGCTTATGGAGGGTTGCACCCCTTTGGGATGGATTATTGAGGGTTAAAACCCCTCCAGAATGGACTATGGAGGGTAAAAACCCCTCCAGAATGGACTATGGAGGGTAAAAACCCCTCCAGAATGGAGTATGGAGGGTAAAAACCCCTCCATAATGGAGTATGGAGGGTTAAAACCCTCCAAAAATGGAGTATGGAGGGGAGAAACCCTCCTAGAATGTACTTTGGAGGGTTAAAACCCTCCAAGAATGTACTTTGGAGGGTTAAAACCCTCCAAGAATGTATTTTGGAGGGTCAAAAGCCTCCAATAATGTATTTTGGAGGGTTAAAACCCTCCAAGAATGTATTTTGGAGGGTTAAAAGCCTCCAAGAATGTATTTTGGAGGGTTAAAAGCCTCCAAGAATGTATTTTGGAGGGTTAAAAGCCTCCAAGAATGTATTTTGGAGGGTTAAAAGCCTCCAAGAATGTATTTTGGAGGGTTAAAGCCTCCAAGAATGTATTTTGGAGGGTTAAAACCCTCCCAGAATATATTTTGGAGGGTTAAAACCACGCTAAAATAGAGTATGGAGGGTTAAAATACCTCTAAAATGGATTTTGGAGGGTGACAACACTTCCAGAGCTTTCTTGCCCATAATGTTCCTGTATCTTTTGAGTTCCACGTCTTATTATTTGTAAGTGTTTCTATTATCATATTTCATAAACTGATATTATTATTTGGTTTTTATTTATCTTTTGCAGGATTAACCTCTGTCAGTATTAGGCAATAGAGCTGAAAACCCTGGCAGAGGGGCCTTTTTTTTAGTCCATACCACCATTCCATGATTCCATTATGATGATTTTTGTTTTGGATTAAAATTTTGTTTGATTTGGATGGTAAGAAATTCTAGGATCAAGATATCCAACATTCAATGGACAGACACATAGTGCATGGCAGGAATGACAAACAAATCTAACCAGAAATCTATGCTGCCCAACCACAGTCCACCCCAAATCTTTGTTATCCAGAATAAGGTTTATTTGAAATTTTTCAAGATACTTCATCACACTCTTTTTCTGTGGAAACAAACAGGACTTATAATTTTGATTGGCTTATGATGATCCCCACAAACTACAACACAACAAAGCCTATAAAAATCTATCCCTATTCAACTCACCAACATACCACACAGAAACACAAATATCCAAAGAAAAAACAAACAAACCTTGATGATCACCAGCACCACCAGTACTCTAGAAAAAAAAACAAAAGACAATACTTGTTTTTCTACAGATTAAAATTAAAAACAAGGAAAAATCAGTATTAAGTATTTTTTTATTCTTTTTGAAAAAGATTTGTACTTTTTCCCCCTTGTTTCCAATTGGATTCCCCCCTCCTCCCCCCTGCATTTCTTTTCTTTGAAAAAAATAAAGAATAAATAAAAAAAAATACCCAACAAACAAACAAAAAAAATGAAAAAAGAAAAAAAAAAAATTAAAGATAAATCTAAACAATAAAAGAGAGAGAGAACGGATCCAATGATTAATAAAATAATCATCATAATACTTTTCTTTTTTTCATAAAAAAAATCAAGTATCACATTTGACCTACCCTACCTACCCTACCTATATACTTTCATACAGACCGGCAGACACAGAGAA
Source organism: Puccinia polysora (assembly GCA_025617555.3). Taxonomy (NCBI): domain Eukaryota; kingdom Fungi; phylum Basidiomycota; class Pucciniomycetes; order Pucciniales; family Pucciniaceae; genus Puccinia; species Puccinia polysora. The sequence goes on from CM062625.1 coordinate 31,219,218, forward strand.
AGAGAAATTGAACTTTTAAGGTATTTTGGAATTTCTTGATAATAGACATTATGAAAAAAAAGAAAAAGATGATGATGATGATTGATGGTCTTAAACAAATGAGAATAATTTTTTTTAGATGATTGTTATATATATATGGTGTGTAAAGCGCGTCTGGGCGCCTGTCCAAGTTTGAATTGGCATGCCCCTAGCGGGACTTGGATTGGCGCCCAGGGAGCTTGATTAGGTTGGGCTTGGGGGGGTTAAATCTTTGTGCCTAATCAAGCTCCCCTTGACGCCAATCAAAGCTGGTTGCACCAAAATTGACCAGCCTCCCTCCCCCAGACTCAAGCCATTTTTTTTACAAGTATGATCATGCAATTGGCGGGTCAATGGGACCAGCTTTTATTGGCACCAAGATAAACTTGGCCAGGCGCCAGACTAATTTGGCCAGGCGCCAAGTGGACCTTGGAAAGGCGCCAAGAAGGCTTTGCCAGGCGCCAAGTTGACTTTGCTAAGCGCCATGCGGGCTATAGCAAATTTTGGAATAACTTGGCTCAGCGCCCAAACACACTTTACAGACAATATATATATAGGGCATTAATTTTCTCACACCCCCAATGCTTTATTTCATGGAATATTAAATCTACCCACTGTTGCGCGCCTCTTCTGCCACACAGACAAATACTTAATTCCCCAGTACTTTCAAGAATTTTTTTTTGAGTTCTGATGCCCCACTCCTAAATTTTGGGTTCGTAAAACCCTCAAAAAGATCTTTTTAACTTTGGAGGCATTAGGACCCCTCCAAAAATGGCATCAAAAAATTGAAAAATTCTGCAAAAACCAATTTTTCCATGGGTTTTTGGATCCTTATTTTTGCTAGTTTGATTCATTTTTTGGTATTTTCAGCTACAAAATATTTCAGGAAACATTCAAAGAGATTTCCAGTATTTTTCCAGAGTTTTTTATGTAACCTTTTAACTTAAAAAAGTCCTTCAAAAAACCAAAAATCTAAATTTCTCATTGACCATTTGCATCCTGTTATGCTCCTTGTGATTTCATTTTTTTGCTGATTCAAGCTATAAAACGTTTAAAATAACAGTCAAAGAGAAATTCAATATTTCTTTGAAATTTCTTTTATGTATTATATTAACTTTAAAAATCCTTCAAAAAAGCAAAGAACTCAAAATATTCAAGTTTCTCATTAGACCTTTGGATCCTTTTGCTTGCCTTTTTGATTTTTTTTTGGTGTTCCAAGCTGTTAGAAATCTAAAAAAACTATTAAAGAGATTTTTGATATTTATTTCAAAATTTTTGCATGTATCTTGGGCCTCCAAAAATACAATCCAATGTAAAAACACTTTGAATTCACACATCTATATCAATGTTTTTGTTTGACATCTTAAATCAAAATTTCTGCAGATATTTTTTCTACCTAAATTTAGAATAGAATCAAAAGAACCAAATGGAAAATATTTTGACTTCTTGTTAGATTTTTTACCCCTCAAATTATCAATTTGAATGAAAATAATAGCAAAGAAAGGGTGGTCTCTTTTTAATGATCCTTTTTTGATTTTTATTTTCCTGAAATAAATAATCATGATATAAAATAATTGAAGCTGCAGGTTTTAAGGGATTTTCTGAATTTTTCCAAAAGAATTTTTTGAGAATTTCTGATGCAATATTTGTGGCTCAAAAATTGTCAGCTCTCTGATAGCAGGGACCTTGCAATCCTCTAGCTAAAGAGAGTGATGGAAGATACCGGAATAATAATAATAATAGTATTTCAATGATAAACACGTGAAAAGCTCAAAAAATTAATATTTTAAGAGCTGGTGCAAGGTTTAATTGGTTTGGTTAAAAAGGTTTTTCATTATGTTATAAAAGAGGGGCCGCAGTATTATACTACTGGGGACCTTTACAGACAAACAACCTCTCTTCAAGGGGCCTCCTTAGGTAGTTTAGAAACCTTGTAATGACAATGGGTGCCTTAGAAAGGGCTTATTCCACTGATATGGACGGGAAAAACAGCACAATGGCCAGGAAAGGAAGGGAAACACTCACTTTGAGCACTTGACCACGAAAATCCTGCAATAATAGGAAGGGTTTCAGAGCAGATGGGGTAGGTTTGTTTGGCTAACTTAAATGGGTTGATTGGTTTTGAGAAATTAATAATAATAATACAGAATAATTCATAAATCACTTTCTTATATATTTATAACCACTTTACTAACAATGACACGGTGTCTTATTGATAATAATAATTCCTGGTAAACTGATGGGGAATAATAGGTCCAAAGAGGTCTGTATAAATACCTTTTTGGGGTGACTATGAGCTTCTCAGGGCGCGTAGAGAGGGTTCTTCTCTTGGGCTGAGGCTTGCAAGCCAGCCAGGGAAAGATTAGCACGTGTACTTGGTTCTGTCAATCAGCCAACATCATATCTGCTGGATATCTGTGCTATTTTAGACACAGAATCTGTTAATCTGTTATGGTGTAAATGTGATCATTCTGTACGCATCCTTCATTTGTACTATTGATATTATTTGAAAGTGGACAGATGTGGATTTTTACTGATTATCCATCATCTGCTGAACACCTAAGTAATTTTTAATAATTTTTATGGCGACCTCTAGTATTGTTTTGTGGTCTTTGAAGATCAGGATAAGTGATTTACGTGGTAATCCTCAATATTTGGTTTATCATTAAAAATCCTTAAACTTAGTTTCTTATTAATTTTATTCAAGTTTTATAGTTTTTATACTATTGCTAATGCATATTTTAGGTTATTAAATATGTCAGATAACCCTAACTAGGTTTTAGCTACCTTGAGCCGTACCTGGTTGTCAGGTTTGTCACAACTGATCCAGGCAGGGGGATCAGTCAATTCAGATGCGCGCGGGGTAGGATCCGCTGCGTGCGTGGCAAAATTAGCTGCGCGCGTGACCTCTGTACGCGGGAATTTGTAGCTAAGATTACTTAGGATTGTGTAAGGATGCAGGGATGTGCGCAGGAATTGTGACATAACACATTTACGTGTGTAACTCACATAATATACACATCACTCCAATTATGAGTGAAATTTAGTTGTAAAACTTATACGTGAAAATACACACAAAATATTGAAATGGCCAAAAGGTGCCATATTGGTGTTGTGGCTTTTGGTCCCTTTTTTTATTAATTATTCAAAAATAGAAGGAGTTGGATTTCCAGGGTGGGATCAGTGAGTGGCCTTACCTAACTTTGGGTGAGAAATCCATTTCTGCAATAATATGTGTGGATTCCTCAATCCTTCTTTAGTTAATTTTAATTTTCTTATTTAATTTTTTTTATCATATTTCTTCTGCTACTTTAAAAGGTTGTTCTGTACATAGTAGCAAGCTGACAAAAATCAAATCATAAATGCATCATATTAGACACCTCTTGGGTTCTGGAACTCCTCTTTGAGCCCTTTCAAATGCATATATTCAATATTACTGAAAATTCTTTCCAGGAGCCTGCACCCATCTTGGAGGACTTCAATTATCATTGAAACCACCCCCTTGACCTCTTCAACCCTCCCATCAGCCCTCACCACACCATCCCACTACCATAACACAACACACCACACCATATGGTGTATCAAGACCATCTGGGTGTTGTTTAAATTTATTCAAAAAATGTGTAAAGTGTGCATGGCGCTTTGTAAAGTTGAATTGGCCCCACAAAAATTCTTTTGGGCGCCCGTTCAAGCACCTGTTGGTACACAGCCAAACTAATTTGGGGCGTTTTAAAGGCGCACTTGGCACCAATCAAAGCTGGTCGCAATGACCAAAAAACTCATTTTTATTTTTATAGTGTAATCTCAAAAATTGGGATCAAATGATTTTCTATTTATTATTTTATATTTTAAAGTTGTGTATGTACATAATACAAAATTTGAAGCAATGAAAAAAAAATAAAAAAATAAAAAAAACTCAAAAAAGATAAAAAAATAAAATAAAATAAATCAATCAAAGTTAAAAAAAAAATGAAGGATTTGCCTAGAGAGGGCCTGTAATAGGCTGCATCTCAAGGCAATTTTGATAAAAAATCTTGAAATGAGAAAAGAAATTTTCACTCTTTTCTTGGGTTAAAGCCTCACAAATCCCTGCGTTGATTTGCTGAACAAGTTCTGCTCAACCTTTGGGTGCCTTTCCTTGGACGTATGCCTTGATAGAGTGGAAGGAATACTTGATGAGATTCAGAAAAGGGGAATAGGGGGGAAGAAATTTAATTTCAATTGATTTTGAATTGCTGAAATTGGCTCAAACATCTTCAAGTTGTTCACCACAATGGATAGGGGAATTATCCATGATAATGATTGATTCTTGAGGGAGGCGTGAGGCAAGAGAGGAAAGGAAAATGCAGAAGTCATCACTGCATACCCCCTTTGCCTTGGTACCATCTGCCTTGAGAAGCTTGTGGTAAAGAAACCCACCACTGAGAGGGAACCTATCAAGGTAACCTGCTTGAGTTTTGCCACTAGGCTCAAGACAGCAGGTAAACCTTGAATATCAAAAAATGAAATCAAAGGAGGTAGATTGAAAGAAATAAAAAATAAAAATAAGAAAATAACAAAGCACCTGAGGGAGAATAACCATTGGGCCTGCTTGAATTTAAATCAAAACCTGCCTCATTGACATAAACAACCTTGCGTTCAAGATCCGTTCCACAACAACCAACATAGTTTGCCCCATGCTCCAGCAGGTCACATTGATTCCATGAAGCAGGGATATTGGTCACCTGCTTCCAGGTGATATAAATTTCCTTGAGAAGATTACTGATGGCTTGAGTTTTGACTTGAATTTCATGCTCCTTCTTGAGGAATTCCCCCATTTCCTTGAGATTTGCCATTGATTTCTGATTGATAAATTTTAACAGTTCTGTTAATGAATCATTGGCAAATTTTGAGGGTTTTTGTTTGTTTTTTTGATGTATGTTGGATCCTCCTTGATGATTTTTCAAACCTGTCAACGTGATACATCAAACGTTGAAACTACCTCTTTTTGAGTCATCCCTTTATCCATGAAGTTTGTTTGGATAAGGTAACATACTTCTGGCTTGATGATTGCATTTGGTTTTTGAAATTTATGAGTGAGTTGTTCATTTTGGATGGTTCTTTTTTGGTTGCGTTTCTGATGTGCCTTGAAGATTTGGTCATTCCAAAAGTTCCAAAAATTAAATTTTTCCAGTTGGAAAGCAAGATCTTAGGCTTTGGTCTTGCTTGCTTCAAGTTTGAGGGTTACTGGATTGATGGTGGTTTCTTGGGCTATCTAGCAAAAAAAATAAGACCACTTTAAAAAAAGAATCAAATGAAAATAATTTATGCATTCAAATCCAAAAAAAGCACTTACCTTTTACAAAAGTATGGATGGGTAATGGTTGTTGAAGAGAGGAAGCTGGTTGGTGTGGAAATAAGAAGAGGAATTCTGCAATAATGGTTCCTAAGTTTGGAATTTATTGATCCCTTGCGTCTGTAAACCCTGAGCGCAACTGTTCACCCTACGACTGAGAGATAGAGAATAAGAGAGATGAGTGCAAAGAGCCTTGCAACCTGATGTGATGATCTCATGATATCCCCCCATGCCATCTGGTTTGAGGGTGCGGTTTAAGTAGCCTTCCCCTAAACCCTAACCTAACTACAACTGCAAGTCAAAAAGAATAATGAAGTACATCCCCTAAGTACAGAAACCTAGCCCAAACTCCATCCTTCCATGCCAATCACATGTTCCATATCCCATCCATATTTCCTGCCTGCCATTATGTCCACCCGGTTTTTCCTTCTCATGACGCGGCCCTTGTGCCACACCCAACTCAGAGCCCCCTGCGCATGTCTGCATCCGCCCAATGCACCATTCCATATATCCAAGGTACATCCGCGTGATCCGCATCTCCAGATGCCAAGCCCAATTTGACTGCTGCTGAGCACGCAGCACCCTTGCTGCAGCAAAGGAGCACCCATTGTTGAGCAAGCTGCCACTGATGAGCGCGCTCCTACTGCTGCGCGCGCAGGGGGCAGCCCATTCCAAATTGCGTCTATAAAAGACCCCCATATCCCCCCCAACATGAGTTCTGTCCCCAGAGATCCAGCACTATCTCACCTACCCACCAGTTATCCCATCCCCTCACCGCACCACTACACCATCCCAATGAAACACCCACCACATCCTATTCCTCAACATGTCCTGCAAATTCTGCAGTTGGAACAGCCTCACCTGCTGCATCCTTCTGGGTTTTTGTGCCTGCTTTTCATGCCAAGCCGGCCACTGTTGCTGCTCCTTGTCCAATGGTATGCCCTGAAACTTTCCAGGCAAGAGGACACAACCCTACTTGTTTGTGGTCTCAAGCAAAGAGGAAATCTCAACCAATGAATGGACCCTGCCTGGCTAACCACACGCTCCTCCACACCTTTGTTCACGCAAAAGCCATTACTTGGGCTTTTCATTCTGTCGGGCTGGAACACTGCGGCGCAAGGACTCCCCAATTTTGCGGCTTATTGGAACACCGCTCTCAAGTGGGCCGCACGGGTGCAGATCCACAGATCTTCAACCAACCAACGGCGCCTCCTTCACCACCACTGTGTCCTGCCACTACTCCGCAACCTGCTCCTCTGAAACCTACTCCACCGCCGCCATCTCCATCACTGGCTCCCAGGTTGTCACTGGAATCAACGCGCGCACCAACTCCTGTGGTGATTGAGTTGTTTCCAAAACCCACGGCCACTCCTACTCCTGCACAAATCCCCTCACCCACTCCTTCTGTAACTCCTCTTGTTTCTACTCCCAAGATTTTGAAGATCTCTCTTATTCCAGAACTTCAACTTGCAAGGTTTGATGCAATTGTGAACAACGCGGAAACACTACTCCAATGCTTCCTAGTGGTTCCCCACACTGTAAGACTAAAACCAGTGCTAGGTGGCAGTTCTGTGGAGGGGAAAGGTTCTGTTTAGGCTGCCATCCTGAGTGCTACAAAATATTTAAATCTAACCAAGATCAAGGTCCAGAACCTGGTAAATGAGGAATTAAGTAGTAGAGGATAAAGATGATAGTAGTTTGGTAGCAATGGAACATCACTATCTGAGCCAAGATTATGTGGGAAAAAGCTTGCACAAAAGAAGCTCAAGTTTGTTTAAATTTTAAAGAAAAAAGCTGTTGTAAGTAAACAATGCCCACAAGCAAATAACTCTGGTCATCAGCAGAAGATTGGGGATGATCAACTCAAACCCAACCAACCTCCAGGTTCTCAATGAACCTGCTCAACTCTCCGCAATCAAGCACTTGAAGGGTACCAGATAACTGAGGGTGGCTGTACAAGACAAAGCACTATGTTTAAGAAGCTCTAAAAGCAAACAGTAACTGATTTGAAGCAAGGATAACCTCAACACTTCTCAAGGAACTCAAGAGTAGGCTGGCAGAATGCAACTCTAAAAAAAAAGGGGAGGTATAACACTCCAGGTCTTAAGCTTAATAAGACCTCTTCAATCAATTATGATTGGCTCCAGAAAGATGATCAAGGAGGGATCAAGACCAGTATGGTCAGAGAAAGGGATCAAGGAGTGGTATAACACACTCAAGAATTCCAACAGAGAGAATTCTCTTCAACCAGCAAGGCTATTGGTTGGTGATAAGGATCAGGCCACAGAGGGGCAAAGACTCAGGATCAATGGATCAGGGGGCAATCAAAGATATACCCAGGATGAGGATCAGGATTCAATTTCAATGATAAAGGGGGGACATATGCACACCCTCCCCTATGGATTTTTGGAAATGGTAGGAGAGAGACCCTCCTTTTATGGGCCATTGTTCCCTATAGACTATGTACAGGTGATAGCACACATAGAGCGGAAAAGAAACACAATTTGAATTTTTTTTTTTTTTTTTTAACGGAAATGAGAAAAAAGACAAAAAGACAAACTGATGAGAAAACAAACAAAAAAAAATAATTGAAATAAAAAAAAAACTGGAGTGAGCAGGAATGGAACGGTCACCAGCCCATGCCAATGATGGTCATGGGCAGGAGACCCGCGGGTGAAACACCACGCAGACAGGCTGATGGGCCCGTGCAACAGGAAGGCAACAGAAAAGCCGCGTGGGAGAACAGTGCGCTGGAGGTGGATTGAAGGATGAGTTGAAAGGGATCAATCCTTGGGAGGTTTGATGAGGATGGTCTGGATCAATCGTGGTCAACTTGAGCAATGATTGGGTTTGAATCAAGAGGGGTTGAGATCAAGTTAGGGGGAGGAGGAGGTGTTGAGATCAATGGATAGGTTAGGATGATGGTTGAAGATGGTAGGATTGAGATGATGAATATGGTTGATGAAGGAATTGGAACTGTTGGAGTGATGACTATTGTGAGAACTGGGACTAGTACTAGGATGAGCCCTGAGGTGATGATTGGTTGACTGTAGTTCTACCAGTCAACAAGATGATCTTGGGTTGATGAGGGAGGATGATGGGGTGTGATGATGATGGAGATTATGAGGTGAGGAGTGAATAGGATGATCCAAGTGAGAGTGGTGAGGATCCAGAGGATGAAGATGGTTGTTGGTGTTGTTGGTGTTGATAGGGCTGTTGGTGTTATGGATGATGAGGGATGATGGGTTGATAGGATGAGAGGATGACGGTGTCAGATAGAAGCCCGCAAGCCAAGCTGGTCTTCATCCACACCTTTTCCAAAAAGGGTAAATAGCAGCGCGAAGCAAGGGCAAATTGAACATAGGACTGGGTTCTAGGCACCCAAGAGATCTTCCTATACAACTAGGAGAAGAGAAGGCTGGGAACTGGGAACTAAACTGAGAAGTCATTCCAATTTTTTTTTTTTTATTTTCATTTTTATTTTTATTTTTTTATTTTTTTTTGGATCTAAATGGAGGCTATAGAAAAGTTCATAAAAATATTACTTTTCACGTACTGGTCCACAGGTGTCCCAGATTTGGCACCACATCTCTCCCCAACTGCAAGACTGTCCCTAGTCTGCATCTGAGTATCTTTGATGATATATATAAAATAAGAAACTGAGGAATTGAAACAGAAAAAAAACCATTGATCTTGAGGGTGATTGAAAAGGAAGATTGATCAATCCAAAGAAAAGTTCCTGGAAGTGGCTGAGATAAAAGAATGAAGAAGGCATCCCAGGTGCTCACATACGTGGCATACAGTAGAGTTTCACAACAAAATGCAGCAGATGACCCCTGATGGTGCGCAATTGGGAGGACTTACTTCTGGAACAAGTTGCCTCTAAAACAATGCAATTTCTAGACCTGATCAGCAGAGAACCTTCTGGCCATCTGAGTACCATCTAGCTCCTCCAAAACATATGATCCACCTCTGACTTGACGGACCACTCAATAAGGATGATTGCAGCAGTCAGAGAAAAGCTTTCCCCACTGAGTTTCCAAGGATTGATTATAAGCTAAGACTAGATCTCCAGTATTCAAGGGATCCCTGATTTGATTGGAGTGCTTATCCTTGCAATACTGGAATGATTTTTCTCTTTACTCCATCATCTTCTGATAAGCTCTGTCACAAACATCTTCACTTTGATCCAGTTTCTTGGATATGGCAACTGATAGATCAGTGGTGGAAGAAACCTTTTCCCAAGAAATACCTATAAAGATTCCATTTCCAGATCAAGAGGAAGGACAGCCCTTTTTCCAAAGATAATTTCATAAGGTGAATAGCCAGTGGTTTTTTTAGTTGAAATTTGATTGGAGAAGAGGACCAGAGGAAGAAATTTGCAACAATTCTTTCCACTTTCACCAGCCAGCTTGAAAAGGGAAGCCTTCAAAGGAGCATGGTCTCTTTTGACCATGCCTTGACCTTCAGGATAATAAGGAGTGGTCACCCTATGTTGACCAGGAAGAAATTGGATTATTTCAGCCAGTTTGCTGCCAAACTCAGAGCCACCATCAGTTGAACAAGATCAAGCCAAGCCATAACGCATTGTCCAAGTCTCATAGAGGAAGGCTGCTACTGATTCAGAGCTGAGGTTCTTAAGGAATTTTGCATCAACCCATCCAGAAAAATCATCTCTAGACAAGATGAGGTACTTAGCTCCACCAGCCTTAACATCCATAGCAATCCTTCCAAAGACAGTGGACTCTCCAGTGGGATAACAAATTTCTGCTGGGCGCCTAAGATCAGGTTTCTGATATACTTCACAACTCTTGCACCATTGAGAGACTGATTTGTTCAAGGATGGCCACCAGAATTGTTTGTATATTTGACAATAAGTTTTGGTTTCCCCACGATGACCAAGGCCTTCATGGAGACTTTCTAGGATCAAATCCTGTTTAGAAGGGATGGTGACAACAATAAGAGCACAAGGGTTGCCTCTTTTCATAAGCCTAGTACCTTGTACAAAGAAATTGGAGGACTTCCTTTGGAGTGATCAAAAATCTTTAGCAGAGAGATCAGGAGGCTTTTGGAGAGTGGAGAGATACTGCTCTAATTTAAGCTAGAAGCCTTTTTGGAAGCCAGAAAAATCTTGATAGTAAAAGGTGAAGACAGGACAAATTCAGGGTTCCTCCTCATCAAAATGCACTCCAACATCCAATTCTTCATCTCCAAGAGGGCTTTGAGATAAACCATCAGGCATGGTGAAAGATTTTCCAGGCATTGGAACAATATCAAAAAAGAAAAACTGGATGAAAGCCACCCAACAAGTCATTGGAGCGTTTGGGAGACTGGGGGCATTGATAATTTTGATAATGGATTGTGAATCAACTTGTAACTCAAAGTTTTGACCCCAGAGAACAGTTTGGAGCTTCTTCAACATTTGGGCCACACCACAAAGTTCCAGTTTTGGCTGGGAGTACCTGGATTCCACCTCTGAAAAAAGAAGAGATTCATACAGAGCAGGACAATCCAAACCATTTTCATCTTCCTGAGTAAGGACAGCCCCAACAGATTGATAACTAGAGTCCACAGCCAGCTTGATCTTGCCAGCCCTAGGTCCATAAGTGATCTTCTTCAAGACAATGTCTTTTCCAACAATTGTTTTGAGCATCTGAAATGATTGTTCACAAGCTTGGGTCCAAAACCATTCAGCATCCTTCCTGGTTAAGCGATGCAAGGGAATGCAAATTTTGGATAAAGAAGGGGTAAAGATCCAAACATAGATTAAAACACCTAAGAAACCTCTGACTTCAGTTGGATTGATGGGATTAGGCCAAGAGAGAATTTTTTTGACTTTGGAGGGAGCCATCCTTCTTCCTTCCTTGCAGACCACATGACCCACAATTTCCAAAGCAGGGACACAGGCAGCCAATTTGGATCCAGAGACAGTGAGACCAGACTCCTCAATTAAAAACAGGATCTTTTCCAGAGTGTTTGCATATTCCCAGATACATTGATGGATTCCTGAATGCCAGGGTAAGAGCTCATTATTATAATCAGAAACTGGACCTTTAATCCCACCATTTTCAATAAAGATACCAGCATGATCAGGGATTTCATCCTGGAGGATCCAAACCATCTGAGCCTGATAGACTGCGACCAAATTGGTGGCACCTTGAGGTAATTGAGTAAGTTGGAAATGACCAAGAGGAGTATCAAAAGTAGTGAGAGGACAAGGAATTGGATGTAAGGATTGTTTGTCATAGCCACCCATAATGTCACCTAGACCACAGCAAGCTCTCCCAGAGAAGGATTTAACAAATTCTTCAGTAGCAGGGGGAATACCAGAGTCTTTAATAGTAACCTTATTTAGAGGCTGGAGATCATGAACTATTCTAAGTTTACCATTACTCTTGAGAACACAGAAAACAGGACTGGAATAGCTAGAAGTTGATTTTTTTGTATAAACCGGTTTGGACTTGTTTGCGGACCAACTTGATGAATTTGTCAACTTTAGAAGCAGGGATTGGGATATTCTTCTTTTTCCAGGAAACATGTTCTACTACAGGGATAATGTAAGGGAGGCCATAGGATTCTTTCAAGAGACCTCTCTGTTCTTCACAGGAAGAAATAGAGTTTTCCCTAAGGGCTAAGACATTTTTGATCAAATTCAACTCATCAGGAAGAAGTCATCCATCTGGACCAAAGTTGACCAATTTCAGACATTCTTCAGTGACACAACCAGAGGGGATGAATGGACCAGTAAGAGATTGAGGTAAAACACAGTAAGGATTGCGGGATAGAGGGGGGCACATAAGAGGTGGGTTGAGGTTGAGAGGCATTGGTTGGTTGACTGGTTGAACCTTCTTTGCAACTGGTTTATACTTGGTGGCAAAAGAGAGGAATCCTTTCTTCCTCCAAGCATTGACCAGTGAGACCTGACTACAAAAACTGAGGCCAAGTTCCAACATCTTCCAATTTCAATGTTCCTCCTTGTCCTTGAAAGGCACCTTTTCCATAAAAGAGGATCCAAAACCTAACACATTGCTAAAATGTGTGGCACAGGGTAGAGTTTTGAAAATGACAGTAGTAGAGGCCCCTGATGGTGCACAATTGGGAGGACTTACTTCTACCCCACATTGCCTCCACTTAAGACCATACTCTTTCATACCAAAACCACCAAGAAAAGAATCAAGATTGGGATCTAGTTTAGAATAATTGCGGAGATTCAAAACCGGAGTAGAGGATAATTGATCAGGCTGAAGGGAAAAAGGAAAAGAAGATAAAACAGACCTGGGGAGAGAAGAAATTTTTTTGGAATTTTCAGATTTTTTATGTTTTTGAATGTTGATCTTATTTGGATGAGGAAGAGATGATGAGGAAAACAAAAAATATGCCTCTGAGGTTGAAGTTGATCCATAAGTTGAAGTCTGAGGCTGAGAGGAACTACAACTATCAGTAGGATCAACTAATCCGATAAAAAATGAGGCTGAGAGGAATGAGAGTTATCCTTCTGCTTTCCCTTTAGAACTGTTTTGGGAGAACGACCATGAAAATCTTGTTCCTAACAACCAGAATCCAAGGAACAAAGCGGAACTTCAATTTTTCTCCCATCAGCATCAGGGAGAAGGATTCTCTCCCCAACTTGATCAGAAAAAATCAGGGTATCACCAAAATCCATTAAGAACAGTCAGCCCAAGATCATTGGAAATTCCAAACAAGTTATCCAGAAGTGACAAGTTCCAACAATACTTCAATCCATTCAAACAGGAACGTCCTCAGCAATACCAACCAGTTCACATGAATGATTCCCTATACCTTAAAACGCAGAAGTAAAACTGACCCTTGGGATAAGCTTGAGTTTGCAGGCCATAGCATCTGAGATTAAGTTGAGCTGAGAACCCAAATCCACAAGAAGAGAAACTGTTTTATCCAATTTGCCAAGATAGTAGGGAAGAAATCCAAGAGGGCAGGAATACAGATTGGCATCTGAAGGGGGATCTGTTCCACCAGAGTCCTCCATCAAAGTGCCAGAAGAGAACTTCAATTCTTCCAGACCAATTTCCACACGTTGATGAGAAAACAATTTCTTCATGCCTTCAGCCACAGATGGAGAGATAGACAGCAGTTCAGCCACAGACAGATCAGGGATTTTGAGATAAGAAATTTTCTTTAATACTCCTTCCACACATTAGGGTAGTCCTTGGAAATGCCCCTCTCAAACCAAAATTTGGGCTGGGTGGAGGGAGGAAGATCAGGTGAGGCAGGTACTGGAAGAGGATCAGACGATTGAGGGGGTTGACCAGATTCAAGGGTACAAAAAGGATCAGAGTGGTCCTGGAAAATTTGCATGAGTTTTCCCCTTTCTACTTCTATGTCTTCCACATAAGAGGAAGGAGGCTCAGGCAAAGATCAACGTTTGACAGGTTTTCAAAGGATTGAAGATGGAACAGGAGGAGACTTGTGAGGTTTGGGTTCCTCATGGCGTTTCCTAGCCGGATCAGATTGATAAGCACCAGAGAAGCTAGAAGAAATGATAGCTGGAGGATACCAAGGTTGAAGAGTGCCACAGGATGATTGAAAATCCAAGGATACCAGAGATGTCTTCTTGGGTGTTGGTGGTCGGTAAGAAGCCACCACATGACAGATTGGACAAGATGAGTCAAAAGGGATCAAAGCACTATTAGGAAGAAAGAAATTATTTCCCTTCTGCTCTACCAATTTCTCCTCCTTGTCCTGTTGGAGTTCAGGACATCTACCAGTACCATGGCCTTCTCTATGACAGGAATAGCAGACTAAGGTGGATTTAGGAACAGAATTAGCAGGTTTAGGGGTAGCTAAAGAGTATATTTTCTGATCTATTTTATTGTAAAAGGCCTGAAGTAGCTGAGTCATCACATCTATGTCAGCAGTATCCTTATTGGCCTGAGGGCTTGATTTAGGTCTGCAATTTGCCTCCATCTTATTCATGATTTTGTTGGATTCTTGGAAGGAAGGAGCATGGAATGGTTCAGTGATCCTGGGCTTTTGAAAAGTTAAAGCAGTTTGACCTTTCATGACTTTGTCCACCACATTCCTAAGGACCAGAAAGACAGGGAGTTTAAATCAATTGTCCCTAGTAGTGATCATGGATCCAGACTTGACCAATTCATCCCTAATCCTTTCCTGTACTCCTGGAAAAAAAGATTGGAAAAATTAAACTTGAATTTTGGCCAAAGTGTCAATGTGTTCATTCCTGATAAGATAAGACTGAAAAGGATCCAGAGACTTTCTGAAAGACTGATAATCAGAGGCTGAGGAGACACCACCATTGGAGATCCATTGAGAAACCAGAGCATCCAAGTCCTGTAAGGTAAACCTAGCCACATCTATTTTCCCCCAATAAGCCAACATAGCATCCTTCAAGAGCCTCCAGTTATGAGTTTTCAATCCATCAAACAATTTGCCCACTTCCATAACTTCATCAGAGGAGATAAAAAATTGTAACTGATAGGCCATATCATGTTCACTTGCACCATCCACTTCAGCAGCCATTTCATAGGAGTCCAAAAATTTGTCCACATTTGTTCCATTGAAGCCTAGGTTCGTGTTCTGGGGTTTGATTTTGACCATCTTGGCCCAAACAGTGGTGGAGGGAACAGATTCCATTTTGAAGACAGAGTTCTTAAGGGGATCCAAAAAGCAGAGTTCCAAGGTGGCTCACAAGCGTGGCAAGGGTAGAGTTTCACAAAAAAAACAAGAATCCTGCCCAGATGGTGCACAATTGGGAGGACTTACTTCTGGAAAAAGTTGCCTCCACAGATCAGATCTGGATGATGATAGAAAAAAAAAAGAAAAGAAAAGGATTGGATTGGATTTCAGAGTTGATTCTTCAAGTTGGGACTGTAAATCCCAAGGCTGCTGGTTTAATCCTGGCCCAGGGGACCAAATGTAAGACTCAAAACGGTGCTAGGCCATGGCAGTTCTGTGGAGGGGAAAGGTGCTGTTAAGGCTGCTCTCCTGGGTGGTACAAAAATATTTAAATGTAACCAAGATGAAGGTCCAGAACCTGGTAAATGAGGAATCAAGTAGTAGAGGATAAAGATGATAGTAGTTTGGTAGCAATGGAACAGCACTATCTGAGCCAAGATTATGTGGGAAAAAACTTGGACAAAAGAAGGTAAAGTTTGTTTAAAGTTCAAAGAAAAAAGCTGTTGTACAACCAGCAAGGCTATTGGTTGGTGATAAGGATCAGGCCACAGAGGGGCAAAGACTCAGGATCAATGGATCAGGGGGCAATCAAAGATATACCCAGGATGAGGATTAGGATTCAACTTCAATAATAATGGGAGGAAATATGCACACCCTCCCATATGGATGTTTGGAAAAGGTAGGGGAGAGCCCCTCCTTTTATGGGTCATGGTTCCCTATAGACTATGTACAGGTGATAACACAAAAAGAGCAGAAAAGAAACACAATTTGATTTTTTTTTCTTTTTAAATGGACGTGAGAAAAAAGACAAGAAGAGAAACTGATGAGAAACAAACAAAAAAAAATAATTGAAATAAAAAAAAATCTGGAGTGAGCAGGAATGGAATGGTCACCAGCCCATGCCAATAATGGTCATGCGCAGGAGACCCGCGGATGAGAAACCATGCAGACATGCTGACGGGCCCCTGCAACAGTAGAGACCCGCATGGGAAACAGACAAGCCATGCGGGAGACCAGTGAGCTGGAGGTGGATTGAAGGATGAGTTGAAAGGGATTGATGCTTGGGAGGTTTGATGAGGATGGTCTGGATCAATTTTGGTCAACTTGAGCAATGATTGAGTTCCAATCAAGAGGGGTTGAGATCAAGTCAGGGGGAGGAGGAGGTGTTGAGATTGATGGATAGGTTAGGACAATTGTTGAAGATGGTAGGCTTGAGATGATGAAGATGGTCAATGAAGGCATTGGAACTTTTGGAGTGATGACTATTGTGAGAACTGGGACTAGTACTAGGATGAGCCCTGAGGTGATGATTGGTTGACTGTAGTTCTACCAGTCAACAAGATGATCTTGGGTCAATGAGGGAGGATGATGGGGTGTGATGATGATTGAGATGATGAGGTGAGGAGTGAATAGGATGATCCAAGTGATAGTGGTGAGGATCAAGATGATGAAGATGGTTGTTGATGTTGTTGGTGTTGATAGGGCTGTTGGTGTTATGGATGATGAGGGATGATGGGTTGATAGGATGAGAGGATGACGGTGTCAGATAGAAGCCCGCAAGCCAAGCCGGTCTTCATCCCCGTGTTTGCCAAAAAGGGTAAATAGCAGCGCAAAGAAAGGGCAAATTGAACATAGGACTGGGCGCTAGGCACCCAAGAGATCTTCCTAGAACACTAGGAGAAGGGAAGGCTGGGAACTGGGAACTAAACTGAGAAGTCATTCCAAAAAAAGTTTTTTTTTTTTTTTTTTTTTTTTTTTATTTTATTTTTATTTTTATTTTATTTATTTTTACTTTTTTTTGGATCTAAATGGAGGCTATAGAAAAGTTCATAAAAATTTTACTTTTCCGTACTGGTCCACAGGTGTCCCAGATTGGGCACCACAACGCTCATACTACTGGTGCGCAATGCAAAATCCTAGCAGATTTCCAAAACCTAGCTGTGGCAGCTAGGGCGGATGCAGAGGAGATGATGAGGACTTGTCCAATGTAGAAGAATCACCCCCCCTCTTGTTTTTTTCCATTTTTTATCTATTCCTGTGCCCATCTTGCAAAGAAAATAGATTTTTGCCACGCCAACCTAAGTAGCCTTTGAGCTTGTGAGAACCTTGAGAGAAATAAAAAACCGTGCTTTGAGAGCAATCCTCAAGAGTGAGAAAAATCCGCCAAATGAGAGTATCCACTGAAGGTACCTGGACCACCCCAGACAAACTGCCTCACAGTTCCCTGTGCCCATAGAAAGAACAGAGAGATCACAAAGAAACCTGCCACGCATGCATATCCTTGAGAGAGAGGAAGAGAAAAAATTATCCACCCCAACCCATCTACACCTTCAGTCTATAAGATAACCAAAGAAAACCTGAAAAGAGATTTTTTTTTGAGCACAAACCTGTTGCCAATCCTGTGCCTTGCTCTTCAACCCACATCCATTCCGCGCCACACACTTTCCTAGTTCCTTGCATAATCCGTTGGAAATTGTTCTTGCATTTGAATTTCCAGAATGCGTGGCTTTTCCTTGCGTCCATGGACCCAGCTTTGTGCCCTTCCCATACCTAAAAGAAACTCATAACGTAGCAAGTATTAATCATAAAAAGCCAATCCAGAGAGAAGGAAATAAGAAAACAAACATTCTAGGGTGTCTAGTTGTTCCGGCAGTGAACCGGCTAGAGCACCCCTCACCAAATCCAATCATATTCCCTATTTACCCATTGTTCCCCCCCACCTTTGCTGCTCTCCCAGAGGTCTGAAGTTGTTCAATTGGCAGGAAGCAAACCGCAGGCGCAGGCTTGTCCTTGGACAAAGGATCCGCGTTGTCATCCCCCTTGCTATCTGAACCAGCCGTCTCATCAAATGAATTTGAGCCCCACACAAAGAATTGTTTCACGTGCAAAGCTGCAGCCTTCCATTTGAGCAGAGTTCCATCAAATTCCTCCAACTGGTAACTTCCTCCAGTGAACTTGGATGTTACCCAGAAAGGAGCATTCCATTGATTTCCAAACAATTTCCCCCATTGAGTTTACAGGCTCTGGTGTTAAAGCAGAACCAAGTCCCCCTTCCACAAAAATTACTGGAGTTTGTGCGCGCAGTGATTGTCCCATTAGCAGATGGACTTTGTGCTGGTTGCCTCCAGCCTTCCAGCCACTTTCTCCAACATCTTGTCCCATTTCAGGAGCTTCATGGCACTGGCCTTGACTAGATCTGCGGCCGTCTTAACCTTCCACCAATCAATACCCAGTAAGCTTTCCAGCTCAATTTCAATCAGCATCACAGGCTGCCGCCCAAATAGCAGCTTTTACGGCAAATAAATCTTCAATCTCTCATCCATAATCTGCTCCAACCGCCTCACCTATCCCAAAAACTTCAGAAGATATTCACTAGGATCCTGCAATCAAGGGATTGCTTGCAGTGGTCCATTCAGATCCTGAAGCATTGCTTTGTTTGGGGGATGGAACTTCTGAAAAAACGGCTTATACTTCCAAACATTGCACCACGCCATCCATAAGCATCTGTTACCATAAATCCTAGTCAAAACCAAAACGCAGCTTTTGCCTTTGCTCAAAAGCGTGGCACAATGATAGTATTTTTGAAAAGTACCTCCTGGCGATGCATACTGAGGAAGGGGACTTACTTCCAGCACCCGCGCGTCACGTGCTTCTTCCCTACTTCCAACCTGCTCCTTGCTAGTTGACCGCCCACACTAAACTGGAGCTTGCCCTGTGTCGTAAACATGGCGGAATATTCAAAATTCACCTCCGGCCTACCCTTGCAAATCAACTCCGTTCCGCGGTCCTCCTGCTCTCCTCTTGCCAAATGCCGCGTCCACTTCCCCAACCCTTGATTGCAGATTGTGGTTTTGAATTGCCCGCTGGAAAAATCTTCCACTGTCAACGCTTCTGTCCCTTCCTCTTGATAAAATGTCATTTGCTCTTGGAACCCAAACATGAATGGCCACCCTGAAATAGCCTCCCCCCAATCAACCAATGGAAAAGAAAGTGGCTTACAGACCCTTGCAACCTCTTCCTCTTCCTCCTCCACAACCCCATTGTCACACAACCACCCCACGTACTATAGGGCAATTCTTAGATGATCGTGAGCGCAAAGGAATGCTGAGTGCGAGGGCAAGTGCAAGTAGCAAGACTCAGCTGCAAAGTGCAAACTTGGTTATGCCACTCAACAAACGGCAAGAGGAATGGAATGTGTTCCAAGGAAGGAAACTCAACCTGAGTCCAATGTGATAAATAGGTTGTAGAAAAATGCGAGAACTTATGAAATTAACTAACTGAGGAGAAAATCATCAGGCAAGGGGATAGCCCTTATAAGGTAATCCAAAGTGACTAGATACAACCTGGTGATGAGCTAACTACAGTTGAAGCGGGGAGGCAATGAATAACAGGAACGGGATAGGAAATGAAGCAGTAGTACATCTCCAAGGTCATAGCGTAAGTGCAAAACAATAGAATCTGAGCGTACAACTGCATGATGAATTGGGACAGGAGCGAATGACGTTTGAAGGTAATGCAAATGAGAAGTAATAGTGTATGTAGGGTAAGGACTAGTTTGATTGCAAAATGTACGGTAGTGATGGCTTAGTTAGACGTAGATGCAAACTAACAAACAATGCGTGACCAAAGATGGAAGTCCAAGGCTGTTGATTGGCCAGGGAAGGAGATTGTATCTCATAATGGATGGCCAACCGGTATGGAGTTAGCCGCAAAGTTTGCAAGTAGATACTGAGTTGGTCACCAAGATTGGAAGGTCAACGCAAGCCAGAGGAAGTAGCGGATTTCACCATTGATGTTGTGCTTTATTTGTGTCACGCTTTTAGACTGAGGTAGATGGTACTGAGGAGAGGATATGTTGAAGTGATGAAGACAATAATTCCTAAGTGCGAAGCGTGACAGTTGCCCAGGTATAAAGACGCAAGCTCCTGCAAGCGCTCAGATAAATTTTCCCATTGATTTCAAGTTGTTAATAATTACTGTATACCCTTTACACATTATTTAATTTGTTACTTGATAGATTTATAATTTATATAAAATGTCGTCATTGTTGTCCCGCTGTTGCCAAAATTGTATTTGTTGAAACAAGTGTTAAGTTTAGAATTCAATTTCTTATGACTAAAAACCAGCAGACTTTAGAAAGAAGTTAGAGACATGAAGGCTTAGGTCAAAAATAATAGAAAAAGAAAATAAGAGTAAAAGAAACACCAACAGGTTGGACTATGTTAAGTTGAGAAGAAGAGATGAGAACGGAAAGAGTAGATGAGGCACGTGGAGACAGGATGAAGGCTATAATCCACCATGCTATTTTGTTAGAGTTTGCCCTAGCTTATTAATCTTTGGAAAGTGAATTCTTACCAGGCAGACAACTTGAAAGAGATATTCAGATTGAAGCGGTTTCTTTGAGTGATTGAGACAGAGTAGAGATCGAGAACTGGATAGGTCGGCGATTGTACAAAGGTTGAGTTGATTAGGTGTGGATAAGCTTGAAGAGACATAAGTGAGAAGGAATAACAAAAATAGATAAAGAATTGAAACAATCAAAGAAAAGAAGAAGAAAAAAAGGAAGAAGAAAAAAAGAAGTGACCCCAAAAGAAAACCAACGAAGCGGAGTCTCCTCATGATGAGGTGAGAACTAAGTATCAATTGTGATCCGCCCCCGGTGGCCCCGAATCAGAGAGTGTCTCCGGGGCTTATTATCTCTTGTAGTAGAGTTTACACACTCATCATTGAAGTGTACGCGCAGTTAGACTTGGGATAGAAACTAGAAATAGTTTTGTGAAACTTGACATTCTTAACACTCCCGTGACTGGTAAGAGTGCTACTGATCTTGAAGATACCTAGAACTAAGAAAAAACCTTTTTTTGAAGAAGTCTTAAGGAGTCTATAGAGGAGGCTTTTGTGAGAGAATCCACTACCATGGAGTGACTGGGAATCAGGATGAGATTGAACTCTTGATGTGCAAAATCTTCGCGTAATCCTTTAGTTTTTATATCTATGTGTCTTGACTTAGAATGGGAGCCGAATTTCTTGATCTTATTGTCCAGACCTTTATTATCAATGTACAGCCTAGGTTTTGATTCCAGAGTATGAGATATTTCCGCGACAAGGTGTTTGATCCATTTTATTTCTAAATAACATTCAAGTAGCGCATTCAGTTCAGACTCATTAGAGGAAGAAGTAATGTTTTGCTGCCTAATGGAGTTCCAGACAACTGGACTTCCATGATGAAAGATTATGAACCCAGTTTGAGACTTGCGGAAGACAGGATTGTCGCCCCAAGTTGCATTGCTAAAGCATGATAGTGTGTCTTGAGCGGAATTGTATTTGATTGTAAGTTTGAGATCTTGAGTCGTCTTGAGATATTTCCACACTTTTTGCACTTCTCTCCAGTGGCTCATACCGGTGTAAGACTCCAAACAGTGCAAAGCCGTCGCAGTTCTGTGGAGGGGAAAGGTGCTGTTTAGGCTGCCCTCCTAGGAGTTACAATAATATTTAAATGTAACCGGAATCAAGGTCCAGAACCTTATGGATGAGAAATTAAGTAAGGGAAGAGGATAAGAGTTGTTGGTAGCGATGGAAACAACACTATCTGAGGCAAGATGGTGCAGGTAAAGACTTGAAAGAATAAGTCAAGGTTTGTTCAGAGTTCAATAGAACAAGGCAGTTGTAAGTAACAACGCGCACAAGCTAATAACTCTGGTTGTCAGCAGCTGATTAGGAAAGATCAACTCAATCCCAACAAACCTCCAGGTTCTCAATGAACCTGCCCAACTCTCCGCAATCAAGCGCTTGAAGGGTACCAGATAACTGTGGGAGGCTGAACAAAACAAAAGCAATTTGTTTATGAAGCTCTAGAAGCAAATCAATAACAAATTTGAGCAAGAATATCCCAACACTTCTCAAGGGACTCAAGAATAGCGTGGCGAAATTCAACCTTAAAGAAGAAGGGAGGTATAAAACTCCAGGTTTTAAGCTTAATAAAACCTCTTCAATCAAACGTGATTGGCTCCAGGAAGATGATCAAGGGGAGATCAAGACCAGTATGGTCGGAAAAAGGGATCAGAGTGGTATAACACACCCAAGAATTCAGACAGGAATTCTTCTTCAACCAGCAAGGCTATTGGTTGGTGATAAGGATCAAGGTCACAAGGGACAGAGTTTGAGTATGGATGCCCAAAGGATCAAGGGGCAATCATGGATATACCCGGATAAATTGCTCAGATAAGTGGGGAAGGATGCCCACGGATAAGTTGTTATGATGATGGTCTCATGGGATCCTGGGATTCTTGGGCCAAAAGGCAGGGGAGAGCCCCTCCTTTTATAGACATGAGGCCCTGTATACTATGTACAAGTGATACTACAAATAGTTGCGGGAAAATGAAAACATAAAAAAAAAATAACATGAGAGGAAGAAAAAAAAAGAAATGTTGCCCGTGTCAAGAATGACCGCAGGCAACCAGATGGACACCCGCGACAGCGGTCGCGGTTTTGACAACGGCTTTCGTTGCCCGATTGGCGGCTACAGCGGGGTGAAGGTTCCGGCGGCCGCAAGCAGTCGCTTGCAGTCGTCGGTAGGATCAGATGATGGGCGAGGGGGTCGGGTTTTGATCGAGGAAGCAAGGGTGATGATGAGAGTAACAAGGGTGACCAGTCTGAGATGCATGATGTAAGATTGATGGGGATGGCAAGTCAGGTTGCCGTGGTCTTGTGAATTGAGAGCGGATGGGTGGGTAGTAATCAAAACAAATGATGAGAGTGTAGGGGGGCAGCAGGCTGCAATGATAGATCGGGTTGGATACTCGACGATGGTTGTAAGGATGGGATGGTGGTTGATTAATGATTGGAGGAGGAGGGGGTAGAGTAGGGACTTGGAATCGATTATGATGACTACCACTACTACTACTACAACAATCATGATGAAGTTCATGAGTATCGTGATGAGGGTTATTGGTAGCTTGAGGGACTAGTTGTTGGATGGATAGATCAGGACGAGTTGGAGGATGATGTTTGATGTCTTGGTTGGCCTCAACCTTCATCAGTTTTGAGTTTTGAATTGGGGAGATGAGAGCTTCCAAGACACTCAAGCCTTCACCCGGGGCAATTCTCATCTTCTTAAACCAACGAGTACGAGGACCGGAGGCAAGGGCAATGGCGGTATGACAATCCTTGAGACAGACCATTCCGTGTAAGAGTTTGAACCAGGCATTGAACTCACGAATGTTGATGTGTAATTTGAAACGTAAACCTTGTAGGAGTTCAATCTCACCATTGTTGAGGGAGGTGAGAGGTAACCTTGCGAGAGCAACAAGTAGGAGTTGAACATAGAAGGGGGGGATCAAAGCGGAGAGACAGGCAAGAGGCCTGTCCTAGACCGCTAGGACAGGGAGAGGTTGAGAGATGGGGGGAAATGAAAGTACCCATAGGGGTACAACTGACAAAGATATTTTTTTTTTTTTTTTTTTCTGTGGTGTCCAGGATTGGTCACCACATCTCTTCCCAACTTACAGACTGTCCATAGTCTGCATCTAAAATTTGAAGGGATTAAAAAAAAGGCAGGGAACAAAGAAATTGAAGCAAAGATTGGCAATTTTTTTTTTGATCTTGAGAGCAATTGAAGAGTTGAGGAAAATATCTTGATTCTTCCAAATGAGCCCTAGAAGCGCCAGGAATAGATCAAGGAGGGCGTCCCAGGTGCTCACATATGTGGCATACAGTAGAGTTTTACAACAAAAACGCAGCAAATGACCCTGGTGGTGCACAATTGGGAGGACTTACTTCTGAGATAAGTTTCCCCCACGACAATGAAACTTCTTGACTTGATCAGCAGAGAACCTTCTGGCCAACCGAGTACCATCCAGCTCCTCCAAAACATAAGATCCACCTCTAACTTGATGAACCACTCAATAAGGGCCATTCCAACGATTAGAGAAAAGCTTGCCCCACTGGGTCTCCAAAGATCAATTATAAGCTAAAACTAGGTCACCAGGGTTCAAGGGCTCCCTGACTTGATTAGAGTGCTTGTCCTCCCAATACTGGACGGATTTTGCTCTGGACTCCATCATCTTTTGATAAGCGTCATCACGAACGTCTTCACTTCGCTCCAGTTGCTTGGATCTAGCAACTAACAAATCAGTAGTTGAGGACACCTCTTCCCAAGAAATACCCAAGAAAGATTCCATTTCCAGATCCAAAGGAAGGACTGCTCTTTGACCAAAGATGATTTCATAAGGTGAGTAGCCAGTAGTCCTTTTGGTTGAGATTTTGATCAGAGAAGAGAACAAGAGGAAGGAATTTGCAAAAATTCTTGCCACTTTCACCAGCCAGTTTAACAAGTGCAGCCTTCAAAGGGGCATGGCCTCTTTCCACCATGCCTTGGCCTTCAGGATAATAAGGAGTAGTAACTCTATGTTGTCCAGGAAGGGATTGGATCATTTCAGCAAGCTTGCCCCCAAATTCAGATCCACCATCAGTAGAGTAAGATTGAGCCAGGCCATAACGCATTGTCCAGGTCTCGTAGAGGAAAGCTTCCACTGATTCAGAGCTAAGGTTCTTAAGAAATTTTGCTTCAACCCATCCAGAAAAATCATCTCTAGCCACAATGAGGTACTTAGCACCACCTGCCTTAATATGAACCACATCCATAGCAATCCTTCCAAAGACAGTGGACTCCCCAGTAGGATAACAAATTTCAGCTGGGGGCCTAAGATCACGTTTTTGACAAACTTCACAACTCTTGCACCATTGGGAGACGGATTTCTTCAAAGATGGCCACCAGAATCATTCGGATAGTCGTCAATAAGTTTTTGTTTCCCCACGATGACAAAGGCCTTCATGGAGACTTTCAAGGATAGAATCTTGTTTAGAGGGGATAGTAACAACAATAAGAGCACAAGGATTGCCTCTCTTCATAAGTCTAGAGCCTTGAACAAAAAAATTAGAAGACTTTTGTTTAAGAGATCGAAATTCCTTAGCAGGGAGATCAGGAGGTTTTTGAAGAGTTGAAAGGTACTGCTTTAATTTAAACCAGAAGCCTTGTTGAAAGCCAGAATAATTTTGAGAAGAAAAAGAGAAAATAGGTTGAATTAAAGGTTCCTCTTCATTGAAATCGGTTCCAACATCAGATTTGTTGTCCCCAAGAGGTCGTCGAGATAAACCGTCAGGCATGGTGAAAGATTTCCCCGGCCTGTGAACAATATCAAAAGAGAAAAGCTGGATAAAGGCCACCCAACAAGTCATAGGAGAATTGGGAATACTGGGAGCGTTGATCATTTCAATGATGGATCAAGCATCAACTTGCAATTCGAAATGTTGGCCCCAGAGAACGGTTTGAAGTTTCTTCATCATTCGAGCCACACCACAGAGTTCCAGTTTGGGCTGGGAGTACCTAGATTCTACATCTGAAAACAACAAAGATTCATAAAGAGCAGGACGGTCCCAACCATTTTCATCTTCCTGAGTAAGGACGGCCCCAACAGATTGATAACTAGAATTGACAGCCAGCTTGATCTTGCCAGCTCCAGGTCCATAAGAGATCTTTTTCAAAACTATGTCTTTA
Source organism: Puccinia polysora (assembly GCA_025617555.3). NCBI lineage: Eukaryota > Fungi > Basidiomycota > Pucciniomycetes > Pucciniales > Pucciniaceae > Puccinia > Puccinia polysora. The sequence continues at coordinate 31,244,798 of CM062625.1, forward strand.
CCAACTATCCTTTTGAGTAGCTGGAAAGCATATTCACAATCTTGGGTCCAAATCCATTCAGCATCTTTTCTGGTTAGACGACGCAAGGGTGCACAGATTTCGGATAAAGATGGGATAAAGATTCTAACATAAGTGACAACACCTAGAAAGCCCCTAACCTCAGTTGGATTGATTGGGGTAGGCCAAGAGATGATCTTGTTGACTTTGGCTGGTGCCATCCTTCTTCCTTCCTTGCAGACCACATGACCAACAATTTCCAGAACAGGGACACAAGCCGCCAGTTTGGATCCAGAGACAGTAAGGCCAGATTCCTTGATTCAAAACAGAACCCTCTCCAAGGTAGTAGCATATTCCCAGATAAAACGACGAACTCCTGAATGCCAAGGTAAGAGCTCATTATCATAGTCAGATACTGGACCTTTAATTCCTCCATCGTCAATAAAGATACCAGCATGATCAGGGATTTCATCCTGGAGGATCCACATCATCTGAGCCTGATAGACTGCAACCAAGTTGGTGGCTCCTTGAGGCAATCGAGTAAGTTGAAATCGACCAAGAGGAGTATCAAAAGTAGTGAGAGGACAAGAAATAGGATGTAAGGATCATTTGTCATAGCCACCCATAATATCCCCTAGACCACAGCAAGCTCTCCCCGCGAAGGATTCAACAAATTCTTCAGTAGCAGGAGGGATACCAGAGTCTTTAATAGTAACTTTATTAAGAGGTTGAAGATCATGAACTATTCTAAGTTTAACATTACTCTTGAGGACACAGAAGACGGGGCTGGAGTAACTAGAAGTTGACTGTTCATACAGGCCAGTTCGAACTTGTTCCCGGACCAACTTGATGAATTCGTCAACTTTAGTAGCAGGGATAGGGATCTTTTTCTTTTGCCAAGGATCATGTTCAACTACAGGGATGATATAAGGGAGGCCATAGGATTCCCGCAAGAGACCTCTCTCTTCTTCACAGAAAGCAATAGATTTTTCCCTTAGAGATAAGACATTTTTGATTAAATTTAACTCATCTGGAAGAAGCCATCCATCTGGTCCAAAGTTGACCACCTTCAGACGTTCTTCAGTGACCCGTCCATTAGGCACAAAGGGACCAGTAAGAGATTGAGGAAGACCACAGTAAGGATTGCAAGATAGAGGAGGACGCATAAGGGGAGGATTGAGGTTGAGAGGCATAGGCTGGTTGACTGGTTGGATCTTCTTAGCAACTGGTTTATACTTAGTGGCAAAAGAGAGAAGTTCTTGTTTCCTCCAAGAGTTGACCAGAGAGACTTGATTACAAAAGCTGAGTCCCAGTTCCAACATCTTCCAAGTCCGATGTTCTGCAATATCCTTGAAGGGTGCCTTTTCCATAAAAGGAGAACCAGAAGATAATACGTTGCTCACATGTGTGGCACAAGGTAGGGTTTCAAAAATGACGGTAAAAGATTGCCCTGGTAGTGCACAATTGGGAGGACTTACTTGTACCCCAAATTGCCTCCACTGAAGCCCATATTCCTTCATACCAAAATCACCAAAGACGGAATTGCAATCAGGATCTAGTTTAGACTCATTGCGGAGATTTGAACCGGAACTGAGAGAAGATTGATCAGACTCAAAAGTAGAAGGAAAAGAAGACACAACAGACCCAGAGAGAGAAGGAGATGGAGAAGAAATATTTTTGGATTTTTCTATTTTGATATGTTTTTGTTTTTTGATATTCTTGAGCTCAGAAGGGAATGATGAAAGGAATGAAAAATAAGCCTGAGGGATGGGAGTTGACCCTTGAGTTGCAGTCTGAGGCTGAAAAGAACTACAACTATTAGTAGGATCAACTATTCCCCTAAAAAATGAGAGGAACTAGAGTTATCCTTCTGCTTCCCCTTAAAAGATGATTTGGGAGAATGACCAGGAAAATCTCTTTCCCAACGACCAGAATCCAAAGAGCAAAGAGGAACTTCAATTTTACTGCCATCAGCATCAGGGAGAAGAATTCTCTCCCCAACTTGATCAGAAAACATCAGGGTTGCACCAAAGTCCATTAAGAAGGGTCGTCCCAAGATCATAGGACTGTCCAAACGAGTGATCCAAAAGTGGCAGGTTCCAACAATATTTTGACCAATCCTGACCGGTACATCTTCAGCAATACCAACCAGTTCACAAGCTTGATTTCCTATCCCATACACTGCAGAGTTGAAGCTGACCCTAGGACTAAGTTTGAGCTTGCAGGCCATAGCATCCAAGATTAAGTTAAGCTGAGATCCAGAATCCACAAGAGGAGAAACAGTTTTAGCTGAGTCACCAAGATAACAAGGAAGGAAGCCAAGGGGACGAGAATAAAGGTTGGAGTCTAAAGAAGGACTGGTTCCACCAGAGTCCTCCATCAAAGTGCCAGAGGAGACTTTGAGTTCTTCAGGGCCAATTTCCACACGTCAACAAGAGACCCATTTCTTCATTCCTTCAGCAACAGATGCAGAGATTGATAGGAGTTCAGCCACAGATAGATCAGGAATTTTGAGATCAGAAATTTTCTTTAATAATACCTCCACAGCATTGGGGTGATCCTTGGAGATGCCCCTTTCAAATCAAACTTTGGGCTGGGTGGAGGGAGGAAGTTCAGGTGACGCAGAATCAAAGATAGGATTAGAAGGTTGAGGTGAGGGAGAAGGATCAGGGTGATCTAGGAACCTTTCCATGAGTGGTTCCTTTTCCACCTCCATGTCTTCTACATCAGAGGAAGGAGGCTCAAGTGATGATCGACGTTTAACGGGTTTTCGAAGGATTGAAGTTGGCAAGGAAGGGGCCTTATGAGGTTTAGGTTCCTCATGTCGTTTGCTGGCTGGATCAGATTGATAAGTAGTCCCAGCAAGAATAGAGGAAGAAATAGCTGGAGGATACCAAGGTTGGAGGGTACCACAGGATGATCGAAATTCAAAGGAAGCAAGAGATGCTTTCACAGGAGGTGATGGCTGGTAAGAGGCCACCACATGTCGGATAGGACAAGACGAGTCAAAAGGGATTAGCGCACCATTAGGGAGGAAGTAATTGTTCCCCCTCTGCTCTACCAACTTTTCCTTTAGGTCCTTCTGAAGTTCTTGGCATCGTCCGGTTCCATGGCCTTCCCTATGACAGTAGTAACAGACCAGAGTTGATTTGGGAACAGAAGAAGGAGTTTTAGGAGTAGCTAGCGAAGAAATCTTTTGATCTATTTGGTTCTCAAAGGCTCTAAGTAACTTGGTGATTTCATCTATAGTAGTAGGTTCTTGATTGGAATTAGGATCTGCTTTAGGCCTACGAGCTGCCTCCATTTTAATCATAATATTGTTTGACTCTTTAAAAGAAGGAGCATGGACCGGTTCAGTAGTTCTAGGATTTTCAAAGGTAAGAGCAGTTTGACCTTTCATGACTTTATCCAAAGTACTCCTAAGGGTGAGAAAAACAGGGAGCTTGAATAGATTATCCCTGGTGGTAATAAGGGATCCAGATTTGACCAGTTCTTCTTTAATCCTTTCCTGTACAGCCAACAAAAAAGATTGGAACAACTTTGCTCAAATTTTGTCCACTGTGTCAATGTGATCGTTTCGGATAAGATAGTTTTGAATGGGATCCCAAGACTTCCTAAAAATCTGATGGTCAGAGGCTGAAGAAATACCACCATTGAAGATCCACTGAGAAACCAGAGCATCCAAATCCTGCAGAGTAAACCTAGCCACATCTATTTTACCCCAGTATGCCAACATAGCCTTCCTGAGAATCGTCCAGTTATGGGATTCAAATCCCTTGAAAGACTCGATTACCTCCATAACTTCATCAGAGGAGATAAAAAATCGCAACTGATAAGCCATATCAAATTCACTAGCTCCATCCACTTCAGCAGCCATTTCGTAGGAGTCCAAGAATCGCTCAACATTTGTACCGTTGAAGCCTAAGTTCTTGTTCTGAGGTTTGATCTTTACCATCTTAGGTCGGACAGGGGTGGTTGGAGTAGCGGAAGATGCCATATTGAATAACAGAGTTCCTAGGGGATCCAAAGAGCATATTTCCAAAGTGGCTCACGAGTGTGGCAAGATTAGGGTTTTGCAAAAAAACAACAAGTATCTTGCCCAAGCGGTGCAAAAATTGGGAGGACTTACATCTAGGATAAGTTGCCTCCACGGATCAGATTTGAGAAGAGAAAAAAAAAATAGGAGAAAGAAAAAAAATTGGATTTTGAGGTTGATTTTAAATGTCTTGGGACTGTAAATCCCAAGGTTGCTGGTTCGATTCCCAGCCCGGGGGACCAAATGTAAGACTCCAAATGGTGCTAAGCCATGGCAGTTCTGTGGAGGGGAAAGGTGCTGTTTAGGCTGCCCTCCTAGGAGTTACAATAATATTTAAATGTAACAAGAATCAAGGTCCAGAACCTTATGGATGAGAAATTAAGTAAGGGAAGAGGATAAGAGTTGTTGGTAGCGATGGAAACAACACTATCTGAGGCAAGATGGTGCAGGTAAAGACTTGAACGAATAAGTCAAGGTTTGTTCAGAGTTCAATAGAACAAGGCAGTTGTAAGTAACAATGCCCACAAGCTAATAACTCTGGTTGTCAGCAGCTGATTAGGAAAGATCAACTCAATCCCAACCAACCTCCAGGTTCTCAATGAACCTTCCCAACTCTCCGCAATCAAGCGCTTGAAGGGTACCAGATAACTGTGGGAGGCTGAAAAAAACAAAAGCAATTTGTTTATGAAGCTCTAGAAGCAAATCAATAACGAATTTGAGCAAGAATATCCCAACACTTCTCAAGGGACTCAAGAATAGCGTGGCGAAATTCAACCTTAAAGAAGAAGGGAGGTATAACACTCCAGGTTTTAAGCTTAATAAAACCTCTTCAATCAAACGTGATTGGCTCCAGAAAGATGATCAAGGAGAGATCAAGACCAGTATGGTTGGAAAAGGGGATCAGAGTGGTATAACACACCCAAGAATTCAGACAGGAATTCTTCTTCAAACAGCAAGGCTATTGGTTGGTGATAAGGATCAAGGTCACAAGGGACAGAGTTTGAGTATGGAGGCTCAAAGAATCAAGGGGCAATCATGGATATACCCAGATAAATTGCTCAGATAAGTGGGGAAGGATGCCCACGGATAAGTTGTTATGATGATGGTCTCATGGGATCCTGGGATGCTTGGGCCAAAAGGCAGGGGAGAGCCCCTCCTTTTATAGACATGAGGCCCTGTATACTATGTACAAGTGATACTACAAATAGGTGCGGGAAAATGAAAACATAAAAAAAAAAAAAAAAAATAACATGAGAGGAAGAAAAAAAGAAATGTTGCCCGCGTCAAGAATGACCGCAGGCAACCAGATGGACACCCGCAACAGCGGTTGCGGTGTCGACAACGGCTGTCGTTGCCCAATCGGCGGCGACAGCGGGGTGAAGGTTCCGGCGGCCGCAAGCGGTCGCTCGCAGTCGTTGGTCGGATCAGATGATGGGCGAGGGGGTCGGGTTTTGATTGAGGAAGCGAGGGTGATGATGAGAGTAACAAGGGTGATCAGTCTGAGATGCATGATGTAAGATTGATGGGGATGGCAAGTCAGGTTGCCGTGGTCTTGTGAATTGAGAGCGGATGGGTGGGTAGTAATTGAAACAAACGATGAGAGTGTAGGGGGGCAGCAGGCTGCAATGATAGATCGGGTTGGATACTCGACGATGGTTGTAAGGATGGGATGGTGGTTGATTAATGATTCGAGGAGGAGGGGGTAGAGTAGGGACTTGGAATCGATTATGATGACTACCACTACTACTACTGCAACAATCATGATGAAGTTCATGAGTATTGTGACAAGGGTTATTGGTAGCTTGAGGGACTAGTTGTTGGATGGATAGATCAGGACGAGTTGGAGGATGAGATTTGATTTCTTGGTTGGCCTCAACCTTCATCAGTTTTGAGTTTCGAATTGGGGAGATGAGAGCTTTCAAGACACTCAAGCCTTCACCCAGGGCGATTCTCATCTTCTTAAACCAATGAGTACGAGGACCGGAGGCAAGGGCAATGGCGGTATGATGATCCTTGAGACAGACCATTCTGTGTAAGAGTTTGAACCAGGCATTGAACTCACGAATGTTGACGTGTAATTTGAAACGTAAACCTTGTAGGAATTCGATCTCACCATTGTTGAGGGAGGTGAGAGGTAACCTTGAGACTTTGGACCAAGTTTTAGCCGTATAATCTTGGAGTTGGGTTTGATTGGATTGAGGAGTTTGAGACGATGGATGTAGAATAGGGCGAGGAGAACGACTGAATGGGATACTTGAGTAGTATTGAGTAAGTTATGGATGAAGATGACGAATTCAGGATTGGGGACTAGTTGAGCCTGAGTGATGTTTGAGGAAGATTCAGAGAGGGAGCAGCAGGAAGGGTTAGAGGAGGATGGATGATGAGTTAGAGGGGATTGAGGATGGAAGGTTGAAGGTGATGGGTTGAAGGGATCGTCAAAGGTGGTTTGACAATTGCTCGCGTCGCCAAAAGTCAGGGCTGCGAGAGCGACAAGTAGGAGTTGAACATAGAAGGGGGGGATCAAAGCGGAGAGACAGGCAAGAGGCCTGTCCTAGACCGCTAGGACAGGGAGAGGTTGAGAGATGGGGGGAAATGAAGGTACCCATGGGGGTACAACCGACAAAGATATTTTTTTTTTTTCTTTTTTTTTTTCCATGGTGTCCCGGATTGGTCATCACACCGGGCTTAACATTAAATCTGGCCAGACTTGAAACTGAGAAGGAAATGTCTGGTCGCGTATATTGAGATAGATGATTAAGTAGTCCAATAGCTGACCAATAGTTGATGTTCAGCTGACAGAATTGGGCATGATCATCATCTGAGGCAGGTTCGAGGTGAAGATTTTGAGTTAGAGGAGACTGTACTTCCTTGCAGGATGATAGACCAAGCTCTTCAAGTCCGCAAGCGATATGATTTGGTTGGCTGAGGAGGATTCTGTCGTCCTCAACCTCCATGAGCATTCCAAGTATAGTGTTTGGAGGATGACAGGAAGAATTTTTGAATCGATCCAAAAAACTGCATTCAAAGGTGTTGGAGTTACCTACATGTATCAGATCGTCGACATGAAAATAGATAATTTCTCGAGTCTTGCTGTTGATATAAAGACATGGATCGCTGGTTGATTCACGATACCCTTGAGATTTGATCCAGGCGGTTAAGGTTTCATACAAATTCTTGGGAGATTGTTTCAACCCATATAATGATTTCTTCAATTTCAGATATGGAGATTTGCGATTAGATCCTTCCGGAGTTTTTATGATGACAGTTTTGTCAAGGGGAGCATGTAAAAATGCACCCTTAACATCAAATTGAGTAAATTTCATTTTTTCTTTCAGTCCATGTAGAAGTGCCAGACGAAGAGAGCCAATCTTCCCAGTCGGTGCCCAGGTTTCGTTATAGTCAACTCCAAGAACTTGATTGAAACCTTGAACACAGAGCCGGGCTTTATATTTGGCCGGTTCTCCGTGGCAGTTCTGCTTAACCTTGAATACCCACGTAGTGTTTAGAATGTTGTCTGGTGTTTCGTAATAGTCTTCCCACACTTCTTGTAGTTCTATAGATTCTAATTTGTCTTCTGAAGCTTTTTTTGATTTTGGCCACTTGGAACACTTACGGGCCGCCTTATAGGAAGGTGGCTCATAGTAGTGGTGGAAGCCGTATCTCTGAGGCTTCCTGATCTCTCGTCGCGGCCTTTGAGGTATGGGTGGACAGATGGGTTCTGGAGAAACCAGTTGAGTCAAAGGTGGAGAATCTAAACATTCAGCTTCCTCTCGTTCTGATTCTGATTCCGATTTGGTGAGATTGTTATGTGGTTCCCAAAAATTAAATTGCTTGTTGGCGGAGGAAAATTTGAGGTTGTTACGTGTGTTTTGGGAATTGTATTCTCTATTAGTGGTGGAGAGATCAGATTCTTCTGGTTCTGAATTTTCTTGAGAGAATATGTCAAGACCAGGTGATTCAAGAAGAGGAAATTTGGAAAGTTGATTCTTGAGGAACTGAACATGTTTGGTTTCACAAACGGTACCAGATGAGTTTAAGATAAGATAAGAATGAAAAATGGGATTGAACCCAAATAGTATTCCCTCTAGCCCCTTTTTGTCAAACTTTCTTCCTTTTTGCAGACGATTTCCAAGGTAGATTACGGGCGATCCTAAAGGTTTTAAGTAGTTAGCTGAGAGTTCCTTTTTGAAAATGAGTTCCCAAGGGGATAGGTTATTACCTTCCCTAGGGATATGATTCAACATGAAGCAGCAACTTCGAATTATGATATGCCAATAGTACTTTGGTATTCTAGATGATGAGAAGGTGGCGCGGGCTGACTCAATAATAGTTCGATTAGCCCGTTCCGCTCGGCCATTGTGTTGAGAATGGTATGGTTTGGAGGTGAGTAACTTGATGTGTTTTGATTTTTCAAAATCCCTCAATGTTCTGTTTGTAAATTCGGTCCCTTTGTCGGAGAAAATTTTGCTTGGATAATGATTGAGTCTTTTATATTCGGTCTCTAGGAGATTAATAATCACGTCCAGGGTTTCCTCCTTGGATGATAGTGGAAAAGCAGACAGATATCCAGTAAAGTTATCAACCAGAGTCAAGATGTAGCGGTGACCTTCCTTTGATTGGGGAGTGATTGGTCCCACTAGATCCAAGTGGATCCTTTTGAGAGGTTTTGAAACGGGTGTTGATGTAGATGAGAAGGGTGATCTGGTTATTTTGCTTTTAACAAAACTTTTGCACTGAAATTTGTCTAATTCTTCCTTGGAGAAGCGGTCTTTTAGAATGGACTTGAGGGTTGAGATCGAAGCATGTCCGTACATCTTGTGGAGATCAAGTAGTGAATGTATTCCAGTGGAGGTGTTAAGATTGACTGAAAGATTCTCGCCAGCTATTTGAGGTTTCTCTATGACAAACAGGTTGTCTCAAATCAGACCTTTCAAAACGGTTTTGCTGTCTCAAGTGATAAAGAATTGATCTTGCTCCTGATGAAGACTACATCCCTTTTTCGCTAGGAGGCCTGGGCTAATCAAGTTGACGACTATGTCGGGTACATACATGCAATTCTTGAGAGTTATAACAGATTTGTTCCATACAAGTCTAACCGTGCCTGTTCCTTGGATTTGAAGATTGGCTTCAAGCTTGCCTTTCTTAATTTCTTTGGGCTCATTCTGAAGGTTGATCAACAAGAAGTATTTTAGATCATTAAATATATGGATGTTTGCACCAGAATCCAGGAGAAGATGAGGAGAGTTGTCCGCGTTGATCCAGAGAGTGAGCAGAGCGTGGTAATTAATGGCGGGTCCTTTCTGGACTCTGTTCTTCCATTCGGTTTGCTTTTCTACCCACCAAGCAGGCGCAATCTGAGGATGGAGATGAAAACACGAAGATTCGGCATGAGGAGCGTTTGGGTCATGGTAACCTTCCTTACACCAAATTAAAACCTTCTTATCGTTTCTTTCAGTCTTGCTCTTTGTTGTCAGTAGAGTGACATCTGGAGTGTTTTTTGTTACTTTCAATTGTGCCTTTCGTTTGTTGTTATATTGTGTTAGATGATTGAATACTACATCTACCGTTAACAATTTCTCTACGTGCATTATTTGTTGTTTAAGGTTTTCTAAGATGGGTGGAAACTTGAATAGTACTAAGTAAGCTAAGATATCTCCTGGTAACTCAATACCAACGTCTGCCATGCGTGTGAGAGTTTTTCAAATATTGGTTATAAATCCCTCTATTGCTTGTTCGTTAAAGGGAGCGTGGAGAAATTGGTTGAAGATTTGAGCCCTGTTTTCGGTTTCTGATGAAGCAAATTGTTGAGTGATCTCCTCCCAGAGAAGTTTAGATGAAGAGATATTTGTCGCATTAACCACATTTGCATGAGTGGTACTATTGAGTTTAGACAGAATAATCGCTCGTATTTCCCGGTCTTGTTTAATTGATGGTTGATCTGAGCTTCCAGTTATAGCGCCTTTGATGTCTTTGAGATCAAATAGCATCATCATCTTGTCCCTTCAAATGGAATAGTTGTCTTCGTTGAGAGGAGGGATAGCATCGACGGAGGCTTTGAGCGCAACTTGATGAAAATAGTCGTTGACCCCAGCTGGTTCGTTCATTTTCGAGTAGGTAGAGTCGTCCTTTTGGCTTTTAACCATGTTAAGTTTAGAATTCAATTTCTTATGACTAAAAACCAGCAGACTTTAGAAAGAAGTTAGAGACATGAAGGCTTAGGTCAAAATAATAGAAAAAGAAAATAAGAGTAAAAGAAACACCAACAGGTTGGACTATTTTAAGTTGAGAAGAAGAGATGAGCACGGAAAGAGTAGATGAGGCACATGGAGACAGGATGAAGGCTATAATCCACCATGCTATTTTGTTAGAGTTTGCCCTAGCTTATTAATCTTTGGAAAGTGAATTCTTACCAGGCAGACAACTTGAAAGAGATATTCAGATTGAAGCGGTTTTGTTGAGTGATTGAGACAGAGTAGAGATCAAGAACTGGATAGGTTGACGATTGTACAAAGGTTGAGTTGATTAGGTGTGGATAAGCTTGAAGAGACGTAAGTGAGAAGGAATAACAAAAATAGATAAAGAATTGAAACAATCGAAGAAAAGAAGAAGAAAAAAAGGAAGAAGAAAAAAAGAAGCGACCCCAAAAGAAAACCAACAAAGAGGAGTCTCCTCATGATGAGGTGAGAACTAAGTATCAATTGTGATCCGCCCCCGGTGGCCCCAAATCAGAGAGTGTCTCCGGGGCTTATTATCTCTCGTAGTAGAGTGTACACACTCATCATTGAAGTGTACGCGCGCTTAGACTTGGGATAGAAACTAGAAATAGTTTTGTGAAACTTGACATTCTTAACAACAAGCAATGTGTCCCTAGTACTGCCGTCCGAGGCCTTTGAGGCAAGTGCGAGCAATGTTGCCTCCGCAAGGCCGCATGTAGTTTTCCTATAAATGTCAAGCCAACTGTTGATGGTCCCGCGGAGTCATCAAGGGAGATGCAAAGTTGTAGGTCCGCGCCAAGGGTTAACTACAAGATAACACCGTTGCCGGAGATCAAATACTTGGGGACTCAAGTTCCTTGTGAGTACTAATCTGGACTGACTAATGATCATAAAGATAGTAACTAAATTTGCTTGTTTTGCTAGTGTTGCCCCGTTTCCAAAGGTATACTACAAATACACCACCGCCACCACCACCTTATTGGGAACCGCCAAATGAATTCCCAGGGCCCCAGATGAATGCCAAGGTGCGAGGCAAAGTGCCCGGTGCGGAACTGGTTGGATTCATAACCAAGGAAGCAAGGGAGGAGGAAGGAAACAAAGCAGAAAGAAGATTGGGAGAGGAAAAAGACGGAAATGGAAGGAGAGAAGGAATGGAACAAGAAGAGGAGAGTGTAATAGAAGAATTAGGGGAAGGGAATGGAGGAGGTGGAACAGAAGAAATGGAGGTCCAAGGCAAAGAGGGTCCGGTGTCAGTCGTAGGGCCGGTTGAAACGGATGCAAGGCGGCTGACGGGCAATATTGGAGAAGGCTTGTTGGGAGGCCAAAGGAAGAGAGCGTACAAAGAGCTCTTGGAGGAAGGTGGATGGAATGCTTGGCCAAAGAAAGCTTGGATTGCAAGGTGCAAGGAGATCTTTGAGAGGCATATTGTAACAGAAGTGCTAATTCTCCAAAAGATGTCCCCACTAATTAATGATGAAGACCTGGATACTTTTCAATCCATGGTTGCGGAATTGACTGCAAATTGGGAGGATGCGGAGAAGGAAGTAAAGGAAGCTTTGTAATTATTTATTATAGATATATATTTTCTCTCTTTTTTTTTGTTTTTTATTATAAATAGAATTTTATTTTTTTTTAATAATAAGGAATGGAGTCTTATTTTGTAGAAATGAAAGGAAAATGAGAAAAAGGAATAACACGGTGAGATGGAGGAATTGAATGATGGAATAATGATGGTGAAATAAAATGGGGTTAGATGAGATGGAATATGGGATGAAATGAGGTTGGATGAGATAGAATGTGGAATGAAATGAGATTGGATGGGATAAAATGTGGATTGGAATGGAATGGGATTGGATGGGATGGAATCATGATTGTCGAGGTTTGCAAGGGTAGCTCGCATGGAAGTCTTGAATCAGATTGGGTGAATTGCAAAGGTGATGGGCTGGTTCCCAAAAGGTGCAATCTTTGTTGGACTGGAAGCCAGACCATTCAACGAGGTATTGAAGTTTTCCTTTGCGTAACCTGGAATCCAGAATACGGCTTACATCCCACTCTTGATGATTGAGGACAGTGACCGGTTCAGGAGGGGGATGAGTCTTGCCCAGGTATAGGACTCAAGCTGTCTCTAGGAGAGACACATGAAAGACCGGGTGGATACCTTTCCATTTCACAGGTAAAGTAAGTTTAAAGGCGTTAGGGGAGATGACTGATTCTACTTTAAAGGGGAAAAGTTTTCTTTTGGAGAGTTTGCGAGTTGGGAGAGTGCTGCAAATGTTGCAAGAATCAAGTCATACTTGAACTCCTACTGCAAAGGTTGGAGCCAAAGTGCGAGATTGGTCTGCTTGCCCCTTATAGCGCTGGTTTGCTTCTTCAAGGTTGGTTTGAAGTTGCAATTGAAGGGATTGAATTTGTTCAAGGTAATCTGTAGCAGGTTGAGAAGATGCTACGTGAAGGGAAGAGAAAGTTTGGTTTCTACCATAAAGAGTTTGGAAGGGCAACTGTTTGGTGGAGGAATGAGTGGAGTTGTTGTAGGAAAATTATGCTAGTGGGAGCCATTGCGACCAGTTGTCTTGTTGATAGGCAACATAAATTTGAAGATATTGTACGAGAATCTGATTAACTTGCTTGGTTTTCCCATCCTTTTCCGGGTGGTGCGTCGTTGATAAATTGCGATTGATCTTCAAATTTTGGCATAGCAAGGTCCAGAAGCTTGAGAAAAACAGAGATCCACAATCACTAACTATATTATCAGGGAGACCATGTTTCAAAAATACATATTCTATGAACAAGTTAGCTAAGTCTTCTGAAGAGGCCGTCACATTACTGCGCAGAAATAAAGCCATCTTTGAGAAGCAATCTACTATTACTAGAATAGCATCATATCCACTAGAAGAAGGTAATTGAGAGATGAAATCCATAGAAAGCAAGTGCCAAGGACAAGGCAGAATTGGAAGTGGCTGAAGCAGCTCATACTTCCGGTGTTTCAAGGACTTGTTACAATTGCAATCATAGCACGCGCTAACATAGTCTTTTACTTCTTTGGTCATACCAGGCCAGTAGAAGTCTTTTGCAATCAATTGGTAGGTTTTATCCTGCCCATGATGAACAGCAAGCGGAGAATTGTGCCGTGACTTGAAGATATCTAACTTAATGCAAGAATTATCTGGTACTACTATACAATTATCATAGACTAAAAAGTCATTATCATCAATACTTTAACTACTATCTAATAAGTTCGCACTTTTGCAAAGTTTGATGCACTTGGGGTTGTTGCGTTGAGATTTTTGGATTTCAGAAGCCAAATCTCATAAGTGAGCAATGATTGAACTGAGTTGGGCAGATTGGGTTGAGAAGAGTGTCCTAACGTTTTCAGGGTTTTTTTTGGCAAAGGTGCCCCCCCCTGGGTAAACGTTGTCCTGACGTGATAAAGCATCAGGAACTACCGCTTGTTTCCCAGGACAGTACGTGATTGTAAAGTGGAACTTGGAGAGGTATTTGGCCCATTGTGGCTGTCTACGTGTGAGGACTTTTGAGCTCATGAAATACTTCCAAGAATTATGATCAGTTAAAACTTCAAAGGATTCAATAAGGCTCAAAAGGTATGAACACCATTTTTTCAAGCAATAAACAATTGCAAGAAGTTCCTTGTCATGAATTTCATAGTTAAGCTCTGCAGAGAGAAACTTGCAAGACTCAAAAGCTACGGGATGAAATAGAGAAGTGGAGGAAGAGAACTGCAAGATTACTCCTGTGATTGCATAGTCGCTTGCGTCTGTTTTGACAATAGTGTGAGCTAGCTCGTTGAAGTGAGCAAGTATTGGAGCAGTGGTTAACGCTTCCTTCAGAGCTTCAAACTCCAAAGCAGCTTTTTTGGTAAAAACAAAAGGAGTGTCTTTTTGAAGAAGGTTAGTAAGATTCACGGTTTTCTTGGCGTAAAGCTCAATAAACCTTCTATAAAAATTACTAAAACCAAGGAAAACTTGAAGGGATTTAACAGAAGAAGGTGGGGGCCAGTCCAATATGTGTTTGCTTTTGGCTGGGTCCATCAATAGTCCTTGCTGCAAGACTACAACTCCTAGAAACCAAAGAGAAGAGGGATGGAATTCGCACTTAGAGGCTTTTGCAAACAGGTCATTCTTGCAAAGTCGCTGCAGCACCTCTCGCACATGTGCAATGTGATCTTCAAGGTTCCTCAAGTAGACTAGTATATCATTGAGATATACCACCAGGTATTTACCTACAAGATTGGAGAAAATGTCATTGACAAAATGTTGAAAAGTGGAAGGAGTGTTACAGAGGCCAAAAGGCATGACGGTATACTCATAACTGCCAAACCGGCTTCTCATTGCGTTCAAATACTCATGACCTCCCCTAATGTGAATTAGGTTATAGGCACCTTGAAGGTCTAACTTTGAGAAATAAGCAGCTCCATGGAAGAGGGTGAGGAGATGTGACATAGGCGGTACTGGATAGGCATTCTTCTTGGTTACCTGGTTCAGTTTCCTGTAGTCAACACAAAGGCAAAGTCAACCGTCCTTTTTTGAACAAATAGGACAGGTGAACCGGTATTTGAATTGCTTGGTCAAAGAAATCCTTTTGCTAAATTTTCCGCAATGTAGTCTTGAAGCGCAATTGACTCTTGCTTTGAGAGAGAGTAGACTGGTCCTGGTGCCGGAGGTGGGCCAGTAAGTTTGATCTTGTGATTGTAAGGACGGGATGGAGGCAGTTTATCTGCTCTTTCAGCTGAGAAGACGTCAGCAAAGTCATGATAAACTGAAGGTAAAGACTCCCAAATGATTTCTAAATCTTCAATATCTTCATCTTTGAGCACTGGGTTTGATGTGCTTGCATGGTGCGAGAGGATTATGGAGCACAAAATACACCATTTGGTTGGTGTCTGGTTCTATTTGAAGGAACAGGAAAGAGGTAAGCTGGATAGGTAAGCAATAACTCCTAAATCTGAAGAGGGAATTTGGGAATGAAGGTCAGGATATTGCAAATCTCCTGGCAGAAAAGTGTCATCCAACTCAATGAAAGTGTCAGGTAGGCTGTTTAATTTCTGATTGACGGAAAGATTAGCGTTCTGGGGGTGTGAGGTTCAAAGGTTAATTACTCCTTCTTGCCAATTCACATCTGGATTCCAGTAAACTAGGAAATCATGGCCTAGAATGGTATCATCCATTCTGGGTATAGCCAAGACAAATAAATCCCATTCAAAGCTGGGGAAATTGGAGAATGCAAAGTTCCATTTTGCCTTTTGGGAGACCCAATAAGACGGTTCAGTCGCACTAATTACTAAATTGATAGGAAATTTATCTATCTCGGAACGGGTAAGATTTTTGGAAGTGGCGAAAGATTCACTGATGAAGGAAACATTAGCGCCCAAGTCAAGTAATACTTGGTAAGGAGTTTTGTTGGAATGGAATAGGATAAATCTTGAACTTGGAGCACCTAGTGACTTGCAAGTGCAAAGATTTACTTGCAGTGATTTAGATAATGTGTAGTTTTCCTTGCAAGTGTCAGAAAAACTACAAGCTAATTTTTTGACAGATTAGCCGCTTCACGCGCTAACCGCTTTGCACAACTGTCAAAATCATGTTTTCCTCCACAATACATACACAGCCCGTTCTTTTCCCTTTGTAGCCGTTCCTTGTTCCGAAGCATCCCGGTTTCTTTGTCCAAGAACTTTGGAGTTTCAGTGAAGGTTTTCCCTTTTGAGTTGGAGTTTGAACTCAGGGTTGGTTTGAATAATTTTGGGTTCCTCATGTTTAGCTTTGAGGAGTTGTCCACCCTCGGAGCTGAGGTGGACGGTCCATGGTTGTTTTGCCAAGAGCAATTCTTGTCGTGATAGCCATTATCAAGCTCAATCACTCAATTGATTAGCTGCTGAAGGAAGGTTGTCTTATGACCCCCAACTGCGAGCTGTACGATTAAGCGTGCCGGTAGACACTTTCGGAAATGGAATAGAAGAGTGGCCTTGTTCCACTGGATGCAAGACTGCAAGGTTTGAAAATGAGAAATATAAATGGAAGCTCTACTATTCTCCTTCATAACTAAACTATTAAGTTTGTATTTGGTGTTTCAAACTTCATTGGGGTCGCCAAACAGGGTGAACAGTTGTTGCTCAAACCTGTTCCAGTTGTTGAGAATACAAGTGGGACTGTCATTGGACAAAAGTTCAAGGTATGGTTCAAACCACTGCGAGGCTATACCTCCTAAGAAGGACAAAGCATACATAACTTTATGCCTATCGGAAGAGAAATTGTTGGAGTCGTTTGAAAAGATGATTTTACAAGACTGTAGGTGGGATCTAAGCTTATGAGGGTGTTCTCCTGTAAAGTGATTGGGTTGTTTCATGCCCAGAGTGCGAAAGCTAGGAGTACTTGGACTAGATCGCTGGGCACTATGAGTGAGGGCCTGGATCAATGTCAAAAGCAGGGTTGGAGCATCAGGCTTGGGAGCAGTAATGCAAACCCCTGGTCTACCACAAGTCAAGGTTTCATTGGAAGAATGGTTGGAATCTGTGAATTCCGCAAGAGGTTCCATTGGAAAATCCCATGGAGGAACCCGAGGATTATCAAGGGGTTCAACAGATGGCGATTTAGAAGGAGGAACGGGATCTAAGGGTTGTTGGGCCCAAGGAGCGCTGGTTCTCCCTACCTGATGGATTTCATCATTGTAAGGGGCAAGGGAAGCGTTCCCAGTTGAGAAATTACGTGAAATAGAGAAAAAGAAGTCTACTATAGGTTGGCAAGCTACAATAGATGAGTTGAGTTAGTTAATTTACTGTCACACAATCACCCCACGTACTATAGGGCAATTCTTAGATGATTGTGAGCGCAAAAGAATGCTGAGTGCAAGGGAAAGTGCAAGTAGCAAGACTCAGTTGCAAAGTGAAAACTTGGTTATGCCACTCAACAAACGGCAAGAGAAATAGAATGTGTTCCAAGGAAGGAAACTCAACCTCAGTTCAATGTCATAACTAGGTTGTAGCAAAATGCAAGAATGTATGAAATTAACTAACTGAGGAGACAATCATCAGGCAAGGGGATAGCCCTTATAAGGTAATCCAAAGTGACTAGATACAACCTGGTGATGAGCTAACTACAGTTGAAGCGGGGAGGCAATGAATAACAGGAACGGGATAGGAAATGAAGCAGTAGTACATCTCCAAGGTCATAGCGTAAGTGCAAGACAATAGAATCTGAGTGTACAATTGCATGATGAATTGGGACAGGAGCAAATGAAGTTTGAAGGTAATGCAAATGAGAAGTAATAGTGTATGTAGGGTAGGGACTAGTCCAATTGCAAACTGTACAGTAGTGATGGCTTAGTTAGACGTAGATGCGAACTAACAAACAATGCATGACCAAAGATGGAAGTCCAAGGCTGTTGATTGGCCAGGGAAGGAGATTGAATGTCATAATGGATGGCCAACCGGTATGGAGTTAACCACAAAGTTTTCAAGTAGATACTGAGTTGGTCGCCAAGATTGGAAGGTCAACGCAAGCCAGAGGAAGTAGCGGATCACACCATTGATGTTGTGCTTTATTTTTGTCACGCTTTTAGACTGAGGTAGATGGTACTGAGGAGAGAATATGTCAAAGTGATGAAGACAATAATTCCTAAGTGCAAAGCGTGACACCCATCCACAAGACATGCCCTGCCATTAAGCACACAAAGCCCCATTGGGCATTTCTTCCAAACCAATCCCAATTAATCAACCAATTTTGACAGAAGGAGGTTCACCATTGAACAGCTATCCACCAGCCCCCATACCTTCCTTCCAGAAATCCTCATCAGAAAGTAAGCCAGTGGAGTTGAAACCAATTTCATCCCTGCCTGTTTGCGCTGTGGTGACCAATCTGGGACACCTCATGGAAAATGGAAATTTTTCAATTTTTATTACATTCCCTTCTCCATCAATACATCCTCAAAAAAAAACAATTTGGCACTCATTTGTAATTATCTCTTGTAAATAGTCTAAAGGCCTCTTTTCTATAAAAGGAGAGGCTCTCCCTAGCCTATTTTTTGATCATCCATCTGATATATCAATCAGTAATCTAATCATTCCGGAGGGCTTCTTTCCCTTCATCTGCAACTTTTGTGCTGGGTATATCTTTTGATTTCCCCCTTGATCCTTTGAGCCTCCATACTCAATCTTTGATCCATCCATCTGTGACCCTGATTCTTATCACCAACCATAGCCTTGCTGGTTGAAAAGAATTCTGTCTGCTGGAATTCTTGAGTGTGCTATACCAATATTGTGACCTTTTTCTGACCATACTGGTCTGATTCTTTGATGATCACCTTTCTGGATCCAGTCATGTTTGACTGAGAGGTTTTTCTAAGCTTGAAATCTGGAGTTTTAGACCTCCCTTTATTCTTTCAAGTTGAATTCCACCACAATACTCTTGAGTTCCTTGAGAAGTGTTGGGTTATTCTTGTTTTAATCTGTTATTGCTTTGCTTCTAGAGCTTCATAAAAAAATTGACTTTGTTTTTTTAAGCCACCCAAAGTTATCTGGTACCCTTCAAGTGCTTGATTGGCGAAAGTTGGGCAGGGTCATTGAGAACCTGGAGGTTGGTTGGGATTGAGTTGATCTTTCCTAATCTTCTGCCAACAACCAGAGTTATTAGCTTGTGGGTTTTGTTACTTACAAATTCCTTGTTCCATTGAACTCTGAAAAAAACTTTGACTTATTTTTTTCAAGTCTTTCCCTGAACCATCTTGCCTCAGATAGTGTTGTTTCCATTGCTATTGACTATTCCCAAAATCATCCCTTACTTGATTCCTTATTTAAAAGTTCCTGGATCTTGATTCTGGTTACATTTAATTATTATTGTAACTCTTAGGAGGGCAGCCTAAACAGCACCTTTCCCCTCCACAGAACTGACTGCGGCTTAGCACTGTTTGAAGTCTTACATTTGGTCCCCCAGGTTGGGATCAAAACAGAAACCTTGGTATTTAGAGTCCCAACAACGTTTGGAATAAAACTTTTTAATCCAATCTTTTTCCTTTTTTTCTCTGTTTCCCTCTCTCTTCTCAGATCTGACCCATGGAGGCAACTTATCCTAGAACAAAGTCCTCCCAATTTGTGCACCATCTGGGTACTTTTTTTTTTGTGAAACCCTACTCTTGCCACACTTGTGATCCACTTTGGAAATATCCTCTTTGAATCCTCTAGGAATTCTGTTATTCAAAATGGCATCTACTGGTACCCCAACCACCCCTGCTTGACAAAAGATGGTCAAGATCAAACCTGAGAACAATAACTTAGGGTTCAACAGGGTAAATGTCAAATGGTTCTTGGACTCTTACAAACTGGCTGCTGAATTGGATGGAGCAAGCAAATGAAATATGTCCTATCAGTTAAAATTCTTTATCTCCTCTGATGAAGTTATGGAAGTAATCAAGTTTTTTGAAGGATTTGAATCCCATGACTGGATGCTTTTGAGGGAAGCAATGTTGGCCTATTGGGGTAAAATAGATTTAGCTTGGTTTACTTTGCAGGACTTGGATGCTATTTTCTCTCAATGGATCTCAAATGGTGGTGTCTCTTCAGCCTCTGACTACCATTCTTTTAGGAAGTCTTGGGATCCTATCCAAAACTATATGATCCAAAACAATCACATTAATTCAGTGGACAAAGTTTGAGCACAATTCTTCCAATCTTTTTTGTTGGATGTGCAGGAAAGGATTAAAGAAAAATTGGTCAAATCTGGATCTATGATCACCACCAGGGATAATTAATTGAAACTCCCTGTTTTCCTTATCCTTAGGAGTAATTTATGTGAAGTCATGAAAGGTCAAACTGCTTTAACTTTTGAAAAATCTAGAACCACTGAACCATTCCATGCTCCTTCTTTTAAGGAATCCAACAATATTATGATTAAGATGATGGCAGATAAAAGACCTAAAGCAGACCCTAATTTTACTCAAGAACCTACTACTCTGGACAAAATCACTAAGATACTTTGAGCTTTTGAGAATCAAATAGATCAAAATATTCATTCTCTTGCTACTACTAAACCCTCTACTTCTGTCCTCCAATGTTTTGGGTGGCTTTTTTAAGGATGAACAATCCAGGGGAAACAGGAGACCTGATCTACCAAAGACAAGGTCAAATGGGGTGTGACTGGTTGCAATATTGGTTTCCAAATTGATGGCAAATTCAACATCTGGTAGGGATTTTAGCCACTTGCCTTGTCTTTTGGATAAAAAGGCCCATAGTACCTGACCTATGGTTTTGTTAGTACATTTTCTGAGGCTTTTGGCTTGGGGGTGGAATGCCAAAGTCATATGGAAGTTGATTCAAAGCTTATCCATGAGGGCCTTCCAGAATCTGAAGGTCCAGGTTTTATCACAATCACTAAGAATTGATCAAGGAGCACCAAACAAGGCAATCCATCCTGCAAAGAAACAAGTCAAAGTCTTTTCAGCTGTATCTGATTGTAGGACCAGTATTGCTTGCATAAAACCAGATAATATAAAACTGCAAGTTAAAATTATGTTTTAATGATTCCAAGAAGGAAACGGCTCAATGAAATCAATAGAAATATCAACAAGTGGCTGCCAAGGAACAGGTGGAGTCAACATCTTCCCAGTTGGAGCCATTGTTGGGGCCTTAATGTGTTGACATTTGTTGCATTTAGCGATAATATCTTTGACATTGGAGGCCAAAAGAAGTCCCTCCGGATTTCTGAGACTTTCTTCAGATAACCTAAATGTCCATGAAGTTTGTGGGCGTCCTTCATGATGTTCCAATGCTGGTCAGAAATTGAGGGGATTACTAGACTGCCTTCAACAGAGAGCAGGCCGTTGGCTTCCACACATTCCTTTCTCAAGGGTAGCAATTACTTCAGTGAAATAAAAAAATAGTTGGTGAGATAACCATCCATGATGAGAGATCTAAAACCAGGGCCAACCCCAAGGCCAAACTCCGTTAGTGAAGCCACAGTGGCTATATCCAACTCCCTAACTGCGGTGTGGTAAACCAAACCTGTCCTATAGCCATCAGACTCACTTTTGTACTATAAAAACAGCTTGAAACCTCAAATAAACCTCAGAAATGGATTCTAAATCCAAAATAACCTACAGTCACTCAGCCAAATTAGCACCCTATCCATAATGGATTAGAAGATACAGCCCAAGAAACCTTAAAATGTGGCAAAATCATACACAACCAGTTTTCACAGCTCTGTGGAAGTCATAAAGACAGACCTTGCAAGCCCTCAAGTACATACCAGTAACAGCTTACCCTCAAAACCAGAACCATACACCAACCCTGTCACCGTAGCCAGAATACAGCAATACAGATACAGGAGGTAGTGCAACAAATTCAGCTCCTGTCACCTCACCCAGGATGCATTCAAATACACCTACACAAGGTTATGCAGAATTATACAGGACATTATAGGCAAGAAAAAGTAGAACCACTCTCAACCAGTTCCAAACAAACAAGAAAATACACATACACAATACTATGCAGAAGTATACAGGACAGTATAGGCAGGAGGAAATGAAACAAATCTCAAAAAGATCCAAAAAAACAAGAAAATACACCTACACAAGGCTATTCAGAAGTATACAGGACAGTCTAGGCAAGAGGAAGTAGAACCAGTCTCAACCAGTTCCAAACAAACAAGCAAATACACATACACAATACTATTGAGAAGTATACAGGACAGTATAGGCAGAAGAAAATGAAACCCGTCTCAACCAGATCCAAACAATCAAGCAAATACACCTACACAAGGCTATGCAGACATATAAAGGACAGTTTAGGCAAGAGGAAGTGGAACCAGTCTCGACCAGTTCCAAATAAAAACAAGCAAATACACATAAACAAGACTATGCAGAAGTATACAGGACATTATAGGCCAAAGGAAGTGAAACCAGTCTGAACAAGATCAAAACAAACAAGCAAATACACCTACATGAGGCTATGCAGAAGTATACAGGGCTACCCAGAAATACATGCAGGCAGCCAGAACCATGTATTATCAAACAATCCCAGCACCACACACAAACCTATGTAGTCAGAAGCATGTGATACCCAACAACCCACCAGTACAAGTACCACAGGGCTACCCAGCAATAAATGCAGGAATGCAAGACCATGCAGCAACAAAAAAAACACCAGTAATTCACAGAAATATATGAAGGTAGAAGCAGTAGCAAAAAAACAAACCACCATTAATGCAAAGAAATACACAAAGGTAGAAGCAGTAGCAGCAAACAAACCACCATTCATGCACAGAAATACATGAAGGTAGGAGAAAGTGGCACCAAACAAAACACCAGTGTATGCACAGCAACACATGTAGGGAGAAACAAGTAGCACCAGACCACCCACCAGTACTGCACAGGAATATATTGTATCTGCACTTCACAGCAGTTTATGCAGGTCTGTGCATGCATGGAAAGCCTGTACCAGCATTTTCCAACCAGCAGAAATGCCTCATGTAACTGTAAAAGCCTTTTCCAACCAGCAGAAATGTCTCATGTAATTATATCTCACTTTTCCTCACCAGAAAAGGGAGAACCCTCAGGGGCAGCCTTGAGCACCCCTAGGGGCAGGAATTCTCTATTTAAGGAGGTACTGTCTGCCCTATCCAATTTGTACCATCTCTTATCACCCATATCATGCCATCTGGCCTGCCAGCACTCACCTAACCCAATCCAACCCATCCATCTGTGGTACCTACCAAGATAAATATTATTAGTGAACCAATTATAAAGAAACAGGAAATCAGAAACCAATTTATAAAACATTTTTAACCAATTAAAACCACCCTCTAGGTGCTTGAATAAGGGTTCTTCTTTGACCTGAAATTTAGCACCAGATTAAAGAAAAACCAACCCCTTTAATTAATAAATAAACCTTACACAGAAAGAGAGAACATAAAAAAGGAAACTACCAACCTTTCCTCTACCCAGTCCCCTGTGGGTAAACTCATCCTTGGGTCCTCTCCTGAACCATCCCTTTGATAAACCCTTGAAACCTTGAATATTGGGATATTGGTTAAGATCACATATATCTGATAAATAATTAACCAATAATCCAATAAATCTGGTCTATTCTTCAACAAACCCTACCAATAACAATAAAAACCAATCTGAGTCTCATCTGACACCTATTTTAAGTCTCAAAGAAACCAGCCATTAATTTAAATAAATTATTGTGCAGAGTTACTATAGTACTAGAAGGGCAGGCAATTAAAAACCACTCTTAGTCTTACTAATACTCCAAACCAGAAGAAGTAATACTAAATTCCCCTTCAAGGACTTCCAAAAAGATATTTTCTAATTTATTTATATAATCCCACAGGAGTCTCTACAGCAGTTGGGTCATCAGTGTCTTGACAGGAGAGTGCATCAGCAACAGAGTTGTCCCTCCCCTTGATGTATTCAAAATTGAGGTCAAAGTCAGCAAGAAACTCCATCCACTGGGCCTGTTGTTGACTGAGCGTCTGTTGCTTCAAGAGGTGCGTTAGTGAGTGATGGTCAAAGAGTAAATTTACCTTCATGCCTAGCAAGAGCATCTGCCATTTCTAGAGTGCATGGATTAACGCAAGCAAATCCTGCTTATGCACTGGGTAATTGCGTTCTGCTGGTTACATGAGATGTGATTGTATGTGATGGGGAAAGCCTCCTTCCACCATTTACCTTGAAATAAGGCTTCCCCTATGCAATAGCCACTAGAATCTGTGAAAATCCATAAGGGGTTGTCTGATTCCTAATTTATTTTTTTAAGACATGTAAGGGAAGTCATTAGACTTTTGATGTTGTCAAAGGAGGCTTCTTGTTTTGGTCCCCACTTGAATTGTGTAGCATCTAACATTGAACTAGTTAATTGGGTCAGTGTTCCAAAATATTTTTGGATGCCCCATGTCAGCTCTCTGATACCAGGAAACTTGCAGTCCTTTAGCTACAGAGAGTGATAAAAATACTGGAATAATAATAATAATTATTCAAAAAATAAACTCTTAGAGGCTGAAATAAATAATGTAATAAGAGCAGTTGCAAGGTGTAATTGGTTTGGTAATAAAAGGTTTTCAATATGCATATAAAAGAGGGGCCACAGTATTATACTACTGGGGGTCTTTACAGACAAAGCAACCTCTATTCAAGGGGCCTCCTTAGGCAGTTTAAGAACCTTGGAATGAAGAATGGTGCCTTAGAAAGGGCTTATTACACTCATGGCTGGGCATAACAGCACACTGGCCTAGACAGGAAGGGAAACACTCACTCTGAGCACTTTATCACAAAAATCCTGCAATAATGGGAAGGATTTCAGAGCAGATGGGGTGGATTGCCTGACTAAAATTTGTTGATTTCAGAATTTGATTTCTTGGGACTAAAAACCATCGGGCTGAAGACATGAGTTTTAGAGGAGATTAGACCAACTGATTCAAATGAGAATATAGACAACAAGAAAGATGAAAAGAATACAAAAGGCTAGAACTATGATCAGGAACAGGACAGCGTGAGTGGAAGAAGAAAGGATGAGGCTAGAGGAGATGAGTAGATAGCTGAAATGGACAGAAGTCAGATTTGAGAGTTGTTAGTTGTGATAAATCATATGGATAGGTCTCTTACCAGACAAGAGCACATGAACCATAATTGGGTAGCTGAGATGGTGGATCAAGAATTGAAGCAAGATTTGGTTTTTATAGGAAAAAGAACAGAAAAAGTAGAAAAGAAAGATAGAATAAAGAAAGAGAAGAAAGAGAAGATGAGAAGAATAAAGAAGTCAATTCGAGTAGTTGTTGTGAGAGGTTATTCAGGGAGAAGAGAGTTTTTGTCAAAAAGGAGGACAAGTGGAGTGGACGCCAGAAGGATCTGTAGATGAGACTTGAGGTTGGGATAGGACAATACTCAGAATAGAGTGTTCACACTCATCTTCAGGGCGTGCGGCAGTCAGAGAGAAGAGACCATGAGGAGTGATTTCTCAACACTCCCTGCGGCTGGTAAGTGGATTATCCATGAAGTTATTCATCTCAGGTAGTGAATATTCTTTTTTGTAGCAACACAAGAGAACTGATTGAGGATGCCTTTGAGAGTGAATCAGAAACCATGGATTGACTAGGGATGAATTCCAGTTTGAATTCTTGATTTGTGAAATCTTTGCGGAGACCTTTTGTTTTTATATCTATATGTTGTGACTTAGAGTGAGAGCCAAATTGTTTTATCTTGTTGTCCAAGCCCTTGTTGTCTATATGCAACATGGGTTTGAACTCAAAGTTGTGATAAATCTCATTGATGAGATGTCTGATCCATTTTGTCTTGAGATAACAATCTAGCAGTGCATTCAGTTTGGATTCAGTGGAGGAATAAGTGATGTTCCGTTGCCTAGTTGAGTTCCAGATAACCGGGCTCCCATAGTGAAAGATGACGTATCCGGTTTGAGATTTTTGAAAAAATGGATTGTCTCCCCAGGTGGCATCACTGAAGCTGGAGAGGACTTCCTGCTTAATATCATATTTTATGGTAAGTTTGAGATTTTTGGTCGTCTTGAGGTATTTCCATACTTTCCAAACCTCCGCCAGTGACTCATACCGGGCTTGGCATTGAACCTAGCCAGACTGGATACAGAGAAAGAAATTTCCGGGCAAGTGTATTGTGATAGGTGATTGAGAAGCCCAATCGCGGATCTGTAATTGATGTTTAACTGGAAAAATTCTGCATGATTGTTGTCGTAGGCAGGTTCAAGATGGAAGTTTTGTGTTAGCGGAGATAACGTCTCTTTGCAAGATAACAGGCCAAGCTCTTCCAGTCCCCAATTGATATTATTAGGTTGGCTCAGGAGAATTTGATCGTCTTCAATCTCCATGAGCATTCCGAGTATTGTATTGGGTGGATGAGAGGATGAGTTCTGGAATCACCTAAGGAAGCTTGATTCAAAGACATCAGATTTTCCTACATGGATTCAGTCGTCCATGTGGAAGTATAGAATTTCCTTCGTTTTAGTATTAAGATAAAGACAAGGATTTCTGGTTGACTCTTCATACCCTTGAGACTTGATCCATAGCATGAGGGTTTCATACCAATTCTTGGGAGACTGTTTCAGACCATAAAGAGATTTTTTAAATTTTAGATAGGGAGATCTTCTACTTGATCCTTCTGGCGTTCTTATAATGACAGTCTCCTCCAGAGGAGTGTGAAAAGATGCCCCCTTGTTATCAAATTGGGTGAGTTTCATTTTTTCTTTCAAGGCGTGTACCAACGCCAGTTGTAGAGATGCGATTTTTCCGGTTGGCGCCCAAGTTTCATTGTAATCCACGCCCAGTACTTGATCAAAAACTTGGACACATAACCGGGCCTTGTATTTGACAGGTTCGCCATGACAATTCTCCTTCACTTTGAAGACCCAGGTTGTATTTAGGATGTTGTTGGGATTTCCATAATATTCTTCCCAAACATCTTGCAGTTCTATGCCTTCTAGTTTGGTTTCTGTAGCTTTCTTCCATTTGGGCCACTTGGGACACTTCCGCGCAGCTTTATAGGAAGGAGGTTTGTAATAATGGTGGAAGCCATATTGTTGGGGTTTTTTGATTTCGCGTCTAGGTCTTTGATATGCGGATATTTCAGGAGTTTCTGCTGGAGTAGGATGACAAGGTGGATTCAGAAGAGATGAATCTGAGGAGTCCGCGCCTTCATTCTCCTCACAATCTGATTCTGATTCAGAACTGTCTTCAGGCAAATTGCAAATGGTATATTGTTTTTGAGCGGAAGAGAATTCGGAGTTGTCAGATTCTGGGCTAGCTTGAGAAAAAAGATTGAGTCCGGGAGACTCAAGAAGTGGAAATTGAGAGAACTTATTCTTGAGGAACTGGACATGTTTGGTTTCAACAACAGCACCAGATAACCTTAATACAAGATAAGAATGAAAGATTGGATTAAACCCATATAAAATTCCTTCTAATCCTTTTTCTTTGAATTTACTTCCTCTCTGCAGATGATTTCCCAAATAGATTACCGGTGATCCTACGGATTTCAAGTAGTTAGTAGGAAGACTCTTATTGAACATGAGTTCCCAGGGGTATCAATCATTACCTTCCCTCGGGATTTGATTCAACATGAAGTAGCAGCTT
Organism: Puccinia polysora; assembly: GCA_025617555.3. NCBI lineage: Eukaryota > Fungi > Basidiomycota > Pucciniomycetes > Pucciniales > Pucciniaceae > Puccinia > Puccinia polysora. The sequence continues at coordinate 31,272,145 of CM062625.1, forward strand.
CAGATTATTATGTGCCAATAGTTCTTTGGCAGCCTGGAAGAGGAGAAGGCTGCTCGCCCGGATTCAACAATAGTTTGATTGGCTCATTCTGACAAACCATTGTGTTGAGAATGGTAAGGTTCTGACATGAGTAGTTTGATATGTTTGGATTTGGCAAAGTCCTTCAAGGTTTTATTGTAAAAGTTTTATTGAATTGAGAAACCTAGACCAGGCTGGTTTATTTCAGGTTCAAGTAAAGGGTTAGAGACCATGAACATGAGATGAGGAACAGATCACAAAACAGAAAAGAACAGTAAGGAAAACAAACAGAGACTGATGGTTCTACAGGCAGGGTTATGACCTCTAAAGAGATTAAGTAGAACAGAGCAGTTTGAGGATTTGTTGACGACTGATCCAACCGAAATACTGATATGAGAAAGTCAATAGATTAGTTCAGAGGAATGTTGAGTTGATCATTTGTTCGTCTAGTCTTTGGGTTCAGATGATTTGGTGATCAAAGTCGAGTAGGTGAAGCTGGCCAAGTGGTTGAGTTGATTATCATGAGTATGAGGACAGGGCACAGTTACTTGTATTTATGAGCTGAGTCGAGAGGTCGCGTGAGAGCCGTAGGTGACAGGTTTGAGAAAGGTGACAGCTCAACACACAGGCGATTGGACAGACAACAAAGTAACACATACGACATGAGAGATAGAAGGGAAAGAAGAAAAGAAACACGGTAACACATCTGACACTAAGTACAAAGATGAAATGGAAATGGGAATATCAACACACCGGCTCAACTCAACATCCCAGAGAGCTTAGCTCCCTACATACCTGGTAAGCCTGAGTACAGAGGTGGGATTGACTGGTTTGGTGAGGGCTTCCGCGAGCATGTCGTGGCAGGAAATGAGTTTAACACTGATCAGGCCATCATTCCAGTTGTTCCTTATACTTTTAAGTTTGATATCTATGTACTCTGCATGAGACTTGCAACCAAATTTCTTGATTTTGTCAACAAGGCCTTTGTTGTAAACGAGGTGCACAGGAGGTCCGAGAGATGTTGACCTCCAGATTTCCGTCAGGAGATGATGAAGCCAACGGCCTTCAAGATGACTTGCTGAGAGAGCATTACATTCGGATTCGGTGGAGGACAAAGCTATGCTACGTTGCTTTCTGCTAGTCCAGTAGATCGGACAACCCTTGAAGAGAGATATGAAACCGGTCTGCGAGAGTCTGGTGACTGGGTCATCGCCACAGGTTGCATCACTGTAGGTGACAAGATGGTTTGAGATTGATTTTGGTCAAAACTTGAGTTTATAGTTGATTGTCTTCAGCAGATATCACCATACATGAATTACTTCCTTCCAGTGGGTGATCCCTGGTCTTTCACAGAAGAAAGCTAGATTTGATACAGCAAAGCTAATATCAGGTCTAGCCAGGTTTTCAATGAAATTCAACCTACCAATTGGGGATCAATAATTCTTTCCCAATTCTTCAAAAGCTTTGATTTCTTTGGGTGTAGCTGGTTTCAGTTGCAGACCCGAAGTGCAAGGATTTTTCAGCAGCTTAGCGTCCAGGAGATTCAGCTCTTCAAGCCCTTTTTTGATATGATTTTGTAGTGAGAGACTGATCAAGCATGGAGTAACTTCCACCTTCATTCCGAGCAGCGTGTCGACCTTATGCGCTGAGGAGTCCTTGAATCTTGTAAGAAATCGATCTTTAAAGTCTTTGGTGTTTCCAACAACTATTAAATCATCTACATGAAAGAAGAGAGCGGTGGTTTGATCTTCGTGGAGATAGAGACATGGATTGCTGTCGCTCTCCTTGAAACCATTTTCCTTAATCCACTCACTCAGGGTCTTGTACCAATTCAGTGGCGCCTGTTTCAACCCATACAATGATTTCTTCAACTTGAGATATTTGGAGGTTTGTTTGGAGCCAGCTGGGGTTTTGATGTAGACGTTCTCGCTGAGCGGAGCGTGTAAGAATGCCCCTTTTACATCAAATTTTAGGATGCTAAGTTTTCTATCCACAGAGTAGCATAGTAGGGCTCGTAGAGAGGCCACCTTACCTGTGGGAGCAAACGTGTCAAAGTAGTCGATTCCAAATTGTTGGTTGAAACCTTGTACACAGACACGAGCCTTGAGGGTGGTGTCCCCGGTGTGCAGGTCCTGTTTGCATCAAAAGGCCCAGGTGGTGTCAAGGGGATTGGTGACTTCCGACTCATCAGCATCTTCCCAAACTCCAAGTTCCTCAACAGTGTTTAGTTCTTTATTGACTGGAGGTACCCAGGCGGGATCGTTCAATGCTTCGTGAATGTTTTTTGGTACATCGGAGTGATAGTACCCGTATCGTTGGGGGGGTTTAAGTTTACTTCTATCACGTAGATTTGGTCTAAGTGTTTCAAGAACCTTGGTGTCTGAGCTGGCTGATTTGGAACTGTCTGACTCCGTGCTGGGTTCAATGAGAGGTTTGACGTTGTCCTGGAGTTCAATAACAGTAGTGTCAGTGCTGGCTTGAGTGCCTTTGATATTTTCATTCTGAGTTGCTTGAGAAATTCCTTCAGATGCTGCCTTGCTGGCGGGCAGTTCTAAATTAATTGGAGAAGGTTTATTGATAAACTTAACATGCTTGGTGTCTACGATTTTTCCGCTTCTGGAAAGAATTTTATAAGAAAAGAGACGAGGCGTGTAGCCTAGAAGAATCCCTTCCTCCCCTTTTTCACTCAGTTTCGAGGGGATTTTGGTGTCGTTGAGTAAGTAGACTACCGGACAGCCTATGGGCTGAAGGTAGTTTGAGGGTAGGTTGGTTTTTTGAAGCATTTTCCACGGCGTCTTGCCGCCTTTTTCGGAAGGAATTTGATTAAGTGCAAAGCAACAGCTTTGAATGACTACGTGCCAGTAGTTTCTTGGAATGGGAGTCGAGCTGAACACGGAGCAAACAGACTTGATGATTGTCCGGTTGGCTTGTTCTGCCTTCCCATTGTGCTGTGAGTGGTAAGGTTCACTGATGATGTGTTGTATGGCCTTAGACCGGAAGAATTGATTGAGATTGTCATTCACAAATTCGCCTCCTCCGTCAGATATGACTTCGGAGGGGTATCTAAGTAGTTTCTTGGCTTCATTTTTGATTACAAATTTGATTGTGTTAGCAGCAGCTTCCTTGGAGGGAAGAGGAAATGAGGAGAGATAGCCGGACTTGTTGTCGACAATTTTAAGAGAATATTGCATCCCCCCTTTGCTGGTTGGATTTAGGGGCCCAATCAGATCCAGGTGAAGTCAGTCAAAAACCCTCAAGGCAGGGGCTTGAGTACTGTCAAAAGGAAGTCTTGAGATCTTTGCCTTGCTGCAAGCAAGACATTGAAAGTTGCTTGCTAGGGCTTTGCCAATGCTATGACCTAGATGTTTTTCCATGCGCTTTAGGCTAGCATGACCAAGTTTCTCGTGGAGACTAGATAAGTACGCTTGAGTTAAGTAGCACTGAAGAGGCTGAGATTGACTTAAGGGACCAAAATTGATGAGTAGAAGATTGTTCTCTATGACGCCAGTCAGTAGCAATCTACCTTTGAAGCAGAGAGAGAAAGAGGACGGTTTGGTTTTGGTGTTTACTTGTAATAAGCAACCGTTGTTTAGCAGGGCTCCAAGGGAGATGAGGTTAACAGTAGCTTCAGGAACCCAAGCTGCATTATCTAAGCGTATTCGGTTGGCTCAGTCCAAGATTTCTATGGTGCTGAGTCCTTTGATGGATAGTCCTTCTCCTCTTTTTCCGGTTTTAATGGTGTTGTCTCCTGAGTGTTGTGCCAGAGTGGTGAAGAAATCTTTACTTTGAAACATGTGAATTGAGCATCCAATGTCAAGAATGTAGCGGTCTTCAGAGTCTGTTTTTGCCTTGTCCGGAGCGCAGTAGAAGCTGTAGTAGTGAGATTCTTCTTGTGGTTTCTTTTTAGGTCCCCGTCTTGCTTTGTTTGGGGGGTTATCGGGTTTCAATTCAGGAAATTCAATCCAGCAGGAGGACTGAGAATGTGACTTCACCGCCGGGTTGTGCTTCCCATCCAGGCATCTTGGGTAATTTGACTCTCTTTGATGATTGGAGTGATACAAGGCGGAGTTAGTGTCTGTTGTCTCGGACATTTTTGCCTGAACTTTGTTCTTGTGTTGAACTAGGTGATTGAGTACCAGGGAAACAGAAAGTTGTAGTCCTGAGTGCATGATTTGAGAGCGGATGGCCTTGAGAGACTCGGGAAATTTGAATAGGATTAGGTAGCTTAAGATGTTGGCCGGAAGCTCTATTCCCACTTCACCAAGTTTTCCTAAGTGAGTTCTTACTGAGGTTACGAAGCTTTTGATATTGTTTTGGTCAAAAGTCAGATAAAGAAAATTGAAGAATGTTCAAGCTTGATTAGCCGCTTGACTGGAGGCGAAGTGATTCTTTGCTGCCAACCAGATCAGCTTAGTTGAGTCTTCATTTTCTGAGCTTATGATGTTGGTATGAGTTGCTGGATCTAGTTTAGACATGATGTATCCAGCCATCTTGTTGTCGTCTGGAATTTCAGTATAAGGATTTTTTGAATTGATGAGGTTGAGGATTCCGCGCATTTTAAACAATCGTTCCATCTTCTTTTGCCAGATTGAATAGTTTTTCTCGGTGAGAAGTGGTGTGGATTCCATGAGGGACTTCAGAGCCAAAGCCTTAAAATTCCCTTCTCCTCCTCCTCCTGGTCCAGGTGTTTCTGTGATTCAATTTGTGCCGGATGAGCTGGGGTGATCCATCTTTGGCTTTTAACCGTGTAAAAGTTTTATTGAATTGAGAAACCCAGACCAGGCTGTTTTATTTCAGGTTCAAGTAAAGGGTTAGAGACCATGAACATTAGATGAGGAACAGATCAAAAAACAGAAAAGAACAGTAAGGAAAACAAACAGAGACTGATGGTTCTACAGGCCGGGTTATGACCTCTAAAGAGATTAAGTAGAACAGAGCAGTTTGAGGATTTGTTGACGACTGATCCGACCAAAATACTGAGCTGAGAAAGTCAATAGATTAGTTCAGAGGAATGTTGAGTTGATCATTTGTTTGTCTAGTCTTTGGGTTCAGATGATTTGGTGATCAAAGTCGAGTAGGTGAAGCTGGCCAAGTGGTCGAGTTGATTATCATGAGTATGAGGACAGGGCACAGTTACTTGTATTTATGAGCTGAGTTGAGAGGTCGCGTGAGAGCCTTATGTGACAGGTTTGAGAAAGGTGACAGCTCGACACACAGGCGATTGGACAGACAAAAAAGTAACACATATGACATGAGAGATAGAAGGGGAAGAAGAAAAGAAACGCAGTAACACATCTGACACTAAGTACAAAGATGAAATGGAAATGGGAATATCAACATTTATTGGTGAATTTGGTGCTTCTATCCAAGAAGATTTCCATTGTGTAGTAGTTAAGCCCTTTATATTCTGTTTCCAGGATATTGATTATGACGTCTGGGGTTTCATACTTAGACAGGAGGGGGAATGCGGCAAGATAGCCAGAGAAGTTATCCACAAGGGTTAGAATGTAGCAATGGCCCGCCTTAGATTGAGGGGTAATTTGTCCAATTAGATTGAGGTGTATCCTTTTGAGCGGTTTTGACGACGGCGTTGAAGTTTCTGAGAAGGGAGATTTAGTGATTTTGCTTTTGAAGCAACTATCACACTGGAAGCTATTCAATTCTTCCTTAGAGAAGCAACCCTTGAGAATAGGCTTGAGGGTGGAAATTGCAGCGTGACCATACATTTTGTGGAAGTCTGATAGGGATTGAGACTCGACAGTTGTTGAGCTGGTGGATTGATTCGTGAGGTTAACTGAAAGATTGTTTCCCGCGACTCAAGGTTTCTCAATTACAAAGAGATTGTAGCAAATCAATCCTTTTAGAACCACCTTGTTTCCCCGAGAGACTGTAAATTGATGTTGTTCTTGAAAAAAATTGCATCCTTTCTTTGCTAGAAGACCAGGGCTAATTAAGTTAACCACTATGTCTGGAACATACATGCACTCATCCAAAGTTACAACTGAATTGTTCCATTCCAGTTGGACCGTACCAGTGCTCCAAACTTTAAGTTTAGCTTCTAGCTTGCCAGTCTTGATTTCCTCTGGCTTGTCCTGGAGATTGATAGATGTAAAGAATTTGAGATTGTTGAAGATATGAATATTTGCGCCGGAGTCCAATAAAAGATTTGGGGTATTATTGGAGTTGATCCAGAGGGTGAGTAATGAATGATAGTTGATGGTTTGGTTCTTTTTGGTTCTGTTTTTCCATTCGTTCTGCTGTTTGACCCACCATCCAGGTGCAATTTTAGGGTGGAGATGGAAGCAGGACGTCTCTGTTGAGCTGAAACTCTACAGTCAATGTGATGTCTACTCACATCTTTTTTTCTATTATTTGTCTCTTTTGTTCTTTATGTTTGTTTTCCCTCTTTCATCTTCTTTTACTCCACCGGCGCTATTGTTGTGTTGTACTGGGTGGTAAGACTCCAAATCTAGAGAGCGCGACCAGACTCAAATCTCATTCAACCCCATGCTCAATTCCTGCGGGATCTCACTGTAACTACCTACCGACTTGCCATCTCTGAAGCCTCAATTGTCTTGTCAAATGACCGCCCTACAGCCAGCTCAATTCAAGTAAGGACAATCCCGACTCCATTGGTTATGATACTCACTGGTCCTTTCTTCCAGATTGTTCAAGGCGCTTCTCCGGTTATTTTATTCTATCCTTGCAGCTGGTTGCATTCCAACTGTCTCATAAAAGACTTCCGTTGGTGTTGTTTCTATTTCCCCTTTTCTATTCTGATGGAGATTGTTTTCTTAATTCTCTTTCTGATTTTCTCCCTATGGCAATCCAGTCTGGTCTTGGTTTCCTTATAAACTATATTTCTCTCACAGTTAAAAGCCGAAACAAATCCACTAACTGGTCATCATCATTATGCCCAAGCCAGGATCATTGTTGACACCAGGACCAGGGGGAGACTCCATGAATTTCAAATCTCACGCCCTCAAATTACTCATCAAATCAACACCTTTACTGAATGAAGAAAACTATAGTATGTGGCGTAAGAAGATGGAGAAACTCTTTAAACTCAGGGGAATTTTTCAAACCATGAACTCATCAGACAAGCTGCTCCCATTGGACAAAGAGACCAATCAAGAGATGGTAGCCTACCTGATTGCCAAACTTGATTCAAATACCTATAATAATATTATCGATGACCGGAACAAAGATAACGCCAAACTAATTTGGGCGGCCACTCAATCGCACTTTGCCTCATCTCAATCAGCAAACAGGGCGCAGATTTTCAACAGTTTCCTTCATCTTTCCATGTCTTCTAATATTGAGGCGTTTGTGACCAACGTTAAAACCTATCTTAATAAACTAACCAAAGTTGGTATCAAACTTCCTTCAGATATAATAGCCTACCTAGTTCTGTTTAAATTTCCCGCCTATATGCAAAGCATGAAGACGCAAATTATGCACTCAACCACGGAAATGGGGATTGAAACTGTCTTAGATCATCTTATTCAACACAAAAACTAGATCAGCGCGCAAGAAACTCCCAACAAACCAGTCAACATGGCTCTGTACAACAGACCAAGATGCGAAAATGGAAAACACAACCCAGCCGTAACATCCCATCCTGCAAAAAACTGTTGGATCGAATTTCCTGAACTTAGACCGGCCAATAATCACTATTGAGGTAACAAAAATAAAAAGAAAACAGTCAAAGAGGCTCATTACTATTCATTTTTCTGTGGACTAAACATGACGTGCCCAGATAGAATAACTCCCAATCAATACATACTTGATTCCGGATGCTCTATTCATATGATAAGTGACAAGGATTGATTCCTTTCTCTCACATGCTCTGATGGTGAAGGCAAGATTCAAACTGGAAAGAAGAACGCCAAGATCAAGATTGAGGGAATTGGTACTGCGTCCATTCAGCTCGGTGACTGCAAACTTTTTATTAGTAATTCCGCGTGGGTTCCTGAATTGACTGTCAACCTCATATCCCTTGGAGCACTGGTAGAAAAAGGAGAAACCTGGAAAATCAACTCTACGGTGTCTCCTCAAACCTTTTCTGTGCTTTCCAATAACAAGGAACTATTCTCTGGAAAGATATTGAACAACCTATTTTTCATTAATATGAAGACTGAATCTGAGGCCGCCCTGTATTCCAGCAAGGACCTACCCAAAATCCATAGAACTCTTGGTCATTCATCGCTTGGACGGATGGAGGAATTCCTGAACAAAACCATATCTCCCAAAGACAAGGCCGACTTCAAATGCCTGAACTGCAATAAAGCTAAAATCACAAAGTCAAATTTTCCTCTAACACATGGATCTGCATCAAGAGTTTTAGACCAAATTCACGTGGATCTTATGGGACCTCTTAATCCCACTGCAAAAGGGGGATTCAGATTTGTCCTCAATCTCATTGACTCCTTCTCCGGCTATCATGCCTGTTTTCCACTAAAAACCAAAGATGAAGTTCACAATACTTTGATCTTTGTGCTAGAGAATGAATACAGAAAACATCGTTGGTATCCCATGGAAGTGTGCTCAGATGGTGGAGGTGAGTTTTTTAATAACAAATTGACTGCATACTTGAAAGAACACCATATCAATCACGTTGTTTCGGAACCATATCATTCTCAACATAACGGACGGATAGAAAGAGCCAACAGGACCGTTATGGAATCAACTCAAGCAATATTTTCAGAAGGACGGATTCCTAAATCTTATTGGCACCAGGTGGTTTGAAGTTGCTGTGTGCTACTAAATCAAATACCTAAAGAAAAAGGAACCGAATCCCCTTGGAGACTTATGCACGGAAAAGATCTACCCGTTGGTTACCTGAGACCTGTCGGTGCTGACCTCACATATTGACTTAACAATACTCAGATACAATCTAAACTATTTGAAAAGGGGGAGTCTGGTAAACTTTTAGGTTTCAATCCTACCCTACTTTCCTACAAGGTTCTCTCAGCCTCAGGAAAGATTATCAACACCAAGCATGTTATTTTCTCCAAAGCATTCTTGAATGAAGTGACAACGGCGGATAATCAGATAGATACTGATTCCTTGACAAATCTAGCAGCCCAGGCACCTTCCATCCTGCTTATTCCGTCCGTCAATCATCAAGACCCTGAAAACAAACATATCTCAGAATCCATAAAACGGGAAGAAACCTCTGACATCATCAGCAACAGTACCAATGATGACAAAGAAGTTTCCACCAATCTGAGACCAAACTTAAGGAACAGAGAATCCTTAAACAATCCCAATACATATGGTTATCATGCTGAAAACCTGCCTAGGTCGATCAAGGAAGCATTAACCATTCCAGTTTGGAAGGAATCCACTTTGAAGGAATTCCAATCCATTGACAACCAAAACGTCTGGGAAGAATTCAATGAAAATTAGTTACCAATCCTCTCAAGACAGTAGCTGTCTTCAAGATAAAGCACAACACACACGACGAGGCTCCTACATATAAAACCCAACTATGCATCCAAGGTTTCAACCAATAATACGGTCTGGATTACTTTGAAACCTATTCTCCCACCAGAAGAGTGGCTTTTCTGCAAGCCCTTCTCACCTTTGCAGCAGAAAAACGTCTATATCTTCTTCAGCTTGACGTCAAGGGAGCTTTCTTACATGCTGAACTTGACAAAGATGTACCCATTGTAAATCCTGCCGGATCTGGCCGAAATGGAAAATATCTTAAATTAAAAAAATTGCTGTACGGGCTTAAACAAGCACCTTGTAACTGGTACAAAACGCTGACGTCGTGGATCAAAAATCAAGGCTTTAAGAAATAAACCTGTGATCCTTGTCTCTTTTTGAGCAAAAACAACTCCTTGGCCCTCTTTTTTCATGTGGAAGATCTCATAGTAGCTGGGAACACTGCGGATTTCCAACAAAAGTTTCTCAATCACTTCAAGAACTCTACAGCTCATCCTCCCAACACTTTGCTTGGAATGAAGGTGACAAGAGAAAAAGACTTAATGCATCTGAGCCTACCTTTACATATTGAAAAAGGTTTGACTGCCATGAACCTAGCAGATTGCAAACCTGTTACCACTCCAAGGACTCCAGGCCTACATCTATCTCCGGAAACAGAAGAAGATCATCAAAGGTTCTTAGAACTGAAATTGAACTATCGATCACCAATTGGCAGGCTGAATTTCATTGCAGGACTGGAAAGACCAGATATCAGCTATGCTGTATCTAGTCTGGCCATGTTTTCTTAAAAACCTGGGTACTCCCACTGGATGGAGGTAATACACGTGTGGAGATACTTTTCAGCCACCAAACACATTTCTTTGACGCTTGGACCTTGGTCCATCTCTAACAGAATCATCTGCTACAGTGACGCCACCTGGGGGGAAAATCCTGATAAAAGGATCTCCCAGAGTGGGTTCATCTGTTCATTCAAAGGCAGCCCTCTCTATTGGACTAGCCATGTGCAGCGGAACATCACACATTCCTCCACTGAGTCAGAATGCGTAGCTCTATCCAGCTGCCACCTAGAAGGGAGGTGGCTCCATCAACTACTATCGGAAGTCTATTGAGAAAGGTTTTCGTGTCCACTCCGTCTCATTGACAACAAAGGCCTCAAGGACAAGATAAAAAAATTCGGCACCAATTCCAAAGCAAAACATGTCAATATCAAGATGAAAAGCCTTTGGGACAATTACAAAAACGAAACCATTGATGTCATGCTCATTCCTTTGCAATCCATGGCAGCCGACGCATTAACTAAGGCGTCAAATAAAATCTCAAACTGCTGACTGGTGAATTGTTTTTTTGCTCTGTATCATTAACCTCTGCGTCGAGGGGGAGTGTTGAGCTGAAAATCTACAGTCGATGTGATGTCTACTCACATCTCTTTTTCTATTATTTGTCTCTTTTGTTCTTTATGTTTGTCTTCCCTCTTTCATCTTCTTTTACTCCACCAGCGCTATTGTTGTGCTGTACTGGGTGGTAAGACTCCAAATCTAGAGGGCGCGACCAGACTCAAATCTCATTCAACCCCATGCTCAATTCCTGCAGGATCTCACTGTAACTACCTACCAACTCGCCATCTCTGAAGCCTCAATCGTCTCGTCAGATGACCGCCCTGCAGCCAGCTCAATTCAAGTAAGGACAATCCCGACTCCATTGTTTATGATACTTACTGATCCTTTCTTCCAGATTGTTCAAGGCGCTTCTCCGGTTATTTTATTCTATCCTCGCAGCTGGTTGCATTCCAACTGTCTCATAAAAGACTTCCGTTGGTGTTGTTTCTATTTCCCCTTTTCTATTCTGATGGAGATTGTTTTCTTAATTCTCTTTCTGATTTTCTCCCTATGGCAATCCAGTCTGGTCTTGGTTTCCTTATCAAATATATTTCTCTCAGTCTCTGGATATGGAGCATTTGGGTCGTGGTAGCCTTCTCTGCATTGGAGTTGAAACTTTTTATTGTCTCTCTCGGTCCTGCTTTTGGTGTTAACTAGGGTAACATCCGGAGCTGATTTGCCTATCTTCAATTGGGCCTTTTGCTCATTATTATATTGAGTAAGGTGGTTAAATACCACTTCTACCGTTATCAGTTTCTCTAAATGCATAATTTGTTGCTTGAGGTTTTCCAGAAGTGGGGGGAATTTGAAGAGTATCAGGTAAGCGAGTATATCTTTGGGCAATTCTATACCCACATCCGCCATCCGCGTAAGTGCCTTTCTGATATTGTTGATGAAGCTTTCTATTGCGTGTTTGTTGAAGGGAGAATGTAGAAATTGATTGAAGACTCAGGCTCTATTTGCAATTTTGGATGAAGCCAATCGGTGAGTAATCTCGGCCCAGAGCAGCTTAGACAAGGAGATGTTTGCTGAATTGACCACATTGGCATGAGTGACGCTGTCTAGTTTAGAAAGGATAATTGCTTGGATTTCTTGATCTTGTTTTATTGTTAGTTGGCCAGAGTTCCTAGTTATGACGTCCTTAATTTCCTTGAGATTTAAGAGCATCAACATCTTGTCTTGCCAGATGGAATAATTGTCTTTGTTGAGAGGAGGAATGGCATTGACCAAGGCCTTGAGTGCAACTTGGTGAAAATAGTCGTTGGCCCCAACTGGTTTGTTCATTTTTGATTAGCTTGAGTTGTTTGGCTTTTAACTGTGTTGATTTCAGAATTTTATTTCTTGGGACTAAAAACCAGCGGGCTGAAGACATGAATTTAAGAGGAGATTAGACCAACTGATTCAAATGAGAACATAGATGACAAGAAAGATGAAAAGAATACCAACGGCTAGAACTATGATCAGGAACAGGACAGCGTGAGTGGAAGAAGAGAGGATGAGGCTAGAGGAGATGAGTAGATAGCTGAAATGGACAGAAGTCAGAGTTGAGAGTTGTTAGTTGTGATAAATCATACGGATAGGTCTCTTACCAGACAAGAGCACATGAACCATAATTGGGTAGCTGAGATGGTGGATCAAGAATTGAAGTGAGATTTGGTTTTTATAGGAAAAAGAACATAAAAATTGGAAAAGAAAGATAGAATAAAGAAAGAGAAGAAAGCAAAGATGAGAAGAATAAAGAAGTCAATTCGAGTAGTTTTTGTGAGAAGTTATTAAGGGAGAAGAGAGTTTTTGTTGAAAAGGAGGACAAGTGGACTGGACTCCGGAAGGATCTGGAGCTTAGAATTGAGGTTGGGAGAGGACAATCCTCAGAATAGAGTGTTCACACTCATCTTCAGGGCGCGCGGCAGTCAGAGAGAAGAGACCGTGAGGAGTGATTTCTCAACAAACTTCAAGGGTTGATTGGTTTTAAGAGATAAATAATACTACTACAGACTGGGTCATAAATCACTTGCTTAGACCCTTCATAAGAAGTTGACTAACAATGACACAGTTTCTGATTGATAATAATAATTCCTGGTAAACTGATGATGGAATAATGGATCCAAAGAGGTCTGGATAAATACCTATTTTAGGTGATTTTGAGCTTCTCAGAGCACTTAGAGAGGGTTCTGCTTGTGGTTTGAGGCTGGAAAGCCATTCAGGCCAAAATTGGCACGTTCACTTGGTTCTATCAATCAGCTGACCTTAGATCTTCTGGATTTCTGTACTATTTTATCAACAGGATCTGTTAATCTGTTATGGCGTAAATTTGATCATTCTGTACTCATCCTTCATTTGTACTATTGGTATTGCTTTAAAGCGGGCAGATGTGGATTTTAAATATTTTCCCATCATCTTTTGATCACTTAGGTAATATTTAACAATTTTTATGACCACTCTTTGTAGTGTTTTGTGGTCTTCAAAGATCAGAGTCAGTGATTTACGTGGTAATCCTTGATCTTTGAGTTATTATCAAAAAATGTTCTAGACTTAATTTTTATTAATTTTATTTAAGTTTTGATCTTTTTAGACTATTACTAATGCATATGTCAACTTGTTACATATGCTAGGAAACTCTAACTAGGTTGTAGCTCTTCTGAGCAGTACCTGGTTTTCAGATTAATCGGATCTAGACGCAGGGATCAGTTAGTACAGATGCGCGCAGGGTAGGATCCGCTGCGTGCGTGGCAGAATTAGCTGCGCGCGGGTCTCAAGTACGCGGGAATCTGCTACTATGAGTACGTAGGGATATGTAATGATGCCGGGCTGCGTGCGGGAATTGTGACATAACACATTTCCGCATGTAACTCCTAAAATATACACAAAACCTCAATTCTGAGTGAATTTTAGGTGTAAAACCTACACGTGACAAAACGTGTGAAATATTAGAATGGCCAAAAGGTGCCATACTGGTGTTCTAATTTGTGGTACTTTTCTTTTTAATTATTGTAAAAATGTAAGGACTTGGTATTCAAGGGTGGGGTCAGCAAGTCACCCTAACTAATTTTGAGTGAGTAATCTATATCTTTAATAATTTTCATGGATTTCTCACTCCTTCTTTTGTTAATTGAGATATTCCTATTTTTCATAGTTTTGTGTTGCTATTGACAGGTTGCTCTGTACATAGTAGCAAGCTGACACCCCAGATGAACTTTTTCATTGATTGGACATAACCTAGGATCCGCTAGACTCCTTTGGGGGATTTGGGGGCTGGCAAGTTCAGTACCCCAAAAATCTTTCCCAAATCAGCCCAGATTCTGTCGGCTGATATAAAGTGTCCCAGGAGCTTGATTTCTTGTTGAAAAAGATGAGTTTTCTTAGGGATAAAGTAAAGATTGGCTGTGTGAAGCCTATTCAAAAATATTTGTAGGCTTCTGTTGTGTTCTTCCATGGATTTGGGGAAAAAAATGTTGTCAAGGTAAAAAACACAAAAATGATTAATCACATCCCCAAGGGCTTCCTCAAGGCGGGCTTAATGTGTGGCGGGCGTGTTGGTCAGTCCCATGAGCATGAAAACCCACTCCATCAAGCCCAATAGGGTCTTTACCAAAGTTAACAGAATTTCTGCCTCACACATCCTTGTTTGGAAGAAGGCATTAGTTTGGTCAAGTATTGAAAAATCTTTTCCTGAAGCAACTAACGGCAATAGCTTGTCAAATTTGGGAAGAGGAGAGTGGTCCCTCACCATCAGGCTGTTGAGTTTGCAATAATCAAGTACCCACCATGGCAGGGCTGCCGGGTCCTTCTTTGGAATGATCATGCTAGGGGAAGCATAAGGACTCTTTGAACATTGGATACAGCTTGCTGTAAGATGTTGTCTGAGGAGTGTGCTTCAGGCACTTAGGTAATTCTGGGGGTATGGTTATTGTCTCTCATTAAAGGTTTCATTTGTGTTGGTAAGAAAAATCTTATTTTCTACCTGCAAGCCCGGTAGTTGACTTTTAAAAAAGGACCATTCATTGTTGGTTTCCAGGTCCAAATCAGTCACTGCGGGTATGTTGTTGGGGAAAGGATCCTTGAATTCTGTTAAGGACTGGACTTGTTGATCTTGCTGAAACCTCTCTATTGTATCAACACCAGGATCTTGTTAAAATACGTATGAACTTATCCATTTTCTGCATATAAGTGTAATCCAAATGGGATGCACATGTGGGCCTCTGCAGGGCATTGGACACACACACAAACCATATGGGCCTGTGTGGATGTCATGGATTTGGGGAAACTGGCCTCAAAACGCGTGAAAAAGGCCTATTGGTACACAGGCCCTAATGGGCCCGGTGGGGTATATGGGCAAATAAAGCCAGATGGGCTTGTATGGGCATAATTGGGCTCAAAGTTTATTTTGGACATACTTGGCCAAATGGGCTGGCCCTCCAAAGAATGGTTTACGCAGTTTTTGGGCTTGGGGCTGCCCATTGGGGCCCCCGCCCATGTTTCAGCCCGGTTGGGGCTGCCCCCCGTGTCGTGGCCCGCTCGGGGACGCTGTTTTTGCCTACGGGCAGTTTAGGGGGCCCAATGGCCCGCGCGGGGTAGCGGTTGGCTGTTGGAGCCACAGGGCTGGGGCAGATGGCCCCAGCTCCTCCCCCTCCACTTGCTCACCATTGCGAGGGGGAGGGGGAAGGCTGGCTGGGTTGAACCAGCCAGCAACTGATTGCAAGGTGCAACCAGTCAGGGTGGGGGGGATTTCATCACCCTCTCACCCAGGAGGAATGATGAGGTGGCTGGCCACAACAAAGCAACCAGCAGTGGGGGGGACCTGACCACCCCTCCACCATCAAAGCAAAGGGCAAAAAAGGGGCTCTATCCCCCCCCCTTTACCAAGGGGGAGGAGCAATGGGCTGGAGGGGATTTGACCACCCCCCAGCCCACCTTATCTTGATGATGCCCTGGGGGTATCAACCCCCAGGGCCCCTGGTAGGGGGATTTGACTGCCCCCTCCAGGGATCTGTGAGAAGGAGGGGGGGGGACAGCATGTCCACTGGTCACACCCCTCCCATGTGAGTATGAGACCAGACCCAGGTGTGTCCTGGGTCCCACCTGGCCACTTTTATTGCCAGGGGCTGGTTGAATAAGGCAACCAGCCACCCTGTGAGGTGACAACAAACCAGGGATTGAACAGAAATGGGGCTGGTTCAGCCCGGTAACAGTGGAAACACCAGAAAGGACCAGAATAGGCTGGTTGTAAGGGTACAGGGACTGACGCCATGCGGGCTGATGTATTCCAAACCAAGTAAAAAGGCCTGTAGAGCCTGTAGAGATCTTTTGGGGCGGAAAATTTACCTTTTGGCTTTTTTGTATCATGGGCTCACAAGAGGCAAATCTTTTTGTACTTAAGGAGCTCTTCTCCCTGCTGTTTTCCTTTATCCATTCATGATCCAATTGAATTCATCACCAATGTGATCCAAGGTTTCACCCCATTGTGAGAGCCCATCAGCAATTATTGACACCAGGTGTCCAGCATTTCTTTTGCTTTAAATACTGCTCAAAAGCCTAAGCTAATTGCTGGCCATAATTATAACAGCTCTATCTCCCCCAGAGGTTTTTTCATCAAGGATTGATTACTCATTCTGTAGTCAACTAGGGTATACAATGGTTTGGGGCATTGCACAGATGTGTTGGCCACAGAAATTGACATATTGAAACAGGAGAGGAAGGGGATTCCCAAAATGATATCATGATGTCCTTCCACCAGTCCAACCTTCAGCAGCAAATCTTGGAAAAAGGCTGGTTTAGAGGGATCCCAGAGATTGACTGAGCAAGCTTGTGGTAGAATTATTGGTTGACAATCACCATATCTTAACACCAAATTGACTTGCGTTGGTACTGCCAGTTTGTGAGAGGGTAATTTGAGCTTTTCTAATCCCTCCTTGGAGATGAGGTCAACCTTGGATCATGTATTGAATAAGGCAAGAAGGAAGCTGTCATTGATGGCAAGCAAAACAATAATATGTTGTTGTCAAGGAGGAGCAGAGACGTACCCCTCTTTGTTAGAAAGTTGCAATTACTCATCCAATTTCCCTAATGCCGCCACTGCTGTTGCATCTCATGAAGGAAAAACATTTCCTTCAAATACCCCCACTACGGTTGCGGCCTTCCCAATTTTTTTCCTGCCAGAGGCTGAGTGGGTCTGCCTGCTGCCACTGGTGGTGTCTTCTGAGCTGTTGGTGGTTTATAATTTACTGGATTTGGGGGAGTCTTTAAGGTCTCCAGGATCAAGAAAAAGGAGTTATCAAGTGGGACAGGGAAGGCTCCTGGTGCGCTTCCACACCATTTCTTGCAATATTTGAATTTACCCACAGAGTCAAAATACACTTGCAACCGCCAGATTTTGTCCTTTTGGGATAGGCAAGCCAATGATTTTGGTTGGTTGGATTGGTTTGTGGAAGGAGCAGTCTTTTTTTTATTTGAGGTTGGCTTTGTGATAACATCATAGAACAAGGTGGTTTTACTATCAAATTGCAAAAACAAGAAGGGTGTGGCCCACAGAAGTTGGTGCTTATTTACTTCTGTTTGAAGGTCCACAATCATTCCTGGCGTTATTTATTCCTCCAGGTTGAAATCAGTAACCACATCCAGTTTGTCAAAATTCATCATCAACTGGAGGGTCCGCAAGCGGGAACTATACGCTCTGTAAGAATCAATTGGAATCATTGCCATGTTTTGGAAGTCTGCACATAGGGAAGTACACCAGAGTGGGGGAATGGCTAATGCAACAAGTGGTTCTTTAAAGAGGGACAACAATTTACCCAAGAATTGTTTGGCATTTTCTGCATAGAATGTCAGCAAATTTGGTTCACGGACAAGACTGGCAACAATTTGTATCTTACTGTCATCATCAATTACCCCTTTGGCTGCAAATAATAGCTGTAAAGCTTGTCACAAGTTGATGAAGGTTTCAATTGCTTGGAATTCTCCTGTAAGAAGGGGGCCTTCCAAGGTGCGGGATTACTGTAGATCAATCCTGCCTGTCCCGGTGGTTGCTTGCTTAGTGTCTTCCTCCGTATGCTGCATCAAAGTCAAGAGAGCTTCTTCTAAATGGGAGATTGGAAAAGGGTCTGCCTTCTTGTTTGCTTCTGCCTCAGCCCTATACGCAATATCCAGGTTGATACTCTTATGTTGGAGTTGTATGACCCCTTGCAAGTATTTGCAAGGGTCATGGATGGATCCTTTGGGAGGTTTGAGCCTTTTGAAGATGAGGGAACATGCTCCAAGGACATATCCAAGTGATCAACAAGGTGTAAATCTGCAATATTGGGGAGAGCGGGGTGATCAACAAGGTTTGAGGATTGGATTCTGGCTTGTAGCCTTTCCTTGCATCATTAAGTGAATCTACCAGCTTTCAACACAGCTTCTGGATCCTCTAATAGAAGTAATGGTTTGCCATATGCCCTTGTGGGCATTTTGAAAGGAAGGTTTGAGAAAAAAAAGTGTAAGAGTCCAGTTAGGGCACTGCAATAGCCGTTGTAAGACTCCAAACAGTGCTAAGCCACAGGCATTTTGGTGGAGGGGAAAGCTTCTGTTTAGGCTGCCCTCCTAAGAGTTACAATGATATTTAAATCCAACCAGAATCAAGGTCCAGGAACTTGTAAATAAGGAATCAATATAAGGGATGAGTTTGGGAATAGTCAGTAGCAAAGGATTCAAAACTATCTGAGGCAAGATGGTGGAGGGAAAAACTTGAACAAAATAAGTCAAATTTCTGTTCAGAGTTCAATGGAAAAAGGCAGTTGCAAGTAACAAAGCCCACAAGCTAATAACTCTGGTTGTCAGCAGAAGATTAGGAAAGATCAACTCAATCCCAAGCAACCTCCCAGTTCTCAATGAACCTGCCCAACTCTCCGCAATCAAGCACTTGAAGGGTACCAGAGAACTGTGGGTGGCTGAACCAAACAAAAGAAATTTGTTTTTGAATCTCTAGAAGCAAAGCAATAACAGATTCAAAAAAGAATAACCCAAAATTTCTCAAGGAACTCAAGAGTAGCGTGGCAGAATTCAACTTTAAATGATAAAGGGAGGTATAACACTCCTGGTTTTAAGCTTAATAAGACCTCTTCAATCAATTGTGATTGGCTCCAGAAAGATGATCAGGAAGGATCAAGACCAGCATGGTTGGGAAAAGGGATCAAGGAGTGGTATAAAACACTCAAGAATTCCAACAGACAGACTTCTCTGCAACCAGCAAGGCTATGGTTGGTGATAAGGATCAGGGTCACAGATGGAAGGATCAAAAGTTCAAGTATGGAGGCTCAAAATATGAAGGGGAAATTGTGGATATACCCAGGATGAGGATGAGGATGAAATTACTATGATTACAGGGGGGGACATACACACACACTCCCCTGGATAATTGGAAAAGGCAGGGGAGAGCCCCTCCCATTATAGACAAGAGGTATGTAAACTAATTACAAGAGATTGACAAATATAGCGGAAAAAAGTTTTTTTTTTTAGGATGAGGATTTTCATCAGAAACAAAAAAAGGAAAAAAACAAAAAACTAAAAAAAAATTGAATTGAATCAAGAATGAAAGGAATGGGAAGACCCCGGCCTGTGCCAACGATGGGCACGGGCAGGAGAGCAGCTAGTGAGAGGCCCGCAGATATGCTGACGGGCCCAGGAAACAGCCATGGGCAGAACGGCAGAGACCCGCGCCCGCAACAGAAAAGCTGCCCAGGAGACCGGTGAGCTAAGGCCGTGGATCAAGAGGTGGTGCAAAGATTCCAACAACTGCAAGGTGAGGATTGGGTTGTTAAAAAACCAATGAGTGAGTTGGTTGCGGAGAATGAATAAGAGCAACAGAAAAATCAAGCAGGCCCAGTAAAAAGACTTGGTCAGGTCGGAGAGGAAGGAGTGCACAAGCGGCTGATCACAACTTGGTAGAGGGGGTGGGACAATCAGCGCTGAAAAGCCAAGAGACAAGGCTCAGGTGAATGGGGTCAATAAGGAGGTTGAGTTGGTTGAAGGATCAATGGCGGATGAGGTAGATCCAACAATGAGGTAGACCAATGGTCATTGATGAAGCACAAGACCTCCCGCTTGAAGCGCAACTCAAGAGAGTACTGAATCCAACGGCCATTGTCCCCATCAGCTTGAGGCTTGTCTGACAATGGCTGGAATGGATAGCTTGGAGGTGAGCCAAGGGCCACGGGTTTACTGGCATCAAAACAATGGTGATGGCAACCTGGATTGTGGTATGGGGGATGTGGCAGGGAAGGATCCAGTATGGTCATTGCAAGTAGTTCCTGCAAGGTTCTTTGCTTGAGTTGATCAATGGATTGGGGTCTTCTTTGGAGATGGTGACAATCATGGAGGATGATGATTGGGGTCAATGGCCTTGTGCGCACGCATTTGGCAAAAAAAAAGAAAAACAGGGAACGGAAGGACAAGGAGTGAAGCAAGGAGGACTTGAAGACCAGGCACAGGGGCTAGGCACTGAGAGTTCTTCCTAGAAAACTAGGAGAAGGGAAAGCTGAGAATTTGAAACTGAAATAGAAAATCATTCCAGAATTTTTTTTAAAGTTGTATTGATGGATAAGGGAATTTAAAAAAAATTCAAAAAAAAAAAAAATCCATAATCCATGAGGTGTCCTGGATCGGTCACCACACCATAAGGAGGGAGTGAGTTCTAGATCAAAGCAACGCTCTGGAGACTGTATTTCTAGAACCTAGGGTTTGTGTCTGAATTTCTGGCTCAGTAGAGGAAGAACAAAGGGTCTTTCCATGTGTTTCAAAAAGTAAAAGAACATTAGCAAGAAGAGGGGAATCAAAGAAGGCTCAACTGTCTCAGTAGAGGAAGAACAAAGGGTTTCTATGGATCCAGGAGATGGTTAAAGGAACAAGGATTATAAATGAACCAAGGGAAGGAAATGATTATGTAATCTGATTTTGTGTTTGTTGTGTGAATCCAAGCTGAGATGGGGTTCACATCCTTCACAGTAAAGTATCTAAGCTTACTCTGGAATATATCTATACCATACAAACAAAGAAAATCATTCCTTAGAATGAAGTAATCATATAATCCATTTTGAAGCACTACAAATTCAATTTTCAGTTTGAATGATCCTTTAAAATGAGGGAGTATGATTTCAGAAGGAAATACTCCAATGTTATTAAGGGAAGAATTACAAGTGCTAACCTTAGCCTGAGGTACTGGTAATAAGTTCTTTTTCCAATTAGGATCTTGCTTTCCCAAATAAGTTAAACCAAAACAAGAGAAAGAGGCTCCACTGTCCAAGGGTAACTTCAAAGGGGAACCTTGGATTAAGCCAGTAGCATAGCATGTTTTGCCAGAAGTTTAACTTTTACCAGGAGAGGGTTTGAGGGTCAAGGTTTTAGCTTCAGAGACATGGTGAATATTCATATTGGGATTCTAATGTTGTGGTAAGTTGGAATCTTCATTGACAGAAGTTATTTCTAGGGAAGATTATATACTTCCTTCAATAAAATTGATGGGGTTAGTGATGATTGATTCACACTCAGAGAGTGATCCATCAGTGTGATCAAGTTGGGGATCAGGATTATTATCATACTCTTCTCCTTCAATAGAATTAATCCTCCTCCTGGTTTGAGGAAAATCAGGTCTTAAATTTCCTGTCTGGTTGCAATTCCAGAATACCTTTTAGCTTTTTTCTGAACTATTCTTGACTTCCAAGCTGATGGGATTAGGGGTAGATTAATCTTTGGTCCTGGAAGTATACTCCTCGTTATTACTAATATTCTGTTCCTTGGGTCTATTGACTTTCCTGTCAACAACATTCAAATCAATGGTTTCTTCTAACACTCCTATCAAGGTAGAAAGGTCAGAGTTTATGGGCATCCTGCAACTTACACTATGTTTGAGTTTTCCTGGACATAAGCTAAGAAGTCTCTCATTGACCTCTTCTTTATCAGCATTGGGGTAGAAACAATCCAATCTTATTTTCTAATCAAGAAACCATTTGTGAGGTTTTTCCTTGGATGTATCAAACTGGGAATTTTCAAAAGTCTTTTTCATTTTTATTTTCTAAATACTGGTACCAAATGGTTCTTTGATTAATTCTTTCCATGAAGTCCAGGACAAAGATCCAACTTCTTCCTTCTTATTAATGAAAAAATCAAGTGCTAATCCTTCAAATAATCTGGGTAGCCTTACCACAGCTATGGTATCAGGAAGTTCCTAAGAGGCAAGAGTATAATCAATAAACTTAAAGAAACTGACATGGTTGTATTCTCCTTCTCCAGAGAATTTAGGCTATTCAGTGATGGGAAAAAGTAATTTTGAAGGTTGTTCCACTTCAGGTGGGGGAATGGCCCTAAACGAGTCATTCCTAGCTGTTCTTGACCTTGGAGGAATACTAGGAGTGTTAGTGAATCTATTTGGTCTAGCTTCTTCCAGGTTAAGAACTGGAGGGTTAGTAAAATTGATTATAAGATCTCTGAGATCATTTTTATCATACATAGTTCCAAAAGAAGTTTTTTACTTAATAAATAAATTTTATTGATTAAATGATTTGAAGGAGCATGAATTATTTTCTTGACTTCTTCCTTAATTTAATCCATTGACACAAGAATTTCTTCTTGGAGAGTGGATTGGGTAATATCAATATGATTTATCAGTTCTAATTCACTTAAACTTATGCTGTATCTTATTTTTTTTTACTTCTAAATCATTGATCTTATTTAGACTGGATTGAGACTGTATTAATTTTTTAATGTTCATATTTAATTTATCCAATTTCTCATATAATTTATCAAAGCATTTTCTAAAAATAGTAAAATTGTGGGACACATTCCCAGAAAAGATGTTAAGAGCTTCTACATCTCATTGTGGTACACTTTCTTCCACTTCTGGGCTAAGGATTTTATATTGTCACAATCTATTGGGTTCCTTAACTTCTTATGGGCTGAAAATCTCTTCATTTTGGGGTCCTTTCCCTCTAAGGAAGCTAACTGATCCCAAGGATACCAATTCTGCACATAAACTTCTACTTCTTTCTTTGGGATGAATTTTTGACTAGAGACCTGGGACCTCTTTGCCAGAAAAATGGCTTTTCTCATACATGGCTGATCCTCCTGGGTATGAGCCAGTTTGAATTGTTTTAAAGAGCTCATGTGCTCTTTCACTAATGCCTTGATTCTTTCCTCCTTGATTGGGCACAGCTGGGATGGCATAGGAGGAACCGTATTCTCCTGGGATAACACATTGGGTGAGGGATGACTCTCCAACTTTGAGTTGGTTGAGTTGGCGGCCCCGGTTGTTGGGGTTGTTGTCCCACATAACAATATGGTCACAGGTTTGAGCCCCCTTGTTGCTTTCACAACTTGTCCTTGTGCACTTTGTGGTGAACAATTTTGTACACCTCAAGAAAAGGGCAAAACTTTAATTTTTCTTTGTCTAGGTCTGGAAAAAAATTCTGCTCTCATTTGTAGTTATCTCTTCTGAGTAGTCAACAGGGCCCCTTTCCCAAAAAGGGAGGGGCTATCCCCTGTATTTTGCATCATCATCAGCTATCATCAAATCATCCATCCTATCATAATCATCTGAATAATCAATAAGCAGGGCCCTTCCCCTTGTTTGAGCATCCTTATCCTGGGTATATCTTTTGATTGCCCCATTGATATTTTGAGCATGCTTACTCAACCCTTTGATTTGTTCTCTGTGACATGATCCTTATCACCAACCAATAGCCTTTCTGGTTGAAGAATAACTCATTGGTTTGAATTCTTGAGTTTGATAAGCCAATTGGTTGATCCCTTTCTCCAACTGCTTTGGTCCTGATCATTCATTTGATTGTCTTTCTGGAAAAAGTCACGTTTGGCTGATAGGTTTCTTTAAGTTTGAAACCTGGAGTGTAAAACCTCCCTTTATTCCCTTAAAGTCCAATTCCTCCATGCTATTCTTGATTCCCTTAAGAATTGTTGGGTCATTCTTGTTTGAATTTGTTACTTCTTTGCTTCTGGGGCTTCATAGAACAAATTTCTTTGTTTTTTACAGCCCCCACAGTTATCTGGTACCCTTCAAGCTCTTCATTTCAGAGAGTTGGGCAGAGTCATTGAAAACCTGGAGGTTTGTTGGGATTGAGTTGATCTTTTGTAATCTTTTGCTGAATATCAGAGGTATTAGCTTGTTGGCTTTGTTACTTACAACTTCCTTGTTCCATTGAACTCTGAACAAAACTTTGAATTATTTTTTTCAAGTCTTTCCCTGCACCATCTTGCCTCAGATAGTGTTGTTCTCCATTGCTACCAAATACTTCCAAACTCATCCCTTTGCTTTATTCCTTATTTAAAAGTTACTGGATTTTTATTTGGGCAACATTTAAATATTTTTGTAACTCTTAGGAGGGAAGCCTAAACAGCACCTTTCCCCTCCACAGAACTACCTCCGGCTCAGCACCATTTGGAGTCTTACATTTGGTCCCACGGGCCGGGATCAAACTAGAGACCTTGAGATTTACATTCACAATTAAATTTGGATTCAACTTCAAAATCCAATCTCCTTTTCTTTTTTTTCTGTTTGTATTTTTCTCAGATTGGATCCATGGAGGAAACCTATCTCAAAAGTAAGTCCTCCCAATTGTGCACCGCTTGGGCAAGATTCTTGTCATTTTCCATGAAACCCTAATCTTGCCACACTCATGAGCCCCTTTGGATCCTCTAGGAACTCTGTTATTCAAAATAGCATCCTCTGGTACTCCGACCACTTCTGTTTGAAA
Organism: Puccinia polysora; assembly: GCA_025617555.3. Taxonomy (NCBI): domain Eukaryota; kingdom Fungi; phylum Basidiomycota; class Pucciniomycetes; order Pucciniales; family Pucciniaceae; genus Puccinia; species Puccinia polysora. The sequence continues at coordinate 31,296,725 of CM062625.1, forward strand.
TAGGATTATCAAGATCAAGCCTCAGAACAAGCAATTAGGATTCAATGAGGTAAATGTTGAATGGTTCTTGGACTCCTACAAATTGGCTGCTGAAGTGGATGGGGCAAGTGAATACAATGTGGCCTACCAGTTACAATTCTTTATCTCCTCTGATGAATTCATGGAAGTAATTGAATTTTTCAAAGGATTTGAAACCCATAACTAGATGCTTCTGATGGAAGGAATGTTGGCATATTGGGGGAAAATAGATGTATCCCAATTTAATTTGCAGGACCTGGAAAATCCTGTAGCCCTGTGAATGTCCAGTGGTGGTTTCTCTTCAGCCTCAGATATCAGTCTTTCAGAAAGTCAAGGGAACCAATCCAAAATTATCTTATCCAAAATGACCACATCAATACAGTGGAAAAAGTTTGACTGCAGTTTCACAGTCTTTTTTGTTAGCAGTGCAGGAAAGAATTAGGGATAGATTGGTCAAATATGGGTCAATGATCACCACCAGGGATAATTGATTCAAGATCCCTGCTTTACTTGTCCTTAGGGGTACTGTGGATGAAGTTATGAAATGTAAAACTGCTTTAACTTTTGAGAAACCTAGAACCACTGAAACAGTCCATGCTCCTTCTTTCAAAGAGTAAAACAATATTATGATTCAGATGGATGCAGATTGCAGGCCTAAAGCAGATCCTCAGTTCACCCAAGAAACTACTACCATGGACAAAATAACCAAGATACTTTGAGCTTTTGAGAGAAAAATTGATCAAACATTTTCCTTTCTTACTACTCCTAAACCCTCTACTTCTGTCCCTGAATCTACTTAGGTCTGCTTCCCCTGTCATAGGGAAGGTCATGGAACTGGACAATGCCTTGAACTCCAGAAGGATACAAAGGAAAAGTTGGTGAAGCAGAAGGGAAAAAATTTCCTCCTTCCTAATGGTTCTCTAATCCCTTTCAATTCATCTTGTCCTATTCCTCATGTGGTGGCCTCTTATCAGCCACAACCTACTTTGAAGGTGTCCTTAGCTTCTTTCAATTTAAAATCTTCCTGTGGTACTCTTCAACCTTGGTACCCTCCAGGTATCTCCTCCTTGTCTCTTGCTAGAGCCTATCAATCTGATCCAGCTAGGAAAAGAAGTGAGGAACCTAAACCTCATAAAGCCCCTTCTTTTCCAACTTCAATTTTTCAAAAACCAGTTTAACATAAATCCCCAACTGAGCCTTCTTAATCTGATGTGGAAGACATGGAGGTGGAAAAGGATCAAATCATGGAAAGGTTTCCAGATCACTCTGATCCTCCTCCTTCATCTAAATCACCTCAACCTTTCAATCCCACCTTAGTTTCTGATTCAACTGATCATCCTCCTTCCATTTAGCCCAAAGTTTGGTTTGAGAGGGGAATCTTAAAGGATCACCCCAATGCTGTGGAAGGGGTATTAAAGAAAATTTCTAAACCCAAAATTCCTGATCTATCTGTGGCTGAACTCCTATCAATCTGTCACAAGGGCTGCTGACATGCAAGCAGGGCTTGGCACAGAGGGGTCTCTACCCACAGTAGGCTTGGAGGCAAGGTTTACTGAAGGAGGCTTACAGGAGCAGAGGAGGATTGGTTGAAGGGTGCTGAATGACACTTTCTGGGAAAGATCTCCTAGTAAGAAGTAGTAAACTGATTTCTTGGGGAACATCAGGAAGAGGGAGGAGGAGGCCTGTTAAATAGACAAGAGGTTGGAACTACAACAGAGGTACAAATGATTGGGGCTCAGACTATACACATGATGTCATGGGAACAGTCTAAGTAACAGAGAGGGCTGATCAGGTATGCTACTAAATTAGGTTAGGCTGCTCCTACATTGGGGTAAGGATCCAGGTCTGAGCTGTCTAAGTTGGGAAAGTACAATTGAAGGATGAACAGTGTATATGGGAGTCATGACACTATGTACTAAGTAGAGAGAGTATGTAATACAATCTGCAAGAGGATGTACATAAAGATTACCAAAGGACAAACCACACAGAGGAGGTATGGGTTAGACAGAGAGATAACCCAAAGAGGTATGGGTTAGACAGAGAGGTAGAGTAGAGCCTTGGAGATTGAGTATGTGCAAGCCTATGGAGTCTATCTGTGTATAGTATGAGGTTACACTATATGTAGGTATTTACTGCATGAAGATCCTGAGGTATATAGTTACTGGAGACATATTGATGTAAGTCTCCTGAGCCCTGAGATTGAAGTTCCTGAGAAAGTAGATCAGGCCTGAGGGTTAGAATGAGGTTAGACTGAGTTTGGTATCAGTATGACACAATCTCTCAATATTTTGCTGAAGGAATGAATAAATGGGTCTCTTGTCAATATGTGGAGATTTTTCCTGAAGAATTAAAGGTCTCCTCTGGCACTTTTGATGGAGGACTCTGGTGGAAAAATTCATTCCTCAGATTCCAACCTTTACTCCTGTCCTCTTGGTTTTCTTCCTTGTTATCTGGTGATTAAGCTAAAACTTTTTCTCCTCTTGTGGATTCTATGTCTCAACTCAACTCAATTTTGGATTCTATGGCCTGTAAACTCAAACCCAGTCATAGGGTCAGCTTCAATTCTGTGGTTTATGGTTTAGGGAATCAATCTTGTGAATTGGTTGGTATTTCTGAAGATGTCCAATTCAGAATTGGTTGAAATATTTTTGGAACCTGTCATTTTTGGATCACTCATTTGGAAGGTCCTATGATCTTGGGTCAACCTTTCCTGATGGATTTTGGTGCTACCCTGATATTTTCTGATCAAGTTGGGGAGAGAATTCTCCTCCCTGATGCTGATGGTAGAAAAATTTAAGTTCCTCTCTGTTCCTTGTATTCTGGTTGTTGGGAAAGGTATTTCCCTGTTCATCCTCCTTAATCATCTTTAAAGGGGAAGCAGAAGGGTAATTCAAATTCCTTTCATTTTTTTATGGGAATAGTTGATCCTACTAATAGTTCTAGTTCTTCTAAGCCTCAGACTTCAACCAAAGCATCAACTCTCATCCCTCAGGCTTATTTTTTTTTTTCTCATCATTCTCTCCTAATCTAGAAATTATAAAAAATCAAAAACATGTTGAAATAGAAAATGCCAGAAATATCTCTTCTGCCTCTGGATCTGTTATGTCTCCTTTTCCTTGTACTCTTACGACTGATCAATCTTCTCTTATTTCTGTTTCAAATCTCCACAATGATTATAAAATAGATCCTGATATCAATTCTTTTCTTGTTGGTTTTGGTATGGAGGAATATGGGCTCCATTAGAGGCAATTTGGGGTAGAAGTAAGTCCTCCCAATTGCGGACCTCCAGGGAAATCTTCTACCATCATTCTCAAAAACCTACCTTGTGCCTCAAATGTGAGCAAAATATTACCTCCTGGTTCTCCCTTTATGGAAAAGGCACCCTTTGAGGATATTTCAGAAAATTGGATGTGGAAAATTTTGGAACTTGGTCTCATTTTTTGTAATCAAGTATCACGGGTCAACTCTTGGAGGAAACAAGAAATTCTCTATTTTGCTACCAAGTATAAACCATTTGTTAAAAAGGTCCAACCAGTCAACCAGCCTATTCCCCTCAAACTAAATCCTCCTCTTATGCATTCTCCCTTATCTCATGATCCCTACTGTGGTCTATCTCAATCTCTTAGTAGTACCTTTGTGCCTTATGGTTGTGTCACTGAAGAATGTGTGAAGATGTTCAACTTTTGTCCAGATGGATGGCTTCTTCCTGATGAGTTAAATTTGATCAAAAATCTCATATCTCTAAGGGAAAAGTCTATTTCTTTCTGTGTAGAAGAGATGGGTCTCTTGAAAGAATCCTATGGCCTCCCCTATATCATCCCTTTATTTGAAATGATCCTTGGAAAAAGAAAAATATCCTGATCCCTGCTGCTAAAGTCAACAAATTTATCAAGTTGGTCCACAAACAAGTTTGTACTGGTCTATATGAACAGTCAACCTCTAGTTATTCCAGCCCTGTCTTCTGTGTCCTCAGGATTAATTGTAAATTTAGAATATTTAATGATCTCCAAACTGTTAATAAAGTTAATATTAAAGACTCTGGTATCCCTCCTGCTACTGAAGAATTTGTTGAATCTTTCTCTGGGAGAGCTTTCTATAGTCTGGGGGACATTATGGGCGGTTATGAAAAACAATCCCTACATCATATTTTCCACCCTCTCAATAATTTTAACACTCCTCTTGGTCAATTCCAGCTTACTTGATTGCCTCAAGGAGCCACCAATTTGGTTGCAGTCTATCAGGCTCAGATGATTAGAATTCTCCAGGATGAAATCCCTGATCATGCTGGTATCCGTATTGACAATGGTAGAATTAAAGGTCCAGTTTCTCACTATGATAATGAGACCTTAGCTTGGCACTCAGGAATTTGTTGTTTTATCTGGAAATATGCTACTATTTTGGAAAGGATCCTGTTTTGAATTCAGTAGTCTGGTCTCAGTATCCATGGATCCAAATTGGCTGCTTGTGTCCCTACTCTTTAAATTGTTGGTCATGTGGTCTGTGTTGATTGAATGGATGAAATAAAAGGATTTATAACATTGGAGGAACTGGAAACATTCTGAACAATGACAACGGCATGAGTTGAGATGAGAGAAAAGAACATGTGAGAAAATGAAAGAACAATTTGAGGATTGAATGAATAGAACAGAAATCATACCAGACAGTAGAAAGGTTGAACTTGAGGTGCCTGGAGAATGGAGTGTGAGAATTGTATCCAATTGAGTTGAGAATTGAAGTATGAGGTTGAGTCGAGATTTGATTGAGTGAGTTATTGAGTGAGTATAGCGAGTAGGTGACGTTGAGGAACAGAGAGCGTTGAGTTAAGAGAAAAGAACATGAAGAATAGAAAAGGTAGAGAAGTAGAAAATGAAAAAGAACAAAAAAGAAAAGAAAGAATTTAAACTAAGAAAAAGATCAATGGAGTGAGATTCCATCGTGAGAGCCGGTAAAGACTGTTAGTCATTGAGTCGAGTAAGCTTGAATTCCCCGGCCGTGGTCTGGGAATGTGCGGGTTACTGCGCGACCTGACAGAGCCGCTTACTGCGCAATCTGACAGAGCCGCTCAGAGGAATTTGATTATCTGACACCCCTCGTGGCTGGTAGGATTTCAAGGTAGTTGAAGTGAGGATTGATGACCCGGAGGAGTTTGGAATGTTGAGTCCGGGGTAAAGCTTTTGTTAGGCCGTCGGCTAACATCTCTTCTGATGGTATGAGCTTGATCTCAAGGTTATTGGCTTGTAATTCCTCCCTGATCGCCTTTGTTTTTATGTCGATATGTCTAGTTTTGGAGTTGCAGCCAAACTTTTTCAGTTTGTCATCTAAGCCCTTGTTATCTATGTGATGAATGCTTGGTTGAGTGTGCTTTGTCCACATTTCTGACACGAGGCTTCTCATCCAAATTGCCTCGAGAAAAGAGTCGACTAATGGATTGAGCTCCGCTTTGGTGGTGGAGTGCGTAACATTTCTTTGGCGATAACTACTCCACGCAACAGGAGATCCAAACAGAAGAGTCAGGTGGCCAGATTGGGAATGTCTGGTTTCGAGGTCATTGTTCCACGTTGCGTCACTGAAGCATTGAAGTTGAGTGTCGCAATGTTTTACTTCCAGAACCAGCAAGAGTGACCTTGTGGCCTTCAGGTACTTCCAGCAGCGCTTCACTTCGCGCCAATGGTTTGTTCCGGGCCGTTCGCAAAACCAAGCTAAGCTTGAGACCGCGTAGCTGATGTCTGGTCGAGTCAGGCAGGCGATATAGTTCATTAAGAACACCGCCAACCTGTAATTGATGTTTAGTGCTTTGAACTCTTCCTGTTCATCAACGGTAGCAGGTCGTAAATTGAAATTGGAGGTTAGAGGAATGGGGGAAGGAAGGCAATCAGTTAACTTCAGCTCTTCGAGCCCGTGGTTGATGTGATTGGGTTGAGAGAGATAAATTTTATTATTGGATTTTGAGTATTTCATCCCAAGGATGGTTTTGGGATCGTGAGCTGAAGAGTTCGGAAATCGTTGCAAAAAGTTTTCCTTGAAGTTGTTACCGAGACCTATCAAGATGAGGTCGTCGACGTGGAAGAATATCATAGAGCGACATGACGCATTTAAATAGAGACAAGGATCCGATGACGACTGATGGAATCCTTGACTGGAGAGCCACGTTGTGAGGGTATTGAACCAGTTGAGTGGAGCTTGCTTAAGCCCGTATAAGGACTTTTTGAGTTTCAGGTATTTTGATTTTCTCTTTGATCCTTTTGGAGTTTTGATGATGACGAGTTCCTTGAGGGGAGCATGAAGGAAAGCGCTCTTCACGTCGAATTGAGTAATTGGAAGTGAGTGATAAAGACCGTAAAGGAGCGCGATCCTGAGGGAGGCAGCTTTGCCAGTTGGGGAGAACGTATCTTGGTAATCAATCCCGTAGATCTGATTGAATCCCTGTACGCACAGTCGACTCTTGTATATCAGGGGATCTCCGTGACAGTTGTCTTTGAGGCGGTATACCCAAGTCGTGTTGAGAGGATTCGCGGGTTTGGGACCATCGTAGTCTTCCCAGACTTCCATTCTTTCTATGCCGCCCAGTTCTGCATCCATTGACAGGTCCCAGTTTTTGTGATCCTTGCACTTCTTGGCCTGTTTGAAAGATTTTGGAACGTAGTAGTGGTGATATCCATAGCAATCGGGTGGATTGAGTGTTGACCGATCACAAAGTATCCGAGAGGGAATTAGTTCGTCTGCAATTTCCTGTGATGAGTGAGAAGATTGATTGTCTGCAGGTTCGACAGCTTCCGCCAAGGGTGGACTTTGATTGACTGATTCTATATTATTGGTAGTGACAGGAGGGATATTATGAGAGCAATCAAAATTTAGGAAGGGAAGATCGATGTCAAGAGGAGGGTTGATTTCAGGAGGATTTTCTGCAATGGGAGTTTGAGGTAGAGACTTGATTATCTTGATGTGTTTGGAGGAGATGATGTGATTGTCAGAATTTAGGATGCAATAGGACAGGAGGTCATGGTTGAATCCTACAAGAGTTCCCTCCAGTCCGCGTTCTTTAAGCTTATCCCCACGAGCCCTCTTCAGATTCAAGTAGGCTACCCTGGAACCTAAAGGGTGAAAGTAATCCAGGGGCAGCGTCTTGTTTGTGAAAATTTTGTAAGGGGATTTCTCATTTGCGTTTTTGGGGATCTGATTGAGCATGAGAGTGGAAGCTTTGGCCACTTCAGCCCAGAGGTTGTGTGGTAGTTTTGACGATTGGAGCACAGTTCTGATGGACTCGGCGACCGTCCAATTGGCACGTTCGACTCATCCGTTGTGTTCGTGATGGTACGGTTCCGTTACGATGTGTTGAATGGCGTTCTCTTGAAAGAATGAGATCAGTTCTCGAGAGGTGAATTCTCCTCCGCCGTCTGTACAAATAGTGGCTGGAAAGCAACCTCGTTTTTTTTTCTCGAATCTAAGAATGGATAGAATTCGGGGACAGGCGTCAGATTTAGAGCTGAGAGGAATTGCAGATAAATACCCGGAATTGCTATCAATGATGGTCATAATATACCTCATCCCGTTGCGGGATTCAAGATTGATTGGACCCATCAAGTAAATATGGAGTTTTTTGAAGGGTTTAGTGGCGTGATTTGCTTTGGAATTGAAAGGTGTTTTTGTGATCTTCAAGAAGATGCAGTCAGAGCACTGGAAAGAGTCAATCAGAGAGTGAGGAATTTTGGGGAAGACATTTCTTAGACGGTGAGGGCTTGCGTGCCTGAGAGATTGATGAAGATAGATAAGCTTGTCGTGATCAATAGTTTTCCGTGTGAGATAACTAATTTTGGAGTTATTTCCAATGGATTGAGGGAGGTTGAGGGCAAAAAGGTTGTCTCAAATGAATCCTTTGAACGCAAGAGTTCCATTGTGATGCACCTGGAAGGAGTTTCCGTGAGCTGAGACCAAGCATTGTTTTTCTGCAACCAGGATTCCAGGACTAATAAGGTTGATGACGAGATCGGGAACAAACAGGCAGTCGGAAAGTCGGATAAGGGAATTCCTCCAGGCAAGGACAACTTTGCCTTTTCCTTTGATGGGGAGATTGGCGCCATCTTTTCCGGTGCTGATGTGTTTGCCATTGCATTCTTGCGTCGAGGTGAAGTATTGGGAGGAGTTGAACATATGGCATGAGGCCCCTGAGTCCAGGATGATTCGGTGGTCGGCGTTGACTTTGTTGATCCATGTGGTTAGGAGAGCGTGGTAGTGGGCGACTTCATTGCTTTTGGGTTTCTTTTGCGCTCTCCATTTGGCTTGAGCATCCTTCCACCAGTCCAGAGCCAGGTTTTCATGTTTGTGCCAGCAACGTTCCTCGGGATGATCAGTGACAAAGGGGTTGTGATATCCCTGACGGCATCGTTGAGGTTTGGAGGTTGAGGGTTTTGAATTGTTTGTGACCAATGCGGTTTCTCGGACAGGAGTCTCAGTGAGTTTTGACTTTGATTCATTATCCAACTGCGTCAAGTGATTTAGGAATAAGTTGACCGTAACTTCCTTTTCGGAGTGCATGATCTGCTGACGAAGCGAGTGAAGCGACTGAGGGAATTTAAAGAGAACCAGATATGCTAAGATTTCCAAAGGGAGTTTGATGCCGACGTCCAGCATTTTCTTGAGAGTGATTTTTATCTTGGTAATGAAGGCTGAGATGGCTTTGGGTTTAAACGGGTGGTAGAGGAAGTGGTTAAAGACTTGAGCTTGGTTTGCAGTTTGAGACAATGAAAATCTTTCCTTAATTGTTTTCCATAGGCCTTTAGCGGAATTGATGTTTTTGGGGTTTACCACATTGTTGTGAGTGATGGTGTCGATTTTGGAAAGAATAATTACTCGTGTTTCAAGGTTGTCTGTGGGGCTAAGAGTTTTGGAGTCATCGTCGAGAATTTCTTTGGTACCTTTGAGTTCGAGCAAGATTGTAATCTTATCTTTCCAAATTGAGTAGTTTTCATCTGTCAGATTAGGAACAGCTTCAAGAGCGGCCTTGAGCATGATTTGTCGAAAGCCGTCCATGTTTCCGAGTCCCTCCATTATATTGCCTGGTTGAGTCGTCGTGCGATTCAGCTTTTAACCGTGTTGATTGAATGGATGAAATAAAAGGATTTATAACATTGGAGGAACTGGAAACATTCTGAACAATGACAACGGCATGAGTTGAGATGAGAGAAAAGAACAAGTGAGAAAATGAAAGAACAATTTGAGGATTGAATGAATAGAACAGAAATCATACCAGACAGTAGAAAGGTTGAACTTGAGGTGCCTGGAGAATGGAGTGTGAGAATTGTATCCAATTGAGTTGAGAATTGAAGTATGAGGTTGAGTCGAGATTTGATTGAGTGAGTTATTGAGTGAGTATAGCGAGTAGGTGAAGTTGAGAACAGAGAGCGTTGAGTTAAGAGAAAAGAACATGAAGAATAGAAAAGGTAGAGAAGTAGAAAATGAAAAAGAACAAAAAAGAAAAGAAAGAATTTAAACTAAGAAAAAGATCAATGGAGTGAGATTCCATCGTGAGAGCCGGTAAAGACTGTTAGTCATTGAGTCGAGTAAGCTTGAATTCCCCGGCCGTGGTCTGGGAATGTGCGGGTTACTGCGCGACCTGACAGAGCCGCTTACTGCGCAATCTGACAGAGCCGCTCAGAGGAATTTGATTATCTGACACCCCTCGTGGCTGGTAGGATTTCAAGGTAGTTGAAGTGAGGATTGATGACCCGGAGGAGTTTGGAATGTTGAGTCCGGGGTAAAGCTTTTGTTAGGCCGTCGGCTAACATCTCTTCTGATGGTATGAGCTTGATCTCAAGGTTATTGGCTTGTAATTCCTCCCTGATCGCCTTTGTTTTTATGTCACAGAAAAGGTAGAGAAGTAGAAAATCAAAAAGAAAAAAAAAGAAAAGAAAGAATCAAAACTAAGAAAAAGATCAATGGAGTGAGATTCCTTTGTGAGAGCCGGTAAAGACCGTTAGTCATTGAGTCGAGTAAGCTTGAATTCCCCAGCCGTGGTCCAGGGATGTGCGGGTTACTGCGCGACCTGACAGAGCCGCTTACTGCGCAATCTGACAGAGCCGCTCAGAGGAATTTGATTATCTGACAGTCTGCAAGGAAGGAAGAAGAATTGCACCAGCCAAAGTCAATAAGATCATCTCTTGGCCCATTCCAATCAATCCTAATGAAGTTAGGGGTTTCCTAGGTGTTGTGACTTATGTTAGAATCTTTATTCCATCTTTATCTGAAATTTTTCCACCCTTGAGTTGTCTAATCAGGAAAGCTACTGAATGGATTTTGACCCAAGAGTGTGAACATTTTTTTCAGTTTCTCAAAATGATTGCAGGAAAGGACATAGTTTTGAAAAATATCTCTTATGGACCTGGAGCTGGCAAGATCAAGCTGGCTATCCTAGTTATCAATCTGTTGGGGCTGTCCTTACTCAAGAAGATTAAAATGGTTGGGACCATCCTTCTTTTTATGAATGTTTTTTATTTTCAGATGTAGGATCTAGATAATCTCAGCCCTAACTGGAACTCTGTTGTGTGGCTTGAATGATGAAGAAACTCCAGACCGTCCTCTGGGGTCAAAACTTTGAATTACAAGTCAACGCTTGATCCATCATTGAAATGATCACTGCTCCCAGCCTTCCCAATGATCCTATGAATTTTTGGGTGGACTTTATCCAGCTTTTCTCTTTTGATATTGTTCACAGGCCTGGAAAGTCTTTCACCATTCCTGATGGTTTATCACAACTTCCTCTTGGAGATGAAAAATCCAATTTTGGAGTGGATTTTGATGAGGAAGAACCTTAATCCATCCTGTCTTCTCTTTCTCCTCTGAAGATTATTCTGGCTTCCAGATGGGTTTCTGGTTTAAATTATATCAGTACCTTTAAAATCTCCAAATACCCCCTGATCTCTCTTCCAAGTAGTTTTGATCCCTTAAAATATTGTCCCCTAATTTCTCTGTAAAAGGCTGTAGGCTTATGAAAAGAGGGAATCCTTGTGCTCTTATTTTTTTTTTATATCCCTTCCAAATAAGATTCTATCCTTGAAAGTCCCCATGAAGGTCTTGGTCATTGTGCAGAAACCAAAACTTATCAACAAGTATCCAAAAAATCATGGTGGCCATCTATGAAGAAATATGTCTCTCAATGGTGCAAGAGTTGTGAAGTTTTTCAGAAACATGATCTTAGGCGTCCAGATGAAATTTGATATCCTACTGGGGATTCCACTGTCTTTGGAAGGATTTTTATGGATGTGGTTCATATTAATTCAGGTAGTGCTAAGTACCTCATTGTGGCTAGAGATGAGTTTTCTGGATGGGTTGAAGCAAAATTGGTTAAGAATCTTAGGTCTGAATCAGTGGCAGCTTTCCTTTATGAGACTTGGAAAATGCATGATGGCTTGGCCCAATCTTACTCTACTGATGGAGGATCTGAATTTGGTGTTAAACTTGCTGAAATGATCCAATCTCTCCCTAGAAAAAATAGAGTCACTACTCCTTATCATCCCGAAGGCCAAGGCATGGTGGGACAAGGACATGCTCCTTTGCAGGCTTCAATTGTTAAACTTTCTGTTGAAAGTGGCAAGAATTGTGTAAAATCACTTACTCTTGTTCTTCTATCTGATTTAATCTCAACCAAATTTACTAATGGCTACTCACCCTATGAAATCATGTTTGGTCAAAGAGAAGTTCTTCCTTGTGATCTGGAAATGGAATCTTTCTTAGGTATATCTTGGTAAAAGGTGTCCTCAACTACTGATCTATTTGTTGCCAGATCCAAGCAACTGGAGAAAAGTGAATATGTTTGTGATGAAGTTTATCAGAAGATGATGGAATCAAGAGAAAAATTGGTTCAGTATTGGGAAGATAAGCACTTAAATCAAATCAGGGATCCCTTGAATCGTGGTGATTTATTTTGAGCTTATAATTGATCCTTGGAGACTCAGTGGGGAAAGCTCTTTTCAAATTGTTGGAATGGTCCTTATTGGGTGGTTTGCCAATTTAGAGGTGGATCTTATGTTTGGGAGGAACTGGATGGTACTCAATTGGCCAGAAGGTTCTCTTCTGATCAATTCAAGAAGTTTCATTGTTGTGGAGGCAACTTATCTCAGAAGTAAGTCCTCCCAATTGTGCATAGCCAGGGTCATTTGCTGCCTTTTTGTTGCAAAAAAATACTTTATGCCTTATACGTGAGAACCTGGGACACCCTCTCTGTTTTATCTCTTCCACTCCTAGGGCTCTTTTGGGTGGATCAAGATATTTTATCAAATTTTCAATCCCTCTCAAGATCAAGAAATGGCCATTCTTCCATCTCAATTCCTTTTTATTACTCCTTTTATCTTAATATCTTCAAACCTGAGATGCAGAATAGGGACAGTCTGTAAGTTGGGGAGAGATGTGGTGACCAATTTGGTACAACTCAAGAAAAGGTCAAAATTTCAATTTTTCTTTTTTCTAGCTCTGAAAAAAAAAGTTAAAAAAAAATTCTGCTTTCATTTGTAGTTATCTCTTGTAAGGATTATACAGGGCCTCTTTCCCATAAAAGGATGGGCTCTCCCCTGCCTTTTGCATCATCATCAGGTATGATCTAATCATTCATCCTATCATCATTATCTGAATAATCAATCTTCCGGGCCCTTCCCCTTGTTTGAGCATCCTTATCCTGGGTATATCTTTTGATTGTCCCCTTGATCCTTTGAGCCTCCATACTCAATCATTTTATCCGTCCTCTGTGACCTGATCCTTATCACCAACAAATAGCCTTGCTGGTTGAAAAAGGATTCATTGGTTGGAATTCTTGAGTGCATTAAGCCACTCTCTTGATTCCTTTCTCCAACTGCTTTGGTCGTGATCATTCATTTTTTTTTTTCCTGAAACAGTCACGTTTGGCTGATAGGTTTCTTTAAGTTTGAAACCTGGATTGTAAAACCTCCCTTTATTCCCTTAAGGTTGAATTCCTCCATTCTATTCTTGAGTCCCTTGAGAAGTTTTGGGTCTTTCATGTTTGAATTTGTTACTGCTTTGCTTCTAGGGCTTCATAAAACAAATTGCTTTGTTTTGTACATCCATCCACAGTTATGTGGTACCTTTCAAGCACTTGATTGCAGAGAGTTGGGCAGGTTCATTCAGAAACCGGAGGTTGGTTGGTATTGAGTTGATCTTTCTTCATGTTCTTCTGAGGACCAGAGTTATTAGCTTGTGGGTGTTGCTACTTACAACTGCCTTGTTCTATTGAACTGAACAAACTTTCAGGTATTTTTTCAATTCTTTTCCTGCACCATCTTGCCTGAGATAGTGTTTTTCTCCATTGCTACCAAATAATTCCAAACTCATGCCTTCAATTGATTCATTATTTACAAGTTACTGGATCTTGATTCCGGTCACATTTAAATATTTTTTTAAATCTTAGGAGGGCAGCCTAAACAGAACCTTTCCCCTCCACAGAACTGCCGCTGACTCAGCACCATTTTTAGTTTTAGATTTGAGGACCAAAGCGGTTAGAGAAAGGGATCAAGAGAGTGGCTTAACACACAGAAGAATTAAAACCAATGAATTTTTCTTCAACCAGCAAGTCTATTGGTTGGCAATAAGGATCAGGTCACAGAGGATGGATTGAAGGATTGTGTATGGAGGCTCAAAGGATCAAGGGGGCAATCAAAAGATATACCCAGGATAAGGATGCTCAAAAAAGGGGAAGGGCCCGGAAGATTGATTATTCAGATGATGATGATAGGATGAATGATTTCATGATAGCTGATGATCATGAAACAAGCAGGGGAGAGCACCTCCTTTTATTGGAAAAAGGCCCTGTAGAATACTTACAAGAGATAACTACAAATGAGAGCGGATTTTTTTTTCAGAGTTAGAAAAAGGAAAAAATTAAAATTGTGCCTTTTTATTGAGGTATACTGAATTGGTAACCACAGCATGTGTTCCTCCAGGCAGAGATCTATATGATGGGTTTCTGCTGGTTGCGTGGTTGTTGCACCCATTTTGCTACCTAGCACACAAAAAAAATATTTATTTTTTTGTCAAAACTTCTGAAAAAACTTATATAAAAGTATTATTTTTCAATCATCTTTTATTTTGATTTTTTTTAAATATAACCTATAGCTGACTTATAGTTAAGTTTAAAGATACCAAAACTTGGCTGGGGTCAATACTGTCCCTGGAGGGTATTCCAAGTGGATGTGAGTGAGTTCCAATCAAATCTTGGGATAAATCCAGGGGTAAGTCAGAAGGTACACTGTCTGGGAAGTTCTCAAGAAGGTCTTAATCAATAGGATTTGCAAATAAAAAATCCACTCAACAAATAATACAAATGAAATATAAATTTTATATTTTTTTTTAATTTTAAGAGTTTTTATTATTTTAAAAGAAAATATTTTTAATACTCAATCTTGTGATTTTTATTTTTATTTTTAATTTCTTGTTATTTCTTTTGAAGATGGAAAGGTTTCTTTGATAAAATTTTCCATACCTTGTGTTTCCTCAACAAATAACTGATATTATTAAATCTTTCAAGTTAAAGCTCCTTTTCTTTTTAAGATTTTTGTTTATAATGAAGAAGTTTTTGTTTTTTTTGATCCGGAGTTATGATAACAGGCCCGAAGTCATGGATTTTTAATATTTCTTCTTTTTAAGCAGATTAAAATAATAATTGATCAATTCCCCATTGGTCTTAAGATCCACTGGAAGAATAACAGGATGAAAAGATAGGTTATAATTATTGTTACTGATTTCTTTTAGAATATAAATTGCCTGGTCCAAGGGATAAATAATCAAAGATCAATTATTCAGGGATATTTTCCAGCCAGACCCCCATTTATAAGCTCTCTGATACCAGGAACCTTGCAGTCCTTTACGTACAGAGAGTGATAAAAATACTGAATAATAATATCCCAAAGATAAAAACTTAAGAAGCTCAAATAATAAATATTATAAGAGATGGTGCAAGTTTTATCTGGTTTGTTTAAAAAGGTTTTCAATATGTTATAAAAAGAGGGGCCACAATATTATAATACTGGGGAAATTAACACACAGACAAAAACTCTTCAAGGGGCCTTTTTATGCATTTTAAGAACCTTAGAATGATGATGGGTGCCTTCTGAGAAATGATCCACTAATAGGGGCAAAAATACACACAGGCCAAGGCAGGAAGGGAAAAACTCACTCTGAGAAATAATCCACAGAAATCCTGCAAAAATTCACATGAAGGGTTTCAGAACAGATGGGGTTGATTGCCAGAATAAACTTCAATGAATCAGGTTGTTTGGTTTTTGCAAGTAATAATAATACTGCAGACTAGGTCATAAATCACTTTCTTATCTCTTTAGAGGCACTTGATCAACAATGACACGGTTTATTATTTAAAATAATAAATTCATGATAAAACTGATGGGGAATAATGGGTCTAAAGATTTCTGTATAAATACCTCTTTGGGGTGATAAAAAGCTTCTCAGGGAATGTAGAAAAGGTTTTTCTCATGGGCTGAGGCTGGAAAGGCATTCAGGGCAGGATTCAAACGTCCACTTGGTTCTTTCAATAAGCTTACCTCAGATCTGCTGGATTTCTGTATATTTTAGCCACAGGATCTGTTAATCTTTTGATTGTGTAATCCTGATCATTCTGCAATTATCCTTTATTTTTATAATTAATATTGTTTTAAAGAAAACAAAAGTGGATATTTATTGATTTCTCATCATTGGCGGAGCACCTGGGTAATTTTGAATAATTTTTACAGCCACTCCTCATAGTTTTTTTGTGGTCCTCAAAGATCAGGATCTGTCAGAGTCATGGTAATCTTTAATATTTGATTATTCATTTAAAATAATTTCAAATTAATTATTTAAGAATTTTATTTAATTTTTAAGGTTTTTAGACTATTTTTCATACATATTTCACATTATTAAATATACTAGATGACTCCTACTAGATTTTAGCTCCTGTGAGCGGTACCTGTTCTCAGATTTGTCACAACAGATCCTGAGGCGGGGATCAGTTCAGACTAATTTTCGCAGTGTAGGATCTGCTGCTTACCTGGCACGATAAGCTTCGCGCGGGGCTTTGTTAAGTGTTAATCTGAAGCTACATGTAAGAAGGGATTTTGTAGGGACGCATGACTGCGCCCAGGAATTGTGATTTAACACATTTCCATGTGTAACTCCTCCAATATACAAAATACCCAAGTTTCAACTTGATTTTAGGTGTGAAACCTATACATGAAAATATTTGTGAAATATTAAATTGGATAAAAAGTTCCATAGTGTTGCCGTGACCTTTTGGTCAATTTTTATTTAATTATTGAAAATATGAAGGAGTTATAATTCAAGGGTGGGGTCAGCTAATGACCCTACCTAATTTTGGGCAAGGAATCCATTTATGGCATAATATTTATGGATTTCTTTCTCCTTCTTAGGTTATATTCAATATTCTTATTATTGTTTCTTTATTTTATATTTCTGGTTCTTTGAAAGGTTGCTCTGCACATAGTGGCGATCTGAAAAATAATAAATAACTAAGGAAGGTTTTATAGGGTAAGGACCCTCCTCTTTTAAGGTAACAGGAGACCTCAGGAGACTCAAATAAATATCAGGGGAGTGCCAGGCTCTCCCTGGTTTTTCCTCAAGGGCTCAAAACACCATTAAATAATAACAAATGAGCAATAAGGAACTAGTATTCATTTGGGCGGATTTTCAAGTTAATGTTTTGATTTTACATACCCAAAAGGTTGGTTAATTGGTCCTAAAACCAAACAAAAATTGCCACCACCTGTATGCAGTTGGCATTTCTGTATCCAATTGACATCTAAGGGTTATGTGATGCTGTATCTCATCATTAACTTTCAGCAAGTGGAGAAATATTGGGACTAGAGATCAGCATTTTCTGAACTTCTGGCTCATTAGTTCATAATAGATTGTCAAGGGAAAGCTAGATATGAGAAAATCTTTTTCTTAACAAGCAGTCCACACATAATCCAAAAATTACTTCAGTTGGTGTTTGGGAATTCCTTCCAAGTGAAATTCAAAAATTCCTGAAGAGGATGATTGTTTCCAGACTGGAATTTCCATTAACTTGCAAAAATGGGTAAGTCCTCTTATTCATTGCCCAAATTTGAATTCATAAATATTTATTTAGGATAGTACTATCACACCATTCTCATAAACTGTAAAAATAATGCTTTATAGAAATCAGCCATTCATGGATGTTTTTCTGTTGGTTTCTTATTCAATAACCTATGTTGGTGTAATTTTATTTTTTGTAATTCTACTTTCCATCAGGGAAAATACAGAAATCCAAGCAAATATTGTTTGTTCAAATTTCAAAAAATCAAGAATATTTATAATGGAAGATTAAAAAATAACAAAAAGAGGAAAGAAAGGAAAAAGAACAAAAGAGGGGAGAAAAAAAGTAAATATCCTCACTTAGATGTGTTGATCACCATCCCTGGTCTGCGTAGAAGGGAATTTTCTTTTTTTTTTGAGGTGGAATGTTGAGACAAAGGCAAGAGGCATAATTCTTTATGAAATTTAGAAAAGAAAGAGTATGTCACATTTATAAAAATAGAAAAATGTATAGAAATAGTTCTGGCCTGAGCAGAAGGGCATCCATTGTGGAAGAAAAAGAAGACATGAACTTGGGTGGGAATCGGGATAGTCACAAAGGCATGCAATCAACAAAATCAGATGTGTTGAATATCAGCCCTGGTTACAGAACAAATTTTCAATCAATCACAAATTGATTTATGAAAATTAAGCCATGAGAGGACATGTCTTGACGACAGGAAAAAGGTCAAATTAGGGCATATCAGAGTTAAGCAAACCTTCCATTTATAATTTTGGGTTTCAAACCAAATCCACCACTTCAAACCCACCATTAAAAATAAAAAACACACTTATTTCACATCATGCCTGTCAGAGTTACCTGAAAATAAATGGGTTTTTTCAAATAAAGTCTTTAAAGGGTTTCACAACCTCAACTCATCATTTCAAATCATCACCCCTTTTTTCAATCTCCATTCCTATCCTTTTTTCTTCATCACTCTACTTTAATTCTCTCATAGATTCATAACCCTCATCACATTATTTATTTAATCACATCCATCCTCTAATCACTTTTTCACTTCATTGCTTCCCAACAGTAGAGGCACTCTAGCAAGGAGATTTCCCAATTACTGGGATTTTAAATATATTTGATTTATTAATTAGATAAAACTTTTAAAAATGAAAAAATACAATTAAAACAACAACGTCAGCCATATTGGGCCTTCTTTCCCAAAATTCTTCCATCAATTTTTGAATGACTACAATTTTGGAGTTTTAAATATACATTGGCTAGTTTTTTATTAATTTGGAATGAGCAGCCAAAGTGAGTGTGGGTTGAAGAGGTTTTTAAACTAGGAGGATGAAATGTAGTCTGATGATCAAAAAATTAAGTCTGCCAAAGAATTTCAATAATGCCTTCAGCTTTTGAAGAGTCAACAATACAACCAAGTTTTGGAAAAGATAAACCATGATTCAAATCATTGCAGGGAGGAAGGATAGGCTGTGCCATAGATCTTTTGATGTAAGAAAATATACAATATTTAAAACCATTTAAATCATTCTTATCAGTATGGAGCTTGTTTGAGAAATCATCAAATGTCACAAACACATTGGAAAAAATGCTGAAATATTTCTCAGTATCCTTCAACTCAGATGAAGAAAACTTTGGGATTAGATATTGATCCAAAATTTTCTTGTTTTGAGCATGGGCTGAAGTACACAGTGATTGGATTGTTTAAAAGACAAATTTGTTGGGGGCAGGAAGATGCTCCCACAATTCATCATCCTTCTTGATATTCTCTTTGTCCAAACCTGTTCTGCAAGAATAGACCCCTATTTTTGATTTGAAGTCAACATGGATCAATTTTTTGAATTTTCTGAAAAAATCTGACATAAGCAATTGGACAAACCTGCAGAGCCACCTTTATCAATTCCAGCACAAAATCCAATTGCATGCGTACAGCCAGTCAAGGCTGCTGTGTCTTTTTTTATGAGTGAATGGCAGTTATTTTACATCTGGTACAAGTTGGAGACAATGTTGCACAAAGTATTCATTTCTCAAGTACTTTTAGGAGCCTTCAGACTGTGGTATTTTAGAACAAACTAGGGCTGAAACTGGCAATTTGTGACAGCATTGACCAGCATTTCAGGGAAAATGCAGGGTAAGACAACGATTGGGTGAAAGATTGTCCCAAAGTGTCACAAATTATGTTGGCTCATCAAATTCTTGTGAAAATTTTCTTCTGGCATGGTTGAACTTTGTATCAATTTTGGATGTCAAAGTAACATTCAAGTTTCCTGGCCTGTATATTTTTTGTACTAAAAGATGCTTTGATGCATAGTTTGTCTCCTTGGAATCCCTGAAACGCCTAGCTCATCAAAACTAAAAACTGTGTTTAAGGATGACACCCAAGAATCACAACATGAATGGAAAACCCAAAGAAAAATAATGCAGAATCAAAAGTTCAATTATTAATTTTATTTTCTAAGGATATCAAGGAATAAAGTTTAAATCCCATACCCATTCTTACCAGACATTCCTTCATTCAATTCCATCAAGATTGATATCTACAAACAAAAAATACCTTCTTTTAGAAAAAAAAGGTTACTTACCAATGGGGTGGTGGGTGGTGGTCGTGGTGGATGAGGTGGGTGGTGGTTGTGGTGGATGGGTTGGGTGGTGGTTGTGGTGGATGAGGTGGGTGGTGGTGGGTGGTGCTTGGTGGTGCTGGTCGATGTGGGTGGGTGGTTTGGTTTACCTCATAGTAGGACAGGACCCCAAATTGGAGCTGACAGACCCCAAGTGGGGTCCAGGTGACTATGGGGGGGAGCCTGGAGGACATGCGTGCCCCCCACCCTTTTCAAACAACAGGTGGGGAGGGAATTTGAAATCCCACCCACCAAGCCACTCCCTCCCCCCTTGCTTTCTAAGTGGGGGGGGATGATTAAATCCCCCCCACAAGCCGGTCCCTCCCCCCTTTCTCACTTGCTAGGTGGGGGGGTGATGAAATCCCCCCCCCCCAGAGCCAGTCCCTCCCTCCTCCCTTGGTTGCTTGCTAGATTAGGGGGTGATTAAATCCCCCTTTCTTACTTGGTAGGTGGGGGGGTGATGAAATCCCCCCCCCCACAGAGCCGGTCCCTCCCTCCCCCCTTGCTTACTTGATTGGTTGGGGGGTGATGAAATCCCCCCAAAAAGCCAGTCCCTCCCCTCTTGCTTGCTTGCTAGATGGGGGGGGGGTGATAAAATCCCCCCCACACAGCCAGTCCCTCCGTGACCCCTTGCTTGCTCACTTGGTTGGGGGTGATGTAATCCCCCCACCAAGCTGATCCCTCCCCCCTTGCTTGCTAGGTGGGGGGGGGGGGGGTGATGAAATCCCCCCCACAACCCAGTCCCTCCCCCCTTGCTTGCTCACTAGGTGGGGGGGTGATGAAATCCCCCCCAAAGAGCCGTTCCCTCCCTCCCCCCTTCCTTGCTCACTTGGTGGGGGGTTGATGAAATCCCCCCACCAAGCCAGACCCTCCCTGCCCCCTTTCTTGCATGCTAGGTTGGGGGGTGATGAAATCCCCCCACCAAGCCAGTACCTCCCTGCCCCCTTGCTTGCACGCTAGGTTGGGGGGTGATGAAATCCCCCCAATCAGCGGGTCCCCCCCCTTGCTTGCTCACATGCTAGGTTGGGGGGTGATGAAATCCCCCCACCAAGCCTCCCCCCCTTGCTTGCTTGCTTGGTTGGGGGGTGAGATCCCATTTGTGTCTCACTCATTCTTGCCCATATCTTGCTTGTCATTCCTGCTTTGCTTGTATCTTGGTTGTCTTGCTTGCTTCATTTTTTCTTGCTCCGTTTCATTGCCATTGGCATCCTTGGTTAATTCCACCCAACTAGTTGCATCAACCATTGTTGTGCTTATTTGCAAATAATTTTTTATTGAATATCTCCTTAATTGTTTATTAAAAATGAAATTGAATAAAAATCAAAAAAATTGAACATAAAATTCTTAACCAGTGGATCATTTTCTTAAATAAAAAATTTTTTTTTTGAAGTAATACCAGAAAAGGGTCCAAAGTTGATAATAATGAAGTTTGAAACTTCATTATTAGAATTAATTGTGGTACAACCAATACCAACAATATATTGAATATAAAGAAATTAAATTCTCATCATAAAAAATTTGGTTGGGAATAAATTTGATAATGTTGATAAACATTGGAAAAATTATTAAAGTAAATTGTTCAAAAAAATGATTAAAAATTTTGGAAAGAATGAGTTTCACTCTAGAAATCATGCATTAAGCATCAAAAAAAATAATTGATTCTCAAGATTTAAATATATTTTTCTCAAAGGATTAAAGGGAGGTGTTGAGAATGTAATCCCTGTTAAGGAACATGAATTTTGAGATATTTATTTGAATAAATTTATTGTATTAAAAAATGGAAAAGACAATGATTTTTATCATTATAGAAAAAAAGAATCATACAAAAAGGTTGAATAATACAGAAGTCATTAAATATTGAATTTATGTCTAAATTCATGAAGTGTATTTTATTAATTATTCTAGTATTGTTACATGAGTAACAATTATTGTTACATGAGGAACAATTATTGTTACATGAGTAACAATTATTGTTACATGAGTAACAATTATTGTTACATGAGTAACAATTACTGTTACATGAGTAACAATTATTGTTACATGAGTAACAATTATTGTTACATGAGTAACAATTATTGTTACATGAGTAACAATTATTGTTACATGAGTAACAATTATTGTTACATGAGTAACAATTATTGTTACATGAGTAACAATTATTGTTACATGAGTAACAATTATTGTTACATGAGTAACAATTATTGTTACATGAGTAACAATTATTGTTACATGAGTAACAATTATTGTTACATGAGTAACAATTATTGTTACATGAGTAACAATTACTGTTACATGAGTAACAATTATTGTTACATGAGTAACAATTATTGTTACATGAAAAATATTATATTTGCTTCTGTTACCTCTCAATATTACTATTCATATAAATTAAATTTAAATCACAATAGGAAAATTACTAGATGGAATTTCATAAATATCTTTCTTTCTTATGAAAAGAACAAGATAATTTTAATTTATTTGCTTTTATCATCACTTGTAAATAGCTATTATCTTGTCTTTGGAACTTGATCCCCATCAATATTTCAAGGATCCACTCCCCAGAAATCCAAGTTTGTCTCCATGGACTCATTCAGTCTATTGAAAAACTTATGCTATTAATTCTTTCATTTTGACAGGTCATTTGTTTCATTTCATCATCATGTACCTCACAAGCTTCCAAAAGCATCTGCGTTTCTTGTAGCCCAACATAATATTGTAGCCCAATACATTGGGCTACAAGAAAATCAGATGTTTTTGGAGGCTTGTGAGATCCATGAAGATGAATTGATAAATTTCTATTCATATATCAATTATACATTAGTTATACATTATTCACAAGAACCAAAAGTTTCAAGATAAAAGATTAAAAAGAAACATTTTAATTTATATTCAAATAATAATTATGATCAGCAATACGGATTCTTTATTTTTTTTAGCTTTGGTATGATGTACAGTACAATCCTACATGCTTATAAAAGTGTTTAGGATTCTAAGATTGATTTTTAAAGACATGGCAAGATGGGTATACAGAGAATTTTCTACAGGAAGAAGTGTAAAGTTCAAATACTTTTTTGGTTTTGAGAGTAACTTAAAAATTCCTTTTTGAGTAGAGAAATTGATCCCAACCCCATATTCAGGTAAGGAAAAATGCCCATTGTGAACATTGTAGCCCTTTTGAGGAGTATTAAGTGATCCACATGATTTCTTCTGGGGTATGAATAAAGCAAATGCAAATTTGGATATATCATTTTCATCAATATAAGGTGAATTGCAGAAGCTGTTCAAGGTGAAGGGGAGGTGAGGTGAAAAGGAGATGGTTCCAAGAGGATCATCAAATGATAAGTTGGAGAAAGATGGGAGGCAATACTTTTGCATGAGGGTTCTGTTTTTATGAAATGGAAAGTGTTAAATTTTGCTGAAGAATCCTCCAAGTATACTAGAAGCACTTTCAGAGTAAGACATAAGTTTTTCATACTGTAATTTTGCATTAGAAGTCTTTAGGTCCTTGATGTATTGGCCAATCATTTCAGCTGTTACCATGGCCTTTCTGCATCCAATTTCCGACATTGTTCCTTCCCATGATCTAGATGGTGAGCCTACTGGGTTTAAAAAATTGTTTGGATTGGTGCAGGAACCAAGCAAGAAAGTCAATATCATCATACGCCTGAGGTGATAGGTCCTGGATTGGGGTAAATTTTATATATGCAATAATATCATTCTTCTCCTTATCCATCAGGAGCAGTCAACCATGATCAACAAGTTGAAAGTTTGATTCAAAAAACGCATTTGCCGCTTGTAACTCTTCATTTTTTGGCTTTCTGGGATTTTCAGGATCAATCTGTGGATAGAGCTTGCATTTCTTTAGGACCTGTACCTCCACAGAATTTTGGGTTGCTGTTCCTTGTTCTTTTTACCTGTAATTTTTTGGGTAAATAGAAGATCCCTCTTCAATTTGTACTGAGCTGGTTTTCCTCCATAAATGTTTCTATTGCAATATGCTTTTTTCCCTTTGAATCATGAGAGTAATAACATTAAAAATTGAGTGGTATGCAGTTCATATTCACCAGGGGATGTATACGTAGCATATTGAATCATAGTGAACAAACAACAAAAAAAAAAGAGGCAAGCCAGAGGTCAGAGTTGGCCGCGGCTGGTGATGAAGGAAAGGTGAGGATGGCCACCCAAGAACAAGCTTGCGGCCAGACAAGGTTCAGCAGCGCAATTGGGCGGTGCAAGGTGTAAATGCAACATGTTTGCCGTTGAGGCTTGGTCCAAAGTAAATTGGGGGGATTGGTTGATTGATAAAGGGTGAAAAATTGCCAATTGAGGAAAGAGAAGTAAATAACAAAATTGGGGATTGATTTGAAAAATATCAGCTTCTTGAATCAACATGAATGATAATAACAAAGGAAAAAAATGCTTCAGTCTTGTTCCTGGCCATGAAAATATTGATTTGGACAGTAGCAATACACTGGGGAGAGGAATTGGTATGCTTTGGGGAAAAGATCATGATCTTTGCAAGGATGTAAAAGATGTAGTTTGTGGATGAAAAGCGTGGAAGTGGAAGTCAAATTCAAGGGGTGGGATGGGATGGGGGGAAATTGCTTGAGGGGAGAAATAGGGCCTATTTAAGTAGTTCTTGATGGATGCTTCAGCCAGGTGATTGGGTAGTGGATGGGGGGAAACAATCTGTGGTATTTTGAATATTCAATCAATCTAAAAGTTCTGAGTGGTGGGTGAGGGCTTTAGACAGTCCAAATACAATAGTTCACCTTGAGAATCCAATCTTATTTCTCAGGGGAAAATTATTGTAACTGGGGCTTCCAGTATTGAAAAATATTGGAAAATCACTCTTTTGAAAGGTTTTATTATGAATTTTAATGCAAATAACAATTTTAAGAAATATTAAAAATGGAAAATAAAGCTAAAATTATGAAAAAAGTATTCAAATTACATGGAAGATGAAACAGTAAAGCTAAAGCAACTCATAGAAGAAATGACAACACTCATATTAAAAATTTGATCTTGGTAACTCAGAGATTGGAGCAGGTTCTAGGCTGAAAGGCATGTTGGAAAAGAAATTTTTGTTCATGTGGTTCATGTAGTCATGAGAAATAGCCTTGGCTAGATCATTCTGGGTGGTTAATTTCAATTTTCCTGAATCTTGAGTGTTCTCAGATATAATGAGCCTTATGGATTGAATTAACATTTGAAGGTGAGCCCATATGGATTCCTTGGATGAAGGTCTCCCATCTGAGACTGACTGAATTTGTTTAATTAAGGAGAGGAGTTCATGAAAATCACATAGAAAAGCAATCCTTCTGTCTAATCAAGCAATGAAGACCCCCCCCAGTTCCAGCAAGCAGGTAGAAGAAAAAATGGAGGAAATTGTGGCAGAATTCTAGTTGAGTCAATTCAGTGCAAAATTTTTCATTTGAAATCTCCTAGATGGTGAGGCAATGGTTTTCAATAGTGGATGCTGGAGGTTCTTTGCACTTGGTATTTTTCTTCTTGCCTGTGGGGGGATTCTTTGGGAATTTCTGTGAATTAGGCTGGAAGCTGATCATGATATCAATGATGACACTGCGTAGCTCTTGAATACAGTCCCTTGGCTCAAGGGGCATAGCCTCTGACTGATTGGTCTTGACCTCATTGTCTAGAAACGTGTGATGCTCTATTGATTTGGGCTGGAGTGGATTTGGAAACATCTTGATGCTTTGGTGCCACATGACCATTTGTAGGTTTGCCTTGAAATTTGAGATGGGAGATGTGAGAGGATGGGGAGGCTGTTCACACAGTTTGTCCACAACTGTTTGGAATAAGAAAGCCGCTCTCTTGGCCCATTTATTGATGGCTTTTCAAGTGAGATAGTCCAAGGCATGAATAAAGTGCACCAGATTGGATTCTAGATGAGCTGTTTTCTGATATAGGGGGGGTGCGCAAGTGGGACAAGTATGGCTGTTCTTCAGGCAGTAGAGGGAATGAAAATTGATGATTTCTGGTGCCCACCATGGCTCATGTGCACCCAAGCGTAGAAAATCTGTTACTTTGAAATGAAAACAGTGGTAATTAGCAAAAAGAAATCTTGGGAGTTGATGGAATATTCAAATAAAAATAAACTTGCTTGCATATTTCCCAAAACAAGTTACCATAATCATAATTGACTGAATGGGAGATGTACCACATTTCTGGTGGTTCCATAGCAGTGGTGGCCTGGAGACAGAAATCCAAAAAGTGCTTCACTGCATCCCATCCCATTTGGAGTTTCTTTGGATATTTCCAACTTTTGGAAGATTGAGTGATTGAATGAAGCTCCTTGCGTATTATCTTGTGATAAATGATGGTAAAATAACATCTAGTTTCTTGATCATCAAGATCATAAGTGGGCTCCTCATCTTGGGGAGAATTTTTACAAGAAAAACTGAGCTTGTTAGAGGTTGGGTCTGGTTCAATCACTAATGCTTGATTGGATGTCTTGGGTTGATCTGGGGCCACCTGAGGTTGCTCAGAATTGACTTGGGGTTCCTCCATGCTTGCAGTGGGTTGGGGTTGGGTGGAGAGGGAAGGTGCAGGAGTTATTTGGATTTCTGGTTGGGGGAGGGTGCAGTGGCTTTATTATTTGATGCCATATCAGGGGAGGAGGAGGCTGGATTGTGACTTCCCATTATTTCTAGATGTGGGGTAATGTCCACAGGTGGATGAGTCAAGCCTGGATTTTTTGAGGTGGCTGTGATGTGGGCTGTTGGGAAAATGAGGAGCTGGGTGTGATGCTTAGCCTTTCGGTGCGGGGGATACACCTTTTAAAATTGTATTCTATGGGAACAAAAACCAATCAGACCTCCAAATCTGAAAATCTGAAGAATGAAAGTGGGGAAAAAACTAACCTTTTCTGATATTGCTCAAGCTGGAATTTAACCTGTTGACAGTATCTTCCATTGAAATGGGTATCCTCAGGCAAGCAAAGGTAGTGAAAATCTCTTGAATAGTATCTAAATTCTGATATAATTCTTCCTCAGTTACTTCTGGCACCTCTGATGTAGGGTGGGACTTGTGTGGAGTTCTGAGAGTTTTTCATCTTCATAAGTTGATTTTGAGGACTCTGCTGATTTCAAAAAGGCATTAGTCAATCAAGGAAAAGTTCAGTACAGATGGGTCTTTCAATTTGATCAAAAACAAAACAGTGGGTTAACAAAGCTGAAGGTGGGATTGCTTGTGTAGGAGCAGTGGATGCCATTGTGAGGGAAGTAATAAATATATTGGAAAAAGATGTGAAGCTGGCTCAAGGGATATTAGTGAATGCAGAAAAGGAGAAAAAATGAGAGAAGGGAGGGATATTTATAGCCATTGAAAAGAAGACTTGTTTCATTTTTCTTTCTGCAACCCACCAAACAAACAAAGCTGCTGACCATGTTTACATGATGCAACATGCATATCCATGGTCATTTGTGTGTCATGCTGATGTGCAATGCATGTGGCTTGCATTATCTGGGCATAGAACTGTGCATATTCAAGCCTTTCTGACTTGCTGCATTGGCTGAAAAATAATCCAGCAAATGGGTGGTGAATATTTTTGGAGGCATTAGGATGTGGGCAAAAAGGAATTCCTAATGGATGATGACCATTGAAATTCTCTACAGATGGAATCCATTGGAATTCAATTTAAGCAAATTGAGCTGAAAAATTTGAAATTACATCATGGTTGCCAACCATTTCAGCTCTTTATGGATGGCAATGATTGATTCTTCTCATTATGGGCTGCAACCATTAGAATGCCTCATAAACCGTGACCAATGTTCTTCTTCATGGTCAAAAAACATTGCAACTCTTTATGCATGTTCACAATTTTTTCTCATGATGGACTTCCACCATTATAATTTCTCATAAAAAGTGACCAATGTTCTTCTTAATGGTTGCTGACCATTGCAGTTCTTTATCAATGGTGACAATTGATTCTAATGACCAACTTTGACCATTAGAATGACTTAAAAATGGCAAAAAAGTTTCTTCTTAATGGTTGCCAACCATTGTAGTTCTTTATGGATGGT
Source organism: Puccinia polysora (assembly GCA_025617555.3). Lineage (NCBI taxonomy): Eukaryota > Fungi > Basidiomycota > Pucciniomycetes > Pucciniales > Pucciniaceae > Puccinia > Puccinia polysora. Next base: position 31,324,483 of record CM062625.1, read on the forward strand.
GACAATTGATTTTCAGCCTGAATGTGACCATTTCAAAGGCTCAAAAACAGTCGCAAATCTTCTTCTTAATTGTTTCCAACCATTTATTCTCCTGCCAGAATGAAACCATGAGATGTTCTCATGGAAAGACACCAATTTTATTCTTAATGGTTGCAGACCATTGCAATTCTTTATGGAGGGAAACCATTGGATTTACCCAGGGACAGGGACCATTGTGCTTTAAAGTAGACAGTCAAAATTGCCATTCTAGACAACCAGAAACCATTGAACCTCCTCTTGGGGGCATCCATTGTGATGCCTCTTGGAAGAAGTTACACGATTTATTTATGGTCCGCATCCATTGAAGTGCTTTGATCATTTGCATCAAAAATGAACACCAGCCTTCAAAAAATTCTAATTGATGGAAACCATGAATATCTATCATAGATGAAGGAGGTTAAAGAAATTGGAGCATGTCTTCCATTGAAGTGGTTCAATATCATTCAAATTTCATTTCCAGGACAAGTGTGGCACACACAATCTCATGCAGTGTACCATCTTATCTACAAATATGGGAGTATTATTGACAGGTTGTGGAAAGATGGGCATTATGTGAATTTTTAGTAAAAATTACTCATGGCATAGTGGAAAAAATGTACTTCTCAAGAATTGTAATGCAACAATAATGTACAGGATAGTGAGGAAAGAAGACAACAAACAAATGAGTGTAATTGGGAAGAAGGGGATGAGAAGCTGAGAGAGAGGGGATTTAGTTTTCATCCTGCAGGGATTGGCAAACTTCCCTCCAATCCCTGGTGGTAAGAAAACTTGAACTGAGTATGATATGAGCACAATTTTCTGCATCAGTGGAGTGTAAGTTTGGTGGGTATATTTTCAGGAAAAAAAGACTTACTGAGCAAGTTTCTCCTTGCTTTTCTGAATGTGAAGGAGAGAGGGAAAATTCAGGGAAGTGTGAATTATGAGTGGAGTATGAGGACATTCCCTTTGAATATTCTCCTCAATATTATAAGGTGCAATCATGTAATAAACCTGCACCTTACTTATTTGACCCGTTTGATGCAGCCAATCAACTGCCTGTGCCTTGGTTGTGGGGTTCCAGCGGGGTTCCTATGTAGATCAAATGAATGTAGAATAAGTAAATGGAAAAATTCTAGAAATTATTGGGTGCTTACAATGATGAATACAAAATTTGCTGATGTGATTTTGATTCCAAAACCAGCCGCCTGAATGGAGGCAAGTAGCACATAAGTTGTGCTACTTTTGAAAAACTGCTCAAGAATTGATTCTTTCTGTTTTGCCATCAGCCCTCCATCCAGAAAAAAGAAGGAGATTCCCTATTCATCTAGTTTCATTCAAATCCTGCGCATGGTTGTTGAAAATGAGCTGTTAAGTGGGTTCTTATTGGAAACAGGAGAAAAAGATGGCAAGCTTACAGATCAAGGTAGAGCTTGCAACACAAGAATACCAAAACTTTGCTTTCTCTGGCTAAAACCAAAAAGTTTGGCTGAATCATCCCTAAAAGCTTTTTGATTTTGGAGCTCTCAAGGAAGGTGTTAATATCAATGTGGTGGATGATTGTTTCAACTCCCATGCTGTGATCCTTGGGACCCAACTCCTCTTTGAGGATGAATTTTCCATTTTGGTCCATGATGACATTGAGGTATGCCAAAACTGGATGATTAAATTCTCCAATGAACCGGAAAAGATCCTTGAGGAGTGAAGAATGCATTGGCTTGGATACATCAGGAGGCTTCTCATTCTTAATGTTGGAAATGAATCAGTCCTGGAGTCATCAGTAAAAGTCTTTGGCTGCGGGTGAGGTTTGTGTGTTGATGTAGTTGTGAGTAAACCTGGGGAGATTTCACAGCTCATCTGTTAGCTTGCTACTATTGCAGAGCAAGCTGCAAAAGTAACAAAAAATAACACAAAATAAAAATATTAAATTTAACTTAATGGATCAAGAAGTCCCAGATATTTCTGGAAGCCCTGAAAATATTGATTGGACTGGAGAAGGCCTCATTGGAACACACAAAGACCCCACAGGATTACCTATTTAGAACCAATTTAATCCCAATAAAGTCTTAGTACCTTTGAACATCAACTTAATTATATTTTAATAAACTTCTTATCACAGATTTTTCTTTAGAAAAATACTAATAAATATTTTATTCAAAAAGAAAAGACGTAACAAAAGGGCCTCAGGGAGATTTCCGTCCTATGAATCTTTGCCCTGAGCCCCCATTAACTGTGAGGCAACCAATAATGACAACCATGAGGGGGCTGGAACCCGTGAATCAAATTTTGGTGGAAAAGGAACAGCCCCTAGTACTGTTGCCCTCCCCCGACCTAGAGCTGGAGAAAGTAGTAGAATCAAGCCCCCCTCCATCACAAGAAGGTTCTCTGCAGCCACTCCAGCAGAATATAGCCAAGGAAGCCATGATCAAAGTCTTAGTCAGAGAGCATGTGAAATATTGGGAAGAATTCAAAGAAGCCCAAGCCAAGGAGGACTTAATATCTATTAAAAGGATAATATCCCAGGAAAAGGCTACCCAGATAGCTCTTCAGAAAATGATTCCAAGGAAAGAGGTAGAGTCTTACGTAGAAAAGTGGAATCTTTGGGATCAATCAGCCCAACTGAAAGGCAGAGGATTAGGAAAGAAGAGATCTTCTTCCTATCCAAAGCCAAAGGGAACAAAGGATTGAGATCAGATAATATACTTAGTTCAAAAGTGGAAAAAGGTGTACCAAAATTAATTTCTAGTTTCTTTTCTCAACCAACCTCTGATGTAATTACTTCCGTTTCTAATGATATGCGTCATAATTTCAAAATTGTTTGTGGAAATTTGGAGGGTATTTACACCCAATTGGATAAGTTGAACTCAGTAGTAGCCAAATTAATTAGTAACCAATCAAAAGCTGTAGGGATAGAAGATATTAAGGAAAATAAAGAACAGTTATTGGAGACAATAAACCAAGTTCAAACTAATCAGACTCAAACCATTGAGAATATGTTATCAGGTATCCAAGAAGATTTCATTATGTCCCTTCAGCCTATTAGAAAAGAATTAATAAATACTACTAAAAACTCCATTCTTCCCCTTAGTGAGAAATTAGATATGCTTAATAATAAAGTGGACCTGAAACTTAATCTGATCAAGAATGATCTTAGAGACTTAAGATTCCTTCTGACCAACCCCTTGGGGAGTACCACAGAGGAACCAAAACCTCCCAGACAAACAATTCCTCCTTATGCACCACCCCTATTAGGAATGCATAGGAGTGACACTTTCAGGCCTAATCCTACTCCTGGGATGGAAAAAGGACTCAAGCCTTAACCCCCAATCTCTGAATGACCTAAGTTCTCCGGTGAAGGAGAATACAAACATAAAAATTTCATCAAATTTATTGACTACACCATAAACTCTTATGACCTACCAGAAGCTATAGCCTTAGTCAGGCTTCCCAGAATCTTTGAAGGAGTACTCTAGACTGGTTTATTAGTAAAAGAAATGAAGTAGAATCCTTCGCATGGAATTCTTGGAAACTCTTAATTAAAGAACAATTTGGTTCTAGAATAAGGAAAAGAAAATTGATGAAAAATTTCTAAAATTCCTCATTTGACCCCTCAAAGGATAAAACTCACAAATTTTGCTTAGAAAAGAAAAGAAGAATAGACTGCTTCTATCCAGATACTGATAAAGACAAAGTTAATGAGAGACTTCTCAACCTGTGCCCTGGAAATCTTAACCATAGTGTGAGATGAAGAATGAGTATGGATGCTGACTTACCAACTCTAATCAATGTGTTACAAGAAGTGATAGACATGAATGGGTTAGACAAGAATGCTCCTTCTAGACCCAAAGATAACTTCAATACTAAAAAAACCAGAGAACAACCTCATCTGAGAAATATCCCTGATAATAAGAAACCTAATGAGAACAGGGATAAAGAGGGAATGCCTGGAACCTGTTGGAACTGTAACAAGACAGGGAATATGAGACAAGACTTTCCATTATCAAAAAGAAAGATAGCTGTAATGGAAGGAGAACATGAGATTGAAGGGAATCAGAAATATAAAGATACAGCCAATACTGAAGTATCTCTGTCTGAGTAGGAATTGATCCTGACCAAACCTGTCAATGTAATAGAAAGAGATATAGGAACTTCTATAAAAATCAATAACATCCATGATGACTCTAAAATTCCTCAAAAATGGGATCCCACCATACTTCCTAGACATGTCACTGATGTTAAACCATTAACAGTTAAACCTATGAGTGGTAAGATTTATACTACTGGTAAAACTTTTTATGCAACAGGATTTCATAAAGACAGACCTATAAATTTATTACTTGAAATTGGTGCTTCTGTTCATGTGTTTGCACTGAATTCTTGAAAAAATGGAATCTCAATTGAAAAGACCACCTTTTGCCCGTCCCAAAAGCCAAATTTAGTTCTTTCAACTCAACTATGAATGCTATTGGAGTATGGACAGCTCCTATAATACTGCCTCATACCAAAGGATGTTTGAGGATCCATGTGGAGTTTGTAGTATTGCTCAACGGATTAGGTGACTACCTGATAATAGGAAATCATGCTTTATGTCTAAATGGCATAGATGTGCTCCAAAGTAAAGGAAGGTATTTCACTGTGGGGGGTAACTGGGACAAGAAGTTTGAGATATGCACTATCAAAACTAACTTACCCTCTGTAAAGACGGGGAAAAGGTAACACAGTCAGTGGGAGTCAAACCCACATCTGCCCATTGCATGCGGGATGCTCTAACCATTGAGCTATAACTGCTTGGTGCAAGGTGTACATCACAACACCCCCCCCATACACCAAGCACCCATTTGGCGCGCCCTTTTTACCCCATAGTCATGTGTTTTTATTCAATTTTTAAGTGTGATTTTCAGTGTGAATCAGGATGCTACAGCTGCAGTGCTGGGCTGATAACCTGTAAAGACAGGGAAAAGGTAACGCAGTCAGTGGGAGTCAAACCCACATCTGCCCATTGCATGCGGGATTCTCTAACCATTGAGCTATAACGGCTTGGTGCAAGGTGTACATCACAAAACCCTCTTTGGCTTATCAAAAGCACTTAGAAGAATCAAATCAAGAATAATTCTCTCAAGCAGCTTTAAATGAGAAAATTCCTGAAGAACAGAAGAAAGATATATTGAAAGTCTGTTTTGAGTATCAAAATGCTTTCTGTACTAGATATCATCCCATTGGAGATATCAAAGGAAATTAAATGGTATTGACCTTGACTATTAAGCCTCCTTATCCTCACAACCTAAGGAGAACAGCTTATCCCTCTAGTCCAAAATCTAGGATAGCTCTTGAGGAACAAATTCAAGAACTTATAGACCTAAAAGTATTGAGGAAAGTAGGGCACAATGAACAAGTAGATGCGACTCCTCCTGTAATCATAGCTTGGCATATTGATAAGTCAAGAATTGTAGGAGAATTCAGAACCTGAATAACTAGACTCAAGCAGATTATTATCCTATACCCCAGATTGACCATGCTCTGCATAAATTATCTAAAACTAAATACATCACTACTATGGATATGCTCAAAGGGTTCCACCAGATACCTATAAGCCCTGAAAGTTGAAAGTTTATGAGACTAATTGGCCATTTGAAACTATATGAATACCTCAGGATTCCCTTTGGTATAAAGAATGCTCCATCAAACTTCCAGAGAACAATAAATACATTTCTAGGTACTTACATCAGAAAAGGATGGATGATGGTATATATAGATGATGTTATCATATATTCTGATGATTTGGATACTCATATAAATCAAAAAAGATTAGTTCTCCCAACTATCTCCAAAGCAGGATTAAAAGTCTCCATGAAAAAATGTAACTTTGGATATGGAGAACTAAAAGCTCTAGGACATATAGTCTCTGGTCTAACCCTCGCTGCTGACCAGAATAAGATAGCTGCCTTAATGAACAGAACCATGCCTCAGAATAAAACAGAGTTGCTATTATTTATTAGTTTTTGAAGTTACTACAGAAAATACATCCCAAAGTTTGCTATGCTAACTAAAAGTCTGTATGAAATATGCAACAATAACACTCTCTTTGAAATGACACATGAGAGGTTCAAAAACTACAAAGAATTAAAAATAGCTATGACCTCCACTCCTTGACCCATTCAAAGAGACTACTCTAAACCCTTTAAGCTGTAAATTAATGCTTGAATGGAAGGGTTAGGAGCTGCCTTACAACAAGAAAGAATAGAAGAAGATAATCCAGTGGAGAAACCAGTAATTTTCATATCTAGACAGATCAAAGACACTGAGAAAATATGTGGAGCCAGCCAGATGGAATGCTTGGCTGTGGTATGGGCTCTAAAAAAGTTACACTATTACTTAGAAGGCACCACTTTCCAAGTAAATACAGACTGTAATGCTGTAAGAACTCTCATGAGCATGAAGACTCCCAGTAGACATATGTTCAGGTGGAAAATTGCTAAACAAACATATAGAGGCCAGATGAATAAAGTGCATAAAGATGGAAATAAAAACCAGAATTCTTATAGTATAAGTAGAAAGGCTTTTCCTAATGACCCTAGCAATCCAGCATACAACCCTGAGGATCAGGATATCTTTCCTATCTTAAACATAAATCTTTTTGCATTATATTCTCCAATTATGGGGATCCACTTATGTGAATTAGATACTTCTTTCTTTAATCTAGTAATAGAGAACTATTCCTCTGATATCAAGCTGCTGATTACTATTATGGAATGTGAATCCCTAGAAGCAGCCCTGATAAAGATTTTACCTGACTCATTACTCAAACCCTATAAAGCAGGAAGGTTTACCTTTTGGGATGCTCTCCTTTTCTAAAGACACCAACATTCCAGTGTGTTGATAATGAGCAACAAAGAGCATATACAACACATACATCAAGAGTTCCATGACAAATTTTCATCAGGGCATCTATCCACTGAAAGGACCTTGCAGAAACTCAAACAGACTGCTTGGTGGATAGACTGGAAAGAAGTTACTATTAAGTATGTTGCTAGTTGTGAGAAATTCCAAAAATGTAATAAAACTACTGGAAAAAGGTTTGGACTCTTACCAAATATCTCTGAAGCCAAAACTAGGTGGGAAATAATTGATATGGATTTTGTCACAGGCCTCCCCCCTGGAGGTACACACTCATACAACTCTGTCCTGGTTATAGTTGACAGATACTCTAAGAAGTCAAAATTCTTACCTAACCATAAAGAAGACAATTCTATGGATGCAGATTTGCTATTTTGAAATAGGATTATATCTGATGTTTGTATACCTAAGATTATAATTTCTGACAGAGACCCCAAATTTTCTTCTGAATTCTGGAGGAATCTACATGATATAGTAGGTAGTATACTAGACTTTTCTACAGCATACCATCCCCAGACTGTTGGATTAGCTGAAAGAATGATACAAAACCTGGAAGATATGTTAAGAAGGTTTTGTAGCTTAAGCCTATAATACAAAAAATCAGATGGATATTTCCATGATTGTGGAAGCCTACTCCCAGCCCTGGAGATGGCTTATAATAGCAGTAAACACTCTACTATCAAAGGAGCCCCTTACATACCAGAAAGAGGATGGATTCCAAAACTTCCTAGGAATACCTTAAACTATACCATAGCCACCATACACCCCACATCTCTTGACCTCAAGAAAATGATAGACCTGAAAAATAATGATTCTCAAAAATGTGTAGAAGAAGCAGTGGAATACAACAAACAAAGATGGGAAAAATCACACAGAGAACCTTAATTCAAGATAGGAGATCAGATCTTGATATCTACTCCCAATTTCAACAATTTAGCAGGGAACAGAAAGATGAAACAACATTTTGGAGGGCCATTTGTTATCAATAGAATGCACATCAAAAATTCTGTAGAAGTATTCTTGAGTGAAGAATTATCAAGAAAGAACCCAGTATTCCCTGTTAGGCTAGTGAAGCACTTTCAACCAAGAGAATGTAAAAACATCCCTCCAGTAATGATCCCAATAGAACCTGATCCCATGAAAGAAAAAGGGAAAGTCAGCAGGATATTGAGAGACAAGAAAGAGAGAGTGAAAGGTAAAGACGTTAGACTATACTTAGTGAGATACAAAGGAGAATCTGTAGGAAAAGATGAATGTTTACAAGAGAATAATATAACTGATGGACCAATACATCTTAGAAACTACCCAGCCAGTAAAAGGAACCAAAACACATATAGAATTATTTTTTTTTCCAAAACACACCAGATTTTATTCAGATATGGCCATATCTTGGAGTGGGGGAATGTCAGATTGCAACTATTGCAGAGCAAGCTGCAAAAGTAAAAAAAATAATGTAAAATGAAAATATTAAATTTAACTTAAGAAGGAGTAGGAAATCCATAAATATTTTGCAGAAATGGATTTTCCACCCAAAATTAGGTAGGTCCACTCACTGACCCCACCTTTGAAATCCAACTCCTTATATTTTTAATAATTCAAAATAAAAAAGGCCAAAATACCATGGCACCACAACGGGACTTTTTGGCCAATTGAATAATTCACAAATATTTTCACGTATAGGTTTCACACATAAAATTCAGTCAGAATTGAGGTGTTGTGTATATTTTAGGAGTTACACACGGAAATGTATTCTGTCACAATCCCTGCACGCAGCCGCAGCAACCAATATGACTGCGCGCGGCTGAGCAGAAGAAATTCCACCCTGTCAGCGTACCTTGACCAGCCATGTACGCAGCCCCAGGCATCCGACAAGTACGCAGCCGCGGGAATATGGGCTGAAAGAGTGACAGGCGGCCTGAGAAGCTCAAGTACCACGTAAATGTGCTACAACCTAGACGGGGAAATTCCACATATTTAATCAATGTCCCTGTGGATATTAGATAGTCTAAAACCACATAAAATTATATAAAAAATAATTAAATAACATTTACGCGTATTTTTTAAAAAATATAATTAAAAATACCAAAAATATCAAAAATGAGATAACTAGTATCTGTAAAAATATATTAAAATACTTCAATATACAATTTTAAGGACTTCAAAGCATCAGTATTTTTGTGAAATACTAAGGGAGCTGATGATGTCAAAATATCACATAAATTATTATAACTTATACTTTTAATTAATTATTTTAAGAAAATCAACTGGATTTGAAAAATAAGGAGTAAAATCAATATCATGATTTTACTCCAATAATTTAATACTTAATGGGAACCCACTTGAAATCAGATTACCCGTAGAAATGTCTATTAGAATAATTATTATCATCTTGGGGATATTTACTAAAGATAATTACTTAAATAATAGATAATATGGATAAATTAGTGTTTTTCACACGTCCAAATATCAATTAAAAGGTAGAATAATTCCCATACCCTGTGGAATCAGATGCTACCCTTGCTAAAGCACCACAAAAAACGTGACAGGCTATCATTGGTTACCCTTCCAGCCTTAGAATCCGTCCCTTTGAGCCCCTGTATCCCTCAGAAGGACAATATTGGGACCCAGAAAGCTATAAATAAGGTGCTCTTTTGAGGATATTGATACCCAGAGACCCAGTTATATTTACATCCAGACACCGTGCCAAGGTAATCAAATACTTATAAGAAATAATTAAGTGATTTTTATCTTTATTTTGATTAATAATATCCTTCCCCAACCCTTTTATCAATTTAAACTGCTGAACAACCTTTTTAACCCCAGTAATAGGTTTAAACCATCTGTACAAGTCCCAAACAGGTACCAAAAAGATTTAATAATATACCAGTGAGGTTTATTGTCCTTTTTCTGTAGTGGAAGCTTGGCTAAAAGGCCCTGTGACCCCACCATATATTTTATATATATATTATCTTTGGGCAATATATCCTTTAAGAATATAAATTCAAGGTTCCAAAGTAGCCAGGTATAGGTGTTTTCAAATTGAGTTCCCTGAAGAGAGGTTTTAAAGATCCCCAATAATATTGTGGCCCGTCCATTAATTGACTTAATAATGAATTTATTAATATTTTATGATATTAAACCATAACCAAACCAATCATCCTTGCAATAGCTTTATCCAAATATTTTATGGATTTTTGCTGTATTTATTGAATAATATATTTATTATTTATTCTATCACCTCTGGTAGCTAAAGGACAGCAAGGGTCTTGGCATCCAGGACGCTGAAATCATCAACCTTGGTCCTTCAAAGAGTGGTGTTTCAGAAAACCATTTTTATTGGGGCAAATTCCACTGCTTTTAGATGGGGCAAAAGTGTAGTTTCCCAGTTGCTTTCCTCATTTTGTAGAGTGATAACCAGGAAGCTAAAGAGAGAGGGGAGATATTCAAGGCAGTTTTGCACTGGCCTTCCTGTGAGAAAACGTCTACAATTAGTGGCAACCTGGATGACCACTTGTGACAGTTTTGCGTTGGTATTTTGGATAGTTCTGTGATGGAAGTGAATTGCAGTCAGTTCATCCAAGAAAAATTTACTTGGGTAGAAAAGATGGCAAGATAAAGGTTGGACTTATTGTGCCTCATCCAAAATAATTTTCAGCTTGCTACTATTTCAGAGCAAGCTGCAAAAGTAACAGAAATAACATAAAAATAATAAATACTAAAATTAACCTAAGAAGGAGTAGGGAAACCATGAATATTATTGCAGGTATGGATTTTCCACTCAAAATGAGGTAGGATCACTCACTGATCCCACCCTTGACATCCAAATACTTATATTTTTAAACAATTAAGGAAAGAAAGACCAAAATACCATGGCACCATTAGGTACTTTTTTGGCCAATTAAATATTTCACATTTATTTTCACGTGTATTTTTAACACCTAAAATTCAGTCAGAATTGAGGTTTTTTGTATATTTTGGGAGTTACAGACAAAAATGTGTTCTGTCACAATTCCCCCACGCAGGCGTGGCAGCTAATTCACCTGCGCGCGGCTGAACTTCAGCGCTGTCACCCTGTCAACGCTGTGTACGGAGCCCCGGGCCTCTGAAAAGTACGCAGCTGCGGGACTGAAAGTTTACAAAGTGACAGGGCCTCTGACAAGTATGCAGCCGCGGGACTACAAGTTGACAAAGTGACAGGTGGCCTGAGAAACCTAGGTACCGCCTAAACATGCTGAAACCTACACGGGAACATTCTACATATGTAATGAATGTTCCTGTGGATAGGAGATAGTTTAAAAATACATAAAAGTATATAAAAATACCTAAAAAACCTTTACACGTATTTCTTATTAAATATAATTTAAAATACCAAGAATGTTGAAAATAAGATAATGACTATTTCTAAAAATATATTAAAATACTGGAATATGAAATTATGAGAACTAAAAGACATCAGTATTTTTTTTGAAATACCAAGGAAAATAATGATGTAAAAATATTACATAAATACTCATGACTTATATTTTTAAATAATTATTTCTAGTAAATCAACTAAAATTTGAAAATAAGGAGTAAAATCAATGTCATGACTTTACTCCAATTATTTAATACATAATGAGAACTCACCTGACATCAGAATATTCTTAGAAATGTCTATTGAAATAATTATTAACTTACTTGTAACATTTACTCAGGATAATTCATTAAATAATAAATAAAATGGACAGATTAGTGTTATTCACATGTCCAAACATCAATTATGAAGTAGAATAATTCCCATACCCCGTGGAATTAGATGTTACCCGTGCTACAGCACAAAGAACACGTCACAATTTTCCGTCCCTTTGAGCCCCTTTACCCCTCAGGAGGACAATATTGGGACTCAAAAAGCTATAAATAAAGAGCTCTTTTGAGGATATTGATACCCAGAGACCCACTTATATCTACATCCAGAAACCCTTCCAAGGTATTCAAATACTTATAAGAGTTAAGTGAGTGATTTATGGCTTTATTCTGATTAATAATATCTTTCCCCAACCCTTTTTATCAATTTAAAATGCTGAACAACCTTTTAAAGGTTTAACCAATCCATGCACGTCCCAAACAGGTACCCAAAGGATTTAATAATATACCAGTGAGTTTTATTATCCTTTCTCTGTTGTGGCAGCTTGGTTCCAAAGCCCTGCCACTCCACAATGTATTTTATATACATATTATCTTTGGGCAATATATCCTTTCAGAATATAAATTAAAGGTTCCAAAATAACCGGCCCTATGTGTTTTCATACTGAATTCCCTGAAGAGAGGTGCTAAAGATCCCCAATATAATTGTGGCCCCTCTATTAAAATATTTAATAATCAATTTATTTATATTGATTGATATCAAAACCATATTGAAACCAATCAACCTTGCAATAAGCTTTATCCAAGTATTTTATGGATTTTTCCTGCATTAATTGAATAATATATTTATTATTTATTTTATCACCTCTGGTAGCTAAAGGAAATCAAGGATTTTGGCGTCCAGGAGGCTGACAATTGGGGGTCTGGCCAGGAAATATTCTATTTTATTATATTTAATACCTTGGACCAGATGTTTCACCTAAAATTAAATCAAAGATAAATTTATCTGACTTTTTAACCATGATTTATCATGAAATTGTTTTGAATTGGATTTAAAAATCAATGCAGAATTGATAATCTATTATTCAAATCTTTTAAAGATAAGAAAAGAAGAATAGATTCAAAATTATAAACCAACTGGTTGGGAAGCTTTAACTGAAGCTGAGAAACTTAATATTTCTTCTGCACGTAAACACTTAGATAAACTCCTTGAACAGGAAGATCTTAAGAGGCATATCAACTTCCAGGCCCTTGTAAGGAAACATAAAGCTTGGAAGAAATACTGTATAAATTACTTTTTAAAATATAAAATTAAGTATAAAATTTGTATTACCATATTATTTTTATGAAAATAATATTGATATATATTTTATTGACCAATAAAATATCTTTTTACCATCAGTGAAACCTCCTATTTCAGAAAAAACTGTCACTGAAGTTGATTTATTGGATCAAGAAGTCCCTGATATCTCTGGAAGCCCTGAAAATATTGATTGGACGGTTGAAGACCTCATTGGAACACACCAAGACCCTGTAGGATTACCTATTAAGGAGCAATTTAATCCCAAAAAAAACCTGGTACCTTTGAATATCAACTTAAGTAAGCTTTAAATAAACTTATTTTTACAGATTTTTCTTTAGAAAAATACTTATAAACATTTTATTTAGTATGAACAGACGTAACACAAGAGCCTCAGGGAGAATTCCCTCCTAGTGATCTTTGCCAGGAGCCCCCAGTAACCATGAGACCACCAATAATGACAACCATGAGGGGACTGGAACCCATGAATCAAATGTTGGTGGACAAGAAACAGCCCCAATTACTGTTGCCTTCCCCCAACCTAGAGCTTGAGAAGGTAGTAGAATTAAGCCCCCCTCCATTACAAGAAGGTTCCCTGCAGCCACCCCAGCAGAATCTGGCCAAGGAAGCCAGGATCAAAGACTTAGTCAGAGATCACATGAAATATTGGGAAGAGTTCAAAGAATCCCAAGCCAAGGAGGAAATGGTATCTATAAAAAAGATAATCTCCCAGGCAAAAAGCTACCCAGATAGGTCTTCAGAAAATGATTCAAAGGAAAGAGGTAGAATCCTACATAGAAAAGTGGAATCCTTGGAATCAATTAGCCCAACTGAAAGGCAGAGGATCAGGAAAGAAGAGATCTTCTTCCCATCCAAAGCCAAAGGGAATGAAGGATTGGGATCAGTTAATATCCGTAGCTCAAAATTTCAAAAAGGTGTATAACAATTAGGCTCTAATTCTGAACCCAGTAACTTGTATAAACCTACCTCTGATGTAATTACTTCCTTTTCTCATGATATGCGCCATAATTTCAAGATTGTTTGTGGAAGGTTGGACGGTGTTTACACCCAAATGGATAAGTTAACCTCAGTAGTGGCCAAATTAATTAATAACCAAACAAAAACTGTAGGAATGGAAGATATTAAAGAGCATACAGAAAAATTATTGGATACAATTAATCAAGGTAAAATTGGACAGAATCAAAAAATTGAGAATATATTATCAGGTATCCAAGGAAATTTCATTATGTCTTTTCAAACTTTAAAAGAAGAATTTTTAAATACTACTAACAGCTCCATTCTTTCCCTTATTGAGAAATAAGATCTGCTTAATAATAAAGTGGACCCGTAACTTAATCTGATCAAGAATGATCTTAGAGACTTAATAGTCTGTCTGACCTACCCCTTGGGGATTACCACAGAGGAACCAGAACCCCCCAGACAAACAACTACTCCTTATGCACCACCCTTACTAGGAATTCATAGGAGTGACACCTTCAGGCCTAGTCCTACTCCCGAAATGGAATAAGCCCGCAAACTTTTACCCCCAATTTCTGAATGGCCTAAGTTTTCCAGTGAATGAGAATACAATCATATAAATTTCATTAAATTTATTGACTATACCATTAACTTTTATGACTTACCAGAAGCTATAGCTGTAGTCAGGCTGCCCAGACTATTTGAAGGAGTAGCTTTGGACTGGTTTATTAGTAAAAGAGAGGAAGTGGGATCCTTAGCATGGAATTCTTGGAAAATTCTAACTAAAGAACAACTTGGTTCTAGAATGTGGAAAAGAAAAATGATGAAAAATTTCAAAAATTCCTCATTTGATCCCTCCAAGGATAAGCCTCACAGATGGTACTTGGAACAGAAGAGAAGACTAGACTGCTTCTATCCAGATGCTGATAAAGAGGAAGTAAATTAAAGACTCCTCAACTTGGGTCCTTGAAATCTTAACCATATTGTAAGATGCAGGATGAGCATGGATGCTGACTTACCAACTCCAATCAATGTGTTAGAATAATTCATAGACATGAATGGGTTAGACAAGAAGGTTTTTCAGCTCTCTGATACCAGCAACTTTGCAGTCCTTTAGCTACAGAGAGTGATAAAAATACTGGAATAATAATAATTATTATTATTACAAAAATAAACGCTTAGAGGCTCAAATAAATAATATAATAAGAGCAGTTGTAAGGTTTGATTGGTTTGGTAATAATAGGTTTTAAATATATATATAAATGAGGGGCCACAGTATTATACTACTGGGGGTCTTTAAAGACAAAGAAACCTCTCTTCAAGGGGCCTCCTTAGGCAGTTTAAGAATCTTGGAATGAAGATGGGTGCCTTAGAAAGGGCTTATTCCACTAATAGCCAGGAATAACAGCAAAATTGCCTAGACAGGAAGGGAAACACTCACTCTGAGAACTTTATCACAAAAATCCTGCAATAATGGGAAGGATTTCAGATCAGATGGGGTGGATTGCCTGACTAAACTTCAAGGGTTGATTGGTTTTAAGATATAAATAATAATACTACAGACTTGGTCATCAATCACTTGCTTAGACTCTTCATAAGCACTTGACTAAAAATAACACAGTGTCTGATTGACAATAATGATTCATGGTAAACTGATGATGGAATAATGGATCCAAAGAGGTCTGTATAAATACCTTTTTGGGGTGATTTTGAGCTTCTCAGGGCGTTTAGAGAGAGTTCTGCTCATGGGCTGAGGCTGGAAAGCCATTCAAAGCAAGATTAGAACTTCCACTTTGTGCTGTTAATCAGCCAATCTTATATCTGCTGGATTTCTGTACTATTTTAGCCACAGAATCTGTTAATCTATTATGGCATAAATTTGATCATTCTGCACTCATCCTTCATTTGTACTATTAGTATTGCTTCAAAGTGAACAGATGTGGAAGTTTACTGATTGTCCATCATCTTCTGATTACTTAGATAATTTTCAAAAATTTTAATGAATACTCCTTGTAGTTTTTTGTGGTCTTCAAAGATCAGATTCAATGATTTACGTGGTTATCCTTAATCTTTAATTTATTATTAAAAAATGTTCTAAACTGAATTTTTATTAATTTTAATTATGTTTTGATCTTTTTAGATTATTACTAATGCATATGTGAACTTGTTAAATATGCCAGGCAACCCTAATTAGGTTGTAGCTCTTTTGAGCGGTACCTGGTTGTCAGATTAGTCTCAACCAATCCAGACGCAGGTATCAGTCAGTTCAGATGCGCCCGGGGTAGGATCCGCTGCGTGCATGGCAAAATTAGCTGCGCGCGGGTCTCTAGTACGCGGGAAACTGCTACTATGAGTAAGTAGGGGTATGTAATGATGCAGGGCTGCGCGCGGGAATTGTGACATAACACATTTCCGCGTGTAACTCCTAAAATATACACAACACCTCAATTCTGAGTGAATTTTAGGTGTGAAACCTATACGTGAAAACACGTGTGAAATGTTAAAATGGCAAAAAGCTGCCATACTGGTGTTGTAATTTTTAGTACTTTTCTTTTTAATTATTTTAAAAATGTAAGGACTTGGATTTCAAGGGTGGGGTCAGTTAGTGACCCTACCTAATTTTGGGTGCGAAATCCATTTCTCCAATAATATTTATGGATTTCTCACCCCTTCTTTTGTTAATCTAGATATTCTTATTTTTTATAGTTTTTGTGTTGCTATGACAGGTTGCTCTGTACATAGTAGCAAGCCAACAAGGTTTCTTCAAGACCTAAAGAGAACTTCAACATTAATAAAACCAGAGAACAACCCCCTCTGAAAAATAAATCTCATAATCAGAAACCTAATGAGAACAGGGATAAAGAGAGAATTCCTGGAAATTTTTGCAATTGTAACAAGACAGGGCATATGAGACAAGACTGCCCATGACCAAAAATCAAGATAGCAGTCTTGGAAGGAGAGAAGGAGGTTGAAGGGAATCATAACTATGAAGATATAGCTTCTACTGAAGGATCCTTTTCTGAGTATGAATTGATCTTGACCAACCCTGTAAATGAAATAGAAGGAGATATAGGCACTTCTATAGAAATCAATAACATCCATGGTGAATCTTGTTTGGCCCAAAAATGGGACCCTACCATAATTCCTAGACATATCATGGATGTTAAACCACTAAAAGTAAAACCTATGAGTGGTAAGAGTTACACTACTGGTCAAAATTTTTATGCAAAAGGATTGTATAAAGACAGACCTGTAAGTTTATTACTGGATAGTGGAGCTTTTTGCTCATGTTTCTGTACTGAATTCTTGAACAAATGGGATCCCAATTGGAAAGAACACCTTCTGCCTGTCCCAAAAGCCAAGTTACGCTCTTGCAACTTTACCATAAATGCTATTGGAGTATGGACTGCTCCTACAATATTACCCTATAACAAAGGATCTTCAAGAATACAAGTGGAACTTGTGGTATTGCTCAACAGATCATGTGACTACCTGATAATAGGAAATAATGCTTTATCTCTATATGGCATTGATGTGCTCCAGAGTAAAGGGAGATACTTTACAGTGGGTGGTAATTGGGAAAAGAAGTTTAAGATATTCACCATTCAATCTAACTCCCCCTGTTCCACTTACCCAAAGCATTTAGAAGAATTTAACCAAGAATACTTCCCTCAAGCAGCTCTAAATATGAAAATTTCTGAGGAACAGAAGGAAGATATATTGACAGTCTGCTATGAGAAGCAAAATTCTTTCTGTACCAAAGCTCACCCCATTGGTTATACCAAAGGACATGACATGGTATTAACATTGACTATCAAGGCTCTTTATCTTCCAAACCTAAGAAGACCAGCTTATACCTCTAATCTTAAGTCTAGAATAGCTCTTGAGGAACATATCCAAGAACTGATAAACTTACAAGTATTAGGGAAAGTAGGGCACAATGAGCAGTTAGATGTGACCACAACTGTAATCATAGCTTGGCATAATTACAAGTCAAGAATGGTAGGAGACTTCAGAGTGCTCAATAATTATTCTCAAGCAGATTATTACCCTATACCCCGGATTGATCATGCTCTACATAACTTTTCCAAAGCAAAATATATCACTACTATGGATATGAAGAAAGGTTTCCACCAGATACCTATAAGCCCTGGAAGTAGAAATTTCATGAGAATAATCTGTCATTTAGGAATATATGAATATCATAAGATCCCCTTTGGTATAAAGAATACCCCATCACGCTTCCAGAGAACAATGGATACAGTTCCAGGTACTTACATCAGATAAGGGTGAATGATGGTATATATAGATGATGTTATCATATATTCTGATGATTGGGATACTCATATAAATCAAATAAGATTATTTCTCCAAACTATCTCCAAAGCTGGATTAAAAGTCTCCATGAAAAAATGTAACTTTGGATATGGAGAACTCAAAGCTCTAGGACATATAGTCTCTTGTCTAACCCTAGCTGCTGACCAGAATAAGATAGCTGCCTTAAAGAAAAGACCCATCCCTCAGAATAAAACAGAGTTGCTATTATTTATTAGTTTTTGAAGTTACTACAGACAATAAATCCCAAATTTTGCTATGCTAACTAAAAGTCTGTGTGAAATATGCAAAAATAACACTCTCTTCAAAATTACACATGAGAGGTTGAAAAACTATGAGGAACTAAAGATAGCTATGACCTCTACTCCTATACTCATTCAACCAGACTACTCTAAACCCTTTAAGCTTTACATTAACGCTTGAATGGAATGGTTACAAGCTGCCTTACAAAAAGAAATAATGGAAGAAGAAAAGCAAGTGGAGAAACCAGTACTTTTCATATCTAGACAGATCAAAGACACCGAGAAAAGATATGGAGCCAGCCAGATGGAATGCTTGGCTCTAGAATGGGCTTTAGAAAACCTAAGCTATTTCTTAGAAGGCACCACTTTCAATATTATTACAGACTGTAATAATGTAAGAGCTCTCATGAACATGAGGACCCCCAGCAGACATATGCTCAGGTGGCAAATAGCTATACAACAGTATAGAGGTCAAATGACTATAGTGCATAAATCTGGAGCTAAACACCAGAATGCTGATAGTCTAAGTAGGAATGATTTTCCTAATGACTCTAGATATCTAGCATATGACCCTGAGGATCAAGATATCTTTCCTATCTTGAACATCAATGTTGTTGCATTAGATGCTCCAATCATGGGGATCCACTTATGTGAATTAGATACTGCTTTCTTCCATCTAGTGAGCTAAAACTACTCCTCTGTGTTATAATTATGGCAATGAATTAGCTTAGGAAAATGACTAGTATTTAAAGCAAAAGAAATGCTGGATACCTGGTGTCAATAATTGCTAATGGGCTCTCACAATGGGGAAATACGTTGGATGATATTGGTGATGAATTCAATTGGATGATGATTGGATGATGGAAAAAAGAAGGAAGAAGGGCTCCTTAAGTACAAACAATTGTCCTCTTGTGAGCCCATGATACAACAAGCCAAAAGGCAAATTTTCCGCCCCAAAAGAGCTCTACAGGCTCTACAGGCCCTGTTACTTGGTTTGTGCTACATCACCCTGCATGGCATCAGTCCCTGTACCCTTACAACCAGCCTATTCCTGTCATTTCTGGTGTTTCCACCATAATGGTGCTGAACCAGCCCCTTAGCTGTTCAAACCCCTGGTGGGTTGTCTGTTACAACCGGCCCTGTTACCTCACATGCTGCCTGGTTGCCTCATGCAACCAGCCCCTGGCCATAAAAATGGCCAGGTGGAACCCAGGACACACCTGATGCGGGCTCAGACACACAAGGGGGGGGGGGGTGTAAGTGGTGGACATGATGCCCCTCCTCTTTCTCTCAAATCCCTGGAGGGGGTGGTCAAATCCCCCTACCAGGGGCCCTGGAGGTTGATACCCCCAGGGCATTGTCAAGGTAAGTGGGCTGGGGGGTGGTAAAATCCCCTCCAGCCCATCACTCCTCCCCCTTGGTAAAGGGGGGGGGGGGGTGGAGAGCGCCCCTTTCAATGGTGGAGGGGTGATCAATTCCCCCTCACTGCCAGTTGCCTTGCTGCAACTGGCCCAGCCATCCTTCTGGGAAAGGGGGTGATGAAATCCCCCTTACCCTGACTTTCCACCCTCCTGGGGCCGGTCTCTGGCTGGTTCAACCCAGCCAGCCTTCTCCTTCCCCCTTGCAATGGCAAGCAAGGGGAGGGAGGGGAGCCAGGGCCGCTTGCCCTTGCTTCCATGGTGCTGACCACTGGTTGCAACCAGCCGGGCCCGCACAGCGTAGCACCTTGCAGGATCCCTTGGCCTCCGCGACAGCCTTGTGCGGGCTGTTGGGCCTGGAATGGGCCAAACCAAGGGAGATGAGTGGCCCCAACAGGCCACCCAAAGCCCAAAAAGCAAGTTTTAATATACTTTGGCGGGCCAGCCTGTCTGGCCAAGTATGTCCAAAATAAAACTTGGGCCCAATTATGCCCATACAAGTTCATCTGGCTTTATATGCCCATAAAACCCACCGGGCCCAATAGGGGCCCAATAGGGCCAGTGTACCAATAGGCCTGTTTCATGCATTTTGAGGCCAGTTTCTCAAAATCCGTGAAATCCACACAGGCCCGTATGGTCCGTGTGTGTTTCCAATGGGATGCAGAGGCCCACATGTGCATCCCATTTGGATTACACTTATATGTAGCACATGCACAAGTGCATACGTATTTTAACACACCCCCTTAATCCAAACAGGGTGGAATTTGCATATTAGTCACAAATCCTTGATGCTTGTTCCTATCTAAAGCCTTAGTCAAGATATCTGAAATCATTGCTCCAGTGGGCATGTAACTCAACACAATCTCCTTGCAGTTAACTGCGTCGCAAATATAGTTATAGTGAAAATTGATATTTTTTGTTCTTGAATAATTTTGTGCCAATTCAATGGCACTCTGGTTATCAGAATACAACAAAGCAAACCCTTGTTGCTTATGTGTATCCTATAAGATTTTCCTCAACCATTTTGCTTCCTGTGAAGCTGCTAATTAAGCACTATACTCAGCCTCTGTTGATGAAAGACTTATTTCTGATAACTTCTTGGACATCCATGTCACCAGATTCTTACCTAAGAAGAACACAAAACCACTTTTTGATTCCCTGGTGTTACCATCTGCCCAACTTGCATTGGAATAACCAACCAAATCAAAGTTTGCTGACTTTGTAAAAAACAGTCCCAGACTGTGTGTTCCTTTAAGATACCTCATAACTCTCTTAAACGCTGACCAATGCCTTATGCTTGGCTTCTCTAAGTTTTGCAAAAAGACACCAATTGCAAAGGAAATATTGGGCCTTGTACACTGCCCCAAATAATTAAGCAATCCAACAGCTGACGTTTAGTTGTTCCCACATTGAACAAACTCCAGATACTCCTCATCTGTAGACTTCTCTAAATGAATGTGTGAATGCATGGGAGTACCAAACTCCTTTGAATACTCTAAGCCATAATGCTGAAGAAGAGCTTCCACGTAGTGGCTCTGGTCTAACTTCATACCATTCTTGCTCTTACTTACTTTCATTCCTAGCACCTGTTTTGCCAGACCAAGATCTTTTATCTTGAATTCCTTTTTGAGTGTCTCCAGGACTCTCTCTTTACCATTCCCAATAATGATAATTACATCAACCCATAAAAACAAAATTTCATCCTTTCTCACAAAGAGACAAGGATTGACCTCAGACGTCTTGAAACCAATCTGTATCAGTTTCTCACTCATGGTATTATACCAAAACCTAGCTGCTCGCTTCAATCCATACAGGGATATACACAGCTTGAGGACATATTCCCCTTTATCTGCTGAAATAAAACTTCTAACAAAGATTTTCTTCATGGTTTCTAGTTTAGTCTCTACTAACCATTCACAAAAACCATCAGGAATTGACATATAAACAGTCTCCTCCTCTCCAAGTTTTCCATTCAAGTATGCTGTTACAAAATCAGCTTGTCTGATTTCTTCACCCAAATCCACTGCCAGAGAAATGATGTACCTGAAGGTGGACATCCTTCCAGTTGATGAGAAATTTTCTTGGTAATCAATACCCTCTCTCTGCTTGAAGCCCTGTGAAATGCATCTAGCTTTGAACCTCTTCAAAACTCCATTTGTGTCAAACTTCTTGTTTAACACCAATCTGGACCCCATGGTGGTCTTTCCTTTTGGAACAGAATCCTGCTTAACCACTTCAAAGAAACAATTATTCTCCAGAGAATCAAAATCCTCAAAAATAGAACTCTTCCAGTTGGCTCTCTCATAAGAATTCATAGCCTGGCCAAAGCTATTTGGGTTAACCCTGTTACCCATTTCTGAACTCAACTCCAGGACTTCATTGAGCATACACTGTTCCTGAAATTTATCTTCCTCATATCCTGAAAAATCATAATGGGAATTCCATTCCCCGTACCTATCAACTGGCACTTTAACCCTTCCGCTCCTTCTAACTGGAGGTGGAGGCTCATCATGTTCCAAATTAACGGACTTGCCTGAAGCGGGCACTAAACCCTCTGGTGGCACGTCTGCCAACTCTTCATCTTCTGAAACCACAAGTTCCTCAGCCTTTGCTGGTGAAATAGGTGCTAATTCTATTTCTTGCTGTGACTTATTCACAACAACATCTTCACTCCTTTTGAGTGGAAAGGTACTTTCATCAAATTTGACATCCCTACTACGGATAACCTTTCTTGTCCCTGGACAATAGGTCCTATACAATTTAATTATTAAATCATAGCCTATAAGTGCCCCTTTTCTGGCTCTAGGGTCTAAGTTTCCAACCATCTCATTATGGTGGACACTATAATACAGCAAGCAACCAATTGTTCTTAGGTGTGATTCTTTGGGGTACAACTTCAAAAACTGATAATGAGGACTCTTCTCATTAAAACTTACCATGTTGTGCAACAGACAGACTGTACACATCAACTCAGCCCATAAGAACTTTGGTAGACCAGATTGAGACATGATAGTTCTGACTTTTTACAGTAAAGTCCTATTCATTTTCTCAACAATTCCATTATTCTGTGGAGTACTTGCAGTAGTGACTATATGAATGATACCATAATCTTTCAATAACCTCTCAAAATCTTTACTCACAAATTAACCACCTCCATTGTTAATAACCCTCTTGATCTTCTTCATTAGACCATTCTGTTTCCAGAATTTGAAGATTACAGAAACCTCCTCTGTGGTCTGATCCTTAGATCAAATTGGTTTAACCCAAACATAATTAGTTTCAGTATCAACTAAATTGATGAAGCATCTTGCCCCACCAAGGGACTCTGGTGTGAATGGCCCTGCCAAATCAATGGAAAATTCCTCTCTAGGAACATCAGTGCAATCTCTACTCTTAGAGAACACATTTCTAGTCTTAGCCCCCAAGGTACAACTCTCACAGTTTCTGTCCTTTACCTTATGGCCACTTCTATTGTGAGCAACAGTGCTCAGAGCTGAGAATTTGAACAAGCTTTCACACAAAAGCTTATTCCAAAATTGTCCACTAAGAACAGTTCTCCCATCCATATCAATCACAAACCTATCTTCTTTAAGATAACACATCTGGAAACCTTTTTTCCACAACACTCAAAGAGACACAAGGTTATAAGGCAACTCTGGTACATAGAACACTTTCTCAAAAGAAATTTTGAAACCCAAGTGATTTTCAAGAAGAACTTTTCAAATTCCCTTAATCTGAATTGTTCTGCCTTTCTGACAAATATTTGCAACTCCATCATAATCACTAAGATTTTAAAATAAATTTGGTTCAAAGAGCATGTGATCTGTACAACCAGAATCAATCAAACCAAGAACATCCCCCATCAATCCTCCTAATAGGAAAGAAGTGAAAAATTAAGATCTTGTATTTCAAATTCTAGGACCAGCAGAGTCTTAGATAAGAAAGAAAAGAAAACAAATTTAAGAAAACAAAGCTAGGAAACTCTGAGATGATGGGGAAAGTGTCTTACCGGTGGGACGGGTCTGTTAGTGAGGAAATGAAAGGTGGGACACAATGACAGATAACAATGGAGGAGAGAGAACGGGGAAGGACTGAAGTGAGGAATCAAAGGAGAGCGGAGGTGAATACAAGTCGTTGAGGAATGATTGAAAAGGAGATAGGTCGTCTCACAGCTAGACAGAACTTGAGTTTGAGAGCCGTTGAGACGGGACCGGGTTTTGAGGGAATAAGTTAAGGATAGTTGAGGCGAGACGTGGTCGATGTTGAGACCTATTAGGGAACAGATGGAGAGTGAGGTGAGACTGAAGAAGAAGGTGGAAGAGGGCAGGAATGAAGAGGAGTTGAGGAATTGAGAGAAGGGGTTGAGGAATGGAAAAGGGATGAGGAACAATGAAGGAATGATTGGTCAGAAAGAGACCAGCCAGGGACTGATCAGGAATTGAGCGGGGCTGAGTGAGATTCTGGAGCGTTGTCCAGATTTGGAGTGATGGCACTGGGAGATGTGAGGATTAGGACTTGGAGTGAGCGCGCGCTCTCAAACTCAAAAAGAAGCTTTATCAGTCCCTGATAAGTTCTCATCTTTGAGTTTAAGATTACTCACTTCATAATCAATCAAGTCCATTTCTTGATCCTCATCAATTTTGGCCTTCTTGTTGTGACCTTCTTCCCCAACAACAATTTCCAGTGGACCATCCAACGCCACCATTGCAACCTTTTCAGTAGTGGGATTGACCTCCTTTTCATTCTCTTTGGACTTCTTCCTCTTCTTGGCCTCCTTGCAATCCTTAGAATAATGTCCCTTATTCTGAAAATTATAGCATAAGACCTTGGAAAAATACTTTTTTGCCTTCTTGAAAGATTTTCCCGTCTTTCCAACAAGGGCTGTTCCAGAACCCCCTCCATCTTGAACTGAATATCATCCTTTTCAATCCTGTTCAGCACATCTTCCTCCCCAGGAAGAGGATCCAATTGAGAAATAATTCTGACTAAAGAATCAAAATCCTTTGATAGCTTCTGAAGGATTAAGAGTGACAAACACTCAGATTCCATGTCAAGTCCTGATTACTTAAACTTGGCTATTCTATACCTAGCATCTTCAACAAACTGCTTACAATTTGAATATTGTAACTTGAATAGTTTATTGAAAGCTATACCCTTCTTGTGAACAGAATCACCAGCATACTTAGAATTAAGCAACTTCCAAAGGATGCTGCCCCTTCTTCTCTCATCTTCCCTAAGAGTATCAGCAACCCATGTCACATGATTCTCATCAAGATGCCTAAGGATGAGATGATAAGACTTTTTATCCACTTCTGAACTGATCAAAGTGTCATCTGCATCCATTATCTCCCCACAAAAGATGTTTTCCAGCTCACTATCCATAAGGACAGCCCAAGCATTATAATTCTGACTGTTCAGAACTATCTTGGTGGAGCTAATATCAGGGATATAGGACATCTTCTTGGAAAGCTTGAGGTCTTTGAGGTTCTCCAGAGTGAGGTACAAGGGTCTAGATGGCTTGGAATTAATGAAAATTTTAGTACTGATAATGTTTTATAATTATGGCCAGCAATTAGCTTAGGCAAATGAGAAGTATTTAAAGGCAAAGAAATGCTGGATACCTGGTTTCTATAATTTCTGATGGGATCTCACAATAGGGCAATACATTGGATGATAATGGTGATGAATTTGATTGGATGATGATTAGATGATGGAAAAAAGCAGGGAGAAGAGCTCCTTAAGTAAAAAAGATTTTCCTCTTGTGAGCCCACGATACAACAAGCCAAAAGGCAAATTTTCCGCCCCAAAAGAGCTCTACAGGCTCTTAAGGCCCTGTTACTTGGTTTGAGCTACATCAGCCCGCATGGAATCAGTCCCTGTACCCTTAAAACCAGCCTATTCCTGTCATTTCTGGTTTTTCCACCATAATGGGGCTGAACCAGCCCCTTAGCTGTTCAAACCCCTGGCAGGTTGTCCGTTACAACTGGCCCTGTTACCTCACATGCTGGCTGGTTGCCTCATTCAACCAGCCCCTGGCCATAAAAATGGCCAGGTGGGACCCAGGACACACCTGGTTCTAGTCTCAGACACACATGGGGGGGGGTGTAAACGGCGGACATGCCTCCCCCCCCTCTTTCTCTCAAATCCCTGGAGGGGGAAGTCAAATACCCCTACCAGGGGCCCTGGAGGTGGATACCCCCAGGGCATTGTCAAGGTAAGTGGGCTGGGGGGTGGTCAATTCCCCTCCAGCTAACCCTTTTCCAAGGGGGAGGGAGAGTGTCCCTTTCAATGGTGGAGGGGTGATCAATTCCCCCCCACCGCCGGTTGCCTTGCTGCAACTGGCTCAGCCATCCTTCTGGGTAAGGGGGTGATGAAATACCTCTCACCCTTACCGGCGGCCCTCCTGCAGCTGGTTTCTGTCTGGTTAAACCCAGCCAAACTTCTCCTTCCCCCTTGCAATGGCAAGCAAGGGAAGGGACAGTAGCTGGGGCCACTGGCCCTTTCTTCCGTGGCCCTGACCACCGGTTGCAATCAGCCGTGCCTGCGCGGCGTTGCACCGCATGGGATCCCTCGGCCGCTGCAACAGCCCCGCGTGGGCCATTGGGCCCCGCATGGACCAAACAGAGGGAGATGAGTGTCCCCAAGTGGGCCGCAACATGGGTAGCAGCCCCAAATGGGCTGCAACATGGGCAGCGGCCCCAATGAGCCGCCCAAAGCCCAAAAAGCAAGTTTTAACATACTTTGGAGGGCCAGCCCGTCTGGCCAAGTATGTCCAAAATAAACCTTGGGCCCAATTATACCCATACAAGCCCATCTGGCTGTACATACCCATTTACCCCACCGGGCCCAATAGGGCCCGTGTACCAAAAGGCCTGTTTCACGCATTTTGAGGCCAGTTCCCCAAAATCCATGACATCCACACATGCCCGTATGGTCTGTGTGTGTGTCAAATGGGCCGCAGAGGCCCACATGTGCATCCCATTTGGATTACACTTATATGTAGGACACAAGTAAGTGCATACGTATTTTAACACTCTGATATCCAGCTGCTGATTACCATTATCAAATGTGAATCCCCAGAAGCAGCTCTGATAAATATTTTACCTGCTTCATTACTTAAACCCTATAAAGCAGGTATTTTTGCTTTTTGGGATGTTCTCCTTTACTATAGAAACCAACATTCCAGTGTATTGGTACTAAGTAACAAAGAACATATACAACACATACTCCAGGAATTCCATGACAAATGTTTATTGGGGAATCTATCCACTGAAAGAACCTTGGATAAACTAAAACAAACTGCTTTGTGGATAGACTGGAAAGAAATCACTATTAAGTATGTTACTAGCTGTGAGACTTGCCAAAAATATAATAAAACTACTGACAAAAGGTTTGGACTCCTACAGATGATCTCTGAACCCAAAACCAGATGGGAAATCATTAATATGGATTTCATCACCGGCCTCCCCCCTGTTGGTACACATTCATATAACTCTGTTGTGGTTATAGTTGAAAGATACTCTAAGAAGGCAAAATTCTTAACTAACCTCAAGGAGGATAGTGCTAGGGATGTAGATCTATTATTTTGGAATTGGATTATAGCTGATGTTTGTATACCCAAGATTATAATTGGTGACAGAGACCCAATATTAAACTCTGAATTTTGGAGGAATCTACATGATATACTAGGTACTACTTTAGCATTTTCTACCGCATACCATCCCCAAACCAATGGATTTGCTGAAAGAATAGAAGATATGTTAAGAAGGTTCTGTAGATTTGGCCTAGAATTAAAGAACTCAGATGGTTAATGCCATGATTGGGTAAGCCTACTCCCAGCTCTAGAGATGGCTTATGACAGCAGTAAACATTCTGCTACCAAAGAAACTCCTTACATACCAGAAAGAGGACGGATTCCAAAACTCCCTAGGAATAAATTAAACTATAAATTAGCCACCATTCATCCAATATCTCTTGACTTCAAGAAAATGATAGCTCTGGCAAATAATCATGCTCAAAAATGTGTAGAAGAAGAAGTAGAATACAACAAAAAAGATGGGACAAATCACACAAAGAACCTGACTTTAAAATAGGAGGTCAGATCTTGATATCCACTTCAAACTTCATTAATTTAGCAGGTAACAGAAAGCTGAAACCAGCCTTTGTTGTACCATTTGTTATCAAAAAGATGCATGGCAAAACGTGGTATAAGTGATCCTGAGTGAAGAATTTTCAAGAAAACACCCAGTATTTCCTGTTAGCCTAGTAAAACACTTTCAACTAAGAGAAGGAAGCAACCACCCTCCAGCAATGATCCCAATAGAACCTGACCCTGTGAAAGAAAAAGTGGAAGTTAGCAGGATATTGAGAGACAAGAAAGAGAGAGTGCAAGGAAAAGATTCCAGAATATAATTAGTAATATACAAAGGAGAATCTGTAGACAAAGATGAATGGTTACCAGAGAATAATATACCTCATGTACCAATACATCTTAGAAACTACAGAGCCAGCAAAAGGAAATGAAACACACATGGAATTTTTTTTTTCCAAACATGCTCCAGATTTTTTTCAGATATGGCCATATCTTGGAGTGTTGGAATGTCAGCTTTCTAATTTTTCAGAGCAAGCTGCAAAAGTAACAGAAATAAAATAAAAATAATAAATACTAAAATTAACCAAAGAAGGAGTAGGAAAACCATGAATATATTTCAGAAATGGATTCTCCACCCAAAATTAGGTGGGATTACTCACTGAACCCACTCTTGAAATTCAACTCCTTATATTTTTAAATAATTAAGGAAAGAAAGACCAAAATACCATGGCACCATTATGGTACGTTTTTTGCCAATTAAATACTTCACATGTATTGTCATGTATAGGTTTCACACCTAAAATTCAGTCAGAATAAAGGTGGTGTGTATATTTTACAAGTTACAGACAAAAATGTGTTCTGTCACAATTCCCGCACGCAGCTGTGGCAGTCAATACACCCGCGCTTGGCTTGACTACAGCTCTGTCACCCTATCAAAGCCATGTAGGCAGCCCAGGGCCTCTGACAAGTAAGCAGCTGTGGGACTACAAGTTGACAAAGTGACAGGTGGCCTGAGAAACCTAGGTACCACATAAACATGCTACAGCCTACACAGGAACATTCTGCATATGTAATAAATGTTCCCCATGATAGTAGATAGTCTAAAAATACATAAAATTATATAAAAATACCTAAAGAACCTTTACCCATATTTTTTATTAAATATAATTTAAAATACCAAGAATGTCGAAAATAAGATAATGACTATTTCTAAAAATATATTAAAATACTTCAATATGCAATTATGAGAACTACCAGAAAACATTTGTTTTGTGACATACTAAGAAAACTAATAATGTAAAAATATTACATAAATACTCATGACTTATATTTTTGAATAATTATTTCTAGTAAATCAACAGAAATTTGAAAATAAGGAGTACAATCAATGTCATGACTTTACTCCAATTATTTAATACATAATGAGAACTCAAATGACATAAGAATATCCGTAGGAATATCTATTAAAATAGTTATTAACTTACTGGGAACATTTACTAAGGATAATTAATTATATAATAAATAAAATGGAAAGATTAGTGTTATTCACACGTCCAAACATCAATTATAAAGTAGAATAATTCGCATACCCGGTGGAATTAAATGTTACCCGTGCTACAGAATCAAGAACACGTGACAGGCTGCCACTGTTTACCCTTCTAGCCTCAGTGTTTGTCCCTTTGAGCCCCTGTAGCCCTCAGAAGGACAATATTGGGACTCAAAAAGCCATAAATAAAGAGCTCTTTTGAGGATATTGATACCCAGAGACCCATTGATATTTACATCCAGAAACTGTGCCAAGGTAATCAAATACATAAAAGAGATAGTTAATTGATTTATGGCTTTATTCTGATTAATAGTATCCTTCCCCAACCCTTTTTATCAATTTAAACTGCTGAATAACCTTTTAACCCCAGTAAACAGGTTTAACCCATCAGTGCATTTCCCAAACAGGTACCCAAAGGATTTAAAAATATAAAAGTGAGTTTTATTATCCTTTCTCTTTTGTGGCAGCTTTTTTAAAAAGCCCTGCCACTCCACAGTGTATTTTATATACATATTATCTTTGGGAAATATATCCTTTAAGAATATAAATTAAAGGTTCCAAAGCAACCAGGCATACATGTTTTCATACTGAATTCCCTGAAGAGAGGTTTCAAAGATCCCCAATATAATTGTGGCCCCTCTATTAAAATATTTAATAATCAATTTATTCATATTGATTCATAACAATAAACCATATCCAAACCAAGAAACCTTGCAATAAGCTTTATCAAAGTATTTTACCAAATTTTGCCGCATTAATTGAATAATATATTTATTATTTATTCTATCATCTGTGGTAGCTAAAGGATAGCAAGGATCTTGGTATCCAGGCGGATGAAAATAATCCTGAACCATTTTATAGAGAAGATGATGGAGCATGCGGTGTTGGGGTTGCCTTGCATTTTGTTGTATTCCAATGAAACCAGTTGATATGATGTGAGAATCACGTCTGCACGTTCCAGTAGACAAGCCATTTTCTGATGCTGCCATTTTCCACGGTTGGTGAGAATGTTGATAGCATTTGAATTGGTATGCTTAATAATCTCTCTTTTCCAATTTTTCAGGAGGCATGGGGGGGTTATCACAAGTGTGGCTTGATGTTGCCGTTTTTCAGGGGGGGGGATCCAGAGGGAGGCCATACTTCTGGGCTTGAAGCAAGGTGGTTGCAATGAGTGAAATTGATTGTATTTTTTTATCAAGACCCATGTCATTTTCCAGGATAGATCCAAGGGGCAATTCCCAAATTTCCTCACCCCTTTCAAGAGATATGCTGTCACCACTCATCTTTTTCTCCCATAGTGCACCACTATTGAGCAAGGTCCTCTTCCACAGAGCCAAGGCAGATGCAGCGCATGGTGATTCCCTATCAAGGAGGAAAGCAATTCCTTGACACTTAAATGGTAGAAATGGTGCTTTCATTACATTGGCAGGAGGAGAAATGGGGTCCAGATCACCCCCACTGGGCACCTTGAGTAGAGGGGGGTTGTAATGTAGCTCTTTGATAGCAGAGGGGAGGTCTACAATTTCTGTGGCAAAATTTTAAAGGGAGATGGAGTTGTGTTTTGTGGGATTTTATTTTGGAGGGAGTTGAAGGGCAATGAATGAGGAAGCAATGAAGGTGGTGATGGCCATGAGATCAAATTTGCTGCAAAATATCAATAATGCCAAAATGAATGTGACAGCAGGCTGGGAGGAGACATGCAGAACTGCCTCAAAAAATATCTGTGAAGCTTTCTGGTTGGGAAACTTCAAAGGGAATTTCCCAGAAGGACCGAATGATGTTTGATCAGGTATACAAGGGAGAAGAAGATGTGACAGGGGAAGTTTTAAGGAGCCAACAGGTCAATCTAGCGTTGGGAATCTGACAAAAAGTTTTCCATCTTGGAAGAGAGGGGAGACCCAATCAGTCAATGGCTTGGAAATGAGATAGGGAAGAATGGTTTGAGGAATTTAGCTGAGGGTGGTTTTGAGGAGGCCAAGAAATTTAGCAGAGAAGGAAGCCATTACTAAGGCTTAATGAGGCAATTTGATGTATAGCCAATTCAATAAACAGACGGATGGATGAAATATGTGGGAGATTGTGGGAAGAACTATGATTGCAAGGGGGAAGAACCATGTGTGAAGTTGTGTATCAATATTTTTGAGCTGACCAGGAGGTGGCTCTGTGGTAGAAATTCATTTCAACAGATTTTATTTTTGTGGGGGGAGCTCTGTGGCTGGATTTACGGGTTAGAGGAGTAGTAGTATGCAATTCTGATATATCTGAGCTCTGGAAGATGTGGGGGCTTTGACTCAGCCTGCCTGGGCCATTCAAATAGGGTATTCTTTTGTTAGATTCAAAGGGGCATAGTCTCATGCAAATAATGTACACCATTGTTGATCAAAATATATACAGCTGTTGAAATGTTGGGAATATGACGTCATCACATTCAGGGTTCTGCAAATTCTAAATGTGGAAGTATGCATAATGATGGGAGGGTTGATGTCTCACTTGTGTCAATTGTTGTAAATGGTCTGTGCAAAATCAATTTGAGAGGGTCTATAATGGACTTTTACTCTGGGTGGCAAGTGTACAGCTCCATTTTTGAATTATCTACATTGGATCAATGGAAAGAATGCTTATGAAGGAACACAAAATGGAGTTTTACGCTTGGAGGCCAGCATACAACTCCTGAAATTATCATTGTTCATAGGACACAATGAGGTTGTGCATTGGGTGGCCAAAGTAAAGCTCTGATTGCAAGTACTCAAAAAGGGTGTGGGAATAAAATAAGACGTGTATCAAACCCAGATTGATATTCCCACACCCTTGTGAAGGACCACAAAATGGAGTTGTATGCTGGCTGGCCAGAGTACAACTCACAAAACAATCATTTTGCATATGCCATGATGAGGTTGTGTGTTGGAAATCCAAATTCCAGCTCCACTTGTGAGTGCTATACAACAGTGTGGGCATAAAATAGGCTATGTACCATAGACTTCTGAATGCGCCCAGACCCTTGTGAAGGAACAAAAAATGGATTTTTATGCTGGGGGGCCAGCTTACAACAACAGGATCATTGTGCATAGGACATAATGAGGTGGTTCATTTAGGGGCCAAAGTAAAGCTCTGCTTGCAAGTGCTCCAAAAGGCTGGGGGCATAAAATAAGTGGTATCAAAGCTGGCTTGATATTGCCACACCCTTGTGAAGGAACACAAAATGGAGTTGTATGCTTGGCAGCCAGTGTACAACTCCCAAAAGGATCATTGTGCATAGGACATAATGAGGTTGTGCATTGGGTGGCCAAAGTCCGGCTCTGCTTGCAAGTTTTCCAAAAGGGTGTGGGCATAAAATAATCTGTTTATCAAAGCCGGCTTGATATGCCCACACCCTTTTCAGGAACACAAAATGGAGTTGTACGCTGGCCAGCCAGCATAAAACTCCTAAAAGGACCATTGTGCATAGGACATGAAAGCTCATTATTAAATAATGTTGTGTGTTGTATTTTGTATTGCTGCACATAAGGTGATGTACATACTCATCCCTTTGCTCAGCAATTCAATTTTTGAGCATAGCTTATGGGCTGGATTATCCTGGGTGTATATTCACATAGTATTAAGATGACATCAAAATTCCCCATTAATTTGGTGTTTGACATCCTGAAAAGCATCAACAAAGTCATCACAAAATTCCTGAAATCAAAAAATATATAAGAGCAGCCTTTCTCTCCCATCTTTATTCTTCCCCCACCATCTCAAAAACCCATTTTAACTCTTCCTGTATCAATCAATCAAATCATCCATCCATCCATCAATACATACCATCACCAAAAGAATTCTCCACAATGTTTACATCACCTGTTCACAGCAAACCCCCACCCTCAATTCCATCTGCCCAGCCCAATTAGCCCACTGGAGATCAACCAACTGCTGATTGAGTACAAACCAAAACCCCGCCCTCAATTCCATCTGCTCAGCTTGCTGAGCCCGCTGGAGATCACCAAACTGCTGATTTCCCAGAAATCATCACCCCAGACTGTGAGTTATCTGAAAACTTTGTAATCTTTGCCTCCCTTACTCACCAGGCCTCCATTAGCCTTGCTTCCACCACCCCCACCATGGGTCAAAGTTGTAGGCACAGAATCATCATCAAGCTGCCATGCTGCACCCCCACCCCCACCCCCAACCCAGGCCAGTGGCTTGATGAGCACACAGGAAGCCTTGGTTGGCTCAAATTTTAAATTCCTTGCAAATAGCAAGCAGAAAATGGGAAAGCTCCTTAAAATAGCAGACAAAAAATCACTGCCACAATCAGTTTGAGACATGGAGGTCAAGGCCTGTAAGGGTCTTCAAGATGCAATGGCCAGTGAGTTGAAATGTTTTAATGCTAATCTAAACCATGGCTGATTCTCATTGTGTCCTTCACCAGTGGTTTAAAACAGTGATGACCTTCCTCCCAAGGAGGAGGTTCAGATTGGGTCCAGGAAACTTCTCACCAAAAGAGGGGCTGCAAATTCTACTGAAAATCCCAACAAGAAGAGGCATAAATTTGCACCCTTGATGGAAATTTAAGCAGAGGAAAGTACCTCAGGCCCTGGCTGCTCCCCCCACGCAAGCTGCTCCAAATTAAGTTCCCTCCAAAGAATCCCAACCTCCACTCTTTACCCCTGAAGTCCCAGCAGAGAAGGCCTTCATCATCACTCCCCTTGAACCCAATTTTAAACCAGTGGTACCAGACTCCCAAAGCACCAAGGGGGATACTCCTTCCACTTCCACTGATTGTGCAAATGACCCTGGTAAGTCACTTCCATCACATCCATTCACATTCCTTCCCTGATTACTAATCATTGTATCTCCCTCCATGGATTTGCCCACACTTTTCAAAAATAGCAGGCTGAACTCCAGTAAGCCATTCAACCCTTTGCAAATGGCATCATCAACTCAAAGTGCTACAAGAGAACTGTTGAGGCAGCAGTGCAACTCTTTGGATTATGTGCAAAAGACCACCAAGAATTGGGATCTTAACCTTGATTTCTATCTCACACAATCTGTTTCAAAACCATCAGTGCTGGTATTAAGGAATGGATCAGTCAATTGGCTAGAAGTGGTAAGCTTGATTCCACTGGGATCTTTTTCCTTCACAGTAGCAAACCTCTCCTCATTCCTGCAGATGCAAATCCCTTCCCACATCACACATCTGAGCCATATTGCATGACAGATGTGTTTTCTCTGCCTCTTCTACCCGGGTCACTTCCCAAAACAGTCACAACCATAGGAGCTAAGCTGCACAATCTCTGGATCCACCTCACTCACCCTCCACAGTATTCTCAGGTTAGATGGGCACAATTATGATTCCAATCCATTCTCCTGGTCTCATGAGAACTCACCCAGCCACCAGCATTTATCCAACTGCCAGATACTGAAGATGAGGCAAGCTGTGATATCTCAATCATCAATAATTTTCCCATTTGTCTTGGCTCACATGAAGACGTGGCTCAGATTTAAGGACAGCTGGTTGACAGCCCTAGTCATGAATCTGGCTTCAACTCCCTGGAAAAATTGTTTAACAAAATCTACCACCTGCTCATTGCATTTGCTCTTCTGCCAACAAAAAATTGATTGGAGGGGTCCTCCCCAGCAGTGGAACCACAGCAGCCCAAGTTCAACACCATCATGTTTACCATCACATCATGGCCCTACTACCACATTCTTGTGGCCTACCTTGTTTCCAGAGTATGTGGGATCTTGCTGAGACCATTGGAAATTAGGAAATTTCCCCTGCTTCAATCCCCCCAGCTCCTGAGCCTTGTATCCAAAGGCAAACAGCTGGAGCAAAAGGAAATCAAGGAAAAATTATGGAAGCAGAAAAATTCTTACATAGTTCAGCTTATCCAAGACTGCTTTTTCAGCCCTGAATTTTTGCCAGGAACACAGGTATCCCGTGTGGACCTGGCAAAATGTCTTTTCCTTGATTTCAGAAATCATTGGCTGTCCCAAAACCCTTCAACCCATAATCCTGAATTCATTTTACCTTGCAAATCCAATTTTTCTATTCCAGATATCCCAAATTTATGATAGTGTCTTAGTGTACTAGCTTTTATTTCTCCATTGCTTTTAGTTAGCATGCTTATAAATCAATTCATGTATGCCTTATTCAAATTAATTCTTGAAGAATGGTTTTATAAGGTCACATTGCAGCAAGCTGAGTCCAATGAGCATCTGTTAAAGTGAGAGACTCAAATTCCATGCACACTGTATTTTCATATTCCTGAACCACAGTACAGATGCATTGTTATAGCTCTATGGATGGCAACAATTGTTATAGTTCACTGTAATAATCTGGTAATGTGAGGGACTCAAATTTCATGCATGCCGTTTATTCACTTGAACCATTGGCCAGATGTATTTTGATAGCTCTATGGACAGAAAACATTGTTGTAGTCCACTGTAAGCATCTGGTGATGTGAGAGAATCAAAGTTCATGCACACAATTTATTCAATTGAACCATGGGCCAGATGGATTGTGATAGCTCTGTGGACATCAAACATTGTTTTATTCCACTGTAAGAATATGATAATGTGACAGACTCAAAGTTCATGCATGCTGTTCATTAACTTGAACCCTTCTAAAAATTTTTGCTGCGCAGGTGTCAGCTTATTGTCAATTTTGGGCTGTTGGGGAGTTTCAGTCATGGTGGCCAATTCAGAAAAGGAACTTATATGCATCAGGGGTGGTCAATTCCACAATGGAAGTCAAATGGGCCAGGTTGAAATCTGTTGGGATGAACTAATGATGATGTTGCCCATTATTAACAGGGAAAAACATGCACTTTTTATATCATCCCAGACAGTCCAATGGATTCATCAAAATTGGTGCAGCATTTGGCACTTGTTGGCAAGGCAATACTTGTTTGATTCAGGGTTGCATTATCCCTGCATTCACAAGATTGACTGGCATGTGCAATGTGCTGTGTGCCAACCAAGCACTTCCTGCCATGCAAGGTGACCCAATCATTGAAAATTTGATTGACCTG
The DNA here is from genome assembly GCA_025617555.3 of Puccinia polysora. NCBI lineage: Eukaryota > Fungi > Basidiomycota > Pucciniomycetes > Pucciniales > Pucciniaceae > Puccinia > Puccinia polysora. The sequence continues at coordinate 31,360,939 of CM062625.1, forward strand.
AATGTCATTTCCACTCTCTTCCATTGGTGTATTTCAACCTCAAGCTCAATATAAATTCCCCAGTTTCTTGGGTGTGTTTGATAAATATTGATCACTTAAACCCATGCATCACTTTCAGAGACATAAAAACTGAAACTTGCATATCAACTTTTATTGAATTAACAACATTAAGAATAGAAAAGCTCTCAAGATACAGGAAGAAAAAAAAGACCACCCAAGTCTCAAATATTTTTGGAACAATCCACTTGCCTCAGGGGTGTGAGCTGGAGCTATGCCAATTGTTATCTCAGGCTTCTTCTTGATTTTTTCTGATAAGAAGGTGATTGCTGCAAAAATTCTTGAGTTGTCACAAGCAGCCAAAATTTTGAGTTCAATTTCCAAAAGGGCTTTCAGCGCTGCAGGGTGATAAGCATCAAGTGGAAGTTCTTGGGGCAATTTGAGGAGGGTGAATTCCTTTGGTTTCATCTTGCCTGAAACACAATCAAGTAGTGAATGCAAGTGCTTGATTTCTTGGTTGTTCATAGCAACTTGTAATGCTATTCCATCTAGGAGTTGAGTTAGATGAGTTAGTTTGAAACTTCTCCAGGGGTTTTGAATGGTTTTGCAAGTGCAATATTTATCCTCCTCCCAATCAGAAAAAACATCTGCATGGTAAAATATTGCAATGACTTCTTCCACTTCTCCAGGAATTTATATGCGGGTGGTGTGAAAACTCTTTTCAATTATCTGGAACGCAAACCAACACACACCATCAGCATCCATTATTTGAATACCAACCCCCAGGACTAATTCTGTACCCTTCTTTATGGCTCACTGGATGGATGCGCATTTGGCCTTGGTAGTTTTATTTTATTGAAACTTGAACCCTAATACCTCAGCTTGCATTATTTCTTTTCCTTGCCCCAAGACCCATCTCTCCAATAATGCACTCATGTTTTCCATACCATCCCACACCATTTCAGGTTGTGCCTCCTTCCAGTTTGAGTAATGCTGGAGTATGACTGCACCTATTGCTGCATTCCAGCCAGATGATAAAAAGGAGCTTGAATGCCACTCAAATGTTATCCTTGAGAAACCCGCCTTTTGCACCTTTCTCTCACATGTTACCTTAGCACTCCATGGGAAACTTTTGGTTGATGGCACATTGGGTGCTGGGTGTAATTGTGGGGTAAAATGTTGGTTCTGTGTCCAGCCACTTCTTCATTTTATTGCAGCTGCCCATCTTCCTGATTTGGCTTTCCATGGTGTTTCTGGACAGACTCCAGATGCGCCATGACCCACTGCGCCCTCATAGGAGCCCACTTTTCTCATTTCAGTATTTCTTCAGGAGAGGGAGGTGAGGGGAAGTTGGTTAAATTGGCTTTCATACCAATCAAAAAGTGGACCCATTGCCATAAAGAATGCAAGATTGTACTAGATTGACTGGGGAGGGGGGTTTTCGTGACCATCCAGCGCAATTGTCTCAATTTGCGGTCAAAATTCTCCTTGTCCAGTTTTTGCTTTTCAGAACAGTTTTTCAGCCCAATCCTAGATTGACCAGTGCAATTATTCATGTCCACTAAACCAATTGCAATCAGAATCTCTGTGTTAATCAAATTAGTGTACTTCCCAGTTCAATCATAATGCTCACCTGATTCTGGTATAGTATCTACAACTGGGGTCACCTCCCTGATTAAGTCATCCCAGAGTCCCTCATTATATTGCAAACCAGAGGATACTGTCTCTTACGCACCAGAGGATAATGTCTCTTCATGAAGGATTGGCGTGGAGATAATATTGTTTAACTGTGAGAGAATATGAACAGATAACTTGATGGATAGACCGGGTGATTGGTATGGGGGAAAGAAAAGATAGAGGATGATGATCAATATGAGATAACAGGATTTTTTATTCATATTCCTACTCTCCTCCTTCACCATTCCCCAATTCTAAACATTTGACAACTGAGGCTTTGTCTTTCCAATTCATTGGAAACTCATACAATGCATGATGACAATTTTAATAACCAAGATTCTGTTGTTAAAAATACTAAGTCTAACAACCTCACATCTAATCTCCATTTCATCATCCCTTTGGCTCATTCATGTCTACACAAAGTCTCACATGGTTGGTGTTTGGTGTCCACTTGTCCAAATTTCCTTACATGATTCTTGTTGATGCTTGCTAAGTTTTCAGGTCACCCATAGGCCAAAAAACATTGTACTTTCATTTCAAAATCCATCCCTGCACATTCCAAAATAATTTTTTCCCTTGTCCTCATCTCAGCTAAAAGGTAAAATCACTACTTGTGCAAGGGAAAACAAATTCATCATCTTGCCTGGATAGCCAAATGTCCCCAAAAAATTGTCCAAAACCGCCACATGCCCCACTATGTCCTTTCCCCTTACCAAAAAAATCTCCCCTAGATCTTTTGAGACCACTTGCAAATATAATTTGGTGTGGGCTGTGTATGGATCTTTGGCATCTTCTGAATGTGCATATTAGAATAACTGAATTACAAAACAAACATCCCTGAGTTCTGATTGCACAAAGAGCTCTTTGATTTGACCAAATTAACGGAGTTATACCTGCATGATCTCTACGTAGGAATTTGGGTGATTTTTCACTTGATCCAGCCGTTGCACTGTAAATATTATATGATGTATCAAGTTACTGGTAATTTTGTGCACATTGTAATTGAGAGACACATCCAGTTCCAGACCCAATCTTCCAACCTCTTGTATCCATAAGCAATCAATTTCTGGTTCTAATGTGGTGAGAAGGAATTGGGGATTGGAGTTTGCTTTTCCCTTGTCAATTCCTTTGGACTGGATCAATAAACTTGAATATTGACTCATTTTATTACATGTCTTCATGATTTTACCATGTATATCACCTGTAATAATTTCATTCATTATTCACTTTGTGTGCCCAGTAAGAAGACAGGTGTACAGTATGATTCTTAGTTGTCTCACCTGTGAAATTGTTCTTTGGTATCATTCCCAAGATATAATTCAACCTTTCATGGGCCCAGGCTGCAGCGTTTATTGGTGGAAAAAACCTTTTGATAACTTCAAGGTAATGCTGGGTAATGTGCACGTTGTTTTTACTCCTTTTTTTTGGCCATCCAGTCCTTAGTGTATGACCATATGCCAGCATTATTTGTTCAAACTCCACAATATCTAGGTTTGAAATATGATTCTTCATTAAAATTTTGTTTATGTAAATGAGAAGCCAGTTGAGTCCTTCAATATTGTTATTGAGCCAATGTGATCAATACCGTGTCTATGCTTACCACTCCAAAAAGGAATCATTGCAAGGGGATATTAAACCATGTAGAGTTTCAGCCACTCCGCAGCCTTGAGGGATCCTGCACCATGAAATCCAACATTCTTTGGTACCCTTGTCATCCATGATGGCACCTTTGTGTGCTCAATCACCTATTGGATGCGCCTCAAATCATGAAGCATTAATTGAGGCCCTTGGATTGATGATTCCACTTTAGCTGCTTTCCCTATGTCATCATCCTTGTCCACTAGACTGCTTCCCTCACCCCCCATCAGCTTCAGAATACTTGTGTGGCTTCCTTGACTGTCTATACTTTATGAACTTGCCAAACTATCAATAATTCTACTTCTTAAAGCATAAAAGTGAGTGCTAGTATATTCAGAAGATGGTTGAGATTTCTTGCTTTTCTGTGAGGGTAATGATGATTTCCCAGCCTTTGAAGATCTCAATTAATATTTTCTGGATTGACTTGTCCAGCTTTGTGGATGTATTTCTTTACCTTCAAAAATTTATTCAAAAAAATCAAAAAAAACCAAATTTCTCATTAAAATTTTGGATCCTTTTATTTGCCTTTTGGATTAATTTTTCTTTTGGTTATTTACGCTCTCATTATTTTAAAGAAACAATAAATTCTATTTTTAATATTTTTTGCAGATTTTGAGGATGTATTGTTTTACCTAAAAAAATTCATTCATAAATTTAAAAAATTCTACAAAAAAAAACAATCTCATTGCACATTTGGATCCGTTTTTTTTGACTTGTGGAATTTTTTTTGAGTGATTCAAGATATTATTTTGATTTTATTTATTTTAATTTTTCTTGATCTATCTTAATTTATTTTAATCTATCTTAATTTATTTTAATCATTTTGTTTTTTTGCTCACAACCCTGGAGTCATAAATGGCTTTTCACAATTTCAATGGATAAAAAAAGGTCATTCACAGCTCAGAAGGGCCAAAAACTGCCACAGGACCCATTTTCAGTTGTGAATGACCATTCACAACTTGGATGGGTTTCAAATGGCCATTCACAACTCAGATTGGTTTCAAATGGCTGTTCACAACTCAAATGGGTTTCAAATGGCCATTCTTAACTCAAATGGGTTGCAAAATGCAGCACACAACCTATTTTGAGTTTTGAATGGGTTATGTTGGGCTTCCAATTTGACATTTCCCAAAAAAAAAAACCAAAAAAAAAACCAAAAAAAAAACCAAAAAAAAAACCAAAAAAAAAAACCAAAAAAAAACCAAAAAAACCAAAAAAAAAAAACCAAAAAAATCAAAAGCCAAAAAACATAAAATGGTTTAAAAAAATGAAGATTGTGAAATTTTACAGCTCCAGGGCCATGAATGCGCATTCATGGCCCTATGAATAACTTGTATTTAAAAATTAAAAAGTCTAAAAAAACAGAAAATTGCACCAAAAAAAGAATAAAAAATGGAAAAATAAAAATGGTTAAATAAAAATCAAAAGGAACAATATACATACAACACAGCCCTTTTTAAGGATGTGAATACAGGAAGAAGGTAGTATGTATTTCACCCAAGTTTAACAGTCAGGGTTAAAGAACGGCATGGTTTATATATTCTATCTAAAAGAAGGTTCCAGAACTATGCATATGGGTAATGGTGTTGATGTTCTGGTAGGTTCTATATTCATATCTGTCTTATCAAATATTCTGTGTATATGAATATTCCTAATATTCCCCTCCACTCTTGCAAGGAAAGCAAGAGTGTTAAACTAGGGAGAAACAGAAGAGAGATGACAGGAAATTAAGAAATGACAGGAAATTAAGAGATTACAGTTACAAAAGAGATGAAGAAGGGATAAAAAGAGACCAAAAGCAAAGAAAGGAGAAAAAATCCAAAAAACACCTGCAGAGAAGGGAGGAAGATGAAGACAGGAGGGAAGTTTTGAACAAAACAATTTAGCCAAAAATGCTGTGACAGAAATGGAGTGTTTGTTGTTTCCCAAAGCCCTTGTGAAGAAATTGGCAAGTTGGTCCTTGCTCTTGGCCCATTGGATATTGAGGTGACCATTTTTTAATATCTTGTTGAAAAAGTGAAACTCCCTGTTGATATTTCTTGTGGCTTCATGGAGAGTTGGTCATTTGCAATCTGCATGGTGGCCTGGTTTTCAGAGCTGAGTGTTGGCAGTGGATGATCAGGTAGGATGGCAAGCAGAGGGACATAACCTCTGATACCGCAAATGAAAAGGCTATCTATTCTTCTTTGCAGGTGGATCTTTCCACGTATGGTTGGCGCTTGAAGTTCCAGCAAACCAGAGCACCCCAGAGGGTCAATATGAAGCCGGGTGTTGATCTTGAGCCCTCACCACCGCAGCTTGCATTGGCAAACATGAGGAGATAATCATTTGCTGTGGTTGGTTCAATGGCCAATTCAAGGTGCTGTGTGCTTTGTAATTATTGGATAAGGCGTCGGAGTGCATCCCAGTGAGTTTAATTGAGGTTGAGGGAGAATTGTGAAAGGTAATTTACCGCAAAATTAATGCTTGGCTGTGTACCCAAGGCTAAGTACATGAGCCTTCTGCTTCAATGTAACTAGTCAATGTTAGGCTTTCTGGAAAAATTTGAGGTGAGATTTGATTCAATTAGTGGTGTGTCAGTTGCCCTCCCAAGTGATTTGAAATCTAGGAGTTTTTCAATGAGAGCGGGTTTTTTGAGGCAATACCCCTTGTTGGATTGACGTACTTGGAGTCCAACAATGCTGGACAGAAAATAATCCCATTTGAGGGAGAGGCTCTCAGAGAGGGCCACCTTCAGGAAATACAAGAGAAAAACGTTGTTGGCCATGATGGGGCCATTTTCAACATGGATCTAAAGGAAAGCAGTGCTGTCGTTGCCCTTGTAGGTTTAGTTGCTCTGGTCTTCATGGTTTTCAGAAAATCCAATGGAGGCAAGTTTGTCTTGGAGATGAATACACCAAAAAAACCAGCCTGATTGGTTCTTTAGAGAGCCTTATGGAGTTTAAGGACCTTACCCACGGGGCATTTATAACCCTTGGGAGTCCTCATATAGAGCTTTCCATTGATCAGGCTGTGTAGGAATGCAGTGTTGAAATCAAATGACTTTATTGGCCAGTTGTATTTGGCAGCTATGGCCAGGGCTATTTGGAGGTATGCAAAATTTGTTTTTGGTGCAAAGGTTTCCTCAAAATTAATTCCTTGGATTTGGGCAAAACCCTGTGCAACAAGACATGCTTTGCACTCAATGAAGTCCCTGGCTGGGGTCCGTTTTGTGTTGAGGATGTATTGAGACTCAAGGATTTTTCTTTTGTCAAAAGGAGGATTGGCAAGTTCAAACACACCCATCTCCAGGAGATCTTGGTTCTCTGCATCAATGGCGCCAACCCATTTGGAAGCATGCTCCAATTTTAGGACAATTTTCACGGTTATGTTATTGATGTTTTAAGGGATCTTTGATTGGAGCTTTCAGATGAAGGTTTCTTGAGTTTCAATTTCATTCCCTAGCTTAAAGTCTCCAGGGTTGTTGGCCTCAATTTCAGAGGCCAAGTTGGTGGTGAGTGGGGGTGATTAGGCAACAAAGCAAGCAGATATAGCATTGAATGTCTTCTTGAAGTTGACATCCCATAAAATTCAACCATTGGAGTTTGGAAAAAACCCCAGGTGGAAGACCTTCTGGGAATAAGGCACCAGCTGTTTGAGGTGAGAATGATTTTAAATATAGGCCATAAATCCAAAGGGTTGTAGCATGGAAATGCTGGTTTCTGTGCCAGAGGCAAGTTTAATGGAAGTAGAGATTTTTTTTCTGTGAACAACGCGGTCAAGTATATAGACATGGTGTTGGAATGAATGAAGCCATAGGCCAATTGGAAGAATAGAGCTGTGGAGCATATTCCAAGCCATTTTGGTGAGGGTTTTGTTCTTCCTTTCAACTGGGCCATTTTGGTGGTGTTTGTGCGCAATTGTTGTTTCCTGGGTGATGCCATTGTTGGATAAGAAATCAAGGAAAGTTCTGTTTATGGTGAGTTCAAGAGCCTTTTCTGACCATAATATCATCACACAATTCCCACAGTCTAGTAGTAAATTTTGAATACATTTAGTGACTTTGGCTGGCGCCTCCAACCGTGCAGTTAAAGGGATTGCTGAGACCAGGCCCAAAAAAAGGTCCATTATTGTGAGTATGTAGCCGTAATTTACAAGACTGATAGTGAATGAGCCAATGATATCTTAAGATATGATGTTCACGGCCGCATTCAAATCCTCTTGCAAGGCAATATTGGGGAGTTGGTGAGTGGATTTCATCAGGCAGCAGGAGTCGCAGGGGGGAGTGTCAACTTTGGGGATTGGGGGAGGATTGTTGGCAGCATCATGCTTAAGTTTTTTATGGAGAATTCTCAAGGAAAGATGACTAATGATATCTTTGGTGGGTAAGTTATTTTTATTCATTGCATGGACATGGGGGGAGGGTTCATGGGATATGGGAATAAAAAAACATTCTATGGATTCATAAGAGGGGAAGGTTGAACCATTCTGGAAAATGGTGTATTGTTGCCTATCAAAAAGGAAATTTCCATTTTTCCACCAGAATTTCCCAAGGGAGATTATGTTTCCCCTTATATTTGCGCAAAAAATTACATCCTTAATCCAAAGGCAACCATGAGGTTTTTGGAGGACTATATTTCCAAAATGTTTCATGCAAAACGTGTCTTCAGAAGAAACAGACAGTGTCAGAGAGGTAGGTTTGAGGTAGAGGAATAGACTAATGTTGTTGGAGACTGAGTCTGTTGCCCCAGAATCAAGCAGGGCCGCATGAGCCCCATCCCACTCCTTTTTGATTGATGCCAGTTAAGAATTTCTGTTTCTGTCAAAAGCTGGGTGTATGTGGTTTGATTGCTTGGGCCAGAAGTAACTGTTTTCCATACAGGGATCAGGAAGGGCCACCAGTTTTGCTCTTTTCTGAGGGCAATTCAGCACCCAGTATCCCCATTTGAAAAACCAGGCGCACAGTTTGTGTGATTTGAGGTTGGCCTGCACCCACTTGTGACTTTGCATCATGAATATTGTTTCCTTGGGATTTAATTTGGCACTGGTGGAGGATGAACCTGGTTGGTAGGGATGCATAGGAAAACCATCAGCTGGTGCATGGGGGTGGTGTCCTTATGTTGCAGAGTAACTGAGAAGCGAGCTAGATGGTATGTGGTTGCTTGATTGGCAGTGGCATGACATGAGTTCCAGGACATTCTTGGAGGTAACCATGATGGTCTTGCTGATGTCAATTCAACTATCCAAGGAATTTGAAACATATTGGAAGAGGTTCTGGGAGTTGAGATGTATTGTGAGTGAAAGGATGTTGTCCAACGTGAAGCCACCCAAGTGCCGTTCAACAGACTGGAGGGAAAGTTTCATCTTGTTGTAGGCTTTTTTGGGGTTGACAGTCATGTTTGGGGAATTCATTGTCTTTGACCACAATGTAGTGATGCGGGACCAGGAAACCATACCAAATCTTTCCCAAAGTACGGCTTAGGCCTCTCTTCATGGTTTTGCCGCAAAAAAAGGAGAGAGAGAGGGTTTGATACTGTATTCAATGATGAGTCTGGTGATTTAGGCGTGGTCTCCACTTGAATAAACAGTGTGGGTGACATAGTAGTCCCATTTTCTAAGCAGGGTTTGCACTTTGAGGATGAGGGCTGGGGACAAATCCGGGAAATTGAAGCCATTTGCAAGCAGGTTTTGTCAGAGGACTTGTCCTACCTGTTTGTAGGTTATCTGAGTGATGGCAACAGATTCCAGGTTGGGTGTTGTGGGTTGAGCGCGTATGGCTTGGAGGATTGCAGCAATCTTGGCAGGTGAAAGAAAAGTGCATTCCATGCGGAAACTGGAAGAAGTACCAGGGCTGGTTGGGGTGGAGTCCCCAGTTGAGGGTGTTGAAATTGTGGGCTCCATAGCACAGAAATATCTACCCAAGCGTGTTGAAGCCTCTTTGGTAGGGGCATCCTCAAAATAGATCAGGGCAATAGAGTGTTAAAGGTTATCAGGCAGGTGACACAAACAATTTCTTAGAGGAGTGGAAGAAACAAGCGTAGGCCCATAAACTTTAAGGATGTTAATATGGGAAGAAGACAGTATGTGTTTCCCCCAAGGTGACCATTCCAGGTTTAAGAAAAGCATGGCTTACATATTCTATATACAAGAAGGTTCCAGAACTACGCATATGGGTTATGGTGTTGATGTTATGGTAGGTTCTATATGAATATCTGTCTTATCACCTATTCTGTGTATATGTATATTCCTAATACCCTGAAATAAAATACAATAACATAAAAAAATTATTATATATTAAAAAAAGAAAGTGAATATAATCATAAACAGATTCAACTAAATCAAATTAAACAAATTGAATTTATTTCATATTGTTAGAATTTGAGTTTTCATATATTTGACTTTCACTGGAGTTTAAATTGTAATTGATTGGATTGATGTGATCTTATTATTTTTATCTTAAAGTACTCAAACAATAGGTAAAATATAACTAGGCTGTGTTATAACCAAGATAAATTATATCTGTTATTTAATAGAGGATCTTGTGTTGTAGTATTGTGATTTTCAGACTGTCTAATCATATCATTTCACTTACCATGTCACTTAAACTGCTTATGCTAATTTTACCTTATTCATTTTGTACTCAACCACTTGTCAGCCTATTGTGTATTTAGTCTATATCAACACCAGTGCTCTCAAGTGGTATTAATCATCTGTTCTGACATAATATCAACTGGAGTGCCCTTTTCCTCCTAATCTCAGGTCTGTTACGCTTGACGTTACAAGCTCCTTTCACTCATTTATTAATCCCTTCATCCAATTTGAGCTTCAGATCTTTTCATCTTTTACACATATCATTCCATTTGATCATCTCATCAACTGAATCAATCAACCCTAAAAAAAGAGGAATGTAATTCCACCTCAATGGACTAGCCCAAAAGTAAAAACACCCCAAAAATTAAGTTCAAATTTTGTTGAGCTGATCCCATTGTAAGAATTGAAAAGACTTCCAAATAGAAGTCTAATTTATCTTGTTGGACTTGTGAAAAAATAAATCAACCCCCCCAAAAAATAGTTCTATTCAATTCAGGTGAACTTGATACAATTCCACCTGAATGGACTAGCCCTAAAGTAAAAATTCCAAAAAAAGAACAAGTTCAACTTGTGTTAAGCTGATACCATCAAAAGAAGTAAAATGATCCTTATGATGGGATCAGCCCAACACAAGTTGAACTGAATTAGCAATTAAATCTCATTCAAAACACTCAAAACCATTATTTTATCTCAGAACACTCAGCATAATGATGTTCAAAATGTGATATAACATTCTATTAATATAATTAAAAATCAGCATTGGAATTACATGATAGACCAAACCCAGATTATGAAATAAAATCCCAAATGATAAAATGATTTTATTTTAATAAATTCAAATACAAATGCAGTTGATCTTTGAGATGATTAAAAAAACCAGAAGCTTTATTTTAATTCATTGGAATCATATCCCCCTCAAGCAATAATTTAACTCAGTTATTATTGTTAATAAAGGAGATAAAGATGGCATTTGATGGTTCTTTTACACCAATTTTTGTAGGATTATAAGTGCAAAATGAATCAAATCAAATTAAATAAATTACCCTTTCATAATTTTCTTCTACATTTGACCCATATCCAACTTTGAAAGGCATTTTGAAGAGGTAATCCTTTCATTTATGTCTTCAACATCAAGTATTTCTTTGATTTTTTCTACCCCATGGCTACCACCATGAATCCTAGCAAAGTATGCCTTATGTTTCTTCAATTTTTCTATGATTTCCATTTGAACTTTAAACCGTGCATTTTCATTGTACCCAAGTGATTTAGCAATGAATCTAAATCCACAATTACCATCATCAAGAATATCCCAAAACTTGGCAAAGAACGTATGGAAGTCTCAGGTATTTGATTGAGGTATTTCACTTTTGGTTCATATGATCCAAATGCACTTTGAAAATATTCTAATCAGATTAATGAAACAATACACTTGAAAGCTGAGCTTCTGTTTAACTTCTTCAATTCTTTTCCTTCCTCAGAAAGTGATTGTGATTCCAAAAAAAGGGAGCTTAATTAAATTTCAGTTTCTTTTCTGAACTATGAAATTAAGATTCTGAGCCTGAGTTGGACTGTAAACATCATTTCCGCATCATTTCATTAAACCCTATAAAATAACACTTCTCAAATTAAAAGAATTAAAATATTTGGTGTTTTTAGTGCCCTTCTAACCCTTCTTTTTTTTTTTTAAGTTCCTTTTCCACATGCTCAAATATTGAATTTTGAAGAAAGGTGTCTTTTGATTTGGGTTAAATGTGGCTGGACTGTAAGATGTTTGGCTCAATCCTTGGCGGAGAAGCCAAATTGGTTTCATGCCTGACAAGGGACTTTCAAATATGCACTTTAACTTCTTCATTTTGTCAATAATAATTGAACTGAGCATTTCAAACAATTCAGATGAGTCAAGCACTGGATGAGTATCAAGCTTTCACAAAGCAAAAAAATCACTCATCAGTCAAACAATTCATTCATCAAAAAGCAATTCAAACAATGCAAAAATCCAAAAATCCTACTGAATGAACTGGAAAGGTTATAGTTCAACCTCCACTGAGGATTAACATACTCAGGCACAACATAGCCTCTTGATGCTACTATTTTGCCTAATATGTGGGAAAAAGGCAAGGCAATTGTCTTGGAATATGACTTGGTGCACAATTTGCCATCATTATGATGCTTTAACCTTTCAAATTTCTCCCTAATGGGCTTAATTGCCTCAATTGACAAATTGTTTCCCAAATTTAAAAGTTCTGTGACAAGAATTTTTCCTAAATTTATTCAGTTTTTAACCAACACATGCACTTGATTGATTTGGCTATCAATTTTTCCTTCCAGTTCTTTCAACGCATCCAAATTGTTCCCCAAATTTCTGGAAATTAATTGTTTGAAATTAGGGTGGGCCCCTTCTACCCAAGACATTGCTTTATTTTGAAAGTCAGGTCTGGCACAAGTCTGCACCATTAAAAATCTCTCTTTGATATGGAAAATATTATTTTCCATATACTCAAGCACATCCTCACAGTCTTTCAAGAAACATTTTATTATATTTTTAACATAAGCAATCCCAGCAGCAATGAACAGAAGAAGCCATAAATTGGCCTAAAAATCCCCAATTATGGATTGATTAAGCTCAAATGTGGCCCAGGGGTGCCTTGGTACACCTCATAATCCCCTAAGAAGGCCCATTTGGGGCTATTCCGCCCCAAATGGGCCAAAAGTTTCAATCAAGAAATGTGTAGCCCCATTATGGTCTCATATAACCCCCAGGGGGTTGAAAACTACTTTTTTGCGGCCCTTTGGGTCAAAAACTACTTTTTTGCAAACCTGTGGGGGTTGCCTGAGTCATTAGAATTTATGTTTCCAACTATTCTAGTTGTGAATGGGGGCCCACAACTCTGGGTGCTTACCAGGCCAGGCAGCCAATGGGCTAGCCGGTAGCCAATGGGTTGGAGGTTGGGTTTGGGCTTACCCCTAAGACACAAATTGGATTTTGGGGAAGCCCCATGGGCTTTGCAGTTTGGGCCAGGTCAAGAGATGGAGATATGGGCTGCTTTGCCGGAACCCAATTAGAGATGGAGGAGGAGTTTTTTTTTAAAAAAAAAGCGCTAAATAACGGGTTAAAAATTATGATTGGGCAGGACATGGCTGTCCAAGGTAGAAGGGGTAGCAGCCAGGGGGTGTGACTCCCAGTATCCAAACACTGGACTTGCATAACTGTTTCAGGGGTGGTATAAAGCTTCCATGTGATGGTTACTGCTAGGCCATTGGGACACAGAGGATTATTTTCAAGGCAGTTTTTGAAAAATCAAGAGAGGTAAATTTGACTTCATGGTGTCACATAAGGGAATCCTTACCACAGGAGGTAAAAGTTGGGAGGAAGACCATAAAGCAGCAGGATTTGAATTCCCAAACTGCTGGGAGGTATCCATGTGTGATTCCCAGCCAACTGGACAAAACAATTGAGAAGATTGGGGGGGCGGTGGCAACCTTTGGGGGAGGCAGACATAAAAATTTCCAGTGGGATTTGCACATATTTCACATGGATGTATTGGATATTGAAGGATATCACAGGAGGTATATGGCTTCCAGATATGGCAACCCAAGGCCCTCATATACTTCCCAAGGTAAAATAACACAGCGGATAGCACCCACAAGACAGGTGATTTTTGGGTGGTTGGGAGGTAAATTGGGTTTGCCTTTGCCATTTACCTCCCACAGTAAGGATGCCCTAAGTACATATGTGGGGAGGGGAATGGTGTTCTGGCTTCTTCCAAATGGATGAAACCAACACTTCAAAGATGTCAAATGTGGGGTTGATTTTATTTTTGTGAGTATTACATAGACCAGGGAATTGATGAGCTGTGAAGGCGTGCACAGAATTGCTTGCTAGTACAAAACATTCAACTTCCAACTGGTATTTCCTCAGCTGCCGAAGGCACCCGCACCAATCCCTCCAACCCTCCACGCGAACGCCCCCCCCCCCCAGATGTTAGCCAGCCCAAAACCTAAACATGTAATAATCCACTCCAACCCAGCAAACACAACAATGAAAGACCTCCCCTCCTGGGCGCTGGTAAAGAAGGCAAACAAGGCACTGTCAAAACTGGATGCAAGGATAGGCGGTAACGTTGTCACAGTAAGAGGCGCAAGCCTACTACCATCAGGTGATGTCTCTTTCTATACCCAAAACAAAGATCAACAAAGATGGCTGATGGACAATAAGCATCTATGGTCTAAACAGGTCCACCCCACTCTGGAGGCAATCCCGAGCACCTTCTCAGTTCTCGCCCATGGTGTCCCCAGGTCCTTCAATATCTCCAGCCCCACAAACCTCTCCAGGCTTGCTTCAAAAAATAACTTCCAGGCCTCCAATTTAGCACAAAACCGCTGGCTAGGTTCTAACAACAACACTCCCAAGAAAGCGGGGACACTGGTACTCTCCTTCCTCAACAAAGATCTGGCTATTAGAATTGAGCGCTCAGGTGTTTTTCTGGATTATGATTACCACCAAACGGAAAAATTCAGACCAAGACCCCCTCAATGCTACAAGTGCCTGATAATGGGCCATTTGGGCAAATGGTGCCGCTTCCCCGCCAGATGTACTAAATGCAATGCAGATCACGCAACTAACAAATGCCCTGAAGGGCTAGGTAACATAGAATCTTGCGTTCTGTGTAAAGAAGGGCTCGCAAAGAAGATCTCTGGAGTCACCAAAATTGCTCATACCCCTTTCAGCATGGATTGCCCCTTCAAGAAAGGGTGGTTTGACAAAAAACCTGTTCCTCGTCAATGTTAGAACACCATCCTGGAACCCATCCGTTTCATTCCCCCTCCTACCCTCATGCTGACATCCTCCCTACTCAAAACCCCCAAGCGGACAACACCTTTCCCACATGACCCTAACTGACCTCCAAGCCTCGGCCTTGCGCCCGGGCAGGAACCACGATTCTATTTCCATTTTTCAGCTAAACTGCCATACAGCCAAGGCTGTAACTCACTACACCCTGAACGCCGCCCACAAACACAATGTTCTAGTCCTGCAGGAACCATGGGTGAACCCATTCACCTTCCTCCCTCCAGATCACGCAACCTGGCAACTCATAATGGATTTTGAGCACTCCCCTCAAGACTGGACCTCCCGACACAAAGCGGCCATATACGTCAAACAATCACTACTGAATCACTCCATTAAGCGTCTTGAGGGAGGCTCTCAATGCTTAGCCGCAATAGGAGTGACAATTGGCTCCTTTTCCCTTTGCTTTTTCAACGTCTACAATCACACTCCATCCTTTGCGGCCCTCCCAAAAATCCGAGAATGGCTTGACACCCACCACTCCAGGAGAATTCCCACCTGGGTGTTCCTCAATTCCAATCTCCATCACCCTCAGTGGAACCCCCCCCCAGCTGCAGGAAAAACAAGTTTGCCCCAAAGGAACTACTGAGTATCTTTTCCAGAAATGGTTTCCACTTTTCCTTACCCAGATTTGTCCCCACCTTCTTCTCACAAAAAGGTAATGGCACCACTATAGACCACGTTGGTGCAACTTCCTGGGTAGCCGCCTTACCAGGACCGTCCTTATCTCAAACAACAACTTTGGGTTGGATCACCAAGCCCTCATCATCAACTCGCTCTCTCCCGACCCCCACCATCATTTCGGGGGAGCAACCCAAAATGGCAACACCTAGACCAACAGAAGGTGCTCCAAGCCAAAGACAATTTTTGACCGCTTGCACACCAGCCAATAGTGGATCAGAACCAGTATATCAACAACCTGACAGCCAAGCTTATCTCTATCCAGAACAGCTTAGGGAGGAGGGTAATTGACAACCCTGTCAGGAAGAAAAGATGGTGGTGCAAGCAAACCCTAGGCCTGGTGGTGAAAATCTGCAACAGAGCCCGCCGTTGGTTTATCCTTACAAAGTCGGACAAGGCAAGGGATTGCTACCAGCAGTGGAATCAATACTTCCTGCACCTTGTCGCCCAATTAAAGCAACAATCCTGGATAGCGACGCTGGAGGACACTTCTCCTTAAACCAACTTTTCAGTCCTCCGGCTCTCCAAAAGGAGGGGGGAGGGGATATTCTCCCCTTACAAACGGGCACCAGAAAAGTCACTCATGACAGGGAGCAGCAGGCCGAACTCCTATTCAACGGAACGGGAGCCCCAAAGGTGACTTTTGACAACTCGGACATCAGCGAGAGGAGTTAGGGACGCTTTGTGGTATACCAACTGGTATCCACCCAGGAGACAAAATCTCTCCTAAAGAAGATCAGACCAAAGAAGGCTAGCGGTATAGATAAGATTAAGAATGAGACCATTTGACTACGATTGGAAGAGTTGACGCCCATGTCAAACCAGCATAACCTTTGGTCCAGCGGAGCAGAATAATCCACTCCCTCTAAACCAAGAAATGCCCTACCTACCAAATCCTGATCATTCAGGACTTTCTACAGGACCGCTTGACAACCATCCGGCTGGAGGAGTATATGTCAGAGATTTCACAACCAACATTGGCCTGCCGCAAGGATCCCCGCTATTGGTTATTCTATACCTCCTGTGCAACACTGACCTCCTGATCCCCCACTTGTCATTGGAGGCTGACAGGATATCCTTAGGCTACATCAACAACATGGTCCACCTCACTGCAGCCAACACTCCACAAGAAGCAGCAACCATGATGCAGACCCTGGGAGCCGCTTCTCTGCTATGGGGACGGAGGGCTGGAGCCATCTTTGATCCCAGGCAGGCCCAGATACTGTGGCTATTGAGCAGCCCAACCCCCCAGACCTCCCAATAACTCTTGGTGGTGCTCCACTAAGGATGAAGGGCCTGGTAAAGTAGCTATGTTTTATAGTTGACTCTAGACTCTCCAATGCTGACCATTTTTTGACGCCAGAGGCTAAGATACCAAGAACAATTGGACAGCTACAGATTTTTGGAAACTCCAGGCAAGGCGCCAGCAAGGCTGATAGAGCAAAGCTGGTCCAGATGGTCTTTTTCCCCAGAATTTTCTATGGTGCGGCGGTGAGGCAAACAAATCCAAATCAGAGCAGGGTTTCAAAACTACTCACAAGGATGGACAAGCAGATAGGCCCCTTTGTCCTGGGAGTTTCGAAAAACAACCTGCTTGAACTTCATCCAATCCACTCTTCTCCCCCTCTCCTCACAGGAGACCATGAAAAAGGCATTCTGGGGCTTCTTTTTCCAGAAGTTAAAGACACTAATACCCAACACCGTAATAAGGTGGATAATGTCAAGATAACCTGACCAACGCAAAAATCCATTTGAACCCAACGCACAATGCCATTACAAACTGCAATCACCCAAAAGAACCAAAACAAATCCATATTCATGGCACAGGCAGTTGTCATTACTGTAAGAGGCAATATCAAATACTCATGTTGCACAAATCTGAGAAATGTCTAAATCTGATTCTCCCCAAACAAGATCATCCTCCTTACCATCAATGAGAGCAATAAATCAGATAACAAGGGAAAGTCTCAAACGCAGACCAAACAGTTTGGATCAAACCATACTCTGCTCACAAGAAGCATCTCAAGTAGAAAACTATTAAAGCTAGGTGTGTGATGACCACCAAAGACGCATCCATCATCCATCCACAAAATCTGATCATAAAATTTTAAAAAAAAAATTACCTGCTCTAAATCATAAGAAACTTTCTTACCGCCATAATACTGCAAATATCCCATTCTTAAAGATACGCTAAAAAACACAAAAATCATTACATTTTGCGCGGTCTAAAGCTCAGCAAAATCAGACTAAAAACTTTGGCATCACCTCCTTTAAATGGAAAAATCCTACACTTCACGTTTTCCCTTCTTCCAAGCTTAGTCTTTGCCTTGTTCTCATGATCCTATGGCAAATTTATCCCTTGAACATCCATTGCAATCTTTCTCCCATCCTTGTCTCATTTTCAATTTCATTTTTTTTCTTATCTCTTTGATCAAAGTTTGTTGTTTCATTATTCATTCACATTACCCACTGTCTAAATTCTCTCAGGTTAAAAATCAAACACTAACTCAAAAAAGTGACAATGTCAAATATCAACAAGGAAGACTCAACCCTTGTTCCAGTCCTGCAGGATGAATCAAAATTTCCTACATGGAAATCAAGAATCAGTGTTTTCCTCAAAACCAAGGAACTGTGGAAGGTTGCCACCATGGAACCACAAGCAGTCCAAAGCCCAAGACACAAGAAGCAGATCAGTGAAGCTGCGTGGATCATAATCTCCAGTTTAAGTGATTGGGTCCATAAAAACATAGTCAACTCAGAAAACAACAGTAACGCTTTTGAGATATGAATGAAAGTCAATGAAGAGTGTGGAAAATCAACTCCAAATGCCATTATTTGGGTAATACAAAGATGGAAAGCAATCAAATTTAATGGAACCTTCTCTGAATTCTCTGACCAAATCCATAGTTGCCTTATGCAGTTTGAGTCCATAGGATACGTTCAATGTAAGTTGGTTGCATGTGCAACTATATTGGACAAGATATAAGAAAGAAAAACTGTTCTTACAACCCTCCTCATACTTGAAAAAGCTGCTTGATTATCACCTCAAGCCCTGCTCACCAAAATCAAGGAATTTTAAGAGGATGATGAATCCACCAAAAACAAAAAACTTGCCAACTCCTTCCATAGCTGTGGTAACAACAGAAACAGACCACCCCCACTGTGCAAAAACGGAAGGCACAACTTGGCTATAACATTGCACACTGAAGAGCAATGCTAGGCAGTCCATCCTGAATTAAGGCCCTTCAGATAAAAAAGGGCACAAGGGAACTTCAACAAGATTGGACACAAGGAACCATCAGACACTCAAGCCAATGGAGCAGAAAAGGGCAATATGCAAGACAACTTCAACACTCCAGCTTTTGCCGCTTTTACAACCACCTCTAGTGCCTCTCAATCAATCATACTCAACAGTGGCGCCAGCCACCATATTTTCAATAAAATAACACTCTTCTCAAACTATACCTCTTGCTCTTTACCAATTGGCACCAATAAAATCAAAAACAAACTCTGGGAAAAAGGTACCAGCGACACCAGACTCAACACTCCATATGGCACAAAAATCCACTTGATTAATGAGTTATATGTCCCTGGACTAACAGGCAACCTCATTTTCCTTGGAAGACTCTTAACCAACCCTGCTTTCCTAGAAAAGAATAATAAGTCATCCACCATTAAATTCTCTAACAATATTTTAATAGGTTTCACAACAGACAACAGAATGTTCAAAGTTGAAACTTCAGCTTACTCACCCATACGTCAAGCGGCAGCTTTGGTCCACCACCTTGACATCTCCTCTACCTGGCACAATCAAATGGGCCAAGCTAGCTCAAAGCGGATGAAAAAAGCACTAGGACAAAAGATTGGAACCATTCACTTGTGCAACACATGCATGAAAGGTGTTAGCCTCCTGGATGCAAAGACCCTTGGTATCCTTTAGCTACCAGAGGTGATAGAATAAATAATCAATATATTATTTAATAGATGCAGCAAAAATCTGTAAAATATTTGGATAAAGCTTATTGCAAGGTTAATTGGTTTGTTTATGGTTTATTCTTATAAATCAATATAGATAAATTGATTATAAAATAATTTCATAGAGGGGCCAGAATTATATTGGGGATATTCAACACCTTTCTTCAGGGAATTCCGTAAGAAAACACGTAGGCCTGGTTACTTTGGGCCCTTTAGTTTAAAGGATATTTTTCCCAAAGATAATATGTATATAAAATACACTGTGGAGTTTCAGGGCTTTGTAACCAACCTTCCACAACGGAGAAAGGATAATAAAACTCACTGGTATATTATTAAATCCTTTGGGTATCTTTTTGGGACGTGCACTGATGGGTTAAACCTGTATACTGGGGTTATAGGGTTGGTAAGCAGTTTAAATTGATAGAAGAGGGTTGAAGACAGATATTATGAATCAGACCAAATCCATAAATCACTTAATTATCTCTTATAAGTATTTTATTACATTGGCACAGTTTCTGGGTAAAAATATAACTGGGTCTCTGGATATCAATATCCTCTAAAGAGCTCTTTATTTATAGATTTTGGAGTCACAATATTGTCCTTCTGAGGCGTACAGGGGCTCAAATGGACAGACAATGAGGCTAGTAGGGTAACCAGTGGTAGCCTGTCACGTGTTCTTGGTGCTGTAACGCGGGTAGCATCTAATTCCACAGGGTATGGGAATTATTCTACTTTATAATTGATTTTTGGAAGTGTGAATAACACTAATCTGTCATTTTTATTTGTTATTTAATTAATTATCCTTAGTAAATGTTCCCAGTAAGTTAATAATTATTTTGATAGACATTCCTACGGATATTCTGATGTCAGGTGAGTTCTCATTATGTATTAAATAATTGGAGTAAATCCATGATATTTATTTTACTTCTTATTTTTGAAATTCAGTTAATTTACTAAAATAATTATATAAAAATTTAAGTCATGGGTATTCATGTAATGTTTTTAAATCATAAGTTTTCTTAGTATTTCACGAAATTTTGTATGTTTAGAAATTCTCATAATAGTATATTAAAGTATTTTAATATATTTTTAGAAGTATTTATTGTCTTATTTTCGACATTTTTGGTACTTTGAATTATATTTAATAACAAATACCTATAAAGGTTATTTAAGTATTTTTATATAATTTTATGTACTTTTAGACTATCTACTATCCACAGGAACATTTATTACATATGTAGAATGTTCCCGTGTGGGTTGTAGCATGTTTACGCCGTACCTAAGTTTCTCAGGCTGCCTGTCACTTTGTCAACCCATAGTCCCGCGGCTGCATACTTTTCAGAGGCCCAGGACTGCGTACACAACTTTGACAGAGTAACAGAGCTGTAGCTCTTCTGCGGGCGGGTGCATTGGCTGCCGCGGCTGCATGCAGGAATTGTGACAGAACACATTTCTGTCTGTAACTCCTAAAATATACACAACACCTCAATTCTGACTGAATTTCAGGTGTGAAAACTATACATGACAATACATGTGAGATATTTTATTTGCCAAAAAGTTCAATAGTGGTGCCGTGATATTTTGGTCTTTCTTTCCTTAATTATTTAAAAATATAAGGAGTTGGATTTCAAGGGTGGGGTCAGTGAGTGACCCTACCTAATTTTGGGTGGAGAATTCATTTTTGAAATAATATTCATGGTTTTCCTACTCCTTCTTAGGTTAATTTTTTTATTATTATTTTTATGTTATTTCTGTTACTTTTGCAGCTTTCTCTGCAATAGTAGCAAGCTGACAAAAGGGAGACTATCTTGTCTTCCTTTTCTCAGCCATTTCAACACAGCATCTTTTGCCCTTGAAGTTGTTCACACTGAAATCTGTGAGACTATCTCCCCTTCCACCAATGGTGCTGCAAGATATTTCCTGAAGCTTGTCAATCAAGCTAGGGGCTACATCCATGTCACCCTTCTCAAGCAAAAGGGTGAAACCTTTGAGCATTCAAATCCTTCAAGCTGCTCTTTGAAAATCAAACCAACCAAAGGATCAAGGAGGTGATCAGCAACGGCGGTGGAGAATTCATGGGAAACACAATGAAAAGCTTCTTCAATGTTGAGGGGATCAAGCACAATGTCTCCCCACTGTACACACCTCAACATAACAGCATTGCAGAACAAGCCAACAAGACAATTAGATGAACCAATGCTGTCTCATCAAGCCCAACCTATCTGCGGAATGGTGGGGAGAAGCGGAAAGAACGGCTATGCACACCACTTATTGCCTGCCCTCTCTTGCTAAGTCTAGCAAATCACCTTTCAAGCTGTTATTCAATAAAAAACCAAACTTACATATTTTTTGGCCTTTTGGATGCCAAGCCTGGGTGCTAGTGCCTGGTCATCTCCCTCCTCACAAGTTCAGCCCTGTTGCATGGGAAGGGATCCTACTAGGGTACTCAAACAACCTCAGCAGCTATTGGCTTCTCAAGCTTCAGGAAAAATGCATATTTGAAAGTAGGAATTTATGCTTCAATTAATCTATCTTTCCTTTTGCAAAAGCCCTCAATCCCAGTCTCAACAACAATGACTCCGGACCAAAGTTGCTCTGTGATCCAATGCTTCCTTTTTTCAAAGACTGAATCAACAAGATGCACTTGAAAATCAGACCATCAACTCGGGGATTAGGGTTAACAAGGAGATCTCTAGCAAAGATAAATTGCCGTCAAGCCCTTCATCAACTGAAGTCCCTGAAGCAAGAAGGATTGTAGTCAGGGGGCCGCGGCATTGGACCTTGATAAACTGAAACATCACTCAGGATTCCATCCTAGGCTATTCGTGTTGCTCTAAATTTTGGAATGCCTTGCTGGCAACCACTATTGACCCAAAGAACCACAGGAAAGCCATGGCATCAGAGCTTTGCAAGAAATGTATAGATTCAGAGAAAGCTGAGATTGAGAACAGAATAACCCACAAGGTTTGGGTGGAAAGAGCTTGGAGGCTTAACAAAAATCCTATATCCTCCACCTGGTCTTATTGCTCAAAAAGGGGACCTAATAACAAAATCATCAAGCACAAGGCTTGTATCTGGGCTCAAGGATTTTTACAAAATCACGGCCTCAATTTTTAGGAAATTTATGCTCCCCCTGGAAGGCCTTCCTCTCTTCAATTAGTAATCTCTCATGCAGTGACATCTAAACTTTCTATCCATCAACTGGAAATTTTCAGTGCATTCATAACCTGAAAACTTCCGGAGAAGGTTGTCTTGCTACCCCCTCCGGGCTACTTGGCTAGATTGGGAACTGTGCTTGAGCTCAACAAGGTCATCTATGGGCTCAAGCAATCATCCCTGGTGTGGTATAAGCACCTGAGCGGCTTCCTGATGAGTGTTGGCTTCTGTGCAGAAGAATTGGACCCGTGTGTATTCTATTGTCAAGGTTAAGACACCGCCTGGATTTTTGTTCATGTGGACAATCTTGTGATTTTCAGCCGCAACCCTCTCTGATTCAAGGAGCAAATATCCAAGGAGTTCAGCATCAAGTACCTTGGTCAGGCCTCATTCCTCCTTGGCATGACCCTAAGGCAAAAGGAAAAATCAGTGAGCATCTCCCAGAGCAACTATGTTGATTGAAAGGTCCTTGAATTTGGTCTTGGGGATGCTGCACCTGCATCCTGCCCAATTTAACCTAG
Organism: Puccinia polysora; assembly: GCA_025617555.3. NCBI lineage: Eukaryota > Fungi > Basidiomycota > Pucciniomycetes > Pucciniales > Pucciniaceae > Puccinia > Puccinia polysora. The sequence goes on from CM062625.1 coordinate 31,384,000, forward strand.
GAATCAGCTCATTGCCGCCAGCAGCAAAGAGCACTTGCAGTTTCTGAAGTCTGGGCTCAAATATTGATTTCTTGTTGGGTTGCTCAACTACCTGAGTGTTCTCATGCAACCTGACATCTCCCTCTCAGTCAGCATCCTCTTTCAGCACCTTGAGAAGCCTGGGGTAAGGCACTACACTGCTGGCCTCCAGTTCCTGCGTTACCTCATGCACACAAGGACTTTCCGTCTTGAATTTTTTTCAGAGCCTGCTGTCAATATCTCTATTTATGTTGACTCCAATTGGGGAAATTGCCCCAACAGCAGGCGTTTGCAGACAGGAATGATATTTCTTGTTGGAAGTCATGCAGTCTCCTGGAAATCCTTTAGGCAGGCCACAATTTCTCTCTCCTCAACTGAGGCGGAGTACAAGGCATTCAGAAATGCCTCCAAAGAGGCAGTTTGGTTGCGCATGCTACAATTTGAGCTGCTAGGCAGTCCCTGTCTGTGGCCCACAATCATTCACATCAACAGTAAGGGGGAAATGGACTTGGCCACTTCCAGGACCAATCAGAGCAGCTTCAGGAGTAAGCACATCAACATTTGGCTGCACTATGTGCAGGAGGGCCTGGCCAATTGCTCAATCTCCCTTCAGCTGGTTCCCACCGCCACCAACGTTGCAGACTTCCTCTGCAAGCCTCTTGGAAGGGCGGCAATCACTCAGGCGCTATCATTCATGTCATCTTCTGTTTCTGCTAAGCCTCTTGCTATGCTTAGCAAGGGGGAATTTCAAGATAACCAGACCAACGCACAAAACCATTACAAAACCAATGCACAACATCATTACAAACTGCCATCACCCAAAAGAACCAAAATGAATCCATATTAATGGCACAGGCAGTTGTCATTACTTTAAGAGGCAATATCAAATACTCATTTTGCACAAATCTGAGAAATGTCTAAATCTGATTCTCCCCAAACATGACCATCCTCCTTACCAGCAATGAGCACAATACATCAGATAACCAGGGACAGCCTCAAACGCAGACCAACCGGTTTGGATCAAACCATACTCTTCTCACAGGAAGCATATTGAGAAGAAAACTATAAATATTGAAAGATATTGAAAGAGCTGGAGCCTGATACATAACACCTGTATGAATGCTGCACACCCACGCAGGGTATGATGAGAAATAAAGTTGAAACCTAATCTCCGCTCCTCACTACCACTGAGCTACAACTGGAGGACAGAGATATCTTCTTTCAATCATTCACTTATTCACTCATTGTACTGCACCGGTATTCTCTGTCCTCCAGGTAAGCTCTTGCACAAAATGCTCATGTTCCACTGTACTATTGTCTCAGCATTTAACACTTCCTCTTCAACCCTCACGTTCAAATCCATCAGGTGTGAACAATCTCAAAGTCATTTGTCCCCATTTATGCTTGTCCAACTCACTGCCTGCTGGTGTTTCATTAGGTACTCTCACTTTCTATTGCTTTTCACGCTTCTTTCAATCATTCACTTATTTACTCATTGTACTGCGCCGGTATTCTCTGTTCTCCAGGTGTCAACAATCTCAAAGTCATTTGTCCCCATTTGTGTGCTTGTCCAACTCACTACCTGCTGGTGTTTCATTAGGTTTGAACAATCTCAAAGTCATTTGTCCCCATTTGTGTTCTTGTCCAACTCACTGCCTGCCTTTGTTTCATCAGGTTATGAGCCCAGGTCATTTATCACTCTAAATAACCTCAATAGAGCACAATGAACACATTAGATCAATTCAAAATGCTGTTTGTACTCCAAGAAGACAAATTTTCAGTATGGAAATCCTCAATCAAGAGATACCTCAGCATGAAAAAATTACTCAAGCATCTCACCACCTCAAACCCTCCGGTTGCGACAGATCCCCACACCTTCCGCAAGGAACAAAGAAAGAACGCTGGAATCCTCACTATGCACATGGGATATGCCAATTTCCAATTTCTAGTCAATCCCAACAATGAACAAAATCTCAGTGCAATCTGGAAACTGCTCACAAACCGCTACAAGTCCCAATCCAAGGATAACCAAGCACAATTCTACACAAAATTCCTTGAACTCACCTTAAACAGGGGCATCCAGTCCTTTCTTGTCAATATAAATATTCACATCAACACCCTCACGGCTGGAGGCCTGAGGATTGGTGATGAGACCAATGGCTTTGTCCATCTCTACAAACCCCTCATGGCTGGAAACATACTCAGTTGTCTCCCGAGTACAAAGGAAGTGACCAAGGAAATACTATACTCCAAATGGCCACTGACACTGAAACTGGTCATGGAAGCGCTTGACTCAGAACAACAAGAATCAGCCACTGGCTCTTCTGTCAAGACAGAAGAAAATACGCTTAAGGTCTTCGCTTGGAACTATCTGGTATGTTCTAATGGGATGCACAACCCCAAAACCAAGCACAAGGAATCCAAATGCAGGGAGATCAAGAAGGGGGAGAAACGCAAAATCAAGGCCAACAACGCCAAAACTTCTCATGACAAAGACTCTGATGGATCATGCTCATCTTTTGGCGCATACATTTGCACAAAGAGAGCCTTGAAAATCAAAGAAGAATCCAACAAAGCAATACTTGACAGGGGTGCAAGCCACCACATGTTCAATGTCAAAATCAACTTCACTGAATTCCGCAAACAAGACTCAAAGGTCCAAATTGCTGATGGAAACACTCTCCAGGTAAAATGTGATGGCTTTGTTCAATTCAAAACACTTGACGGAAAGAGCAGACAGTGAAAGCGCTGTATGTGCCTAGCCTTCAAGGAACGCTCATCAGCCTAGGTAGACTTCTTTGCAACGGGTTCAAAATACAACACGTCACTGATACCAACATCTGCCTGCTGAGAGAAGATACACCCCTCCTGGAAGCCAATGTCATTCATGACATAATAGTGCTCAAATTTCAACCAGCAAGGAAAGGTCTGTCAGCTCTCAGTGTGGAAGCTAGCGCCAATACTCACCTAGAACTGCTCCACAGGCACACCAGTCACCCAAGTAAAGAAGCGCTAAAGCACATGTACGGGGTTGATTTCTCCAAAATGCACTGTGAGGAATGTCTCCTTTCAAAGTTGCACCCACTACACTTCAAAGGGCATATTCCTGAATCCACCAAAATCCTCAAGACGCTTTTCATGGACCTCAGTTGGAAAATCACTCCCACCTCTCTCTCTGGAGGTTGGTATTACTTCAAAATAACAGACTGGTACACAGGATACAGATTTGCATACATTATTAGCAGTAAATCCAATGCCTTTCCTACTTTTGTATCCTTCCTGACAAAAATGGAAAATCTCAAATCCACCACTGTAAAGAACGTTGCCTTTGATGGGGGCGGTGAATTTAACTCAAAACAATTCTTAAATTGGCTTGAAGAGAAATGCATAACTGTCCACGTAACTAGCCTGTAAACCCCACAACAAAACTCCGTTGTGGAGCAAGGCAATTGCAAAACTAGTGAGAAGGCTTGAGCATTGCTGAAACAGGCAAAACTGCCTCCCAAGTACTGGGCAGAAGCTGTGATGACGGCTGTGTTTCTGGAGAATGTCACCCCTAGAAGGAAGTCCAATTGGATCTCCCCCTATCAGCTATGGTTTGAGTGTCCCTTTGATCTAGCTTGCCTGAAGCCTTTTGGCTTTCTTGCATATGTGAACGTCCCAAAACCCCTCAGGCAAGAAAAATTTGGAGACACTGCGGTGAAAGGTATCCTACTTGGTTATCAACTGGGACTTTCCAACTGGAAAATTCTCACAAACAATGGTTGCATCTCTTGGACTCATGACGTCTGGTTTGTTGAGGATGAATTCCCAGGCCTGAGCATCTTGGCCTCTTCTCCAGTGGTCAACTTGCAGCATGTGCTGTTCCTTGAAAGCAATGATGAATTGACTACTTCAAACAACCCCTACCAGCATTGGCCAGTTGCTGAAGAGCCTGACAGTGTGCCTTGCCCGGTTGTGTCTGATCCTGAACCCTCCATTGTCACTCCTCAGCCATTAATTGCTTCCAACCATGACCTCTCCCTGCCTTTGGCAACACCTCAGCAAACAATCCGCAATGGGCCTGATCCATCATCACACAAGCATTGGCCTGGCTGGGACTACGTCTTGACCAGCAACAGAGCCCCCAATGACGTCTCTGCCAATCTGGACCCTTCCAACATTCTGGGCAGCAAGAGCGGCTCTGGCCCAAGAGCCATGTTTGCCATGGTCCTGGCTTTCCTGTCTAAGGCGGATGCAAGCACACCGGCCACATTTTGTGAAGCCAAATTGTCACTGGAACACCTTGAGTGGATGGCTGTGGTCAAGGCTGAGCTAAATGTGATGGAGAAACTCAACGTCTGGGAGATTGTGCCAATCCCAGTTGGTGTGCAGCTCCTCAACACGGTGTGGGTTTTCAAAAAGAAACTGGAAGAACTAGGGGGGGTTGTGAAGTTCAAAGCACGCTTGTGTGCCCAGGGCAACAAGCAGAGTGAGGAAGACTATGATCTGACCTAAGCCCCCACAGGTTGTTCCACTGCTCTCAGGACGGCAATCTCTCTTGGGCTGGCAAAAGGCTACCACATCCACCAAATGGATGCAAAAAATGCCTTCCTGAACAGTGATCTTAAAGAAACCATCTTTCTACGCCCTCCAGCTGGCCTGGATGTCCCCTCCGGCTATTGTATCCGCCTCAACAAATCCATCTACGGCCTGAAAAAAGCACTGTGGGTATGGTATAGCAAGCTGAAATATTTCTTCCAATCTTCCGGCTTTACTCCATCAATGGCTGACCCCTGACTTTTTACATCCAATATCAATGACTTGGAATGCTTTTTTCACGTTTACATTGACAATCTGATTATCATCAGCTTGGATTTTGACAGATTCAAGCGCCTCATCACCCAGCGCTACCTCATGGAGGATCTGGGGGTGGCTACTCATCTCCTTGGCATCCACCTTTCTCGCAAGGGAGACAGCATGAAGCTCTTGCAGCGTGCCTACCTCAATTGCATCTTGTAAAAATACAACATGGCAGATTGCCGTTTGGTGTCTACTCCAATGGATCCAAACACCCACCTTGCGGAAGCATTGGTCCAGACCCATGAAACCTTCTCCTTCAAAGGGATCAATTACAGCCAGGTTATCGGCTTGCTGAACTACTTAGCTGTGTCAACCAGGCCTGACATTGCTTTCACCCTTTCCCAACTCTCCCAGCACCTGAAAATGCCTGAAAAAACTCACTGGATGGCAGTCCTTCATCTTCTGTGCTACCTCTCCGGCACCCACAATGTGGCACTTACTCTCCATGGCTGCCACCAAGGCTTTCTGAGGGTCTACACTGACTTGGACTTTGGTAACTGCCCCAATACGCGTTGCTCCTACTCCGGCTACGTTGTTCTGCTGGGTTACTCCGTGATATTGTGGCGGTTGAGGAAGCAAGAAGCAGTCTTTACCTCTACCACAGAGGCAGAATACAAAGCAGTCTACAAGGGGCTACAGGAAACAGTGTGGCTCCTCACCCTGCTCAAGTCCCTTGGCATTTCCCTATCTGGCTGTCCCTCCCTTCTCATTGACAATTGCGGGGCACTCATGCTGTCCCTGAACCCTATGTACCAGTCAAGGTCAAAGCACATTGAGGTCAGATTCCACCGGATTTGGGAAGTCCTGGAGGAGGGCATCATTGCTATCTCCTACGTTCCCACTGCCTCCAACCTGGCCAACATGTTCACCAAGGCCCTTCCGCGAGTTAAACACTCCAGGGACTGCACTGCTTTGAAGCTGACAACTTGAAGAGGACGGGGGGGTATTGAAAGATATTGAAAGAGCTGGACCCTGATACATAACACCCGTATGAATGCTGCGCACCCAAGTGGGGTATGATGAGAAATAAAGTTGAAACCCAATCTCCGCTCCTCACTACCACTGAGCTACAACTGGAGGACAGAGATATCTTCTTTCAATCATTCACTTATTCACTCATTGTACTGCACCGGTATTCTCTGTCCTCCAGGTAAGCTCTTGCACAAAACGCTCATGTTCCACTGTACCATTGTCTCAGCATCTAACACTTCCTCTTCAACCCTCACGTTCAACTCCATCAGGTGTGGACAATCTCAAAGTCATTTGTCCCCATTTGTGTGCTCGTCCAACTCCCTGCCTGCTGGTGTTTCATTAAGTACTCTCACTTGCTATTGCTTTTCACGCTTCTTTCAATCATTCACTTATTTACTCATTGTACTGCGCCGGTATTCTCTGTCCTCCAGGTGTGAACAATCTCAAAGTCATTTGTCCCCATTTGTGTGCTTGTCCAACTCACTGCCTGCCGGTGTTTCATTAGGTGTGAACAATCTCAAAGTCATTTGTCCCCATTTGTGTGCTCGTCCAACTCACTTCCTGCCGGTGTTTCATTAATAAAAGCTAGGTGTGTGATGCCACCAAAGACGCATCCATCATTGATCCACAAAATCTGATCATAACATTGACAAAAAACATTCCCTGCTCTAAATCATAAAAAACTTGCTTACCGCCATAATACTGAAAATATCCCATTCTTAAAGATACGCTAAAAAACACAAAAATCATTACATTTTTCGCGTTCAAAAACTCAGCACGATCAGACTAAAATCTTCGGCGTCACATCCTGTAAATCAACAAAGTCTACACTTCACGTTTTCCCTTTTTCCAAGCTTAGTGTTTGCCTTGTTCTTGTGATCCTAATGCAAACGTATCCCTTGAACATCCATTGCAATCTTTCTCCCATCCTTGTCTCATCTCCCAGATACACCAATACCATTCCTCACTAATCCGCCAACTAGCATCCCGGCACTGCCCCCTAAATGGGTGCCTTTTCCATATGAAGAAACGAACTGACCCCCTTTGCCCTTTCTGTAGGTCAAAAGAGACGGTTGAACACTTCATGAACCACTGCCCGGCCCTCCGACCCCACCATGCGAAACTTCGACTGGAGCTCCGCAAAGAACGCATGGGATTCAACTCAAACAGACTAGATCTCCTCACCAACACGAAAGCAATGAAAGCGGTCGCGAATTTCCTGGCGGCCTCAAAACGCTTCCCCCCCCCCGGCATGTAGAGACCTCATCCATTTGCTTCCCCGTACCCCTGCTTGGAGCCAGCGACAACTGTTCTCCCCTTCTGTCTCTACGTTGGTTTTCTCCTCTCTTTGCTTCTTTGGTTCTTTTCTCATTTCCTTCCTCCTTTTTTCCCTCACTCTCCCTTGATGCGACCCAATTTCCCCCTACAAACGGAAACTGTTGTATGTATTCTCCCCCCACTAAGTGGCAAGGGCTCTCGAAGGTTAAATTTCATAGTGTGCAATGCTATAGGCGAAAAAAGGGGGTGTTTCATATTGAAAGTTGGGTATCAGGCAGAACGGTCGCGCTGCGCAATCACGCAGTCTAGTGATAAACAAAGTTGTAACCTAATCTTGTTGTCCATCCAGCTTAAACGCTTCCCCTGGAGTACAGAGAGTTGCTGCTTCATTCAATTCAATCACTAATGTTCCTACATCAACTGCTGCCTCTGTCCTCCAGGTAAGTTTCCATATTGACCTATTCCTTCTACTGTAACTTGTCAAGTTCCTAAATCTTGTATTCCTCTTCTTTCCTCAGGTTATGAGCCCAGATTGCTAAATTTTCCAAGCAAATAAATCAACATGCACGGAGGAGATCCATTCAAACCACTCTTTGCTCTTCAGGATGACGACTTCCCGGTCTGGAAATCATCCATCAAGAGCTACTTAAGCATGAACAATCTTCTTTCCCATCTCACCTCCTCTTTGCCCGCGGCTAACAAGGACCCACTCATCTTCCACAAGGAACAATGGAAAATGGCTGGCATTCTTACCATGTACATGGGGTATGCCAACATCCAACAATTTTTCAACCCAGACAACGAGCAAAAACCCAGCGCTCTCTGGACTCTACTCACCAATTGCTACAAGTCTCATTCAAAAGACAACCAGGCTAGAGTATACGCAAAATTTCTGGAGCTCTTGTTCAACAAGGACATCCAAGATTTTCTAAAAAATTTAAATTCTCACATCAACGCCATTACGGCAGTGGGCCTTAGAATTGGCAATGAAGACAATGGCTTTGTTCACCTTTACAACCCTCTCATGGCTGAGTACGTGGTCAGCTGTCTTCCAAGCACCATGGAAGTTACCAAGGAGATTCTTCACTCAAAGCGCCTGCTCACGCTTAGGCTCATAATGGAGGCATTGGATTCAAAACAGCAGGAATCCAATCCAGGCCTAACATTCAAGTCAGAAGAAAAGGCCCTCAAGGCTCACACAAAAACCTATCCCCTCTGCTCAAACAGCGTGCACAACCCAAAAACCAAGTACAAAGAATCCAAGTGCAGGGAAGCCAAGAAGTTGACAAAGCGCAAAGTAGTAAACGCAGCCAAGACTTCCCCATATTGATGCTCCAACAACTCACGTTCCTTGTCTGGAGGGTATATCTGCATAGGGTCAGCCTTATCCATCAAAGCCACAGGGGACAACGCAGTTCTCAACAGTGGAGCAAGCCACCACATGTTCAATTGGAAGGAACTGTTCACCAACTTTTGCAACAGGACCTCAAGTGTTCAAATTGCAGATGGTAACTTGCTTTGTGTTGAAGGAGACGGATTTGTCCAAATTGGCACCTTAAACAGCAAAACAATTACTCTCAAAGCTCTCTATGTCCCCAGACTGCAGGGCACACTCATCAGTCTTGGACGACTTCTTTGTAACAAATTCAAAATCAATCATGTCAATGATTCCAAACTCCGACTGCTGAGAGAGGGTGTACCCCTCCTTGAAGCTGATGTAGTTGACGACATCATCATGATGAAGGCCTCAACTCAAAAGGCAGGTTCATACACTCTCAATGCTCAAACTACCACAAATACTTACCTAGAACTTCTGCACAGGCGCGCCAGGCATCCTAGCAACAAAGCACTGAAACACATGTTTGGAGTTGATGCCACATTGCTCCACTGTGACAACTGCCGTCTAGCTAAATCGCATTGACTGCCCTTCAAAGGAACTATTCCTCCGGCAACTAAAGTCCTTGAGACAATATTCATGGATCTTGGTGGCAAGATTGCGCCTGCCTCTCTATCAGGTGGCCAGTACTATTTTAAGATCACCAACTGGTTTACAGGGTTGCATACATTCTCTCCAAAAAATCCAATACATTCTCTTCCTTTGTGTCCTTTGTAACTAAAATGGAGAATCTCAAATCAACGACTGTAAAGAATGTTGTAATGGATGGCGGTGGCAAATTTAACTCCTCAGAATTCACCAACTTCTTTGAAGAGAAGGGTATCTCTGTGCATTTCACTAGTCCACACACTCCACAGCAAAACTCTGTTGCTGAGAGGGGCAACCGCACTACCAGTGAGAAGGCTCAAGCCCTCCTAAGGCAAGCAAAACTGCCCTCCACATATTGGGCTGAGGCAGTCATGACTGCAGTGTTCCTTGAAAATATCACTCCCAGAAAGAAATCTAGCTGGGTCTTGCCTTACAAGATTCGGTTTGGACGTCCATTTGATCTGGCTTGACTGAAGCCTTTTGGCTGCCTGGCATATGTTAACATTCCCAAGCCCTTGCGGAAAGGGAAATTTGGGGACACATTGACTAAAGGCATCCTCCTCAGTTACCAACTCGGCTTGCCCAACTGGAGAATCCTCAACATGGATGGCCGAATTGTTTGCAGTCATGATGTACGATTTGTTGAGGAAGAGTTCCCTGGCCCAGCCATACTCTTCAATCAACCTCCCAGCTACAATGTCTGCTTGCAATTATTTGAAGAGCTTGATGGGCCTGCAGTCCTCAACACCTTTGAGGATTACCTACCCGACAATAATCCCTCCTTTGTGGAGCCCAGTACTGTTGAGCCAGGCCAACCACTAACGTCCGGCTCAGCAACATCAACGTCAGGTCCGGATACCTTGCACCATTCCCACCCGCTTGATCCGCCCAGCGTCACACACAGGGCTCGTCCAGGCTGGGATTTTGTCCTTGCCCCAGAAAAAGCTCCTCAGGATACTCCGCCGATATCGACGAGTCAAACATCCTGCGCCATAAACGGCGTGCAAATGCCACAGCCATGTTTGCGGCGGTGCAGGCTCTGCTCTTGATGGCTGGCAAAGGGACACCCCGCAACCTCCGCGAGGCCAAGCTCTCCCCCGAGTGGGCTGATTGGCTGAAAGCAATCAGGGCAGAACTTGATGCCATGCAGCGCCTCAAGGTCTGGGACGTTGTGCCTATCCCTCTGGGAGTGCGGCTGCTAAACACTGTCTGGGTTTTCCGGAAAAAGCTGGACGAGCTTGGCAATGTTGCAAAATTTAAAGCCAGGCTCTGCGCCCAGGGGAACAAAAAAAGCAATGAGGATTGCAATCTCACCTATGCTCCAACAGGTTGCTTGACTGCTCTCCGGGTTTCAATGTCTCTCGGTCTTGCAAAGGGTTACGACACTCACCGAATGGACGCCAAGAACGCGTTCCTCAATGGGGTGCTCCAAGAGACAATCCATTTGCGCCCGCCCGCTTGCATGGAGGTTCCCTCTGGCTTCTGCCTACGACTCAACAAATCAATCTACAGCCTCAAACAGGCACCAAGGGTATGGTATGGTGATCTCAAAAAGTTCTTCACTTCCGTCGGCTTTGTGTCCTTGCCTGCCAACCCTTGCCTCTTCATCTCAGCTGTTGATGGTTGGGATTGCTATGTTCATGTCTACGTTGATGACGTGTCATTATCAGCCACAACATGGGTTGATTCAAGCACCTCATCTCTGAACGGTACCTCATGGAGGATCTGGGGGAGGCTCAGCTTCTCTTAGGTATCCGTCTCTATCGCCTTGGGGACACCATGTCCCTCTCTCAGCATACCTACCTGGAGCGTATCCTAACCAAGTACAGCATGGACAACTGCCGTCCCGTTGCAACTCCCATGGTACCTAATACTCGGCTCCGCAAATTGACTGACAAGGAGCACCAGGAATTCTCTACAAGAGGTATCAACTACAGTCAGGCCATCGGGCTGCGCAATTATCTTGCCGTCTCCACGCGGCCCAACATTTCTTTTTCCCTCTCTCAATTGTCTCAGCATCTTAAGAAACCCAACAGTGCTCACTGGAACGCAGTCATCCACCTCTTGCGCTATCTCTCTGGGACCTGCGGCGTCGAGCTCACGCTGCAGGGCACATGCATTGGCAAACTCGAGGTCTTCACTGCCTCCGACTTTGGCAAATGCCCCGACACGCGTCGTTCCTACTCTGGCTATCCAGTCCGGCTGGGGAATTCTGTGATTTCCTGGAGTTCCAAGAAGCAAGAGTCTGTTTCCACGTCCACCACAGAGGCAGAATACAAAGCTGTCTACGAGGGACTTCAGGAAACGGTCTGGCTTTTGGAGCTCCTCAAATCCCTTGGGCACTCTCTGCCGAATTGCCCCGATCTCTTTGTCGACAACCGCGGAGCTCTGATGCTCTCTCTCAATCCGATGTACCAGTCCCGCTCCAAGCACATCGAGGTGAAGTTCCATTGGATTTGAGAGATCGTGGACAAAGGCTTGGTGGCGATCTCCTACATCCCCACCGCTTCCAACCTTGCCGACATGTTCACAAAGGCGCTTCCAAAGATCAAGCACGCAAGGGACTGTGATGCACTGAACCTGGTAAACTGAAGAGGACGGGGGGGTATTGAAAGTTGGGTATCAGGCAGAACGGTCGCGCTGCGCAATCACGCAGTCTAGTGATAAACAAAGTTGTGACCTAATCTTGTTGTCCATCCAGCTTAAACGCTTCCCCTGGAGGACAGAGAGTTGCTGCTTCATTCAATTCAATCACTAACGTTCCTACATCAACTGCCGCCTCTGTCCCCCAGGTAAGTTTTCATATTGACCTATCCCTTCTACTCCAACTTGTCAAGTTCCTAAATCTCGTATTACTCTTCTTTCCTCATTTCACGCCCATTTGCAACCGGGGTCATGTGTTTCACACCCCTGCTTAACCCTGTCTTGGAGTATGTCTTTTTTTTTTTTTTTTTTTTTTTTGGAAAATACCACTAATCACCTGGAGGGAGAGACGCCCTTGCAATCCAGGGAGCTAACCAAAGGGTCAAGAAACGAACGCTTTTGATTCCAAGCAGAGAGACCCTAAGGGGGTCGAAGACGAAAAAAACAACTGAGTAAATGAGAGGGAAGCATCTGCAGAGATGAGCCAGAAGGCCTTGGTGCAGAACTCGGCCAGAATGCTCATGATGATATCTCCAGGGTCGGAAGGAAGATAAAAAGAAAGGAATAGGAGCCAAGGAGAAATTCTGACAATCCCATGGACCGTTTGCGCATCAAGTCAAAAACCTAACGCATGAGATGGCCTTTCCCCAAATTTGGTTCCTAGATGGGCACTGTCAACTTCACGGCTCTCATGAGCCTTACCTGGTCCACATGGTGAGACTCTACCCAAAATTCATCTCCTGCCTCCAACTCTTTTAAGACATCCCCCCCCGGGGAACGTATGGTCACTGTTTTCTCCTCGCCTTCCGTGGTATTGGCAATGAGGACCCTGCCTCTCGTATCAGAGGTCGTCCGGATGATAACACCGTTCAATTTTTTGCAGGTGTTGGGCCCTATCATGAAGTCCTTCGTACCTTTCTCCATAGAGGTAATGAGGTTGACACAGACGACAAGCAGAAGAAGAGCAAATCGGGTTAAATCCATTTGCGCGGGTGTGTTCTGTGGCTTTTTCAGATTGATGAGATCGGGATAGACATAGCAAAAACCACGTAAGTGTTTGAAAGTTTTCTAAAATGCGCAAAGTGGGAAATACCTGCGGCGAAGCTCCGAGCGGGAAAATACGGCTAACGAATGAAGTAGGTTGGATGATGTGATGGGGCGACCCGGCTGGTGAGGAATGAGATTCCCTTTATATCCAAGTAACATAAGTTTTCAGCCTATCAGCTCTGTGCCCAATTCCGCCGGTCCCATGGACTGCAGTGGTGTGCGACGGCTTTGTTTCAAATGTGTGGGTAGGCTAAGGGTTCACGACCATGAGATCAAGCCTTAGAAGCATATAGTAGTATAAGTTTCGGCCTAAGTTCATTGACAACACGTGCCACAATACCGTCTCATTTGTTCTCAATTCTTCTATTCTGTTGATCTCATAATTGTGACAATGAGCTACTCATAACGTAAGGGCCCCTTGCCGACCGGTATTTGATTCGTCCTTATCAGTTGCTCTTTTAGGACAGAAATACAACGGATGAAACGGCCGCCAGATTGACTTTTTGATCCCCCGATTCATCTCCTCCAGTTCCTGAAAGGAAAAGCATGGCGAAGGAAGTTTAAATACAATGGAAATAACCCTTCGCCTGTTGGAGTACGACGCAGACAAAGCGAAGATGCGGCAACACCGCAACTGCCAGTAGGGGCAAAGGCACGGAAAGCAGAGTACAAGGTAAGAAAAGTACAATTTGGCTGTAACATTCAGCAGGCCAGAGACAGACCACGGAACCCGTTCCGGGCCAGAATTTCAGAATCTGCAGAACTTTACGGATGATTATTTCCTGAGCATCGAAAGTGTTAAGATAGCACAAGATGAGACACAGACTACAGTACCTTGAAGGTGACCAGCGAGTTGGAAAGGGACACACAATGCACTGTGTTATATTGGACCCATCTACTGTGTACAGAGGATTACACATGCTGGAAATGATGGTCTAGCGTCGGGTCAACCCTTTTCCCCATCTGTACACACTGAAGCGATGAAGACAAGACGCAGGTGCACTGGGGGGGAGGGGGGGGTTGAAACGGATGACTATTTATCATAATCATGAGGAGATATGGCCTCGCAGGTTTCTTTGCTAGAGTGACCATTGTAGTTGATCATTTTCAGGGATGAAAACCAAGGAAAAAAGAGTAAAGATTAGAAAAAAGGTAATCATTTACAATGGAAGAGTCCACAATAGCTAACATGAGAAAACCCAAAGAGATAGATTGAAATTAAACAGAAAACTTGAAGTCTGAGATTCTTATTCAATAATGGGAACTCTAACAACCCCATTAAATTTCAGGCTTAATTTCCCTCAGCAGGAGCCTAAATTAGTCAATAGTTCAATTTATTGTTGACTTCTTGGGTTGGTGAAGTGTTATCAACCCATTTTGATTCCTCATTGGATTTTACTTGAATTAATTATTGGAAGTATTAATGAAGCCTAAATTATCATCAAGGATTGTAGTGGGACTGGTGGATGAAGGAAAATGAAATTTTTGCATGAATTTTCAAAGCCAGAAAATTGCAAACATGATCTCATTCAAGGCTTGGTATTCAGCTTTGTCTGATGATAATGATGCTGTGGGTTTTTTCATTTTCTTCCACAAAATCAAAAATCTTTTTAAGATATCAAAATATCCATTGAATTAACTATTCATGTTGGATATATTCTCCAGAAGAGCCAGAATCATCACCCAGATTGTCTGGCCCAAAATTTGGATTGGAAGGGGTGTAATCCAGTTTCCCTCAAAAGCTAATTGAAAAAATTTATGATGGCATGCCATTTTGGAATATATTTTTTTTCAAATCTTCCAGAGAATAATCAAATATTGAATAATTGATTCTTTCTTCCATTAAAGATATCTTAGAGATTCCACTTGAGTTTTCTATTTATGGCTGGTCTATTTAAAAGAAGAAGCTTTTTTCATTTTTTAACTCTTGGGATTATAATTGAAAATTAAAGAGGTTAGAGGAGTATTTCAGTCAAGAGTTTAGTAGTTAGCTAGATAAGAATTGGAATCATTTTATGAATAAAAATAAACTAATTCATGTCTTTGTTTCAATCAGAGGAAGAAGAATTGAATTTCTCAGGTATTCCACATTGAATGAAGATATTGGTTACTGCTTGAAATGAGACATTTTATCCTAAAGAATTTCTCCAATATAAACATTGATGAAGGTGAAGGCTGGATTTCCACAAATCAGACTGTTGATTGAGGAAATCTGTCATTTCATGGAAGAAATTCAACACCTATTGTTGCCAAATTTGAAACCTTTCTTTTAGCCTGTTAAGGAAATATATTCAGTGAGGCTAGTTGAGTTGGAAGGAGTTTGATAGGGTGAGGAAATAATTCTAAATTTATCAATTGTTTTTTTTCAATGAGTTGAATACCTTTTTTGAATCAAATTGATGGAGTTAAATATCTAATAGGAATCATCTCTATGTTTGAAAAAAGGAAAATGAAATCAATAATTTCCATTCAAATTAGTTAGAGTTTGAATGTGATGAAATTGGACCAGGTAAAAAGGTGAATGATTTTAATGGACCCTATATTTAATTTTCAGAAGATAGTAATCAATCTCAAAGCAAAATTTCTAATTTTCAATTATCACATTGCCACAGCCACCAATTTAAGTTTCCCTGTTAGTGCTGAAAGTTCTGGGGGAGGAAAAATTATTTTAAAAGACCACCAAAATCTTGGTGATTAATGATAACCTTTGAAAATTTTTTTATCCTCTTTGCAAATAAGTTGTTTTGTGGGTGTTAATTTTCTAACAACCTCAATCCTTTATTTCACAGAACTTACATCTACCCGCCATTGCACCCCTGTGCTGCTAGATGGAAAAATAATTTATTTCACAGTAATTTAAAGGATTGATTTTTTTGAGTTCTGACGCTTCAGTACCATAGCTGGGGTTCATTAAACTCCCAGGAAAATCTTTGGTAATTTTGAGGCATTAGAATCCCTCAAAAAATGAAATCAAAAAAAGAAAAATTCTGCAAAGAACCATTTTTCCATTGGTTTTTGGATCCTTATTTGGGGCTTTTTTTTTGGTTATTTCACCCACCAAATATTTTGACCAAAATTCAAAGATATTTCCAATATTTTTTCCAGATTTTTTGGATGTTTCCTTTTACCTTAAAAAATTTAATCAAAAAACCAAAAAAATCAAAAAAATCAAATATCTCATGCATTTTGTTTTTTTCATTATGATTTAATTTTTTGTGGTGATTAGCGCTATCAAAAGGTTAAAAAAAATTCAAAGAAAATCTAAATATTTTTTCCAGGTTTTTTGGATGTGTTATATTACCTTAAAAAATTCCTTCAAGAAAGCAAACAATTTGAAAAATTCAATTTTCTCATTAGACTTTTGGATCCTTTTGTTTGCCTTTTTGATTATTTTCTTTTTTGGTTTTTCAAGCTGTTATTAATTTAATACAAATATTAAAGATATTTTAAATATTCTCTCCAGAATTTGAGGATTTCATTTTTTACCTTAAAAATTTCTTTCAAAAAACCAAAAAATTCAAAAAATTGGATTTTCTCATTGGATTTTGGATAATTTTGTTTACCTTTTAATTTTTTTTTGTATATTCAAGCCTTCAGAAATTTGAAAAAATAAAAAAATAGATTCTTAATATAGATATTTTGTATGTATCCATACACCTTCCATAATTCATTCACAGAATCAAAAATAAGGAACAAATATTTATACAAATATTCAAAATTATTCAACTATGATTTTTTTTATCTTTCTACTTGATTTTCTCGGATGCAACAAAAACTCATTACCAAGCTCTGAATTTTTCTGAATAATGGTTTTCCACAATTTGGAATCCTTGGTAACAAAGGTTTTCCCAAGTGGATCCCACCTGGGAGCTGGCCAATAATCAGACTTGAACTTGAATGAGACTATATTCTTGAAATTTTCTAAAAGAATGAAGCAAATAGGAGAAAATTTGGAATTTGGAGTGTAAGGGGAATTTGGAGGATAATAAGTGAAAGGCATTAAAGAAGAAAGCAGAACCACTGGAAAATTATATGTTTCAGCCAGAATGGAGATTTAATCCACATATTTATGGGTGCTGCACTAGAAATGTGGCTTAGTTGCCTTCTTGCTTCTTGGAAAGTTTCACCTCAGCCATTATGCATTAATCTTGGGTCCTTGGAGATTGGGTTTGAATCAATCTCTGTCATCATTTATTTCCTGAATTCAATCCAGTCTTCTTAGTTCTTCCCCAAACAAATGGCTGCTACTCTAAACCCACAATTCCCATCCCATATGACATCTTCAACATATGATATATGTGGAATGGCTGTTTTTGGGGAAATAATTTTTTTTTGTGTGAACTAAAACCAAAAATCAGATTTTTCAAAAACATAAAATGTGGTCTAAAGATAAAACTGACTTCTTCAATTGAGGCTGGGTCAAATATTCCAGGAGAAGAATAAAATAATTTGCAGGGAACCTAGAGGAAAAAAACCAAAACAAATCAGAAAAAATCAAAAAAAAGAAAATAACCAATGTACTCTATTCAGGAGAAGCAACCCACTTATTAACAATGGTTCAAGACCTCTGATAAAATTTTGAATGAAAAAATTAATGAAAAATATTATCCAAAAAACCAAAAACCATAAAATAAAAAGAAAGCTCACCATCTTGATAAAATCCAAATCTGGCCAGTCTTCATCTGCTGAATCATCCCCTTCATCCTGATCTGGAACCTCTTTACTCTGATTCTTCCTTCTTTTTACCCTTCCCCTTCCTTTGATAGCCTTTTTCTTTCTTGAAACCTGAACACGTAGGATGAAAATATTAATTGTGAAAGTGGATATATTTTTTTCCCCAAAGAATGGTTACTGATCTTGGAATTTTCTATGAATTTCTTCTTTGGCCTTCCTCTCCTATTGGGTTTTTCTAAATATTCAAAACTAGATTGATCTATTTTACATGAGGACTAGGAGATCTTCTTGAACTTATTAGCTGATCCCTAAGGTCTTCCTCTTACCTTGGATCTTTGAGTGGAATTGGGCTCTTGAATCAGATTAATTGAATATTTTCCACTTTATAGCTTCTTGCTTTCACCCAGATGATATAGCTGTTCTCCAGGTGGCAACTTGCTGCATTTTTCAAAAGTTTCAGTGAAGTGAAGGTTTTTATTACTGTATCTGGTTGTGAATTCAAGGTTTTCAGATTGTTCAGTTGCATCAGGCTCCAGAGTTAACTGGAGAAAGCAAAATCAAATCAATCAGAAAATTATTCATTTGAGCTTTGATTCAAGAAAAAAACTCACTTATAAGGTGGCTTTGACATGCCATTGAGCATGAAAATCATCAAGTTGAGAAGTTTACCCTTTCTGATAGCTAATTTTACTTTGTGAATGCATGATATACCCATGTAAGAAAAGGAGTCACAGCTGCGGCAATTGGTAGAAGATTCAAGAACTTGATGAAATTAATGAATGTTTGTCAGGGAAAAGCAGCTAATTTTTCCAAAAAGATGATCCACACTTGAGGTAAACCAATGAGATTCTTGAATTGTTTCTGAGAGGCTTCAATGGCTCTTTCATGGTTTTGGATGGTGATGCAACTGTAATTTCTTTGAACTACATTATAAAAAGAGCCAAGAGAAGAATTGATGAAACTTTTATTGTAGGAGTGTAGGCCTTCTATTCTGGAAGTACTTGTGTTTCCAAAGTGATAATTTTTTTTTGCCATATAGGAGAAAAATTTTCTTTTTAGAGGAATCCAGTTCTTATTAAGGTAGTCAGAACTGGGAGGGTTCCAGAAAAGTGAAAGTTTTGTGAAGTTTTCCTGATGCCTTGATGCAGATTTTTAATGTACCAACTGATGCCAACGTTCCAAAAATAGCTTTTATCCATCTTCAGATTTGAAGAGCTTCCTTCAATGATTTTTACTATTCTTGGAAATGTGCCAGACATTGAGAAGATGATGAGAGAAATGAAAAAATGTTTTGAGTGAACTGATAAGTGCTTTTTTCTGGTCGGTAAAAATCACCCTAAACATTTCCTGAAGTTGAGTTGGGGCACATTCATATTTCTTTATTTTCTCTTGATATAAAGAACAAAAGAAAACTGAGAAACTTCTTCAAAAATTGTTTACCCCAAGAATATGAAGAAGGGGCATTGAAAACTTGTTTTTTTTATATCATTTTTAGATTTGGGAAAAGGTTGAGAAGTTTGATGCAATCAGGATTTGTAATGAATAAAGAATTCATTTGACCATCCAAATTTTTAATTTTTTCGGTAAAAGAAGAATTCAAGAGTTGCAGTATGAGGGCTTCAACAGAAGTTTTGCCATCAAGAGATTTTTTTTGAATTTGGGATCTTTCATTGTAAATACTATTGAGATTTTTTATGGACAGGAGATGATGAGGTTTGTATAAGAGAGTTGAGAATTTTGAATGGGGGAACTCCAGATTTGTTTAAATTTAGAACCACCTCCTGTTGCTTCCCTTCAATCCTTCTGTGGATGGGATGAGTGGAAGGATCATCTGGAGGTGGATGGTTGTGGTCTGGAAATATAAACTTTAGCACCCAGACACCTAATTGTTTTGAAAAATTGCCTGATAATCTGAAAGGACAATTTTTCTTTCTTGATTTTTTAACTTTTTGGTATCTTTTCTGGGTTTATATTCATCATATTTATCAATACAATAATTTTAGGTATGTTTCTTGGTATTTGATACTATAGTAGATATGGCATATCCATTAGAATTTCCCCAGGATTGGATAGCTTCAACCAGCTCCTTCTTTTGTTTATATGATAGCTCAGGAGGAGGGGTCAGAGTGGTGGAATCAGGAGTCTAATTAGATGACGAAGGAGAAAGGGGTTTTGAACCACTAGTTTTTTTTGATGAGATAATGGATAATAAGTTTGGTAAAACATTTCTGAAAAGTGGTGGACATTTTCTTGAGCCATTGAAAAAAGAGATTTTATTTGTAAAAAAATGAAGTGGAGATAGGAGTTGATAGTTGAAAAATTTATTGAGAATAAATTGAGTCAAGAAGGTATTCAGAGACTTGATATAAGAGGGAAAAGCATTTTTTGAAAGTAACTGAAGTGTTGAGTTGTTTTTGTTGAGGAGTGGTGAAGGATGATGAGTGGTTTTTGGAGTGGAGTGGTGACCTTTTGAGTAGAGTGGTGATGGTAGGTTAGGTTTTGTGTGGTGGTGGTGTGGTGTGGTGTGGTGTGGTGTGGTGTGGTGTCGTTTGGTTTGGTTTGGTGTGGTGTGGTGTGGTGTGGTGTGGTGTGGTGTGGTGTGGTGTGGTGTGGTGTGGTGTGGTGTGGTGTGGTGTGGTGTGGTGTGGTGTGGTGTGGTGGTGTGGTGTGGTGTGGTGTGGTGTGGTGTGGTGTGGTGTGGTGTGGTGTGGTGTGGTGTGGTGTGGTGTGGTGTGGTGTGGTGTGGTGTGGTGTGGTGTGGTGTGGTGTGTGGTGTGGTGTGGTGTGGTGTGGTGTGGTGTGGTGTGGTGTGGTGTGGTGTGGTGTGGTGTGGTGTGGTGTGGTGTGGTGTGGTGTGGTGTGGTGTGGTGTGGTGTGGTGTGGTGTGGTGTGGTGTGGTGTGGTGTGGTGTGGTGTGGTGTGGTGTGGTGTGGTGTGGTGTGGTGTGGTGTGGTGTGGTGTGGTGTGGTGTGGTGTGGTGTGGTGTGGTGTGGTGTGGTGTAGTTTGGTGTGGTGTGGTATGGTATGGTAGTGTAATGGTGTGGTGGGGGGTGATGGGAGGATAGAAGAGGTCAAGGCGGTTGTTTAAAAGATAATTGGAGTGCTACAAGATAAGTGGGGGTCCCAGGAAAACATTTTCAGTGCTATTGAATATATGCATGTGAAAGGGGTCAAAAAAGAGTCCCAGAACTCAAAGGGGGTCTAATATGATGCTTTTTTTGTTTGGCTTTTGAGGCAAAAATGGTGCCTAAAAATATCCAAAAAATAATTTTTGGAAAGCTTCAAAAAATCCCTTTAAATCTGCAACTTCAAATATTTCAGATTGACCTTATTTTTTTGAGGAAGAATAAATGTAAAAAGGATCATTAAAAAGAGACCAGCCTTTTCTTTGGTATTATGTTCATTTTCATTTATAATTTGAAGGGGTCAAATTTTGACCGGTAGTGAAAATTTGTATTATTTAAGTCTGTGGACACTATTCTAAAGTTTTTCAAAAAAATATTCGCAGAAATTTTGATTTAAGATGTAAAAAAAAGGGAAATTTTAACTGCACAACTTATTTGAGTTGTTTACACAAATCAAATGGGCTGTATGGAATTCTAAACAACTATATTTGGGCCGTGTAGTCTCCAAACTACTCAAGTATAGTTGTGTGGCCCCCACACAGCGGTCCAGTGCCCTGTGGCAAACAGCCTGACCACACTTGAGTCATGTGGGGCTCAAAACAACTTGAATGTAGTTTTGTGGCCCTGCCACAGGACTAAAAGTCTTTTGGCCCAAAAAAAACAAAAAATAATAATATCAATGAATAAAATAGACAAAAAGACAATAAAAACAGAAATTACCCCAAAAATTGAAAAATGTTGACTTTTTGGTTGAAAAAAAACAAAAAAAATAAGAAATAAAAAAAAAACAAGTAATAATAAAAAAAAAAACTGAAGACAATCAACCAAAAGAAAAAAGTTCAACTTAACTAGCCCTAAAGTAAAAAAACCAAAAAAAAAGTTTGACTTGTGTTAAGCTGATCACATCACAAGAATTAAGGATACTCCTTATGATTGGATCAGCCCAACACAAGTTGAACTTACTTACCAATTAAATATCATTCAAAACACTCATCATAATGATTTTAACTCAAAACACTCAACATAATGATGTTCAAAATGTGATAACCCTCTATAATAATAGAATTACAAGATAAGATTCAGGACTCAAACCCAAGTGATGAACTGAATCTATAAACTAGAATACAACTCAAGGTAATCTTTGAGGTGATCAACCCAACCAGTGTTATTTTTAGAAATCATGCAACATGGTTTGGATAATATGGGTCAGATTGGAATCACATCTCCCACAAGTACAAGCTGGACCAAATGGTTATTTTTAACAAATCAAATGAACATGGGATCTTATTTTACTTTTGAACCCATTTTCATATGAGTAAAAGTACAACATGAATGCAATAAAATGAAAAATATTGGTCTTCCATAATTATCAGCTATCAATTGACCCATTTCCAACTTTGGAACCCATTTTTGAGATGTAATCTTTGCATTTATGTCATTAATATCAAGTCTTTCTTTTTTTCTTTTCAACATCTTTACTTCCACCAAGGATCTTAGAATAGCACCCCTTATTATTCCTCAATGCTTCAATCATTTCATTTTTTACTTTCAACCATCTACGCTCAGCATAGCCAAGTGATTTGTAAATCACTCTAAATCCACAAGTTCCATCACAAACTGGATCCAAAACCTCACCAATGAACTTATTTAAGTTCTCAGGTATTTTATGGATGTAATTCACTTGCTACAATCAAAAATCAATCAACCACAATTCTAATCTCATTGATGTAATCAACAATCATCAAAGATAAGCTTCTTTTTGACTGCTTTATTTTTTCTTCTTCATCCTTTGGAAAGGAATTCAATTCCAATGGAAGGGACCCTAATTAACTTTCAGTCTCTTGAACTGAAAAAAAAAATTCAGATGAAGAGCCTGAATCGGACTATAACCATTTATCCATCAGTTCATTAAACCAAAAAAAATGAAACTTCCACAAAAAAAACTTACAATATTCCATCTTTTCTTCTTTGGTGCCCTTCTAAATATCTTTTCCCGCTTAATCTTCTTTTCAAAGTGTTCAAATTGAGAAGGATCTCTCCGGGTATCTGTCAATTTTTGATGGCCTCTGCTTGATTTCAAGACTTTAGGTTCACGTCTTGGCTTTGATCAATATTTTTCTTTCTCATGAAGCAAGTACTTTAACAGCCTGCAATGATCTTGTTGAACATTTCACTAGAACTTTGCATTGAGCTTCTCATGTAACTGAGAATTTTTGAGCATTTCATCAACATCAAACTTTAAAAATTCAAAAGGATCAGATATTCATTAGTAAAGTAGGAATCATCATTCAAAAATCATCAATCACAAAGTGATTTGAACAATCCAACAATCCAACATAAATCAGCTTACAGAACTAGTAATTCAAGGGTCATAATCCAATCTCCACTGAGGATGAAAATTCTCAGGCACAATGGATCCTCTTGACACTAGTAGGTCACCTATCTGGTGGGAACAGGGAAAACCCAAAGTCTTTGAGTATGAATTGGTGCACACTTCCCCATCATGGTTGTTCCACAGCAAGTTTTATTGCCTCTAAATACAAATTGAATCCCAATGGTAACATTTAATTAGGAATAACTATTCCTATTTTTATTTGAGAGTTGTAAAGGGCAGCCTTAACCAATGTAAATTAATTGGAAACCTTTCCTTCTAGGTTTTGCCAAAAATCAAACATGTTTCTTGAAGGATTTGCAAGGAATTTTTTGATAGTATCATGGGCCCCTTGAATCCAAGAATTTGTTTTTTTCCAAATTCAGTGATTTCACCAGTCAAAAAAATTTCAAAATTCTGTTTGATACCAAAGATTTTATGAACCATATACTCAAGAAAACCCTCATGGTCTTCCAAGAAACACTTTATACCATTCAAAATTGAAGTAACCAAAAACTAGGAAGATTAACAGGAAAGCAGTGATTTGGCACTGAATCTAGGTTCCCCATCATTTACCTCTGTCTCCTCCTTGTTTTTCAAGGCACCATACTTAGCCCAGAGAGAAATGAAGCTTTGAAAACCTTAAACATCATTATTAAAGGGTACTTTAAATTTAGCTTCTATGTTTTTACACAAGTGTCATTGACAAAATGTCTTGTAGACTCAGGGAAACTTTTTTCCATAGCATGAATCATAGCTTTTTTATGGTCAGTCATAAAGACTTTGGGAAGTCTCTCAGGATCATGAGCCAACTCCTTTAGTTCATTTACAGACCAACTGTAGAACTCAAACGTTTCCCTTGTTATTAAAACAAGAGTGTTTGTTAAAGTATTTTCATTGGCTTTGATTCCTACAAAATGCATTAGGGGTATGTTGTACTTATTTGCTTTATAAGTACAATCCAACATAGCAACATGACCAAATTTTTTGCAAAGCTTTGATGACTTGGGGTGGGCCAAGGATAGGGCCTCCAAGTGACCCTCTACACTAAATTTTGAAAGATGAACCCAAACTGAATCACCAAGGTGTTCAAAGAGGACCTCCATACCAATTTTTTGCTCAAGTTCCGCAAGGGCTAATTTTTGCTTAGTGTTATAGATTTTTTGGTCACCAACATGTTTTCGGCCATCAATCTTGCTAAATTTTCTTTTCAGTCAAATAGTGCTGAGCCCATCATTCATTTCTTTTATTAAATTCTCTCAGGCCACCCCAGAGATTCTCCTGAGGTGAGGATGCACTGAGGAGTGTGAAAGTGGTTCATGGTTATTTTGATCATTTCTGTAGGAGATTTGACACAAGGGGTCTGCCTTTGTGTGACTTTCACAGGTTAAAAACTTGAACCCAACCTTCCTTGTGTGATTTTGCCTTGACCTTTGGTGAGAAATCTTGCAGAGTACAAACCATGTCTATCACAGGCCAAATTCATATATTTATCACGCTTTGAGTTGAAAACAGTTAAAGCATAAATATGCGTCATTATCCATTTGTGAAAATAGCTCTTTGCCTCTTCTCTAGTAGCAAAAGCTCTCACAGGAAATGAGCCAAGTGGATCTGTCATAGTTGATTAGTCATAGTTGCATAGTCATGGTTTGGTTTCCATCAAATTAAAGTAGCCAAAGACAAGAGTAACATAGAATGTTACTCACCACCAGAGGCCATATCTATTTGTGAAAAGTTTTGCTGCTCAATTGTCACCCTATATGAGGATGCAATTGGGGCTTCCAATGTTTTATTATACAAATGCTTATTTTTGGCAGCTTTGTTCATGGCAATATCAATGTAGTGCTTCAACGCAGCCATGTTACAAAAAGCGGGGCTTGGCACTGTTCCCATAATGCAAAAAAATGTAATGGTATTTCAGTATTCAATCCAACTTTAAATTGAACAAATAACAAGTTTTCTTACTTTTTAGTTGAGAAAGATCAAGTTCTGTGGGCTGTTTTTTTTGCAGTTTCACTTTAGTTTCAATGATTTTGTTTGCAGTTTCACTTTATATTCACATTAGTGTCACTTTGGAATTACTAGATGTGGTACAAAAGTTCCACATAATATTTTTTGATCCCAAATTTGGTTTGATGAAACCCAAATGTGGTCTACTGGGTTCCCAAAATTTAAAAGTAAACCCAGGGGGTCTTTCCCCCCCAAAAAGTGTTAAAATTGCCGTGTATTGGGGTAAATGACCCAAAACACCCATTTATGGGGGGTTTACAATCCCCCAGGGGTTGCGCGTGTTTGAAAAAACACATTGGACGCGTGTAGACGCGTGTATGGGACCCCAGACACCTTTTGGACGCGTTTGTGGTCCCCCACGTGTCCATTGGGCAGTTTAGGGCCCTAAAACACTCCCACACGCCTGGGAATTATTAATGTATCATTACCCCCAAAAAAAACAAAAAAAAAGACTGAAGACAACCAAAACATCAAAAATTAAATTAGCAATGAAAGGGTTTATGGTGCATTCCTAAAGTAGAAGTTCCAAAAAATAAAATTTCAACTTGACTAGCCCTAAAGTAAAAACACCAAAAAATGCAGGTTCAACCTGATAGGCCGTAAAGTAAAAACACACAAAAAAAAAGGTTCAAGTTGTGTTAAGCTGATCCCATCACAAGAAGTAAAAATTTTCTTATGATGGGATAATCCCAATACAAATTGAAATGACTTACCAATAAATTCCAATTCAAAACCCTCATCATAATGATTTTATCTCAAAAAACTCAACATACATATTTTCAAAATTTGATAACCCTTTATATTAATATAATTAGAAGTTCAGCATCAGAAATGGAAAAAAACAATGAAATTAAAATGATTTCTATAAATCAGAATTCAAAGAAAGTTGATCTTTGAGGTCATAAACCCAACCAGAGGCTTCTTTAGAAATAATAGAAAGTGGTTTGGAAACTATGGGCCTGATTGGAATCAAATATACCTTAAGTCCAAGCTAGAACCAAAGTTTATTATTAAAAAATTGAATGAATATTGGGTCTGATGCTTCTTTTACACCCATCTTCATAGGTGTATAAGTACAACATGAATCCAATGAAATAGAAAATATTGCCCTTCCATAAGTATCAGCTATTATTTGACCCATGTCCAACTTTGAAAGCAATTTTAAAGATGGAATCTATTCATTGATGTCAGTCAAATGAATTTTTTTTCTATCTTTTCAAAACCTTTACTGGCTCCAAGGATCTTAGAATAGGCTTTCTTATTTTTCCTCAATGTTTCAAGCATTAATTTTTCTACTTGAAACCATCCATGCTCATCATACACAAGTCATTTAGAAATTAATCTTAATCCACAATTTCCATCACCAACTGGATCCCAAACCTCCCCCCAAAACTCATGTAATTTCTCAGGGATTTGATTGATACATTTCAATTTTTTTCCCTAAAATCAAAAATTATTTATCCAAAATTCTAGTTTCATTAATTAATTAGTCAAAATTCTAATCTCATCAAAGGAAACAACACTCACCAATGATGAGCTTCTGGTTGACACTTCCCGGATGTATTGTTCCTCTTATGAGGATTCTGAATGCAAATTAATCAAGGATAATTCACTTTCAATCTGTTACTCTGAAATATCAAATTCAGATTCTGATCCAGTGGAATTTATTATCATCATGTCATCGTCAGTAAATTAAACAAAAAAAAAATGAAATTTCACAAAAGAAAAAAATTTCAATGTTTTTCTTTTCTGATTTGGTGCCCTTGTTATTTTATTTTCCCGCTTAATTTGCTTTTTAACATGTTCAAATTGAGAAGGATCTCTCTGGGTATCAGTCAATTTTTGCCAACCTCTGCTTGATTGCAAGAATTTGGGTTCAATTTTTGGATTTGATCAATAATCTGTGGTCTTACAAATAAAATACTTTAAAATCCCACCATAATCCTGTTCAGGATGTCCCAAGATCATTGAATTGAGTTTCTTATGTAACTGATAATTTTTGAGCAATTCATAAAAATTGAGCGTTGAAAATTTAAAAAAATAAAAAATTTGTAAAGAAGTAATCATCCATCAAAAATAATTTATCAAAAAGGGTTAATAACCAAGTGATTTGAACAATCCAACAATCCAACTTACACCAACTTACAGAACTACAACTGCAAGGGTCATAATCCACCCTCCACTGAGGTGGAACATCCTCAGACACAACAGATCCTATTGATTCTAGTAGCTTATGTATCTGGTGGGAACAGGGCAAACCCATGGTATTTGAGTATAATGCCATAATGGTTGCCCTTTAACTTCTACAATTGTTCCTCAACAATTTTAATTGCGTCTAAAGAAAAATTGTATCCCATTGGTAAAAGTTTAGTGGGAAGGTCTATTCCTAGCTTTATTCACAAATTTTAAAGGGCTTCCTGAAAAATTCAATTTGATTTGAAACTGTTCCATCTAGGTTTTTCCCAAAGAATTTGGAAGGGGTCCTTTGGGAGTAGCATGGGCCCCTTCCACCTATCACAAGGGCTGCTGAATGCAAGCAGGGATGGGCATAGAGGCGACTCCACCCTCAGTAGGCTTGGGGGGAAAGGATACTGGAAGATGCCACAAGGAGCAGAGTAGGATTGAATTGGAGTTAAGGTGCTGAATGATACTTGCTGGGATGGATTCCTAGTAAGAAGTAGTAACCTGATTTCTTGGGGGACAATTGGGAAGAGGAAGAGCAGGGCTGCTTAAATATACAGGAGGCTGGACTACAACAGAGGTACAAATGCCTTGGGGCTCAGACTACATATGAGATGATAAGGGAGTGGTCAAGGTAACAGAGAGGGCTGATCAGGTATGCTATTACATTGGGGTTAGCCTGCTTACTACATTGGGGCTAGGCTATAGGTCTGGCCGTCTAAGTTGGGAATGTACGGTGAGAGGATGTACAGTGTGCATGGAGGTCATGAAAATATGTACTAAGTATGGAGAGTATGTGATACAATCTTTGAGAGGATGTACATAAGGATTCCCAAAGGATAAATCATAATTAAGTATGGGATAGACAGGGTGAAGAAGATTAGAGGATATGGAGAACCTGAGAGATTAAGTATGTGCAAGGCTAGGGAGTCTATATGTATAATGCATCAGTTTAGACTATATGTAGATGTGTGAGGCATGAAGATCCTGAGGATATTTAGTTAAAGGAGATATACTGAAAAATTCTCCAGAGCCCTGAGGTTGAAGTTCCTGAGGTAAGTAGATTAGACTCAGGTTAGATTGAGGTTAGACTGAGTTAGGTGTCAGTATGAAAGTACCCCTGCTGAAAAGGAGAGAATCTCCTGATGACAATAAAAGGAGAGGTTGAAGAGGCCATCCAGATATTCCATCAGCCATGTCTAAATTGAACTTTCCTTCCCCCTACCCAAAATCATCACCACAATTCACCCCATTACCATCCTTATCCCCTTTTACCAGATCCCCTTCACCAAACTATCCAATGTAGAAGACCAACAACTACCATCCAGCTCAACAATACTACCCAAGCTGTGACAGATGCATCAATTTTGGAAGAATATGTACCAAAAGTATCAAACATACCTCTGCCATGTTTGAAAGTTGTAGACAGTATGGAAGAGTATGTGATATTGATAAGCAAGGCAGGAAGGCCATGGGTCCAACCTTATGTTTCCTGGAGAAGATCCAACCTTTTGAGGTGAAGGAGGCTCCACAAGATGATGCCATGACTTTAGCATATTCAACCAGATTGCATCAATCTTCAGGTAAGTGTTTCCAGATTTTTGTGTTGGAGGTGTTTCAGTGCTGATATGGGTTTGAATAGTCCATTTGATGCAGGAAAGATTGAAGAAAAGGTAGGAAAAAAGGGAGGTGTTGTGTTGAAAGGGACGTTTGGAAATAGACAGTACGTCAAAGCCTCAAGACAAACAATGTGGAGAAGCGTTTATAAGATTGGGCACCCCTCATGTAGACTGGGATGATGAATTTGTCAAGGTGCCGTCAAAAAGAAATAGAAACAGGGATGTTGTCAAATCTGTTGAACCCCTCAAAAGAAGCTGTAGAACCGTCAGACCATCAAAGCTTGACATTGAACCTTCAAAGATCAAAGGGTCAAACAAATCCATCAAAGCGTCAAACCCTTGCGTCAAAGCATCAAAGTTCTGCATCAAAGTGTTGAAGATGGGTATTGAAGAAAGGAAGAAGATTTAGACGCCAAGGGAAGTTTAGAGATGGAAGTGAGTGACATGGAAGATGAAAGAGAGACAAAAAAGAATGTATATAAAGAAAAAGAAAGAGAGGCCATTGTCAAAGAGGGGGGCAGATCATATGACTCCTTGGAGTTAGAAGATTTAAGGAATGAGATGGGGGCTTTAGAGGTGAAGATGAAAATTTTAGAAGATAGAATAAACAGAAAGAATGGAATCAAGAGGAAAAATGGAGCAGAAGTTTGGTTGGAAGAAATAAAAAATGGAGAAAGATTTTTCAAAATGATGGAAGGAAGAAGATTTATAAAAGATTCAGTTTTAAATGAAGATCAAGTCAATCAATCTTTAGAATTTTATATTATGAATTCTAAGAATTTGAATTCAAGTTTGCAGGAAGGTTTGAAGAAAGGTTGGGGTTGTGAGATAAGAAAAGAAAATTATGGATCCTTAGAGGCTAGAAAGAAAAAGATTTCAGAAATAAAGAAAATAATAGCTGATATATTGTCTTTAGCTGGTCATACTTTTGAAGTAGGGACTACTATAAGGGGTCCTAATTCTTATCAAGTTACCAAATTGAAGTTAGTAAATACTTGAATTTATAGGGAAAAAGAGTTAGAAGATTTGATGTGTGAAGCTATCTGAAAATTTGTTTATAGAAAATATTATATAAATTGAAATTTATTTTCTTTCCTATAAGAAAGTTTTTATTTATTATTTTTTTTGTGTTGTCTTAATTTATATATTTTTTTTAACTTTACAATTTAATATTGGGTGATGTTAAATTCACAGCTCCAGTGGTGTGGGGGCCTTGTACAAGGCTCCAGTCGTGTGGGAGCCATGTAGGGCCCCACAAGGCCTGTGGGAGTTGTTTAGGGCCCCTCAACGCGTGGATGTCCATACACTACTCCATATAATTCATTATTTATTGATTATTATTGATTATTATTTATTATTTATTATTTATTATTTATTATTTATTATTTATTATTTATTATTTATTATTTATTATTTATTATTTATTATTTATTATTTATTATTTATTATTTATTATTTATTATTTATTATTTATTATTTATTATTTATTATTTATTATTTATTATTTATTATTTATTATTTATTATTTATTATTTATTATTTATTATTTATTATTTATTATTTATTATTTATTATTTATTATTTATTATTTATTATTTATTATTTATTATTTATTATTTATTATTTATTATTTATTATTTATTATTTATTATTTATTATTTATTATTTATTATTTATTATTTATTATTTATTATTTATTATTTATTATTTATTATTTATTATTTATTATTTATTATTTATTATTTATTATTTATTATTTATTATTTATTATTTATTATTTATTATTTATTATTTATTATTTATTATTTATTATTTATTATTTATTATTTATTATTTATTATTTATTATTTATTATTTATTATTTATTATTTATTATTTATTATTTATTATTTATTATTTATTATTTATTATTTATTATTTATTATTTATTATTTATTATTTATTATTTATTATTTATTATTTATTATTTATTATTTATTATTTATTATTTATTATTTATTATTTATTATTTATTATTTATTATTTATTATTTATTATTTATTATTTATTATTTATTATTTATTATTTATTATTTATAATTTATTATTCATTATTTATGATTTAGTGTAGGCTACACAACTTTATTTTAGTTGTTTAGCGTGCTGTACAACTCAAATGGGACGTGTAGCATGCCACACAGCCCATTTGAGTCGTTTAGCATGCCACACGGCTTATTTGATTTGTGTAGCATGCCACACGGCCCATTTGAGCTGTGTAGCATGCCACACGGCCCATTTGAGCTGTGTAGCATGCCACAAGGCCCATTTGAGCTGTGTAGCATGCCACACGGCCCATTTGAGCCTTGTAGCATGCCAGACGGCTCATTTGAGTTGTGTAGGGTGCCACACGGCCCATTGAGCCCTGTATACAACTCAAAGAGCCGTGTACAGAGTCGTGTACACGGCTAAATGAAGCATGAATTTAAAATTACCCTTTACTATTATATATATATATTTGAAAGTATATATATATATTTTTGATAGTATATATATATATTTTTTGAAAGAAGAAAATGATTTTCTTTTTATTTATTATAAGGATATTTTTGGTTTTAAAGGATAGAGTGTATGGAAATCTTGAAGAAAAGTAGGGCAGTTGGTAAGATTAGAGTGAGGTTCCCAAGTAGTGCATTCCTTTTCATCCTGGAAGGCTTTCCATTCAGTTAAGTTAAATAATTTTCCCCTCTTAAGTTTTGAGTCCAATATCTGAGACACTTCCTATTCTTCTTCTCCATCAATTTCAACTGGTTCAGTTGGTGGTTGGTGCCTTGAGGATAGTGAGTTGTCGTGATGTGGCTTGATTAAGGAGGACTGGAAAACAGGGTGAATAGTGGACCACTTTTGAGGACAATGAAGGTTGAATGAATTTTTTCCAATCTGTTCTGTAATCAAGAAAGGACCTAACCATTGCTCTGAAAGCTTATTAGTTGGATAATCAGTTTTGATATTTTTAGAAGACAGCCAAACTTTGTTTACAACAGCAAATGAGGCAGAAAAATTACTTCTTTTTAGGTCAGCATATCTCTTATAAGTTTTAATTGACTTTTCTAGTTCAAATCCTAGTTGTTTCTGATTTTGGTAAATCTGAGTTATGTAGTGGCTAGCAGGTTGATTGTCTACTACATTCAGGCTGTCAAAGTTGGGGTGTCAACCATAAATGGTGAAGAATGGATATTGCTTGGTGGAAGTATGGGTGGAATTGTTGTAGGCAAATTCAGCAAGAGAGATCCAGGTATCCCAGTCATCTTGGTGATAACTGACATACATCCTAAGAAATTTTTCTAGGATCTGATTTAACCTTTCTGTTTGTCCATCTGTCTCAGGGTGATAAACTGTGGAGACATTTCTTTTTGCATGTAATTTTTCACATACAATTTTCCAAAAGGAAGAAACAAATAAAGATCCTCTGTCACTGACAATGTCAGTTGGTAGTCCATGCTTAGTTAACACATGGGAGATTAGTAGGTTAGCTAACTCAACAGTGGAGATATCATTTCTGGTTTTAATAAAGAGAGAAATCTTTGAAAAACAATGAAATACAACAAGGATTGAGTCAAATCCATTGGATATTGGCAGCTGTGAGATGAAGTCCATAGAGATTGAAGTCTGGGTAGAATCTGGAATTGGTAGGGGTTGAAGGAGTCAAAACTTCTTGTGGTGACTGGATTTGTTTCTGCTGAAAAGGTAACAAGAAGAAACATAATCTTTGATAAAGGAAGTCATATTTTTCCAGTGGAAATATCTTTCTACAGGATCAATTGTTTTGTCTTTTCCAGGGTGTCCAGAGAGAGGGGAGTTGTGTCATTTTCAGAGTATTTCCACTTAAAGTTATTTTTCCTCCTTGGGGATTTCTATTCTATTTTGGAAAATAAGGATTCCATTGTCTGGGTCTATGAGGTAGCTCTTTACTTTTTCTTTCTTATTCAATTTCTGAATAATCTGTTGGGTTGATTTGTTGGAGATCTGGGATTGAATTAAGTTGTCCAAGTGTGTATCAACCTGTTTCTTAGAGATAAAGAAAATTCTAGAAGGTTCAAATTCAGTATTTTTCAAGAGTTGTTTGACATTTTCTGGATTGGTTCCTGCATAGGGAATCCCCCCTTTTGGATAAACGTCATCTCGACGTGACAGCACATCAGGCACTATGGAGTGATTTCCAGGTCTATAGACTATAGTAAAGTCACATTCTGATAGGAATCCAGCCCAACAGGCTTGAAAAAGAGTCAAGACTTTAGAGTTCATAAAATATTTAAGGGACAAGTGATCAGTGAGATCTTCAAAAGGAGATGAAAGACTGAGGAAGTAAGCTCTCCAGATCTTGATGGCCATAAATTGACCAGAAGTTCCTTATCATGGATTTCATAATTCATTTCAGCACTACCAATTTTTCTGCTGTCAAAAGCAATTGGATGTTTGGATCCATCAGGGGAGACATTTGTGAGGACAGCCCCTAGGGCATAGTCACTAGCATCAGTCTCCAAAATGATTTTTAAGGAAACATCAAAATGCTTAAGGATAGGGGCCTTGGTAAAGGCCAATTTGAGTTCCTCAAACTGCTGCAGAGCCCTTGGGGACAAAGGAAAGATGGGGTCTGAACCAGTTAGAGCAGTGAGGAGGTAGACCTTTCTGGAATAGTTAATGATAAACCTGCAATAAAAAATTGAAAAACCCAAAAACTGCTGCAAGGCCTTATTGTTTGTTGGTGGTGGCCAGTCCATGATATTTTGGACCTTGGATTTTTCCATTTCAATATCATTCCTAGAGATAATGTAACCTAAGTAATCCACTGAGGAGGCATGAAATTCACACTTAGAAGATTCTGCATATAAGTGTTTTTTCCAGGTCTGCTTAAGACTTCACACACATGAGCTGTATGTTCTGCTAAGTTTTTGGAAAAAATAAGAATGTAATTGAGGTATTACACCACACAGATGGTTAGAAGTTCTGCAAAAATGTCACTAACAAGCCATTGGAAAGAGTCAGGAGCATTTTTTGGCCCAAATGGCATTACAAAATATTCAAAAATTCCAAACTGAGTTCTAAATGCTGTAGATGTTCATCCCCTTCTTAAATTTGAAGGATATTGTAAGCCCCCTGAGTTCAATTTTTGAGAAAATGGTAGAACTGTAAAAGACTGTAAATAAGTGAGTCATGGCAGGAATAGGATAACAATCCTTTTGAGTAACAGCGTTAAGTTTGTGATAGTCAACACAAAAATTCAAACCACCATCCTTCTTTTTCACAAAGAGGAGAGGTGCTTCAGTGCTTGAAATGCTGGGGCAAATGAAACCTTTCTTTATATTTTCCGCTATATAGGCTTGTAGGGCTTCCTTCTCATGGTAACTGAGGGAGTAGATAGCCCCAACTGGAGGAAAAAGGCCTTCCAGTTTGATATGGTGATTGTAAGCACGCAGAGGAGGGATTTTATCAGCTTTAACCTTGGAAAAAACATCTAAAAAGGCATGGTAAGCTTCTGGAACTCTCTCCATCAAAGTTTCAATTTAATCAGTTTCCTCATCTTCATCTAGTCCTTCAGAAAAAGTTTGCTTTGGGGAAGATTCAGAAGTTGAAATGATCATACACAAGATTTGAACAGATAGATCATCCTCTATATCCTCCGAGAATTTCAGAGAATTTCCAAAGAATATCCTGTTCACAGAAGTGGTTGTTGAACTCAAGGGAAAGTGTCGTAAGTGAAAAGATTGGGAAGAGGGAGCAGGAGCAGTGATCTTCAGATTCACTGGAAGAAGATGAGTAGTGGCCACAAAGATTTCAACAGAAGGGGAATGATCCAAAGTTGGTTGGTGCCTTGGTGAGATCAATCCCAATTGCCAGTTTACCTCTGGGTTCCAGAAACAGAGTAAGTCAATAACTAGAATAATATATTCTTTTAGGGGGAGTATCAACAACCAAGAAATCCCATTTTAAGTTGGGAAAAGACGGTAGGGAGAGTTTAAAGGAAACCTCATGAGTGATCTCCTGGGTAGGTGAGTCAGACGGGTTGAAGGTAAATGAAAAAATAGGAGTGGTCAGAGGTTTGGGAGAAAGAAAAAACTTGAAACAATAGATTTGGAATAACAGATTGAGTTGCTCCAGATTCAACAAGTACACTATAGGCCTGATTATTGAAGAGAAAAATAAGACGTACATCTTTAGTAGGGAGGTTAGAGTCTTTCCCTTACAAATTTTGTACTCAAATGTTGGAGGAGTGATGGTAATGGAGTACCAGATTGCCATAACCTAGTCTTTTCCCTGTTTGGGTTTACCAGGAGTGGGCTTTGGGACAGGTTTAAATTCTGGATGTTTCCTGCAGAGGCTAAACTTGTGGGAACCTCCACAGTAGTTACACAAAACCTCTCTTTTCCTTCTAGCCTTTTCTTCAGCCTTGAGGTGTCCATCCTCACCCGCATTGGGATTGGGAACATAGGTTTGAGTAGAATAAGTATGGATTGCCTTTGCTTTCCCCTTGAACCTACCTTGTTGGCTAGGCTGTTGAGATTTTTGAGGATTGGAAGAGCTGGGTCCAGGTCTTGAGGTCTGATGGGAGCTGAAGGAATTTTCCTGGATCCTTTCATGGTAGCGGGTATCATACTTAAGTACTATGTCCATTAGTTCTTGCAAGGTTTTTTGAGGTCCATCATAACCAGCTAGTTGTTCCAGTAGTCTGGCTGGGAGTCACTGTCTAAAATGGAAGAAAAAAGCTTTATCACCCCATCCAGAGACCTTAGTCATAAGCTTCCTGAATTCAGTGATATATTTAGTGGCATAACCAGTATCTTTCATCTTAAGGAGGGTTAGTTCCTTCTCAGAAATTTGGATTTCCAGACAATCCGCAAAAAGTGTATGGAGCTGTTGAGTAAATAGAAACCAAGATTTAAGTATAAAACATGGCTCATGATTACGAGATAAGGGGGGATACATTGACTAGCATTTCCTGTAAGGTAAGAGACTGTAAAGAATTCTTTCTTTCTGTCATTAGCAAAAACCCTCTCATCATTAGCAAAGATGAGTTCACAAGCTTGGGGGAAGTTTCTAAGCTTGGATGGGTTTGTCCCATCAAATTTTTCTGGAGCATTGATAGATGGAGATTTCAAGTTAGTAGAAGGTTCATGGTCAGCAGGTTTAGAGAGATGGGTCATTGCAGTGGTCATTTGATGAAGAATGACCAGCAGAGCAGGTTCAGTTTAAGGGCCCTGATAGGTGGAAGGAAGGTTAGTGTCTGGGGAAGTTGAATGGACTGCTGTTGCATTAGAAGTTGGGCTAGGATTATCCCCTGGGGAGGGTGAATCCAAGCCAATCAAGATTCTGGAATCAAATCCTGAGTCCTCATCCTCATCTTCTTCTTTATCATCTCCTGGGATTGGGACCATTCTGGAATTGTAGGCAGGAGAGTCCAAGCCTCAGAAGAAGGGATAGTAGAAAGAGATACCTGGGGTATAGGCTCCAATAAGCCAGTATCCATAGGAGTGGAAGTGGTAGCCACTGGCGCTGGCAGGTTAGAAAAGGTTCTACCATGAGCTCTGGGAGTAGAATGGTCAGTAGGTTCATTAGCACCTCTCCCTCCGGAGCTATGTGTGACAGCTGGGCTAGATATGTGACAAAAGATAATATTTTTTGGGGTCATTCTTATTATTGAGGATAACTAATTACCCAAAAGTTGTTCTTCAACTTATAAAAAGAATAAAATGATTAAAAAGATTTTTCCCTGATTACCTTAATTATTGGTTGAATAAACCGTCAAAGTACCTTGTCTAAGCCTCAAAGTGTTGAAGCGTTGAAGTTTCAAAGGTTCAAAGTGTTGAAGTTTCAAAGTTTCAAAGTGTCAAAGTGTTAAAGTGTCAAAGTGTAAAAGTGTCAAAGCCTTGAAGCATCAAAGCTTCAAAGCCTCAAAGGGTCAAATCATTGAAGAGTTGAAGAGGGACTTAGATTTTAAATTTGGCTCTTTTATGGAGTTTTGAAAGTAAGGTAAGGGGTAAAATGAAAATGGCCACAGTTCAAATAGCCATGTTCAAGGTTGGGAAAGGAATTAAAGCAAACAAAAATTGCCAAAACTCAATAGCAAGATTTGATGCTGTATAAATCGGATAAGGAATGCAGTTGGTGAAGAAGGGGTTATTGGGGAAGAAATCAGTTTAATGTCACAAGGGCTGCTGAATGAAAGCAGGGCTTGTCACAGAGGGGACTCCACTCTCAGTAGTCTTGGGGGGCAAGGATAATGGAAGATTCTACAAGGAACAGAGTAGGATTGAATTGGAGTTAAGGTGCTGAATGACACTTTCTGGGATGGACTCCTAGTAAGAAGTAGTAAACTGATTTCTTGGGGGAAAATCAGGAAGAGGAAGAAAAGGGCTGCTTGAATAGACAGGAGTCTGGACTAAAATGGAGTTAAAGATGCTATGGGGCTCAGAATACATATGAGATGACAAGGGAGCAGTCAAGGTAGCAAAGAGGGCTGGTCAGGTATGCTACTACATTGGGGTTAGGCTGCTTACTACATTGGGGGTAGGCTACAGGTCTGGCTTTCTAAGTTGGGAATGTACAGTGAGAGGATGTACAGTGTGTATGGAGGTCATGAGACTATGTACTAAGTATAGAGAGTATGTGATACAATCTGCAAGAGGATTTACATGAGGATTCCCAAAGGATAAACCATGATGAAGTACGGGATAGACAGGGTGAAGAAGGTTAGAGGATATGTAGAACCTGAGAGATTAGGTATGTGCAAGGATGGGGGGTCTATATGTATAATGCATGAGTTTAGCCTATATGTAGATATGTAAGGCATGAAGATCCTGAGGATATGTAGTTGAAGGAGATGTACTGATAAAGTCTCCAGAGCCCTGAGGTTGAAGTTCCTGAGGTAGGTAGATTGGACTGAGGTTAGAATGAGGTTAGAATCAGTTAGGTGTCAGTATGACACCACCCAAGACATGGTTTTATTTCCAAAGTTAGGGTATTTGCAAGTCCAAGCTGTTACAAGCATCTCTTTGATATGGATGATGGTATTATTCATATACTCAAGAAAATCCTCATTGTTTGCCAAGAAAAACTTTTTACAAGTCATAACGTAAGCACCCAAAACTAGGAAGGTTAACAGAAGAAGCAGCTATTTGGCCCTAATCTGAGTTCCTCATCATTGACCTCTGCTCCTTCTTGGTTTTTGAGGCCCCATACATTTCCGACAGAGAAATAAAGCTTTTAAATCCTTCAATTTCATTATTAAAGCAAATTTTACAGTTTGCTTGTATGTTTTTGTACAAGTGCCACAGAAAACACTTCTTGTTGACTCAGTGAAACTCTTCCCTATAACCCATGTCAGAGTTTTTTCACAGTCTATCACAAAGGAATTTGGGAATTCTATCAGGATCATAAGCCAAATCTTTGACTGCATTTACAGACCAACTGTAGAAATGCAACTTTTGTCTTTTTATAAAAATAACAGATTTTGTGAAAGTTTTTTGATTGGCTGTAATTCCTACAACATTCACCAGAGGGATGTTGTACTTCTTTTTTATATAAGTAAAATCCAACATAACAATATGATGGGATTGTTTGCAAATCATTGATTCCTCAGGGTGCGCCAAAAATAGGGCCTCGAAGTCCCCCCCTCCACTGAATTTTGTTAATGAACCCAACCTGAATCACCAAGTTGTTCAGAGGGGACCTCCATAAAGATTTTCACCTTGAGTTCTACAAGGTCTACCTTTCACTTATTTTTATAGATTGTTTTTTCATCAACATACTTGTTTCAATCAATCTTGCTCAATTATCTTTTGATTTCCAATAATTCATGCCTTCTTTGAAATTCAATAAGGCCACCACAGATATTCTCCTGATGAGTGCATACACTGAGGGGTCTGGAAATGGTTTATGGTTATGTTGATCATGTCTGTAGGAGATTTTCCACAAGGGGTCTGCCTTTCTGTGACTTACAGATTAAAAAATTGCACCCAACCTTTGTTGTGTGAGTTGACCTTGACTGTTTGGTGAGAAATCTCCCAGAGTACAAACCATGTATATCACATGATAAATCCACCTATTTATCACTCTTTGAGTTGAAAACTGTCAAAGCATAACCATGCTTCATTTCCCATGTTTGAAAATATTTTTTTGCCTCTTCCATAGTAGGAAAGGCTCTCACAGGATTTGGGTCAAGTGGATCTGTTAGGAATTTCACTTGTCCCCACGGCCAATGTGCGACTACTTCCTCTCCGACTACTGTCTCCGGAGACCAACCCCCCTGGGGGTCTATGGCGACTCCATAACCCTCCTCCTCAAAGGGCCCGGGATGATCTTTCTCTCTTCTTGGTCTTCCTTTTCTAGTCCACTACAATTTTCCTGGTCTTCTCTATTTCTTTTTTCGTCTTCTCTATTTCCTTTTTTTGTCTCAGTCTTGCTTCTCTGTCTTCAAAGATTTTCTCAATCGTCAAGTCATTCGCTTGTCAACTGGCCGACTCGACTTCCTCAGCTCTACCAATCTACATCAAACCACTACTCGCTGTCATCCCTTGCCTGGTAAGATGATTCGCGTCTCAACCCTATGACCAATCACCTACTTATGTTTCTGCCAAATCAGCTCGTGTCTCTTCCTCGCCCCAGATCCATCCCTTCCAGATCGCTCAGTCTCACATGTCCAGATTGCTTGTTGGTCGTCTTTTTTCTCCTAACTTCTCGTCTCCTTCCTGTTGTGTTTCTGAACTTGAGATTCCAGTCTGTTGGTTCTTATTTCTCAAATCTTTTCTATGAAATCTTATCACGGTTAAAAGCCGAAGCCGGACAACCAAATCACCTTCAAGATGAACAAACCAACAGGAGCAACGGACTGTTTCCACCAAGTCGCATTGAAAGATGCGGTCGATGCAATTCCACCTCTTAACAAAGAAAACTTCTCAATCTGGCGGGATAAGATTTTGATTCTGTTCGAACTCAAAGACATAAAAGACACCATCACAAGAAACTTGGGTCAACTCTCCATAAAACAGGATAGGGAAATCAGGGAGGTCATTCTTTCTAAACTGGATAACACCACGCATACCAATGTCGTCAACTCCACCAACATAAATTCATCCAAGCTTCTATGGGCGGAAATCACTCGACATTTTGCCTCATCGGAGACCGCCAACCGAGCTCGAGTATTCAATTCCTTCCTTCACTACTGTTTCAACAAAAACGCCATTGAAGGATTCGTGACCAATACTAGAAAGGCCCTAACCCAAATGACTGATGTTGATATTAAACTACCCAACGACATCGTTGCCTACTTGATCCTCTTCAAATTCCCACCAATTCTCGAGAACCTAAAACAGCAGATCATGCATGTAGAAAAACAATTAACGGTGGATGTGGTTTTTAATCATCTGATCCAATACAACAACAAGCGCAAGGCCCAGTCAAAAACACCCAAATCTAACTCCAATCTTACTCTAGTAACAACAAAGGTTAAATCCAAGAAAGAGACAAAAAGGGTCAAAATGCGCTGCAGAGAAGGATACCATGATCCAAATGCTCCGCACTCCAAATCCTCATGCTTTCACCTTCATCCCAAGAATGCTCCAAGTTGGTGGGTCGAACAACAAAACGAATGGAAGAGCAAAATGAACAAACAACCTACCATCAATTATCACGCGCTGTTAACCCTCTGGATAAACGCCAACAGCAGCCCCAATCTACTCCTTTACTCTGGCGCCAACATTCATATCTTCAACGACAAGAGGTACTTTCACTCACTCCTGATGCAAGATGAACCGGAGGAGGTGAAAACTGGGAAACTCAAAGCCAATCTAAATATACGTGGTACAGGAACTGTGAAACTAGAATGGAAAGACTCAGTCATTACCCTAGAAAACTGCGCCTATATCCCAGATATAGTTGTGAATCTCATCAGTCCGGGACTGCTAGCTAGCAAAGGATGCAATCTTACTCAAAGTCAAGATCAATTTAATGTCACAAGGATGGGTCAAACTGTACTCAGAGGATCAATCAGAGACAATCTGTTCGTCATATAGAAGCCTAAGATAGTCGGAAAAGGGACTTCTGTCCATCTTACCAATCATTCTCCAAATCCAACACCGAACCAAGGTCCGTCCTTGAAAGATATCCACCGGATGTATGGCCACGCCGCAATTTCTACTCTCAAGCC
The DNA here is from genome assembly GCA_025617555.3 of Puccinia polysora. Taxonomy (NCBI): domain Eukaryota; kingdom Fungi; phylum Basidiomycota; class Pucciniomycetes; order Pucciniales; family Pucciniaceae; genus Puccinia; species Puccinia polysora. Next base: position 31,424,941 of record CM062625.1, read on the forward strand.
CATTCTCAAGGGCCTCTTCACTAATGACGAACTGGATTGGTTTCAATGCGATGGTTGTGCAAAGAGTAAGATTGCCAGATCTCCATTCTCAGCTGTATCTACTCCCTCAAGTAAACCCCTCAAGCGAATCCACCTCGACCTTGTCGGACCAATAACCCCCCAGTCAAAGAGCGGCCATCTATACCTCCTGACTCTAGTAGACAAATACTGCGGCTACTTATCCGCCTTTCCTCTCGCCTCCAAAAACAAGAATCCAAGAGTCATAATCAACGTGCTCAAGATGGAAGCTAAAAGGCTCAACTACTACCCTTCCGAGATCTTCTCTGACAAGGGCACGGAGTTCACCAACTCAACTCTCAAGGACTTTGCCAGATCAAAACATATCAAGCTGATAACTTCTGAACCTTACCACTCCCAACACAACAGCTGGGCAGAAAGGGCCAATCAAACCATAATCGAATCATCCTGAGCAACATTCTCATCCTCTCTCTTACCAAAAACCTACTGGCGCATAATCACGAGGAGTTGCTGCTTCATGCTCAACCAAATCCCTCGGGAAGGTAATCACTGTTCCCCCTGGGAACTCATGTTCAATAAAAAACTACCAGCTAACTATCTTAAACCCCTAGGTTCACCCCTCATATATCTCAAGAATTGTGTCCAAAAAGGAAGGAAGTTCAATGAAAAAGGGGACAAAGGGTTACTAGTTGGGTTCAATCCCTCTTTCCACTCTTATATAATTCTTAATTCACTGGGAGCTATTATTGAAACAAAACATGTTAAATTTCTCAAGACACATCTGGACAATTTCCCTCTCCTAGAATCCACTGGTATTGACCTCTTCTCACATGAATCACAGGAATCCAACGAATCAGTTTTCTCCACAATTGACAAACAGTTTACGATCCGAAATCATCCTAGTACCGACTCGGATTCGGAATCCAATCCCAATTCTCCTGAAGCTCCGGACTCCAATTTGGATTCGCTCAATTCTGTTCCACAAATCTCATCCCTACCGGAACCCCCACGAATCTCTGCTCCCAAACCTTCTCAAAGTGAAGCATATCGACGACCAAGACGTGAAACTCGTAAACCGCAACGTTATGGATTTCACCACTACTACAAACCGCCCTCTTACAAGGCAGCTTGTAACTGTCCTGAAAGGCCCAAATGGGAAAAAGCAACTGAAGAAGAATTGGGCTCTATTGAACATCAAGAGGTATGGGAAGACTACTACGAAGAACCTAATAATATCCTCAACACTACCTGGGTCTTCAAAGTGAAGGAAAACTATCACGGGGAACCAGTCAAATACAAAGCAAGGTTATGCGTTCAAGGGTTCAATCAAGTCTTTGGCATTGACTACAATGAGACGTGGGCACCCACCAGAAAACTCGGCTCATTGAGAATCGCTCTCTTGTACGGTCTAAAAGAAAAAATGAACTTCACTCAGTTTGACGTGAAAGGAGCCTTTCTCCATGCACCCCTAGAGGAAGAGGTCATCATCAAAACCCCTGAAGGATCTCACAGAAAAGCTCCCTATCTCAAGCTAAAAAAGTCTCTGTACGGATTGAAACAATCCCCTAAAAATTGGTACAAAACACTGACTGGATGGATAAAGTCTCAAGGCTACCTCGAATCAAGCAGCAATCCCTGCCTCTACTACAACCCTGAATCAAAGGAAGTTCTCTACTTCCACGTGGACGACCTTATTCACGTCGGGAAGAGCAAGATCTTCAAGTCAAACTTCTTATCAAGATTCAAGAATTTGTCTTGCCACCCTCCTAACACAATCCTGGGTATGTTGATGGAAGTGAAGGAGGATGAGATCCTCCTAAGCCAACCAAAGCACATAGATCGGGGATTAGAAGAGTTAGGTCTCACTGAATGCAAGGACACTCGCTCTCCTCTAACTCAAAATCTACATCTGGAGCCGGTGTGGTGCCCCATCCTGGACACCCTGGCCGCCTTAAGACCTCAATCCATAAACTGTTGCGCAAACGTACCGCCCGGCTGAACAACTTATCCTCAGGCTCATCCAAACCATTATTTACCCGCGCGCGCTGCGCTTCCATTATCCGCGTCGCGCGCCGCGCCGCGCCGCGCCGCGCTCCTTTCATCCGCGCGCGTGGCGCTTCCTTATCCATGTTGCTTTTCATCTCCGCCGTTGTCATAGCACGTCCTCATCTTTGTTGTTGCGTTTCTTCATCTTTGTCGTTGCGCCTCCCAATCTCCTCATTGCTACCGTCGCGCGGCGCTCATCCATGATTTACTGAATCCATCCCGACCGCACCCGCAAGCATTTGGCAAATCCTTGGATCCGTCAAACCTCCCATCGCACTTGATCTATCAGTAGTGGATCTCAAGGTTGTCAGGATTTACTCAACTTTCTCAAACCAATCTCCTATCCGCCCATCCGCGCTCTCATGGACTTCATCCGTCACCTTTCCTGGGACTCCCCCACCCGCTTCCGCCTTCGGACAAGGGGTGGGTGACTCTGGTATTGTTACGCGCGCCCATCCACAGACCAACGCGAGTGACCACATGTTTGCCTTCCCTTTTCCGCTCTATTTGTAGAATCCGTTGTATATAGTCTAACAGGGCCTCCTGCCCATATAAGGAGGGGCTCTCCCCTGCCTTTTGGCCGAGGAAGGAGAGCATCCCGGAACATCAGAGGATCCCATCATCCTATCAGACCATCATCAGTAATCAACTTATCTGTGGGCATCCTTCCCCACCTATCTGAGCCATTTATCCGGGTATATCTATGATTGCCCCTTGATCCTTTGAGCCACCATACTCAAACTCTGTCCTTTGTGACCTTGATCCTTATCACCAACCAATAGCCTTGCTGGTTGAAGAAGAATTCCTGGCTGTCTGAATTCTTGGGTGTGTTATACCACTCTGATCCCTTTTTCCGACCATACTTGTCTTGATCTCTCCTTGATCATCTTTCTGGAGCCAATCACGTTTGATTGAAGAGGTTTTATTAAGCTTAAAACCTGGAGTGTTATACCTCCCTTCTTCTTTGAGGTTGAATTTCGCCACGCTATTCTTGAGTCCCTTGAGAAGTGTTGGGATATTCTTGCTCAAATTCATTATTGATTTGCTTCTAGAGCTTCATAAACAAATTGCTTTTGTTTTTTTCAGCCTTCCACAGTTATCTGGTACCCTTCAAGCGCTTGATTGCGGAGAGTTGGGCAGGTTCATTGAGAACCTGGAGGTTGGTTGGGATTGAGTTGATCTTTCCTAAACAGCTGCTGATGACCAGAGTTATTAGCTTGTGGGCGTTGTTACTTACAGCTGCCTTGTTCTATTGAACTCTGAACAAACCTTGACTTATTTGTTCAAGTCTTTACCTGCACCATCTTGCCTCAGATAGTGTTGTTTCCACCGCTACTGACAACTCTTATCCTCTTCCCTTATTTTGATTTCTCATCCATAAGGTTCTGGACCTTGATTCCGGTTACATTTAAATATTATTGTAACTCCTAGGAGGGAAGCCTAAACAGCACCTTTCCCCTCCACAGAACTGCCATGGCTTAGCACTGTTTTGAGTCTTACACCGGCTACCAACAAAGATCACGCAAAATTTATTCAAAAAGAATATCAATTTCCAATCGGTCACCGGTCTTCTCAATCATCTCGCACAGTATACTCTACCCAATATTGCCTTCGCGGTGTCCAGCCTAACTAGATTCAACTCCAAACCCGGCCTGTCCCATTGGAGAGAAGCTCGCAAGGTATGGAAATATCTTAAAACTACAAGAGACAAGAAACTCATCCTCCGATTCAACCCAAATGAGGAAGTGATAGCTGGATACAGCAATGCAACATGGGGAGACGATCCCTCTTCTCGCAAATCTCAGTCTGGATTTGTCATTTTCCACCATGGCAGCCCCGTCGTCTGGAACTCATCAAGGCAGAGAAATATTACCTACTTGTCAACTGAATCCAAACTCAACGCGCTGCTCGACTGTTTCCTAGAAGTCAAGTGGATCAGTAATTTAATAAGCAAAATCTACCATCTTCCTAATCCCAAGCCCACTCTCTATATTGACAACAAAGGACTCGACGATAAGATTAAATGGTTCGGCTCTCACTCTAAGTCCCATCACATTTACATCAAAACAAAAGGCCTGAGGGAAGAGTTCCAAAACTGCAAATACAATCTAATCCTAATCACTACGGAGAACATGGTGGCGGACTTTCTCACCAAAGCTTCGTCAGTCAACTCCTTGAATCTCCTCCAAAAATCCATTTTCAACTCCACCCTACCACGATCTCAAGAAATGCTCCATCCTACCAGGCACGAGGAGTGTTAGGAATTTCACTTGTCCCCACGGCCAATGTGCAACTACTTCCTCTCCGACTACTGTCTCCAGAGACCAACCCCCCCGGGGGTCTATGGCGACTCCATAACCCTCCTCCTCGAAGGGCCCGGGATGATCTTTCTCTCTTCTTGGTCTTCCTTTTCTAGTCCACTACAATTTTCCTTGTCTTCTCTATTTCTTTTTTTGTCTTCTCTATTTCCTTTTTTTGTCTCAGTCTCGCTTCTCTGTCTTCAAATATTCGCTCAATTGTCAAGTCATTCGCTTGTCAACTGGCCAACTTGACTTCCTCAGCTCTACCAATCTAAATCAAACCACTACTCGCTGTCATCCCTTGCCTGGTAAGATGATTCGTGTCTCAACCCTATGACCAATCACCTACTTATGTTTCTGCCAAATCAGCTCGTGTCTCTTCCTCGCCCCAGATACATCCCTTCCAGATCGCTCAGTCTCACATGTCCAGATTGCTTGTTGGTTGTCTTTTTTCTCCTAACTTCTTGTCTCCTTCCTGTTGTGTTTCTGACCTTGAGATTCTAGTCTGTTGGTTCTTAGTTCTCAAATCTTTTCTATGAAATCTTATCAGGATCTGCAACCAATTCAATGGTTATATAATATTTACATAGTTACATAGTTCAGTTTCCATCAAATTAAATCAAGCAAAAGCTAGAGTAACATGAAATTTTACTCACCATCAGAGGTCATGTGCATTTGTGAAAAATTTTGTTCCTCAATTGTTAAACTAGATGAGGACGCAATTAGGGCTTCCAATGCTTCATTACCAAAATTCTTTTTTTCTGAAGCTTTTTTAATGGCACTATCAATTTAGTCCTTCAACTCACCCATGTAATAAATAGGAGGGCTTTCCACTTTTCCAATAATTCAAAAAAAATGCATTGGTACTTCAGCATTCAATCCAACTTTAAATTGAAAAACTAGGAAGTTTGATCACTTTTGATTTGAGAAAGATCAAGTTAAACAACCGGAAGTAAAAATTTAATTTTCCGTTTTACAATGGGCAAGTGAACTTTGTGGGAAAGGGAAAATTTCAAAGATTTTTTTTGGACAAAGGCAATTATTAGGCTAGCAGTTTCACTTAATGATTGCTAGGTGACATCCAATGGTCCCACATAGTATTTGTTGATCCCAAATATAGGTTGATGTAACGCAAATGTGGTCCCAATGGTCCTAAAAATTCCGGTTTAACCTCTGGGGTGTTTTATAGCCCCCTGCACGCGTTAAAATGGGAAGGTAAAGGGGTACAAAACTCAAAAATACCATTTATGGGGGGTATACAACCTCCCAGGGGGTTATTCATGTTTGGAACAACACTTTGAACGCATGCAGGCATGTGTATGGGCCCCCACGCGCACTTTAGACGCGTTTATGGGCCCCCACACGTCTTTTGGGGCGTGCAAGGTTTAAAAAAACTCCCACACAACTGGGAGACATGAATTTCTAATCACCCAATCAAAAAATTTTGATTTTTGGTTAAAAAAAACCAAAAATAAAATAAAAAAAGTAAAAATAGGGCATCATCTTTCTCACGCATCCAAGCCTTTATTTAATGCACTTTGACATTGGGGAACGGTTGCACCTCTTTGGTATTTCACGCAAAAATACTTTATTTCATGCAAATGTGAAGAATTCTTTTTTTTGAATTCTGACTGCGCAGAAATGTTGCAGGGGTTATTAACCACTAAAAAAACTTTGGTAATTTTGGAGCCATTAGAACAGCTTCAAAAATGCAATTAAAAAATGATAAACTTTTGTAAAAACAAATTTTTGCATGGGTTTTTGGATAATCATTTTTGCTATTTTTATTGGTTTTTTTGGTTTTTTCAGCTGCCATAAACTTCAACCAAAATTTATTAAGTCTTCAAATATTTCTCTCATATTTTTTCAATGTATAATTTCACCTTAAAAAATTCCTTCAAAAAACACAAAAAAACAAAAAAATGAAATTTCTCTTTGGACATTTGAATCCTTTTATTTTCCTTTTTATTTCATTTTTTTGAGTAATTCAGGCTATCAGAAAGTTAAGAAAACTTTTAAATTGAATTAAAATACTTATTTCCAATTTTCTGGATGTATTATTGTACCTAAAAAAATTCCTTCAAAAAAGCAAAAAATTCAATAAATTCAACTTTCTCATTTGACTTTTTAATTCTTATGTTTTCCATTTTTTTTCTTTTTTTTTTGTGTTTCAATATTTGATGATTTTAATAGAAATATTCAAGGGATTTTCAAAAGTTTTTTCAGGAATTTTGGATGTCATTTTTGACCTTTAAAAATTTAATCAAAAAACAAAAAAGAATTGAAAAATTCACTCTTCTTTGAGCCCTTCACATGCATATATTCAATAAGAATGAGAATTTTTTCCAGGGACCCCCACAAATCTTGGAGCTCCCAATTATCTCATAAACCACCCCCTTGACCTGTTCCACCCTCCCATCACCCCCACCACACCATCCCAATACCATACCATAACACACCACACCACACCACACCACACCACACCACACCACACCAAACCAAACCACACCACACCACACCACACCATTTCACACCAAACCACAAAATAATCATCAAAAAAACTTAAAACTCCAGATACTTCCAAACAAGAACATCTCTTTTTCAATGGCTCAAGAAATCATCCACCCACTTTACAGAACTGTTTCAACTGTTTCACCAGGCCCATCCTCCATTATCTCATCTGATAAAACTGGTGATTCAAATCCTATTTCTCCTTATTCATCTACTCAAACACTTGATTCCACTCTTCTTTCCCCTCCTCCTGAGCTATCATGTAATCAAAAGGAGGAGCTGCTTGAGGCTATCCAATTGTGGGCAAAGTCTCATGGACATGCCATATCTACCAGAGTATCAAATTGAAAAAATCAGGCCTACACTTACCAATGTGATAAATCTGGGGAATATAAACCAGCAAAGATACCCCCAAATAAAAAAAAATGAAAAAAGAATAATTTTCATTTCAGTTTATCAGCAAATTTTTCAAAAAGATTGGTTTTTTGGGTGGTGAAGGTTAAATTTCCAGAGCAAAAACATCCACCTTCCATTGATTCTTTCACTGATCCCATCCACCAAAGAATCCAAGGGGAGAAAAAGGAGGTGGTTGAAAATTTATCAAAAGCAGGATTTCCCCCTTTAAAATACTCAACTCTCTAATAAGAAACTCATCATTCTCTATCCATACCAATCTCCCTACAATTTACAACAAAAGATCCCAAATGAAAAGAAATTCCCTTGATGGAAAAAATCGTGTGGAAGCACTCATACTGCAACCCAGGAATTGTTCTTTTTAGTACAAAATTAACAATTTGGATGGCCAAATTACTTCATTATCTATTTCACATCATGATTCCATGAAACTTCTCAAACTTTCCCCTACTCTCATTATGATGGACTGTAGATATAAAACCAAAAGATTTGGAATGCCCCTTCTTCATATTCTTGGGATAAACAATTGTGCTAGAAGCTTCTAATTTGCCTTCTGTTTCTTATCTCAAGAGAAAAAACAGAACTACGATTGGGTCCTGACTCAACTTCAGGAAATATTTGAAGATAAAGAACATAGTGTGATTGTGACAGACAAAGAACAAGCACTTATTAGCTCAATTGATTCAGTTTTCCCTTCATCTCATCATCTTCTCTGTGTCAGGCACATTTTCAAGAACATTCAAATTCATTTCAGGAATCAATTTAGATCTGAAGATGAATGGAAGCTATTCCAATAAGAATGTAATCTTTTGGTCTATTCAAAATATGAATAAAGCTATCAACAAAAATTTACAAAACTTTCTCTGTTCTGGAATCCTCCCAAGGCTGACTAACTTCTTGAGAACTGGATTCCTCTACAAAGAAAATTTGTTTCCTATCTTGCAAAAAAATGTTTTTACTTTGGAAACAAAAGTAAATTAAGAATAGAAGGTTGTCAATCCTAAATTAAAAGATTCATCAATTATTCTATCCATTGTTTCTATAATTTAGTTCAAAAAATTTACATTTCCATCACCATCCAAAACCTTGAAAGAGCCATTGAAGCCTCTCAGAAAGAATTGAAGCATCTCATTGGTTTACCCCAATGTGTGGATTATCTTTCTGGAAAGATCTTCCACTTTGCCCTCAAAATAATTCATTCATCTCATCAAGTTCCTAATTCTTCCACCAATCACGTCAACTGTGATTACTCTTCTTACATGGGTATACCATTTGTTTAAAAATTCAAATTGGCAATCAGGAGGGGGGAAATCCTCCAAATTAATGATTTTTATCCTCAATGGAATAGGAAAGCTCCCATCTCAGTAAGTTTTTCTCTTTTTTTTTTTTTTTTTTTTTTGGGATTAAAGCTCAAATGAATGATGTCCTGATTGATTTTGATTTTCCTTTCTCCAGTAAACTGTGAACCATGAATCAACAAAATATTCAGCAAAAATTGAAGTTCAAACCAAAGAAATTAATGAAAAACTACATTTCATTGAGCTGTTTTAAGAATTCAGCAAGTTGACACCTGGAGAAAAGCTATATTACCTGGGTGAAATCATGAAGCTGTACAGCGGAACATATCAACTTACGCTGATTGAAGAGTCAAATTCAACCCAAAGATCCAAAGTTAGAGAAAGACCCAAATGATCAGCCAATAATTTCAAGAAGATCTCTCAGTACCCAAACAAAAGAGATCCATCTGTTTTTGAATATTTAGAAGAACCCAAGAGGAGAGGAATGCCTAAGAAGAAATTCATAGCAAATTTGAAGTTCAGTCAGCAACTTTTGTACAAATAAATATCTCAAGATTCATAATTAATTTTTTTCCTATGTCTTCAGGTGTGAAGAAGGAAAAAGGCCATCAAAGGGAAGGGGGAGGGAAAAAATAAGGAGGAATCAGAGGAAAAGGTTATTTTATAACTATCCTTATTTTTTCTGAAACGGGTGGTTTTGTTCACAAGTCCTTCTCATTTTTTTAACATAGATTGAATTGCTGACTGAAGAGGAATTTTCAGAAGATGAAGAGGTGCAAGATTTGGATGAAGGGGAAGATTCAGCAGCTGAAAAGCTGCCAGAGGTGGATGTGATTAAGATTTTGGGCTTTTATTTTCTTTTATTTTTGGCTAATTGGATGGATATTACTTTTAATTAAGTTTTTCATTCAAGCCTTGATGAGAGGTCTGGAACCATTGTGAATAAGCGAGTGGCTTATCCTGAATACAATCCTGGGACAAGAATCAAGAGGCTAAAGTTATCCAATGAAGATGGTGATGCTTCTGACCATCCTCCTGGGGGGAAGGTATTAGCAGCCCCAACAATCAGTGAGAAACTTAGTACATTTGGTATTTTCTCATTTTTTAATTTTGTCTGATTTCTTTAGGGTTTTTCCTCCCAGTTCCCTACACATTATCTTATTCTTCTTCTTGAGTATTTGATCAAGTATCAATTGAAGAATTGACTATTATCTTTAGTACATATTTTTGGTTATAAAAAATTCTGATTTTTAGTTTGAGTTCCAATGCAAATATTCCATTTCCCCCAAAACAGCAGTTCCACATATCTCCCATGTTCAAGATGTAGGGGATGGGAAATGTGGCTTCAGAGCAGCAGTCATTTGGGTGGGGAGGATCCAACAAGACTGGATTGAATTCAGGAAAGAAATGTTGAAAGAGCTTGATTCAAAAACAATATTGAAGGACACAACATTAATGCGTGATATCTGGGGTGAAACTTTCCAAGAAGCAAGAAGGCAACTGAACCGCCTTTATGACCCAGCTCCCATCAATATTTGGATTAAATTTCCATGCCATGGTTTCCTTCTGGCTGAATAATATCAGTGTCCAGTGGTTCTGTTTTCTTCTTTAATGTCTGGCACTTATCTTACCCTGATTTACCCTCCAACTCCAAGTTCCAACAATTCTCCTATTTGCTTCATTCTTTTATAAGAATCCAAACATATAGTCTCATTCAAGTTCAAGTCTGATCATTGACCAGCTCCCAGGTTAGATCCACTTGGGAAAATCTTTGTGAAAAAGGATTCCAAATCTTGGATTTTGGTAATGATGTTTTTTTCCCTCCAAAAAAATCAAGTAGAAAAATAAAACCAATCATAGTTGAATAAATTTTAATATTTTTATCCATATTTTTTCTTTATTTTTAATTTTTTGAATGAAGCTTGTAAGGTGTATGAAAGACTGCAGATGATCTTCAAAAATTATTAATATTTTTTTTCTTAAAATTTGAAATTCTGAAAGCTTCAATCACCAAAAAAAAATTATATAGGCCAACAAAACAATTCAAAAATCCAGTGAGAAGAGTGAATTTTTCAAATTCTTTTGTTTTTTTGATTGAATTTTTGAAGGTTAAAAATGAAATCCACAAATCCTGAAAAAAAGTTTCAAAATGCTCTTGAATAGTTTTTTTACAATTCTCAAAGCTTGAAACACCAAAAAAAAGTCAAAATGGCAAATATAAGGATCCAAAAGTCAAATGAGAAAATCAAATTTTTCAAATTTTTTGCTTTTTTGAAGGAATTTTTTGAGGTAAATAATTCATCCAAAAAATCTGAAAAATAAAATTATGCTCTTTTAATTTTTCTAACCCTTGTTGATAGCTCAAATCACCCCAAAAATTGAAATAAAAAGGAAAATAAAAGGATTCAAATGTCCAAAGAGAAATTTGATTTTTTTGATTTTTTGTGTTTTTTGAAGGAATTTTTTAAGGTGAAAGGATAAATCCAAAAAATATTAAAAAAATATTAAAAGAATCTTTGAATGTTTTTAAAAATTTATAGCAGCTGAAATAACCAAAAAAAACAATGAAAATAGCCAAAATGATGATCCAAAAACCCATGCAAACATTTGTTTTTATGGAATTTTTTCATTTTTTGATTACATTTTTGAAGGGGTTCTAATGGCTCCAAAATTACCACAGATTTTGTTTAGGGATTCAAGAGCCCCTTCTATGGTGCTGCCCATTCAGAATTCAAAATGAATGGATTCTTGAGAGTTGCATGAAATAAAGTATTTTTGTGTGAAATAACAAAGGGGCGCCACCGCACAGCAATGTCAAAATGCTTGAAATGAACGGCTGGATGCGTTAGAAAACTAGTTCCATAAAATTAAATACTAAAAAAAACTTAAAAAAACAAAAACACTAAAAAACAGTTGTTTTTTTGATTAAAATTAAAAAAAATTAAGAAAGAAAAAAATCAAGAAATACAAGTTCAAATTGACTAGTCCCAAAGTAAAAGCAACAAAAATCAAATAAAGAATGAAAAAGCCTATGGAGCAGCTTTAAAGTATAAGTTCAAAAAAATAAAATTTTAACATGACTATCCCTAAAGTAAAAACACCAAAAAATACATGTTTAACTTGACTAGCCCTAAAGTAAAAACACCAAAAAAACAATTTCAACTTGCGTTAAGCTGATCCCATCACAAAAAGTGAAAATAATCCTTATGATGGGATCAGCCCAACACAAGTTGAACTGAATTAAAAATTGAATTTCATTTAAAACACTCAAAATAATAAGGTTAACTCAAAACACTCAACATAATGATGTTCAAAATGTGATAGCCCATTATTTTAATGGAAGTACAAGGTATATGCATTAGAATTACAAGTTATATGGAAACCCAATGATGAAATGAATTGTATAATCTAGAATACACATGCAATTGATTTTTGAGATGATCAAACCAACCAGAAACTTTCTTAAAAATGAAAGTAGGGGGTTTTGCTACAATGGGAGGGATTGGAATCATTTCTCCCTCAAGTAATAATACAACCCAGTGGTTATTATTTCAAAAGGAGATATAAATAGGCTCTGATTGATCTGTAACACCTTTTTTCATTGGATAAAAAGTAAAACATGACTTCAATTAAATGAAACATATAGGTCTGGCACATTTTCCTGCTATTATTTGACCAATATCTAACCAGCCAGCCATTTTGAAGAAGGAATATTTTCATTGATGTCTTTGAAAAAAAGTCTTTGTTCAATCGCTTCTCTGTCTTTTGACCAACCAAGCATATTAATTTAGCATGCTTTATTTCTCTCCAATGTTTGAATCATTCCCTTTCTCACTTTAAACCAACTTTCTTCATCATACCCAATCAATTCAGAAATTGCTCTAAATCTGCAATTCCCATCACCAATCAGATCCCAAACCTCACCGAAGAACTTATGTAATTTCTCATGTATTCAATTGAGTTTTTTCACTTTATTTTCATTTAATCAAAACTCACTCAGCCAAAATTCCAATAAAATTAATTAATCATATCAATACATACCAAAGATGAGCTTCTGTTTGACCCTTCCTGCATTTCTTTTTCCTGTGAAGAGGTTTCCAATTCCAAATGAAGTGAAGCTAATTAACTTTTAGTCTCTTCCTCTGAAATATGAAATTCAGATTCTGATCTGGGGGACTTTGAACAATAGTTATCATCATATGATCATCAGTTTATTAAACCAAAAAAATGGAAATTTAACAAAAGAAAAGACTTAAAACCTTTTGTTTTTTCTTATTTTGTGCCCATCTAATTCCATTTTTCCACTCAAGTTTCTTCTCAAAATTTTTAAATTGACAAGGATCTCTCTGGTTATCTGTCAATTTTGGCCAATCTCTACTTGTTTGCAAGAATTTGGGTTCAAGTCTTGGTTTTGATCCATAATTTCCAGTTTATTGAATGAGGTACTTCAACAGCTTGCGTTGATCTTGTTCAGGAGTTCCCAAGATCATTGCATTTAGCTTCTCATGTAACTGAGAATTTTTGAGCATTTCATCAAAATTGAATTTGCAAAATTTAAAAGGATCAAACATTAGTAAAGTAGGAATCATCCATCAAACAGAATTAATCACAAACTGATTTGAAGAATCCAACAATCCAAGTTACACCAACTTACAGAACTAAAACTGAAGGGGTAGTAATCCAACCTCCACTGAGGATGAGCATCCTCAGGCACAAAAGATCATCTTGAAGCTAGTAGGTCACCTATCTGGTGGGAACAGGGAAAACCCATCGTCTTGGAGTAAGACTTGGTGCACACTTGCCAATCATTATTGCGCTTTAACTTCTCTAATTTTTCCTCAACAAGTTTAATTTCCCTAAAGAAAAGGTTTATCCAAAAGGTAACAGTTCAGTGGGAAGAACTATTCCTAACTTTATTTAAGAGTTGTGAAGGGCCGCCTGAACAGATTTAATTTGATTTGAAACTTTTCTGTCAAGGTTTTTCCAAACATCCAACATTTTTCCAAAAGAATTTGCAAGGAATTTTTCGCAATTATCATGGGGCCCTTCAACCCAAGAATTGGTTTTATTTCCAAAGTCAGGTTTTTTGCAAGTCCAAGCCATTAAAAAGGTCTCTTTGATAATGGAAATTTTCTCTTCCTCATACTTGAGAAAATCCTCATGGTCTTCAAAGAAACACTTCATACAGGTCATAACTTAAGAACACAAAAATAGAAAGATTAACAGAAGAAGCAGTGATTTGGCCCTTAATCTGAGTTCCGCATCATTGAAATCTGCCTCCTCCTTGGTTTTAGAACCCCCATACTTTGCCAATAGAGACATAAATATTTTACAAGCTTCAAATTTATTCTTTAAGCAAACTTTACAGTTTGCTTGTATGTTTTTAGACAAGTGCAACAGACAACATTGTCTTTCTGAATCAGGGAAACTCTGTTCTATAGCAAAAATCAGAGATTTTCAAGGTCCTTCACAAAGACATTGGGATGTCTCTCAGGATCATAATCCAGGCCCTTTAGTGCATTTACAGACCAAATTTCAAAATCAAACATTTTTTTTGTCATAAAAACAAGAGCTTTTGTGAAATTTTTTTGGTTGGCTTTCAGCCCTACAACATGCAATAGGGGGATGTTGTACTTATTTTTTTAAAAGTAAAATTCAACATAGAAATATGATGGGATTGTTTTCAAAGCTTGAATTCATCAGGGTGCACAAAGAATAGGGCCTCCAAGTTTCTCTCTCCACTCAATTTTAATCAACAAACCTAACCTGAATCTTCAAGTTGATCATAGAGGACCTCCATATCACCTCTTCCCTTGAGGTTGGCTAGCTCCAACTTCTGCTTAGTGTTATAGATTGTTTTTTCATCAACATACTTTCTGCCATCAATCTTGCTCAAATTTCTTTTGAGTTGAATTTTATTGAGCCCATCATTCATTCCTTCCATTCAATTCCCTAAGGCCACACCAGAGGTTCTCCTGGTTGTGAATGCACCAAGAGGTGTGCAGATGTTTCATGGTTTTGTTGATCATGTCTGTAGGAGATTTGCCACAAGGGTCCTGCCTTTGTGTTACTTGCACATATCATAGTCATATAGTTACATAGTTACCAGCTGCCAAGCAGTTTCAAGCAAATCAAATAAGGCAAAGGCCAGAATAACATAAAAAATACCCACCACAAGAGGTCAAATCCATTTGTGAAAAATTTTGTTACTCAATTGTAACCCTAGATGAGGAGGCAATTGGGGGTGCCAATTTTTCATTACCAAAATCCTTTTTTTCCACAGCTTTTTTAATGGCTTTATTGATGTAGTCCTTCAACGCACCCTTTCATAAATAGAATGGCTTGCCACTGTTACCATAATACAAAAAAATGCAATGGTACTTCAGTATTCATCTCAAATTTCACTTGAACAACTACAAAGCTTTCTCACTTTCAAGTTGAGAAAGATCAAGTTAACCAACAGGCATTGAAAATTTAATTTTCCATTGTATAATGGGCGGGTTGAGAGTTTACTCTGTGGGAAAGAGACAATTTCAAAGTTTCTCTTTGTCAAAGGAAATGATTTTTGTTTGCAGTTTCACTTGATGATTGCCAGGTGTGGTCCAATAGTCCCAAAAAGCATGCTTTGATCCCAAATTTGGGTTGATAGAACCCAAATGTGGTGCAGGGGGTCACTGAAAATTCCGGTGTAACCCAGGGAGGTTGTATACCCCTGTATAAGGGTCTAAATGGTTTTTTACCGGGATTCATAATTAAAAAATGACGTTTACAGGGGGTATACAACCCTCTGGGGGTTGAGGGTGTTTGGAAAAACCCTTTGGAGTCATTTATGGGCCCCAAACGGTTAAATGGGAAATGTAGGACCCTACCTGACTCCCACACCACTGGGGGTTGCAAATTTATAATCACTCAAAACAAAACCATTTTAATAGATGTGTTGATTTGAAGGGTTTTTACATTGGATTTTATTTTTGGAGGGCCAAGATACACACAAAAATTATGACAAAATTACAAAAAGACCTTCAATATTTGTGTTAAATTTCTAAAAGCTTAAAAAACCAAAAAAAAAAAAAAAATGAAAACAAAAGGATCCCAAAGTCTAATGAGAAAATTGAATTTAAATTGTGTGCTTTTTTGAAGGAATTCTTTCAGGTAATATAAAACATTCAAAAAATATGTGGAAAATATTGACATTCTCTTTTACTGTTGTTTAAATATTTTGATAGCTTGAATCACCAAAAACATGAAATTAAAAGGGAAATAACAGGATGCAAATGTCCAATGAGAAATTTGAATTTTTTGAATTGCTTGGTTTTTTGATGGAATTTTTTAAGGTAAAAGGATACATCCAAAAAATCTAGAAACAATATTGGAAAGCTCTTTGAATGTTTCTCACAACATTTGGTAGCTGAAATAAGCAAAAAAATTATTAAAATGGCCAAAATAAGAATCCAAAAACCCGTGGAAAAATGGGTTTTTGCAGAATTCTTTTGTTTTTTGCTTCCATTTTTGGAGAGGTTCTATTGCTTCCAAAATTACAAAAGATCTTCTTGGGGGGTTTATAAACCCAAACTACAGGAATTGGGTTTCAGAACTCAAAAAAGACAAATTCTTGAAAGTACTGTGAAATAAAGTATGGGTAATGTTAAATTCACAACTCTTTGGGTCGTGTACAAGACTCTGTAAACCACTCTTTGAGTTGTTTACACACCTCAATGGGCCGTGTGACACCCTAGACGACTCAAATGAGCCGTCTAGCATTCTACACGACTCAAATGGGGTGTGTGGCATTCTAAAAAGCTCAAATGGGCCGTGTGGCAAGCTACACGACTCGAATGGGCCTTGTGGAAAGCTACACAACTCAAATGGGCCGTGTGGCATGCTACACGTCCCATTTGAGTTGTGTGGCACGCTGTAAAACTAAAATAAAGTTTTGTAGCCTCCACTAAATAATAAATACTAAATAATAAATACTAAATAATAAATACTAAATACTAAATAATAGATATTAAATTATAAATTATAAATAATGAATAATAATTAATTAATTATAATAAATATTCAAGAATAAAAAATAAATAATAAATAATAAATAATAAATAATAAATAATAAATAATAAATAATAAATAATAAATAATAAATAATAAATAATAAATAATAAATAATAAATAATAAATAATAAATAATAAATAATAAATAATAAATAATAAATAATAAATAATAAATAATAAATAATAAATAATAAATAATAAATAATAAATAATGAATAATGAATAATAGATAATAGATAACAAATGATAAATAATAAATAATAAATAATAAATAATAAATAATAAATAATAAATAATAAATAATAAATAATAAATAATAAATAATGAATAATAGATAATAGATAATAAATGATAAATAATAAATAATAAATAATAAATAATAAATAATAAGTAATAAATAATAAATAATAAATAATAAACAATAAATAATAAATAATAAATAATAAGTAATAAATAATAAATAATAAATAATAAATAATAAATAATAAATAATAAGTAATAAATAATAAATAATAAATAGTAAATAATAAATAATAAATAATAAATAATAAATAAAAAATAATAAATAATATATAACAAATAATAAATAATAAATAATAAATAATAAATAGTAAATAATAAATAATAAATAATAAATAATAAATAATAAATAATAAATAATAAATAATAAATAATAAATAATAAATAATAAATAATAAATAATAAGTAATAAATAATAAATAATAAATAATAAATAATAAATAATAAATAATAAATAATAAATAATAAATAATAAATAATAAATAATAAATAATAAATAATAAATAATAAATAATAAATAATAAATAATAAATAATAAATAATAAATAATAAATAATAAATAATAAATAATAAATAATAAATAATAAATAATAAATAATGAATAATGAATAATAAATAATAAATAATAAATAATAAATAATAAATAATAAATAATAAATAATAAATAATAAATAATAAATAATAAATAATAAATAATAAATAATAAATAATAAATAATAAATAATAAATAATAAATAATAAATAATAAATAATAAATAAGAAATAATAAATAATAAATAATAAATAATAAATAATAAATAATAAATAATAAATAATAAATAATAAATAATAAATAATAAATAATAAATAATAAATAATAAATAATAAATAATAAATAATAAATAATAAATAATAAATAATAAATAATAAATAATAAATAATAAATAATAAATAATAAATAATAAATAATAAATAATAAATAATAAATAATAAATAATAAATAATAAATAATAAATAATAAATAATAAATAATAAATAATAAATAATAAATAATAAATAATAAATAATAAATAATAAATAATAAATAATAAATAATAAATAATAAATAATAAATAATAAATAATAAATAATAAATAATAAATAATAAATAATAAATAATAAATAATAAATAATAAATAATAAATAATAAATAATAAATAATAAATAATAAATAATAAATAATAAATAATAAATAATAAATAATAAATAATAAATAATAAATAATAAATAATAAATAATAAATAATAAATAATAAATAATAAATAATAAATAATAAATAATAAATAATAAATAATAAATAATAAATAATAAATAATAAATAATAAATAATAAATAATAAATAATAAATAATAAATAATAAATAATAAATAATAAATAATAAATAATAAATAATAAATAATAAATAATAAATAATAAATAATAAATAATAAATAATAAATAATAAATAATAAATAATAAATAATAAATAATAAATAATAAATAATAAATAATAAATAATAAATAATAAATAATAAATAATAAATAATAAATAATAAATAATGAATAATAAATAATAAATAATAAATAATAAATAATAAATAATAAATAATAAATAATAAATAATAAATAATAAATAATAAATAATAAATAATAAATAATAAATAATAAATAATAAATAATAAATAATAAATAATAAATAATAAATAATAAATAATAAACAATAAATAATAATTCATATTTAATAATTAATAATTAACGATTAATAATTAATAAATAATAAATAATAAACAATAAACAATAAATAATAATTCATATTTAATAATTAATAATTAACGATTAATAATTAATAAATAATAAATGATAAATGATCAAGAATAAATAATAAATAGTAAATCATTAATAATATGGTTGTGTACAGGCGTACAAAATTAAAAAATTCCCATTATGGGGGGTATATGCCTCCCCAGGAGTTGCTTGTGTTTAGAACAACCGTTTGGAGTAGTGTATGGGCCCCCAAGCTTTGAGGGGCCCTACACAACTCACACAGGTTGTTTGGGGCTCTACACGACTCCCACTGGTCGTGTGGGGCATTACACAACTCCCACACTAATGGAGCCGTGAATTTAGCATAATCCAATAAGTATTGTTCATGTCGCAGCATAGGCATGCAAAAGTGGGTAGATTTCAAGCTGGATTGGGGTTGTGAGAACATTAATGCCCTATTTTTATATCCAAGAAAAATACCTCAACATTCAGTGGTAAAACCTTTCTAAAGTTCATTTTTTATGAAACAGTTGTTCCATCCTCAAAACAAAACCTTCAATCTTAAGATAAGATTTATCCAAAAATCAAAGAAATCTTTATTTTTACTACAGGTATTTTGAGCTATATTTGAAAAAAGAAGGTTGATTTTTAGCTTTTCACCAGCATTAATTTGTGATAAAATACCCATGGAGAATTCCCAAAGATTTCCTTGATAATAATTTCTATTCATTCCTGAATTTTTATTTCAAGGAGTTGTCACAAGGGCTGCTTGCATGCAAGCAGGCCTTGGCACAAAAGGGACTCTACTCTCAGTAGGCTTGGGGGAAAGGATACCGGAAGATGCTACAAGGAGAAAAGTATGAATGAATTGAGGATAAGATTCTGATGACACTGACTGGGATTGATTCCTAGTAAGAAGTAGTAAACTGATTTCTTGGGGAACAATCATGAAGGAGGAAGAGGAGGCTAGTTTAAATAGACCATGGCCGGAGCTACAACAGAGGTACAGTTGGTTGGGGCTCAGACTACTTATGTAATGACAAGGGAATAGTCAAGGAAACAGAGAGGGCTGATTGGGTATGCTACTAAATTAGGTTAGGTTTCTTCTACATTGGGACAAGTTTACAGGTCTGAGCTGTCAAAGTTGGGAGAATACAGTTGAATGATTTACAATTTACATGGAGGTCATGACACTATGTACTTAGTGGAGAGATTATGGTATAAAATCTGAAAGAGGATTTACATAAGGCTTCCCAATGGATAAGAAATGACAGAGTATGGGTTAGACAGAGTTAATAAGGTTAGAGTATGTGCAGACCTGGGAGATTAAGTATGTGCAAGCCCATGGATTCTATTTGCATAATGTATGAGGTTAGAATATATGTAGATATGTACTGCATAAAGAGCCTGAGACATATAGTTGATGGATATATGCTGATAAACGTCTCCTGCGCCCTAAGGTTGAAGTTCCATGGAAAATAGATTTGGACTGAGGGTTAGATTGTATTTGCTGAGGTTAGATGCTGAGGTTGGACTGATTTGTATTTCAGTATGACAGCAGTTTTCAAAGCTTATAATTCATAAATAGAGCCACTGGAATGGGCTGAATAAATCCAAGATATGTGATTTGAAAAATTTCCACCAAAATCTTTTAGTACACATATCATCTTTTCACCATGGTATTATTCTATCAATTTCTTCAATTTCTCTTTTCTTCAGGAATAAACTGAGAAACATTCAATTTTATGATGAAGAGTACCAAATAAGCAGAACCTGAACTGCAGTAAAGTATGAGAACTCTTTAGGTAAGAAGGAGAAATAAAGAAATAGAGAAGAGAAATGCTGCAGAGCTATATATTAAGTAAAAGGATCACTGAAGAAAACTAAACTGCAATGGGAAATGTGGAGGTGACTTTAAAAAAGACCTTAAAAATGAAATGATACCATTAGAGAAAAAAAAAGAAAGGAGATAATAGCATATTCAACCTTCTCACCAAACAAGGAGAGGATCTGAATTCCTGAATTCTTGATGGATAATAGTTTGAAATTTTTTAGCAGAAAAAACTTTTGAGGTCATATGGCAGATACAGTTTTTGAGATCAGTTGGTAGATAAAGTCTTTGAGAGATGTTGATTTGTTAAGTTAATATTCTGGGGGCTTGAAGTAAGAGAGCATAAAAAATAAAAAATACAAGATCAGGAAATTAATTAAAAGAAGAGTAAGAGGAGCAGAGCAGGAAAATTCAGAGTTGAAAACCAAAGGTAATTGTAGATTCTCAAAAATTGATATTTCAGTGAGAGAAAAAGCATTGGAATGGTGGAAGTCACAGGTAAGATAGGGAAAAAGCATTTATTTTGAAGAGTAGCTTGCTTTGAGTGCTTGGAAGTGAAATAATTGCAACATGACAGGCTTTTTTGATGAAGGAGGATGAAGACAGGCCAGAAAATTTATTTCTTAAGAGATTGGACAGAGATTCCAGGGAGAACACTCTTAAGAGAGGATCAGCTATCATATTACCAGTTTTAGCCAAGTTGATTTAAATGAAAATAGTATTTAATTGCTTCAAAATTAAATTAAATTTTATTTCTAGGTGTTTTGTCTTGGAAATGGACCCAAATTTCTTTAACAACTCCAGAAATCCTTTTGGTCTATGTTAAATAAAAAAGGTTACCATCTCTTTCCCTAAATTTCCCCAATCATGTTGATGAGTCATAAATTTTCTTGAAAACTGTCAGAGAGAGCATTCATATTTTATTGAGTGAAGGAAAGTGTCATTGTAATTTTTTTACTATTCCACATGACCAGGCAGCCCTTCCAGAAGCAAATGGATATGATTTGAGATTTTTGAATGTTTAATTAATTGCTCCACTTTTCATTGGTATTAAAATTTTCTGTTGTAGGCTGTTGACCTAAGGCGCCAGTTGCTGCAATAAATGCACATTTCCCTTCAAGTATTTCCAGAAATGAACTACCTCCTTCCAGTGACTAAGAAAAGGTTGAGGACTAAATTGAGATAGAAGAGAGACCCCAGTAGACAGATTAGGTCTACTGGGGCATGCTAGATAACTTAACATTCTAGTAAAAGTGGAATGTTTGATATTAAGTTTAGAAAAGGAGTTTGTATATTTTTTGGAGGCATGTGTTAGAAGAATATTGGGGATAATGAAGTTTGAGAAGATCAAGAGGCCTTTGGAGATGAGAAAAGTTGAATACATGTAGCACACAGAGTCCTCAATTCAATTTCAATTCCAAGTAGCATTTCTGGGGTATGGGCAAAGGATTCAGGGAATCTTTCTAGGAAGGAAATTCTGAATTTTTCAACCAACCAGCAAATTTTTTCCATCAAAGAAAATGGTTTAACATTCTTCCTGGTGGTAAAAAAAGAATTTTTTGGAATCAGACTGCTTTTAGGTGATTGAATTCATCCATATTATAAGATTTTTGTGACATTTGAAGGGCGCTTGGAAAATTTCATATAGATAGTTTTTAATTTGATGGAAGAGGAGCTTAAATTAGATTCCTTTGGAGTCTTCAAAAATATTTCTTTTTTAAGGGCGGCATATAGGAATGCAATTTTTATTTCAAATGTAAAAAAAGGCGGTTTCTGCTCAAGAGCATAGACAAAAAAATAGGAAGAAAAGGAAATTTTCAACTTGGGGAAATATTATCATCAAAGTCCACCCCGGTGGTTTGCAGAAATCCCTGAATTCAAATCCTAGCCTTGGTTTTTTTTTAAAAATTCTGAAAAGGTGGCCAGAATTTATCAAACAGCGCAGGATATATTCAGATAGAACTCTGTACCACCTGTAAAATTCTCCCACACATCATAGTCTTTTATACGTGGAAGTTTTATATTTTTTGCTTGAAGGAGATTTTAGGAGTTTGATTCTTCCAAAAGATAGCTTTAACTCAGAGGTCAAATATTGAAATTTCTATCTCTCATAACTCTACTAATTTAGAGAGGATCCTCACGTTGTTCATTTATCCCCTTTTCTTCAATTAAAAACTCCTCTTTATTTTATAAATTCTCTCTTTGTTGGAGGATAATTCAGAAAATTTTACATTATTATTGGAATTAAAAGGATTGAATTTTGGAGAAGCTTTTGGATGGAGAAGGGGTTCAGCTTAAAACCCTGAAACAGGGATTGATGTGGGGGGCTAAATTCAAGGAATGTGAAATTTTCAGCATCCACAATCTTTCTGGACACTGCTGGAATTCTTCACAATTGGGTTTGGTAGTGTAACCAATAATTCAACCTTTCTTGAAAGGTAAATCCAGCTTTCATTGAATTATTTTAGGTTGACTTAAATAATTTTGGGCTTACCCAAAGGTTTTAACTATGAAAGCAAAATATAGTGACTTTTGACGAGTTTGTAAGGATATTGACAGTGTTTAGAGTTAATAATCTGACTCAGGGTCATTTTATAGTTCAGGAAAATGAAATGCCAAAGGTTTGAGGGTATGCCAGAGTCGTGAACAATATTCCAGATGTATTCAATTATGTTTCTGTTGAAAATCTCTGCCAATACATTCTCTTGGGGATTATATGGACCAGTGACTCATTCTTTTATCTTATTTTCTTTACAGTATTCTTCCAGTTACTTGTTAAAAAGCTTGGTACTGAAATCATAGTGAATAATCAAGGGGTTATATTGAGATATGTTGGCTTCTATTTTGTGAAGTGACTCAAGAAATCAGCCATTTTTTCTTAGTTCTTTACGGGAAAAGCAGAAAATTACCTGGAATAGGAATCAAAAATAGTGAGAGAGTATTTATGACTGCAAGATTAGATTTGAAGGGGAAAAATATTTTTATAGATCAAGCTCTTCAAATAAAAGGTTAGGTTGGGAAATTTGAATGTGAAATAAGGCCTTGATTATTTTTTATAAAGCACAAAATTAAAAGATGGTTAATTTTTCAATTGGAATACTCAAGTTTTCTCAAATTTGAGTGTAGCTTACATGAAAAAGGGACTTTTTCAGAAGTTCTGCAGATTTAAGATGAGATAAAATATCTAAAATATCAAATTGAATTTAGGGAATCTGCTTACAGAAGAATAATTTTCTGATTGGAATTACATCCTTTGATAAAATGAAATCATTAGGAAGGTTTTTGAATTGAATATTTTTGGACATGAGATGGTGAAGAGATAGCAGATAGGAGATATCTTTGGGAAATATAGGAGATCCTTCAAAACCAAACCTTCAGTGTCAATTCTGAAAATAGCAAAATTTTTTACTTTAATTTAAAACAATTTTCTTCCTCAGGTTGTATTTATTGAGCCTTTTTGGCTAAAGTATACATGAGCAGAGTAATAATTATCAACTACCATTTTATGGGAAAAGCAAGAATAAAGAAAAAAGAGTAGGTAATTTGAAGAGTATTAGACATATGTCTCACTGGCTCTTTGGAATCTGAACCAGAAGCACAAGGTGTTAGAATCATGGCCAGCAATTAGCTTAGGCAAATGAGCAGTATTTAAGGCAAAAAAAATGCTGGACACTGGGTGTCAATATTGCTAATGGGGCTCTCACAATGGGGCAATATCTTGGATTAATTTGATTGGAATGATGAATGAATGGATGGAAAACAGCAGGGAGAAGAGCTCCTTAAGTACAAAAGATTGGCCTCTTGTGAGCCCATGATACAACAAGCCAAAAGGAAAATTTTCCGCCCCAAAAGAGCTCTACAGGCTCTACTGGCCTTGTTACTTGGTTTGGACTACATCCGCCCACATGGCATCAGTCCCTGTACCCTTACAACCAGCCTATTCCGGTTATTTCTGGTGTTTCCACTTCAATGGGGCTGAACCAACCCCTTAACTGTTCACCCCCTTGGCTGGTTGTCCGTTACAACCAGCCATGATGACCTCATTACCTTGCTTAAGGGCTGGTTGCCTCATGCAGCCAGCCCCTGGCCCCTCAAATGGGCCAGGTGGGACCCAGGGCACACCTGGGTCCGGTCTCAGACTCACATGGGGGGTCGTGACCAGCGGACATGCTGTCCCCCCCCTCTTTCTCTCAAATCCCTGGTGGGGGCGGTCAAATCCCCTCACCAGGGGCCCTGGGGGTCAATACCCCCAGGGCGTTGTCAAGAAGGTTGGCCTGGGAGGTGATCAGGTCCCCCCAGGCCCATCGCTCCTCCCCCTTGGTAAAGGGGGGGGGGAGAGCCCCCCTGCTTGGTTGCTTCACACAATCAATGGTGGAGGGGTGATGAATTCCCCCCCACCTGCCGGTTGCTACAATTGCGGCCGGCGCCACCACCTCCTTGGGAAAGGGGGTGGTCAGGTCCCCCCTGCCCTGACCAACCGCACTGTTGGGGTTGGTTGCTGGCTGGTTCAACCCAGCCAGCTCGCCCCCATCCCCCTTGCAACAGCGAGCAAGGGGAGGGGGAGCGAGCCAGGGCCGCAAGCCCCGGCTCCGCAGCGCTGGTCGCCGGGCCCGCCTGGCATCCCACCGCCCGGGATCCTTGGCTGCACAACAGCCCCGCGCGGGCCGTCGGGCCCCACGTGGGCCGTACCAAGGAACACAGGCGGCCCCAAACGGGCCGCGAAGCGGGCAGCAACAGGGGTGGCGGCCCCAATGGGCTGCCCCTAGCCCAAATTGTGAGAATTACATACTTTGGCGGGCCAGCCCGTCTGGCCAAGTATGTCCATAATAAAGCCCAGGCCCTTTTATGCCCAAATAAGCCCATCTGGCTTGGGTTGCCCATCCACCCTGGCGGGCCCATGAGGGCCCGTGTCCCAAAAGACCATAAAAACGTGTTTTGGCGCCCAAATGCCCAAAATCAATAACACCCACATAGGCCCACGTGGCCCACGTGATGTCCAATGGGCCGTGGAGGCCCATTTTTGCATTCCATTTGGATTAAACATTCCTTTACCTTAGTGCATCCCCATTTTAACACACCCCCTTAATCCAAAAGGGATGCCATACACATACTAGACACAAAACCTTCATGTTTGTTCCTATCTAACGCCTTAGTTAAGATATCTGCAATAATTGCCCCAGTAGGAATGTACTGTAACACTATCTCTTTGCAGTTAACTGCATCCCGTATATAGTTATAATGAACATCAATATGTTTTGTTCTAGAATGGAACACTTGATTTTCTGCCAACGCAATGGCACTCTGGTTATCAAAATACAACAACGCAAACCCTTGTGGTTTATGAGTATCCTCTAAGACCTTTCTCAACCATTTTGCTACCTTTGAAGCTGACAAGTACGCTCTGTACTCTGCTTCTGTTGACAAAATAATTATTGCTGACACCTTTTTAGACATCCAAGACACTAGATTCTTTCCTAAGAAGAATACAAAACCACTTGTTGATTCCCTAGTGTTACCATCTGCCCAACCTGCATCAGAATAACCAACCAAGTCAAAGTTTGATGACTTTGAAAACTGCAGTCCAAGACTGCTTGTTCCTTTAAGATACCTCATAACTCTTGCAAACGCTGACCAATGCCTCATGCATGGTTTCTCTAAGTGTTGTGACAAAATCCCAATCGCATAAGTAATATCTGGCCTTGTACACTGCCCCAAATAATTCAAAGAACCAATAGCTGATCTATAATCATTCCCGGATTGAACAAACTCTAGATGCTCTTCATCTGTAGACTTTTCTAACCGAATGTTAGACTGCATTGGAGTACAAAACTCCTTTGCATCTTCTAAGCCATACTTCTTAAGTAGAGCTGACACATAATGGTTCTGATCCAACCTGATCCCATTCTTGCTCTTACTAACTTTCATTCCCAGCACCTGCTGTGCCAGACCAAGATCTTTTATCTTGAACTCCTTTTTGAGTGTCTCCATGACTCTCTCCTTACCATTCCCAATAATGATAATTTCACTGACCCATACAAACAAAATTGCATCCTTTCTCACAAAGAGACAAGGGTCAGCCAAACTTCTTTTGAAACCAATCTCTATCAGTTTTATGCTCATAGTATTATACCATGACCTAGCTGCTTGCTTCAATCCATACAGGGATCTACACAGCTTGAGGACATACTCCCCTTTATCTGCTGAGAGTAAACTTCTCACACAGATTTTCTTCACAGTTTCTGGCTTGGTCTCGAACAGCCATTCCTTGAAACCATCAGGAATTGACATATAAACAGTCTCTTCCTCTCCAAGTTTTGCATTAAAGTATGCAGTCACAAAATCAGCCTGTCTGATTTCTTCACCCAACTCCACTGCCAAAGCAATGATGTACCTGAAGGTGGACAGCCTTCCAGTTGGTGAGAAAGTCTCCTGGTAATCAATACCCTCTCCCTGTTTGAAGCCCTGTGCAACGCATCTAGCCTTGAACCTCTTCAAAAATCTGTTAGTATCAAACTTCTTTGTTAACACTAATCTAGACCCAACAATGGTCTTTCCTTTTGGAACTGAATCCCGCTTAACCACTTCAAACACACCATTATTCTTTAGAGAATCAAATTCCTCAAAAATAGCTGTCTTCCAATTGGCTCTCTCATCAGAATTCATAGCTTGGCCAAAGCTATTTGGGTTAACTCTATTACCCATTTCTGAACTCAACTGTAGAATCTCATTAAGCATACACTGCTCCTGAAGTGTATCTTCCTCATATTCCGCAGAAGCGTAATGGGACTTCCATTCCCCATGCCTATCAAAAGGCATTCTCATCCTGCCACTCCTTCTAACTGGAGGTGGAGGCTCATCAGGTTCTGATTCCATAGACTCCCCTGAAGTGGGTACTGAACCCTCCTGTGGCACGTCTGCCACCTCAATATCATCACTAATTATATTCTCTCCATCCTCTGCTGGGGAAATAGGCTCCAATTCTATTTCCTGCTGTGATTTCTGAACAGAACTAGGTTCACCCCTTTTGAGTGGAAAGGTACTTTCTTCAAATTTTACATCCCTACTCTGGATAACCTTTCTTGTCCCTGGACAATAAATCCTGTATGACTTACTTATTAAGTCATAGCCCACAAGTGCCCCTGTTCTGGCTCTAGGATCTAACTTTCCAAACATCTCATTATGGTGGACACTATAATACACCAAGAAACCAATTTTTCTTAGGTGTGATGCTTTGGGGTACAAATTCCAAAACTGATAATGAGGACACTTCCCATTAATAATTACAATATTGTGCAACAGACACACTGTGCACACCAACTCTGCCCATAAAAACTTTGGTAAACCAGATTGAGCCATAATAGTTCTGACTTTGTCCAATAAAGTCATATTAATCCTCTCAACTATTCCATTGTTTTGTGGAGTACTAGCAGTAGTAACTATATGAGTGATACCATAATCAATCAATAGTTTCTCAAAACATTTACTCACAAACTCACCCCCTCCATCAGTAATAACCCTCTTGATCTCCCTCATCAAACCATTCTGTTTCCAGACTTTGAAGATTACTGAAACCTCCTCTGTGGTTTGATCCTTTGATCTTATTGGTTTTACCCAAACAAAATTAGTTGCTGTATCAACCAAATTGATGAAGTATCTTGCCCCTCCAAGAGACACTGGTGAAAATTGTCCTGCCAAATCAATGGAGAATTCCTCTAGGAACTTCTGTGTGGTCTCTACTCTTTGAGAAAAAATTCCTGGTCTTGGCCCCTAAGTTACAACTCTCACAGTTGCTGTCCTTTACCTTATGGCCACTTCTATTGTGAGCAACATTGCTCAGAGCTGAAATCTTAAACAATTCAGCACAGAGCAACTTATTCCAAACTTGTCCACTCAGGATAGTTCTCCCATTCAAATCAATAACAAACTTATCTTCTTTAAGATAACAAATCTGGAAACCCTTTTTCCAGAGCACTCCAAGAGACACAAGGTTATACGGAAAATCTGGTACATAGAAAAATTTCTCAAAAATTATTTTGAAACCCATGTGATTTGCAAGAATAACTTTTCCAATCCCCTTAATCTGTATTGTTCTTCCTTTTTGGCCAATATTTACAACACCATCAAAATCTCTAATATTTGAAAACAAATTTGTCTCAAAAAACATGTGGTCTGTACAACCAGAATCAATCAAAACAAGAACATCCTCCTTCAAAAATCCTCCTGTAAGGAATTAAGAATTATCAGCCACTGATAAGTTCTCATTTTCAAGGTTAAGATTACATACTTCATAATCGATCAAGTCCATCTCTTGATCCTCTTTGATTTTAGCCTTCTTGTTGGGGACTTGTTCCACAACAGCTTGTTCCATTAAAACATCCATTGCCGCCATAGCAACATTTTCCATGGCAAGTTTGACCTCTTTGTCTTGCTTTTCACTTTCCCCAGATTTCTTCCTCTTCTTGGCCTCCTTGCAATCCTTTGCATAGTTCCCCTTCTTCTGACAATTATAACACAAGACCTTTGATAGATCCTTTTTGGCCTTTGCCTTCTTCCCAGATATTCCGGTCTTGCTCACCAGAGCAGTTCCTGTGCTCTCCTTCATCTTGAATTGAAGATTATACTTTTCAATCCTTCTAAGCACATCCTCTTCTCCTGGAAGGGGATCCAACTGAGATATGATCCTGACCAAGGACTCATATTCTTTTGGCAGCTTTTGAAGAATTAATAGTGACAAATGATGAATTATGATCTTGAATTTTGTCAAAAGAATGATGATTTTAAAACCAGAAATCTGAACAACTTGGTTAGAGAAACAATCACGACAAGATGAGATAGAACAACCATGTTGAGAGGATCCATACCCAAGCTGATGTAAATGAGAGAGCTCTTAGCAAATTCAGAAGATAACCACCATACACATATGAGCCAGGAAAGAAACTATACGACTTTGAGAAGGAGAAAATTGAGAATGAGAATGATAGAGATGAGACGGTCAGACAGTGAGTTAAGCTAGTCATAGGGCCGCGAGCCCCAGCTCCATGGCGCTGGTTGCCAGGCGCGACCAGCCGGGCCCGCGCGGGATCCCTTGGCTGCACAACAGCCCCGCGTGGGCCGTACCAAGGAACATAGGGGGCCCCTAGCGGGCCGCGACAGGGGCAGCGGCCCCAATGGGCCGCCCCAAGCCAGAATCGTGAGAATTACATACTTTGGTGGGCCAGCCCGTCTGGCCATGTATGTCCATAATAAAGCTTGGGCCCTTTTATGCCCAATAAGCCCATCTAGCTTGGGTGGCCCATCCACCCTGGCGGGCCCGTGAGGGCCTGTGTCCCAAAAGACCATAAAAACGTGTTTTGGCGCCCAAATGCCCAAAACCAATAACAGCCACATAGGAGCACGTGGCCCACGTGATTTCCAATGGGCCGTGGAGGCCCATTTTTGCCTCCCAGTTGGATTACACACTCCTAAGCACATTACCTGAGTGCATCCGCATTTTAACACAAGGGGGAAGATGTTGATGAAACATCCAAAATTTCATTTTTCAATTATTGGAAATAATTTTGTGTGTCCTTGTTTTGGCTTATCAAGCAGAGTAAATTAATAAGGAAAGAGTAAGGTTGCTGGAGGATTGGCCAGAAATTTTTTGTTCATTGAGATGAATACAAAGATTCACAGCACAGATTCAAAAGTGATTTTCAATTTGGAACTTGAATGCCTAATGGATTGGTGAATAATTTTTATTTCAGGATTAGATGGTAGTTTTTTAAACATCATGTAAGCCAGAAAATATTTTTGGAGAAAAATTCCAATCTGTTGAAGTTTTCTAAGACCAATCCTGATTGTAGTTAAAAAGTGTTTAATGTTTGATTTTTTTATTTTTAAGGACATAAAGAATTTGTAAAATCTTGCACAGTCAGTCATTTTTGAACTGAAACAGTGCTTCAGCTGCAAATTTCAAATACTCTCTGCATTTTTTTTCAAAAAAAAATATGTGAGATAAATTTAGAGTGGACTGCAGGGGAGGTTGGAAATTATAATAGGGGTGAGATTTGATTTTCTTCAGAAGATAGTTCCTTTTTCACAGTCATTAGGTCCTTTAGCTTTGAAAATTTTAGAAGAAAGTGCATGCAAGTTCTGCAAATTTTCAAGTTTTCTTCTGTTAGTGCAACAATTGCCTATATAGTTTCTTTGATAATAGTTTGGTTGAAAATATCCATGCTAAGTCCCCTGGCTTTGTAGTACAATTCAATTGATAAATTTGACTATTGAATGATAATCATGATAAAAATTTAAATTTACTACAGAGGGAACCAAACAAGAAAAACTAGAACGGTGAGCAACTATGGGAACTCTTTAGTAAATAGGAAAGAATAAAGAAATAGAGAAGAGACACATTGCAGGTTCATAATTGATGGATAAGTAACAGTATTACTGAAGAAAACTGAATTTAAATGTGAACTTCAGAGATGAATTTACTAAACAATTGAGAAAGGAAATGAGAAGATTAGAGAAATGAAGAAAGAAGATCATAAAATATTCAACCTTCTTGCCAAACAAGGACAGGATACAAATACTTGAAGTCTTGACATATAAAAGTTTGATTTTGTTTTTCAGATAAAATTTTTGAGAGCAGTTGGAAGATAAAGTTTTTGAGAGATGTTGATGTGTTCATTTAAGATGGTGAGGGTTTGAAGTAAGAGATCAGAAATAAAACAAAAAAAAAAGAGAAGGAAAGAAATTAAAAGAAGAGTAAGAGGAGGAGAATGAGAAAATTCATAGGTGAACACCAAAAGAGATTTTAGATTATCCATGACTGAGACCCAAAGCATCAGAGTAGTAGCAGTCATGGATAAAATAAGGAATAGGGATTGAATTTGAAGAATAGCTTGCTTTCAGGGATTGAGCAGTTGAATAATTTCCAATAAAGATATTTTTTTGAAATAGGAATTTTTATCCAAATTTTTTTTGGAATCTTTTATAGCATGGTATAGGGGAGAAGCTAATGGTTCCAAAAACATTAGATCTAAATCAATAAAAGAACTTGGGGGTGACACAAATTTACCAAAAATGGGAGCTAAAATCGTTTTAATTTGGCAGATAGTAGAAAAATAACAGAGCATAAATATATATATCCAGTTATTTCACACATTAAAGTTGGGGATTTCATAGTAAATAGTGCCAGAGATAAGCACAGTAATATTTTGTATCTTTGTATTAAAATTGAATGGAAATAATCATTGATTTTTGATGAATACTTCAAGAGAAGGGAATATAAATTCTTTCCCTAAAATTAACCTGCTCCCAACCTCCTTCATTAACATAAAAAAGGATATAACAGTCATGAATTCCATTACTTTACCAGGGAGATTGAAGAAAACAAGAAGAATTTTGAATCCATGAATTGAATTTCCCATTCAAATTTTACATAGCCTTTCAAATTCTCAAATTCAGGAATACTCCACATGGCTGGCTCCTCCAAAAGAATGGTCAGAATTAGAAAATTAATTAATGGAATATAAAGATAAAGATTCATATTCTGATTTCTGTAATCCTTTCAATTTAATCCTTCCAAAATCACAGCAATACTTGGTGAACAAGACAAATAAGGTTTGGTTGGCTCTTGGGCAGTTTCACATGTATAAAATAGGATTTTTGAAATGAAAGACCTTCCCAAAATTCCCCGTGACCAACTTGGTTTTATAATTTTTGTCTAAACATATTTTTACCAAAATTACTGAGGCCAAACCCACATTCCTTGGCTGAATTGAAGTTTGTGGATTCAACCTAACCAAAAGAGACTTTCTTCCATCCAGGAAATTTTGAAAATAATTTTATGAGATAAAGAATATTATTCTTCAAACCTCATTCTAAAATATATTTTTCACTTGAGGCACTGCAGAAATCCTTAAATAGAATATCTTGATAATGATCAAAGTGAGAATTTATTTTTCATGTTTCATATTTTATGTTATTTTCCTGAGGGTGAAATAATTTTAGATATAATTTTTCAGTTTATCTTATTTTCATCAGGGCTTATATGCTTCCAAATACTAAATTAGCACAAGGATTCAGCTTTCAACTATGTACAGAGCAACCTTTCAAAGTACCAACAATAATAAGTTAAAAAAATAATTATAATAAATTATGAAAACACAAAGAAGGAGAGGCAAATCTGTTGAAGCTTTAGCCAATATATACATATGTAATTCCTGTTATGTAGTTGCTCTCAAGGAAATAAATTATGGCCTTGGTGATCTATCCCAATTAGAAAAAATCCTCACAGCCTCTTCCCACAACCTCAAAGACTTCTGCGGCTGGGAGTTATGTCAATTGTCATAACTTCCTGTAGTCATTCCCACCAAATGACTGTTTGACTACACAGAGAACTATCTCTGAAATGACTGGCTACCTCCTTCCACTTCCATCCTTAACCAGATCATAAAAACCAACCTCAAGATTGATCCAAT
This sequence comes from Puccinia polysora, assembly GCA_025617555.3. Lineage (NCBI taxonomy): Eukaryota > Fungi > Basidiomycota > Pucciniomycetes > Pucciniales > Pucciniaceae > Puccinia > Puccinia polysora. Next base: position 31,457,936 of record CM062625.1, read on the forward strand.
GAACAAGGAAAAAGATTTACTCAAAAAAATATCAATCCAAAAAATCTCAGACCAGCATGCAACCAATCACCTCAAGAAATTGATTGACAATTTTTGAATTATCCAACAACTGAAAAAAAAATCAAAGGAAAATTCTGAAGAACAAGGAGACCAATCCTTGACAAAAAAATTGACTGAATAAGCACTGGCCATTTTGATAGAAAGAAGAACCAATGACAAGGTACAACATCCCCCAATTGAAAAAACTACTGGGAAGCAATTTCTAGACTGCAAACACACAAGCATAATCACTTCTAAATAACCAAAAGAGGGAGGATCAATATAATATCATCCACCATACCCATACAGGGATTTGAAAGCAGTTCCACGTAGTTTAATAATTATGAAACAGATAGTATTTTTGATTATATTGTACAGCTGGTGTGATCAGTCCTGCTTTCAAGTATCATTAACATTTTAAAATTATAGGGTATCACAGGTTCTAATTTTCTTTATATAAACTGAACTCTTTCTCCACTTGCTAGTCCTTCCTTATGAAATCTATTCTACTTGTTTTCACCCTGACTTTCAGTGAAATCCATTCCTGGATTCTCCCTTCCTCCCATTACCACCCATACTCATTTTAAGTCTTCTTTGTGTTCTCACCCATCCTGGAGTCCTTACCCCATCCGCTGAATCTTGATCTCAATCCCTTTTGGATCTCTTCTGGTACTAGGATTCCTTCCCCTGTTAGTTCTTTGCCACCCTTGCTCTGTTTCAAGCCTCCGTGTGACAGGTAGAAGATAAACAAACAGAAACAGTCCACTCTTTGCTAGACCATAAGGATGATTGAAAACAGAACTTGAATATAGTCCTATACCTATTTGGACTCAGTTGGGTTCAGCATCCATCTTTCCTTCTTTGCCTTGACCTTAAAAAATTAGTTCCTCTTGCTGAGCTCAGTCATGATGAACTCATCCTCCATTTCTTTTTTCTTCTTGTATGTAAACTCAAACCAAGTCATAAATAATTGCCAGTTTTCCAGAAAATAGTAATATAAGCCCAATTTTGAAAATTGGGAGCTGTAGATTCAACAAAATTGTCAACTATTATTACAGATTCGGGTTACCCACCGAAAATCAGGTAGGTTCACTCACTGACCCCACCATTGAATTCTCACTCCTTAATATTTTACAATCTTTCAATAAATGTATTGCAAAAGTCAGAACACCACTTTTGGAATTTTGGGCCATTTTAATATATTCCATGTGTCTTTCCATGTATATATTTCACAAATAAAATTCCATCAGCATCAGAATTGAGGTGTTGTGTATATTTTAGGATTTAAAATTGGAATGAATTTTTTCAAAAATTCCCGCATGCAGCTCCCACATCCCCGCACATATCCTGCATACATGAAAACAGTCCTGCATTCATAAATTACTTTCAATCCTGCATGAAACTTCTGCACCAAGATATGTGATGCAGCTGATCAGATCCCTGCATGTAGCAGAAATGATTGACAAATCTCAGATCCGCAAAGACTCAGAACTGACAGGAAGGTACTGAACCAAACTATTAAAACCCACATGAATTATTCTGGAGGATTTTAAAAAGTGCGGATTGCATAGTGGATGATCCAAAAAAGTGATATATCAAATAAAAAATCAGAAAACCAACTAGGAAGTATTAAAATTGAAAATACAGTAAAAACAAATACCACAAAATTCACACATCCAGATGTTTGAGGCCACAAAAAATATCAAAAGCTCTCAAAATAAATTACAAAGAATTACTGAAATGATCAAAAGATGACAGAAAATCCATAAAAATCCATCATTAGCCAAGGAATAATAATAAAAAATGAAATTATTTGCAGGATTGTCAAATTAAGAAATGAACACAAAGACAGATCCTTTCACTAAAATTATGCACCAATCCTACAGATCCAGGATCAGCTAAGCTAAAGCACCAAGAGGAAGTGCCAATCAAGATTTTTCCGGATCGCTAGCCTCAGAAATCAGTGCCACTCTCTCTACTTACCCTCGGAGGCTCCCTTAAACCCAGAAATTTATTTAAAAAGTACCTCTTTTATCTCTTTGACCAGGAGGAATTAATTAGGTATAATCAGAAACTGTGTAATTATTTCTCAAGTTCTAATAAACATATAAGCAAGTTATTTATGAATTTATTCTTATATTACAGTTTATTTATTCATCAAAAATTATTGCTGTTTACATTGGAGACAAATCAACAATTCACCAACCTTTGATCTGAGACAATTCAACTTTTAACTTCTTCAGGTTCCCTTTAATTAATTACTCAAAGAACTAATGTATTTCTTTCCTTCTCTGTCTTTTTTGCTACTGTAGCCCAGCCATATCTACAATTCTGTTGGTTGCTACCCATTTCTATTAAGTCATAAGGAACCCATTGTTAAAGAGTTCAAGAATCAAATTTAATCTCCCAAACAGAGGTTTTAATGACCCCCAGTATGTATAAACTGTGTTTTCTATTTCAATTATTCTTATTGAAAATATTGAAAATTTTTCAAAAAACAACATAAAACTTGAAATATTTACCAATAATATATGTCCTTTTGGTTATTGGTCTGTTTGAACTCTTGGCAATATTATTATTATTTTAATAAATGTCACAACTTCCCCTGGCATGCAAGGGGCTGAAGTCAAAGGCATTACTGCTCCCAGAACTCAGGATGGAGATAAGACATTTATTGCAATGGACAAAAGACATATATTATTTACAATTAGAAGTAGGAGAATCTGGGAGTAAGGCTCTGAAGGAGGTTGACAAGTGAATCCTATAAGAGGAAAACCAAAGGGATAGGTGATATGATTAAGGTAGGCTGTTTAACTTTTCTTGTGCTCAGATGACACCCATTGGAAGGGGAATAACCAATAAGAAGTAGTATACTAATTCCTTGAGGGGAATTTGTCCAGGAAGGGAGGAGAGGCCTGTATATGTGAGATCTGAGAGGAGGCCTTGAGGAGGGATTACTGGTTCTGGGGCTTGGATGCCCCATTTTATTACATGTTGACCAATTGGGCTTGAGACTGTAGCTTGAAAGATTGGGTAATGGACCTGCCTAGAAAAGACCTGTAATGACCTGGAGTATGGGCTGTCCAGCCAGCAGTATTTACTATGGGTTTGCAGTATGTACTTCTGATACCAGATAAATTTGAAGGAGAGTTGAGGATGCACCAAGCCATTGAGAGGTGGATGGTATGCCTGCAAGATTTACCTAATGACTGCAGGCTATGAAGGGGGATACTTCAGGAGGTGTAGCTTGTGGATCCAGGGGTTGAAGGTACATTGTAGTAGGGACTGAGATTAGCTGACGGTTGAGTATGGCTGAGGAGACTGGGTCAAGTTTTGGTTATGTAAATCAATCACTTTCTGTAGCTAAAGGAACCCAAGGTTCCTGGTATTAGAGTGCTGACAAAAAGTGGAAGAAGAAAATTAAGAAAGTAAATTAGTAAGTAAGAAAAAGAAGGGAATATGTCTTCAGAATTTGATCTTCTTTTTATACTCAGATGATAAATATAGCATTCTAATTTTGAATTTAAAATGTAGAAAGAACTTTCAGAATTTTTTTTACATTTTCAAAATTTCACAGATTTGCTTGAATTTTTGTTAACTAGCTCCCCATAGTATTTTTACAACAAAATGTTATTTCATGGGTGACATTTTTCAAGAAAGAAAACCAACACAGAAATTGGGAAATTCTAGGCAGCCTAATTCATGACCAAAATCAATCAAATATGTCAAAATGTGACCAAATATGTTTACACTGGTGACAAAGATAGAACTTTGATTATATAATACAACCTAACTGCTTTGTTATCGTTTGAATTTTCATTAACATTTGAAAAAAACAAGTTATTATAGTTTATAATTAGAATTATACAAACCTGACTAATTCTAACCTTTCAAGTCCATCCTTATGAAATACATTTTACTGGTTTAGCACCCTGACTTTCAGTATGCTCCATGTTTGGAGTCCTCCTCATACTAGTACCATCATGACTGAATCTTGAGTCCTCTTTGGTTCTTTACCCATCTTGGAATCTTTACTCCCTTTGCTGAAACTTCAGCCTGATCCCTCTTGGATCCCTTCAAGTCAAGTCATTGTCCCACTGCTATTTAATTTCCATCCTGGATTTGTGATAAGCCTCCGTGTGACAAAGCTGAGTATAGAATTGAACCAATATTCATTTTTCATTCTCCATCTGAAGTCATATTTTTTTCTTTATAAAATTTTTCATTATCAATATGAATCCAATTCATTTGAAAAAATGAAATACCACAGTTGATAAACCGGCCTCCATCCAATCAAGTATCCCAAAACCTCAACCAACCTCCAGATAAACCTTTAAAAACTCCTGTTCCCACTTCCTGTAACAGCCTTCTAGTTTCAAGGAACCTTGAAATGCTTCAGATAATAGGATTAATGGGAAAATAATAAATAAATTAAGGAAATTTTAAATTCATGGCTCATTGAGCCGTGCACACGGTTCAAAAGGGTCCGTGTGGCACACCACACGGTCCAATTGAAGCTGTGTATGACCCCACATGGCTCAAAGATTTGCACAGCCAACCAAGCCTGGTCCGCCGGTGTGTGGGATTCCACATGCCACCGGACCTTGGTGAGCCAAAAAAAAAAATGAAAGGGTACTAACATAACCCATAAACTAAATAAACCTTCCAAAAAAACAGAAATAAACCAAATAATCAAAGAATGGTCATTTTTTGGTTGAAAAAAACAAAATAAATAAATAAATAAATAAATAAAAAAAAAACAAAAAAAACTGGTACTATCCAATATACTAACCCTAAAGTAAAAAGACCCAAAAAAACACAAGTAACTGGACTAGCCCTAAACTAAAAAGTACAAAAAAAAGACAAGTAACTTGACAAGCCCTAAAGTAAAAACACCAAAAAAAAGACAAGTAAAATGAAAAGCCCTAAAGTGAAAACAGCAAAACAAATACAATTAACTTGAAAAGCCCTAAATTTAGTTCAACGTGACTAGCCGTAAAGTAAAAGGGCCCAAAAATCAAAGAAGTCTTGGGACCAGCCCTAAATTAAGAGTGGCAAAAAAATACCAGTCTTTTGAACAGGCAAAAAATACAAGAAGTCATTTGCCAAGCCCTAAAGTTAAAGTGCCAAAAAAAATACAAATCTTTTGACCAGCCCAAAAGTAAAAACACCAAAAAAAACAAGTTCAACTTGTGTTAAGCTGATCCCATCCCAAGCTTAACATAAGTTAAGCTGGTGATGGAACCAGCCTAACAAAAGTTGAACTGACTTACCATTAAACTCTCATTCAAAACACTGAATATAATGATGTTAACTCAAAACACTCAAAATAATGATGTTCACAATGTGATAACCCTTTATATTAATAGAACTTTTTAGATGCATTAGAATTACAATTTATATGAAACCCAATGATGAAATGAATTCAAAGGATATTAAAATATAGAATAAATTTGCAGTTGATCTTTGAGATGATCAAACCAACCAGAGGCTTTCTTAGATATCAAGGAATGTGGTTTTGCTACAATGGGAGGGATTGGAATGATTTGTCCCTCAAGTACTAGTATAACCCAGTGGTTATTGTTTACAAAGGAGATAAACATTGGATATGATTGATCAGTAAAACCATTTTTCATTGGAGTACAAGTATCACATGACTCCAATGAAATGAAACATATAGGTCTGGAATATGTGTGTGCTATCATTTGAACCATATCTAATTTAGCCAGACATTTTGAGGAGGGGATATTTTCATTGATATCTTCAACATAAAATCTTAGTTTAATCTTTTCAAACTCTTTTGCACCACCAAGCATCTTAATGTAGCATGCTTTATGTTTCTCTAATGTTTTAATTGTTTCTTTCCTAACTTTAAACCAACCATGTTCTTCAAAACCAAGAGATTTAGAAATGGCTCTAAATCTGCAGTTCCAATCTCCAATTGGATCCCAAACCTCACCCAAGAACTTATGTAGTTTCTTGAGTATTTTATTGAGGTATTTCACGTTTGGTTCCTATCATGAAAAATAACTTAGTATTGCATTCTTTCATCTCATCAATTGAATGAATACTCACCAAAGATGACCTTCTGGTTGAGCTTTCCTGCACTTTATCTTCCTCTGAAGAGGATTCCAATTCCAGATCAAGTTATCCCAATTCACTTTCAGTCTCTTCCTCTGAAATATGAAATTGAGATTCTGATTCTGCCAACTTTGACTAAAATTTCATCATTAGTTAGTAACTAAGGTCATTAAACCAAAAAAATGAACATATCCCAAAAGAAAAGACTTACAATCTTTTTTCTTTTCTTATTTGGAGCCCTTCTAGTCCTTTTTTCCCCCTTGAGTTGTTTGCAAAATGCTCAAACCAAGATGGTTCTTGCCGCGTATCTGTCAATTTTGGCCTGCCCCTACTTGATTGTAAGGCTTTAGGTTCAAGTCTTGGCTTTGATTGATATTTTGTAATCTTCTGAATGAGAAGCATGAATAGGACCCTTTTCTCATGATCTGGAGATTCAAAGAAAAATGCATTCACCTTTTCACATAACTGAGGAATGCTTAGCATTTCATTGACATTCCACTTGAAAAATTCAAAAGGATCAACCATTAGTGAATTAAGATTCATTAATCAAAAATCATTAATAACATGGTGATTTGAAAAATCCAACTTAAGCCAAATTACAGAAAAAGAACTGCAAGGTTAATAGTCCAACCTCCACTGAGGATGAACATCTTTGGGTACCATGGATCCTCTGAATGCTAGAAAGTCACCTATTTGGTGGAACAGGGCAAACCCATAGTCTTTCAGTATGAATTGGTGCACACTTTGCCATCATGATCATGTTTGAAATTCTCAAATTGTTCCCTAATACAATGAATTGCCTCTAAAGAAAATTTGTAAACCAATTGTAACAGTTCAGGGGAAATAACTGTCCCTAACTTAATTCAAAAGTTACAAAGTGATGCATGAACTGATTGAATTTGATTCAAAACCGTTCTTTCAAGGCTTTTCCAAAAATCCAACAGTTTTCCCAAAGAGTTTTCAAGGAATGGTTTGAGAGTTGAATGGGCCCCTTCAACCCAAGATGTTGTCTTGTTTCCAAAATCTGGTTTTATACAAGTCCCCGCTGTTACAAAAATCTCTTTGATAGGGAAAATTTTATTTTCCATATACTTCAGTACATCCTCATATTCTTTCAAGAAACACTATACAAGCCAAAAGGTCAGAACCCAAAACTAGGAAGAATAGGAAGCAGTGATTTGGACCTACTCTGAGTTCTGCATCATTGACCTCCACCTCCTCTTGGTGTTTGAGGCCCCATACTTTTCCCACAGAGTCATAAAGCTTTTCCATCCTTCAATGTCATTATAAAAGGGTGCTTTACAGTTTGATTGTATGTTTTTAGACAAGTGCAAAGTTAAAAATTGTCTTGATGACTCAGGGAAACTAGATTCAATAGCAGAAATCAGAGCTTTTTCACAGTCCATCACAAAGACTTTTGGAAGTCTCTCAGGATCATAAGGCAACTCCTTGAATTAATTGAAAGAACAACTGTAGAACTCAAAAATTTCTTTTGTTATAAAAACAAGAGATTTTGTGACAGTTTTTCAATTGTCTGCTACTCCTTCAACATGCAATACTGGGGTTTTGTACTTATTTTTCTCATAAGTACAATCCAAAATAGCAATATGATGGAATTGTTTTGAAAGCTTTACCGCCTCAGGATGTGCTAAGTACAGGGCCTCCAAGTGACCCTCTCCACTGAACTTTGACCGGTGAATCCAAATTGTTTCTTCAAGCTGTTCATAGAGTACCTCCATAAACATTTTACCCTTTATTTCTGCAAACTTACCTTCTGCTTAGTGATATAGATTGTTTGGTCATAAACGTAATCCCGCCCATCAATCTTGCACAATTTTCTCTCAAGTTGTAACGTATTGAGCCCATCTTTCATGCCTTCCTTAAGTAGATCCAAGGCTTTCCTAGAGATTATGCTCATTTCAGGATGCACAGAGGGATTTTCAGATGGTTTATGGTTATTTTACATTTCTTTATAGGAGATTTGCCACAAGTGGTCTGCCTTTGTGCAACTTGCATGGATTAAAAACTTGCACCCAACCTTCCTTGAGTGAGTTTGTCTATACCATTTTTTAAGATGTTTTACTTAATAGGAACCATGTCTATCACAGGATAAATCCACATATTGGTCATGCTATGAGCAGAAAACTGTGAAAGCGTAACCATGCTTCATAGCCCATGTTTAAAAATATTTTTGTGCCTCTTCCCTAGTAGGAAAATCTCTGACAGGAGGTGGGTCAAGTGGATCTGTCATAGTTAAATAGTTATATTGATGCCCTGCACTCCATCAGTTTTAGTCAAATTAAATAAGGCAAAGACCAGTAACATAAAATGTTACTCACAAACAGAGGTCAAATCCCACTGTGAAAAATCTTATTCCTCAATTGTCACCCCTGATGAGGATGCAATTGGGCCTTGCAATGTTTCATTACCCAAATCCTTTTTTTCTTTATCCAAAGCTTTGTTGATGGCACTATCAATGTAGAGAATCCACGCAGCCATGTCAGAAGAAGGAGTGCTTGACACTGTTCCCATGCAAACAAATGCAATGGTATACTTCAGTATTCAATCTAACTTTCAATTGAACAAACAAATTTTGCTCACATTTGCAGATTTTGATATGATTTCAATTTTCACTTAACTTTCACTTTGTTTTCACTTTAAAGTCTCTTTGGAATTGCTAGGTGTGGAACAACAGTCCCACAAAGTATGCGTTGATCCCAAATTTGTGTTGAAGGAACCCAAGTGGGGTCCAGGGGTTTCCCAAAATTCTGGCATGACTTCCGGGGGTTAAACGGCTCCTACAAAACCCCCTGGGGGTCGCGCATGTTTAATACGGCCCTCTGTAGTCGTCTTTGGGCCCCCATAGCTCATTTGAGCCATGTAGGGCCCTAAACAACTACCACATGGTTGGAGCCGTGAATTTAACATAACCCAATAAATTATTCTATTCAATTCAGAAATTTGCTCTGAATATATGCATAAAGAAAATGCAAGGAGGTGGTTTGGCATGGTTTAGGGGTGAATTCAATCAAGAATTGAATTATTAATTAAATAAAAAATGGGGCAACAATACAATAAATGGAATCTTTCAAACCTCTGCCCAGGGTATTAAGGTTATAATATGTGAAAATGATGATATGGGAAATTTTTACAAGAGAAATATTATCCCAAAGAAAATTCAGTATGAATGAGATTGAGTAGCAAACCAGCTGAATCAGAGAGTATTAAATGAATTGATAGATGGTTGATGCCTGAGTACCTGAAATAAAAAATTTAAGGGTAGATTGTGAGCCTTTTAAGACTCTTTGAGGGCTTAATACATTTCAAAACTAGGTTATAGTCATTTCATTATCATTAAGATTATCAGATTAAAGCCATTAATTGGTTAATTATCCTAAGAGGTATGGATTACTTTACAAAAGTTTATATTAATGTATAATAATGAGAAGCTATTATATAATGTGTTTTTGGTTTCATCTTTTAGTCTGACAGATGGGTTCTCAGCTCTCAGCATGTGTGCTTGCCATGGCCTGGATTTGATTCCAATCTGCACAGGAATTTTGAGAGACACAACTGTATGCATGTCTCAGGCTTGTTCATGTTTCACATGGCTGCATGTGGGAATTTGGAAAAAAATGAAAATGTGACCATAAATCCCAAAAAATTAACAACTCTCAGTCTCTTCTCAGTCTCTGACTAAATTTTACTCAAGTGAGATTTATATGAAATTCAAAGTGAAATATTTAAATGGCCAAAAAGTGCCAACTTGGTGCCATGGTTATTTTGGTAAAATCAGTTAAGGGGTTAAGGATTCTGATTTCAATGGTATTTTCAGTGAGTTAAACCTACCTAAATTTGGGTGGGGAACTCATTTGTGTAACTATATTTTGGGATTTAAAACTGTTTATTCAATTCAATATCCATTTTTATCATTTGTTTATTTTTATTTTTTTATTTTTTATTTTTATTTATTTATTTTTTCTTTTTATTTATTTATTTTTTCTTTTTATTTATTTATTTATTATTTTTATTTATTTATTTATTTATTTTTTATTTTTATTTTTATTTATTTCATTTGTTTTTGTTTTTTTATTAGGGAATACTACATTTAAGAAAACCTGAAATTGAAAAATTGCAGGTTTCAACCCAAATCAGCCATTTCAAACCTGTCATTTAAAATAAAATACCCATTTATTTCACATCCAATTCTTCAGAGTTACCTGAAAATAAATTGTTTTTTTAGATAAATTATTTAAAGTCTTTCACCACCTCAAACACACATCAGCCCATGCCATAAACCTCTTGTTTTCAACTGCATCTCCTTCTACCTCCAGCCTAATCAGAAAAATTCTACCTCCAACCTCATGAGAAAAAGCTGATTCATCACTCTAATCAATTTATTTATCCCAAAAATTCATCACTCTCATCACTTGATCACTCTCATCACTTTATTTCTCTCATCAATTAATCACTCTCATCAATTTTTTGCTCTTGTCACTTCATCACTCTCATCAATTTCTTGATCTCATCACTTTATTTCTCTCATCACTTTATTGCTCTTGTAACTTCATCACTCTCATCACTTTAATTATCTTTTCATTTAATCAATCTCATCAATTTATAGCTATTGTAATATCATCACTATCATAACTTTATTTCTTTCATCTATTCATTGCTAACCTTATTTGTTCATCCCTCATCACACCATTTCTCTCCTCAACAATTAATCACTCTTAGTCTTTCCGAATGGCCCCTTGGAAAATCTCCCCTGAAATTCTACACAAAAATCAAATACACCAAAGAAACCATTGCCATTATGCAAAGGTAAAAATTCAATTCTTGCAAACAGAGACTCATAATTTGATTGATCAAGAAAAATTACTTTTCCAGAGGTGAAGAAATCGAAATGTTTCATCTTCTGTTTGGCCTGTTCAAATTATTCAGGGTAGGGTTTTTAAATTTTCTTTTCTTTTTTTTTGTGGAATAAATGGAAGGATACAGATCCAAAGATTGCAGTTTCCTTCCATACCACACAAACCTCTTGTAAAACCCTTGTTTGGCTACTTCCAGAAAATTTTGTAATATTTCATTTGAGTCCTCTTCTTGCCACCTCTCTTTATGTTTGTCAAGCCATCTCCTTCCATCTTTTTCCCTCCCAGGAACCCACTGTGCTTTGGGTGAGGATCAAGAAGGGATTCAATTTTTTTTAAAACATTTTGAGGGTGGTGGAAGTGTTAGAATCCAAAATTTAGTTGCCAACTATGGTATTTGAACCCATGACCTCAAAATTCACGAGTAATGCTTTAACCACTAAGCTAAGTGCAACATTTCCTGATGGGCCATTTTTCCTGTCCACTCACTAATTCTTTTCATCATCCAGCCCATCAGGGCTGTGTGCACAACTCAATTCAAATGATGGAACAAAAGGTAACTCCTCATTTGAGCTAACACAACTACATATTAAACTGGTTTTCAATTTCTCTGGGGTTGGTTGGTGGCCAAAATTATTAACCATTTTCTTGAGAAAATCAACTAATCAGGCCATCTCACAAGGAATTCTGGCCCGGATGCCATGCAGCACAGTGCAAAAATTCAATCATTGAAGGTTTTCTGTTTCTGGTTAACTGTTTGCAGCTTCCAACACTCAAATAAATTCCATCCAGGCCTCCTCTGTTTATTTTTTACGGGACTTACTGGTCCCTTCCCAAGTCCCTTTACTGAATGAAAGTTTTAATTGCAGGGTTTTACTATTGTCCTAGCGACAGGTTAGAGATGGCTTGGTCACAAAAATGGGTTGTTTTGGTTTGGACTGTTCCAGGTCTGGCTTACTCTATCTGGTTTCTTTTCCAGGATTATTCGTTTGTCTTAGGCCTTTTGGAGGCAGGGGAAACTGAGGGCCAGGTCTTTTGATGGTCGTTTTACACAAACTTAACGAAATTCATTTCCAAGTTGAGCCTTGCAATCAAATCTGAGGCAGAAGAGTCAAAGAATGATACCAAAAAGGGAGCAATTGAGATCATATTAAAGGTGTGATGAGTATCAATCCTCAGAGGCAAGATGAGAATCTTTAAATTGTTGAGAAATTTGTTTGAGAGAGTTAGGATTCATTTGAAGTTCACCAATTATCAAAATTGGATTGTTTGATTGAGATCCCCTTTGAGAAAATTTTTCAAGTTTTTCTCAACAAACTAAATAAGCCGGCCACCAGAGTGCCCAATGGTATGATCTAGAGGGTCCAATGATATGAGTGTGATAAATTTTACATAATTCTTTATGAAGATTAAACTGCAAGATTATCTTCAAATTTACCTTTAACCACAATGGACACTCGTCCTTGGTACTCCAGAATAAGTTACAGGTCACACGTTTGGAAACTTTTGGTCTAGAATGATCAATCAGTTAGACTGTCACTCAATAATTACACGTCTACAAACTTGCCTTTTCACATCTCTTGGACTTTTTGTGATTTATAATTGCCATCAGGTTTAATTTCCTCAATGGCCCTTCAGTTTTAATATTATTGATCTTTTCAAAGGTAAGCCAGTCCTTAAACATGAATTTACATGGATCATTTTCATGGGTGAAGCAGTCTGGATTTGGAAACAAAAATTAGCCATGTCCAGAAAAAAATCATGTGAGTCACAGATGGCCATTAGGCGCATGGAATAAAAGATGGGTAGGAGACCAACACCCAATTTAATAGCCTTAAAAAGGTAGAGTTATTCTTGATTGGATAGATGTTAGATGGATTGTTTTGAAATATAAACATACATATCTCATTTTTTATAAACATACATATCTCATTTTTTATAAACATACATATCTCATTTTTTCCCTTTATCTCTTTCCTTTCTTTTCTCCCTCATTTTTTCTTTTTTTGTCTTCTTTCTTTTGCTAGATCTCAGAAGTCACATGCTGCGCCTCACTTGACCTCTGTTGCCTTTTACAGCGTGGTTCTGAATCCCGCACCTCTTATAACTCTCACATAGCCTTCAATTCTTGTGAACTCAATCGCATGGCCTCAAAAGCATCTCAACCTTACAACAACAATCAAACCTTATTCATCTTTGATGCTCAAGATCCTCAAGGTTCAGAAATCCCTGGCTACTCCAAACCACCGCGTAACTAATCTACTTTGAATCTCTTGCAATCAAGATGTTCAAAACTTTCTAAGAGGCTAATTTGGTGCAGAGATTGATCTTACTAAAATTAGAGGAGATTCTCCCTTCTTAAATTCTGCCACTCATAATCTCATGAACGAAATGGAACTTTGATTTCTTTTCTTTCTCCTGTTTTATATATCTCTCTATTTCTTCAGCGTGATAGGTGTGCTTGTTGGGATCCATCTCTATTGGAGCTTCCCTGCTCTTCTCATCTCTGTCCTCCTCTCTGGTATCATTATTTTTGAAAATTTGTTTTATATCCCTGATTCAAATTGCTTTTTCTGTTTCTCCCATTTCTGGTTCAATTTCTACAGTAATTTCATCAAATTTCATTGGATAATAATCCACCAAGGACTTGGATTGTGGTATCAAATGAATTCAAGTCAACATCAAATTTGATGCTGAGTTCAAAATTGATGTATGTTCTTGCACATTGATAATTGTCATGCATGTCACCAGTGAGTAGGATGGTATTAAGAACATTGAAAATGAAAATGTGGATGGAGGAATACAAGCTTGAGTGGGTCATTCAGTAGCTAGCCAGGAAGAGAGAGAGAGGTTAAGTGGATGAGACTCAAAAAATTGGATCAGAACAGATTGGGTGAGATTACCACCGGTGAGATTTATGGGATGAAAGTTGTTGGAACACCATGTGGGACTGTGAGCATAGGCTGAACAGGAGTCCTTAATGCCCTTCTTGATGGATGCTTTAGAATTAGAGTCCCTGGGTAAATTGGGGAGAGGATATTGAGAGGAACGGGGTGAGTTGGCTTCCTGCTGATGATGAAAAGAGCTGAGGGTAATGGGATGTGTGTGAAGCAATGGAGATGGGAAGCAACAGAGATGAGATTTGTGTGAAGAGATGGAGATGGTATTGGGATAGATTTTCTGAGCTGGAGGTGTGGATGGTTGTTTTGCATGTGATGGATGATGGATGCATGATGATGGATAAATGGCACATTTGATGTTTGAAATACACCATTTCCATGAAACACACTTTTTCAAGACACACCAGTTAGAGGGTATGTTTATTTCAGAAATCTGTAACTTTTAATGGCAGGATTGGTCAAAAAAATTGTGTGTTTCACATGGCAGGTGTGCTAACTCTGATACATCCTATCATTTTTATTATTTATTTTTACTTTTTGGGTAATGTTAAATTCAGGGCCCCTTGAGCCGTGGAATAAACTCAAAATGAGGTGTGTGGCATGCCACACGACCACATTCAAGCCGTTTCCATTTCCCCAATCCCCAAAAACCATGGTCTGGGCTTGTGTGGGATGCTGCACAACTACATTCCAGTCGTATATAACTCCACACGGCTCAAATTTAGTCATGTGGAATCCCACACACCACTGGACTGTGGTGAGCCAAAAAAAAACAACAGAAAATAAAAAAAAGGAATGAAAGGGTACTAACATAACCTATAAACTAGATAAACCTTTGAAAAAAACAGAAATCTACCAAAAAATCAAAAAATGTTCATTTTTTGGTTAAAAAATAAATAAATAAATAAAAAACAAAAAAGACTGGTACTATTGAATGGACTAGCCCTAAAGTAAAAATTCCTCCAAAAAAAACACAAGTAACTGGACCAGCTGTTAAGCCTGGAGTGACAGATCACACCAAGGAAGTGACCTGATGGTCCCCAGGGGTGCTCCCACAACCTTGAATGCTCTCATTGGGAGATGACTCCAATTATCCCAACTACTCCAGTTGAGACTCAGTTCCCCAGTTCAGAGCAATTTCAATTTCTTCATGGTCCTCTTTTTCTTTGATGATCCTCATTTTTTCCTGGTGATTCTCCTTTTCTTTTATTGTTCTCATTTTCTTTTTCCCTCATAACAACACAATCAAACTCATATACACCCAACTCAATCAATCTCAAAACTCAGATCAATCAGCCCTACAATCTCATTTGTCCTCAACCAACTGGCTCTCAAATTGATAAAGGATTCATCTCTAACTTTTCCATCACCTTCATGTTCCTTCCTTGCTTGTTCTCACAGCCATAGTCAATCCAGGTAACCTTTTCATTGTCCTGCTGGTTAAATTTCATATCATCATTTGAAATTATACTAGCCCTATACTAAAAACACAAAAAAAAATCACAAGTAACTGCACTAGCCCTAAATTAAAAACACCAAAATAAAAGACAAGTAACTGGACTAGCCCTAAATTAAAAACACCAAAAGAAAAGACAAGTAACTGCACTAGCCCTAAATAAAAACACCAAAAAAACCAGTTCAACTTGTGGTAAGCTGATCCCATCATATGGAGTAAGATACTCCTTATGATGGAATCATCCCAACACAAGTTAAACTGAATTAAGATTAAATTCTCATTCAAAACACTAAATATAATGATCTTAATTTAAAAAACTAAACATAATTATGTTCAAAATGTGATAACCCTTTATATCAATAGAACTTTTTAGCTGCATTCAAATTACAATTTATATGAAACCCAATGATGAAATGAAGTCAAAATCTTTAATCTTTATAATCTAGAATCTATGTCCAGGTGATCTTTGAGATGATCAACCCAACCAGAGGCTTTTTGAGAAATCAAGGAAAACGGTTTTGTTACAATGGGTGGGATTGGAATCATTTCTTTCTCAAGTAACAATAGAACCCAGTGATTATTGTTTAAAAATGAAATATACATAGGGTCTGATTGATCTGTAACACCATTTTTCATTGGAGTACAAGAAAAAAATGACTACAATGAAATGAAACATATAGGTCTGGCATAAGTGTGTGCTAATATGTGTCCCAAATCTAGTTTAGCCAACCATTTTGAAGAGGGAATCTTTTGATTGATTTCTTCAGCATAAAGACTTTGTTTAATCATTTATACTTCTTTTGCACCACCAAGAATCTTAATGTAGCACGCTTTAGTTTTCTCTAACTTTTCAATCATTTCCTTTCTCACTCTAAACCATCCATGTTTTTCATAACCGTGATATTTAGAAATAACTCAAAATCCGCAATTCCAATCTCCAATTGGATCCCAAACCTCAGTCAAGAACTTATGGAATTTCTTAATTATTTGATTGAGGTATTTCATGTTTGGTTCCTATCATCAAAACTAACTTAGTGTTCATTTCTTTTATCACATCAATGAAATAAATCCTCACCAAAGATGAGCTTCTGGTTGAGCTTTTCTGCACGCTGTCTTCCTCTGAAGAGGATTCCAATTCCAAATAAAGTGATCCCCATTCACTTTCAGTCTCTTCATCTGAACTATGAAATTCAATTCTGATCCTTCCAAATTTGAATAATAATTCATCATTAGTTAGTTAGTTCATTAAATCCAAAAAATGAATATTTTGCAAAAGAAAAGACTTACAATCTTTCTTCTTTTCTTATTTGGAACCGTTCAATTCCTATTTTCCCGCCTGAGTTGTTTTTCAACATGCTCAAACTTAGATGGTCTCTCCCTGTATCTGTAAATTTTGGCTGGCCCCTACATGATTGTAAGAATTTAGGTTCAAGTCTTGGCTTCAATCAATATTTCAAAATCTTCAGAATGTTATACTTCAATAGGACTCCTTTCTCATGATCTGGAGATTCCAAGATCATTGAATTCACTTTTTCACGTAACTGAGGAATTCTCAGCATTTTGTCCATGTTGCACTTCAAAAATTCAAAAGGATCAACCATCAGTGAATTAGGAATAATTAATCAAAAAGCATTAATCACATAGTGATTTGAACAATCCAACTTAAGCAACTTTACTGTTAGATTATTAGTATCAAGTCACTGTTTTGCTCTTTACTTCTCATTTCTCATCCGAGTTGTTTCCTTCTTTTTTTTTAATTATCTATTATTTGACCTATTATAGTATCTGAGTGAAGCTTCCAAAGCGCACTGCCCACTACATACTAGTAGTTGGGCAATCAATCTGACTCCACTGTGGATACTCAACTCTTAGTCATGACTCCAAGCCATAGTCTTACCTTCACTCTGATAAGCACAAGATGAGGAACTTCACATCAACCAACTCAAATCAATCAACAAAAACACCCACAAGTTCTCTCAACACCTTTCCAACAGACAATCCCAAAATTGCCTTCAATTTCTTGCACAAGTTGGGCAGCCAGTTGAACTATTAAGACAACAGAGAAACTAGCTTCAACTTCTTGCTCATTTCATTCACTTGATTCTCTGTCACCAGTTATTCAAGGCAATTTGACTTCTCTCTGTGATATCTCAACTGGCATTGTTGTTTCTTTCACTGGTCCTTAGTAAATCAACTAACTGTTTCATCATAGGATTGTTGAACTCTTACTGATCTCCTGTATTGGACAGTTTCTCAAGTCTTTTCATCTATCTCCCATTCTTCAACATCCTCAGACTCACATTTCTCTGCCAGTGCAATCCTGTTGGTTATCTTCTGTCCTTTTTTTTATATTCTCAGGCTCATTCCACGACTTTATTGAAATGCATTTCAGCCTGGTCTGGGTGACCAATTCAAATTTCATCACTTACAGAACTAGAACTGCAAGGGTCATAGTCCAACCTCCACTGAGGATGAACATCTTTGGGTACAACAGATCCTCTGAATGCTAGATGGTAACCTCTTTGGTGGGAACAGGGCAAACCCCTAGTCTTGGTGTATGACTTGGTGCAAACCATTCCATCATAATCATTTTTAAACTTCTAAAATTGTTCCATAATAAGCTGAATTGCCTCAAAGGACAATTTGTATCCAAATGGTTACAGTTTAGGTGGGAGAACTTTCCCTAACTCAGTGTGAGAGTTGTGTAGTGATGCATGAACCTATTTAATTTGATTTGAAACTTTTCCTTCAAGGTTTTTCCAAAAATCCAACATGTTTCCCAAAGAGTTTGCAAGGAATTGTTTGAGAGTGGCATGGGACCCTTCAACCCAGGAATTTGTTTTGTTTCCATAATCTGGGTTTATACAAGTCCACGCCATTGAAAATGTTGCTTTGATAGTTTGCAAGGAATTGTTTGACAGTTTCATGGGCCACTTAAACCCAAGAATTTGTTTTGTTTCCAAAATCTGGGTTTATACAAGTCCACGCTGTTACAAATATTGCTTTGATAGTTTGAAAGGAATTTTTTGAGAGTGGCATGGGCCCCTTCAACCCAAGAAGTTGTTTTGTTTCCAAAATGTGGGTTTATACAACTCAACTCCGTTACAAATGTTGCTTTTATAGGAAAATGTTATTTTCCATATACTCAAGGACATGCTCACATTCTTTTAATAAACACTATAAAGGTCAAAAGGTCAGAACCCAAAACTAGGAAGAATAAGAAGCAGTGATTTGGACCTACTCTGAGTTCCAGATCATTGACCTCTGGATCCTCCTTGGTCTTTGAGGCTCCATATTTTTCCCATGGAGTCACAAAGCTTTTCCATCCTTCAACATCATTGAAAAAGCACCCTTTACAGTTTGCTTTTATTTTTTAGACAAGTTCCTAGTGCAACATTTTCTTGATGACTCTGGGAAACTAGATTCTGTTGAGATTGTAGAGGTATTTTACCCCGCGTTCTCTACGTTATGAACTCTGAGACAAGTTCGCGTGACATGTCTGTACCACCCGGGTGAACTGACAACTCGGTCAAGAACCGCGGATTCTACTCCTCTCCTCCGGCGAGATCTCTTCCGTCTCTCGTCTCATTATTCTTTTTCTATTTACTCTTTTTATTCTTCCACATCTTTTCTCACTCGTATCTCCCTACTTCTCATCTACTCGCTCAATGAACTCCTCTCTACTCAAATCCATCTCAATCCAACTCTTCTATTCTACCTGTCTCTTCGTGAACTAACCTCTGCCTGGTAAGAATGCAATCCCCAAGAACGTCTTAGCACTTAACGTGATCTCTCTGACAATCTAACTTGATTTGTAGTCTTCCATCTTCTACGTCTAAACTCTTCCAACTTACACTCTGCCAAAACCTCATGCTGTCTCATCTTTCTCTTATTTACTAAATAATTCAAAGCTGTTGGTCCTCTCACTTTTTCCTTTCTTTCTCTCAATTCCTATTTGATCTATCAAGAGTCTAACTTGTTGTCCACAGTCTGCTGGTTTTCTGTTCAGAGGATTCTCATTCAAATCTTATCACGGTTAAAAGCCGAAATTCGACTCTACAACATCGAAAATGAACGAACCAGCGGGAGCAAACGATTATTTTCACCAGGTTGCTCTCAAAGCCTCCGTCGATGCTATTCCTCCATTAAACGAAGACAACTACTCTATCTGGCGTGATAAAATGCTAATGCTGTTCGATCTCAAAGATATCAAGGATACTATGACTAAGAATGCAGGACAACTACCGATAAGACAAGATCGGGAAATCCGGGCGATCATCCTATCCAAACTCGACGCTACTACCCATGCAAATGTTGTCAACGCCTCTAATATCACATCCTCAAAATTACTTTGGAATGAAATCACTTGTAGATTTGCTTCATCCGAGACAGCAAATCGAGCACGAATTTTTAACCAGTTTCTCCACGCTCCGTTCAACGAACTTGCCATCGAAGGTTTTATAACGGACATTCGAAAGTCTCTTACTCGTATGGCGGATGTCGGAATAGATCTACCAAGCGACATTGTGGCCTACTTAATACTATTCAAATTTCCTCCAACACTTGAGAATTTGAAACAACAAATCATGCACGGCGAGAAGTCGATAACCGTAGAAGTTATATTCAATCACTTAATCCAATACAATAACGAGCGTAAGGCACAACTTAAGACTGGAAAATCAACAACCGATGTCTCACTGGCCACGTTCAAAAACAAATCAGATAAAGAAGATAAGAAGATCCGCATTAGATGTAAAGAAGGCTTCCACGATCCAAATGCCCCCCATCCGGAATCTTCTTGTTTTCATCTCCACCCCCAAATCGCCCCTGAATGGTGGGTCGAACAGCAAAATGAATGGAAGAATAGGACGAAGAAGGCACCAACGATCAATTACCACGCACTACTAACTCTATGGATTAATGCAGACAGCACTCCAAATCTTCTCCTTGACTCTGGTGCGAACATACACAATTTTAACGATCTCAAGTACTTCACCTCCATAGATCTACAAGATGAAGCAGAGGAAATCAAAACAGGCAAGTTAGAAGCGAACCTTAAGGTACGAGGAACTGGTACCGTCCGACTCGAGTGGAAGGATTCCGTCATTACTCTCGAAGGATGTCTGTACGTTCCGGATATCGTAGTCAATTTAATTAGCCCAGGTCTTCTCGCAAAGAAGGGATGTAGTCTCTCTCAAAAGCATGACCGATTCTTCATTACACAAGACAACGAAATGGTTCTTAAAGGTTTAATTCGAGATGGTCTATTTGTAATAGAGAAGCCCCAAACTGCTGGAAGTAATTTGTCGGTTAATCTATCCAACCAATCATCCACCACTACTCTTACTCAATCTCAGTCACTGTCCGACCTCCATAAGACATATGGACACGCTTCAATTTCCACTCTTAAACCAATTCTCAAAGATAGATACTCGAAAGATGAATTAGATAAGTTTCAATGCGATGGTTGCGTAAGAAGTAAAATCACTCGAGCTCCGTTCTCATGCACCTCGACACCTGCATCGAAACCACTCGAGCGAATACATCTAGATTTGATCGGTCAGATTACTCCTCAATCCAAAGCTGGCCATAAATACGTCCTGACTCTGGTGGACAACTTCACGGGTTATCTAGCAGCTTTTCCTCTCCAATCTAAAGAAGAGACCCCCAGTGTCATCATCAATATTCTTGAAGCAGAGTACAAACGACTAAACTATTATCCCACTGAAATCTTTTCAGACAAAGGAACCGAGTTCACTAATGCTACCTTGAAAGAATTCGCCAAGAACAAACATATCAAACTCCTAACATCAGAACCATATCACTCTCAACATAACGGTCGAGCGGAGCGAGCCAATCGGACAATTATAGAATCAGCTCGCGCAACATTCTCTTCATCTCGATTGAATAAATGCTATTGGCACATAGTGGTTCGAAGCTGTTGCTTCATGCTTAACCAGGTCCCTAGGGAAGGTAATGACCTATCCCCTTGGGAACTTATGTTTAGCAAGAAGCTCCCTACTAATTATCTCAAACCTGTAGGATCTTCTGTCATTTACCTGGCGAATGGACTACAAAAAGGAAGAAAGTTCGATGAGAAAGGAGTGGAAGGGATTTTAGTTGGGTTTAATCCCGTTTTTCATTCTTATTTGATCCTCAACTCATCCGGTGCGATTGTTGAAACCAAACATATACAGTTCCTTAAAAATCCGCTACACGATTTTCCTCTCTTAGAATCACCTGGTATCGATCTCTTCACTCAAACTAATCCGCAGGCAGAAGAATCCAACCCCTTATCATTCGAAAAAAAATTTACATTTCGTGAATCTCAAGAAATTGCTTCCGAATCAGACTCAGATCAGGACGATTCGGCATCTGTAGACTCTCCTCCCTCCGACCACTCTTCTCCAACGTCTCCAGTCCCTGAACCTCCTATCCAAGCTATTTCTCAAAGACCCAGAAGAGAGGTGAGAAAACCTCAACGATACGGTTTCCATCACTATTACGAGCCTCCTTCCTACAAAGCAGCTCAAAAATGCTCTGAATGGCCGAAGTGGAAGAGAGCCTCCGAAGATGAACTGAACTCTATAGAATTACAAGACGTGTGGGAGGAGTACTATGGCAATCCCGATAATATACTAAATACGACGTGGGTTTTCAAAGTGAAGGAAAACTGCCACGGTGATCCCGTCAAATACAAAGCTCGACTCTGTGTCCAAGGGTTCGATCAAGTCCTAGGAATCGATTACAATGAGACTTGGGCACCAACCGGGAACCTTGGTTCACTTAGAGTCGCTCTTACTTACGGATTGAAAAATAAAATGAAGCTTACTCAATTCGACGTAAAAGGTGCTTTTCTTCATGCCCCTATAGACGAAACTGTCATCATAAGGACCCCAGAAGGATCAACTCGGAAATCGCCATATCTAAAACTTAAGAAATCTCTTTACGGGTTGAAACAATCCCCCAAGAATTGGTACGAAACCTTAACTTTATGGATCAAGTCTCAAGGATACCACGAATCTACTAGTGATCCGTGCTTATATCTAAACTCCAAGACGGGTGAGATTCTCTACTTTCACGTGGATGATCTCATCCAGGTAGGTAACTCTAACCTCTTTGAGATTAACTTTCTCGAACGATTCAAAAATTCTTCTTGCCATCCACCCAATACTATTCTCGGGATGCTCATGGAAATCGAAAGCGATAAAATCCTCCTGAGTCAACCCAACCACATCGAGAGGGGCCTGGAAGAACTTGGCTTGACTTCTTGTAAAGACACCCATATTCCTTTGACGCAGAATCTAAATCTCGAACCGGCCTCGGATGCCGACCACGCTGAATTTAGGCAACTCAACATTAACTATAGATCAGCAGTTGGCCTTCTGAATCACCTGGCTCATTACTCTCGACCCGACATCTCTTACGCCGTGTCTAGTCTGGCTAGGTTTAATACCAAACCAGGCATGACTCACTGGAGGGAAGTTAAGAAAGTATGGAAATATTTGAAGACGACTAAACATCTCAAGCTTGTAATTACGTACGATCCAAAACAAGAAATTCTCTCTAGTTTCAGCGATGCTACCTGGGGAGACGACCCAACCTTCCGGAAATCCCAAACTGGATATATTATTCTTCACTACGGTAGTCCAGTCGTCTGGAATTCTACTCGACAAAGAAATATCACTTACTCTTTGACCGAATCAGAATTAAACGCGTTGCTCGACTGCTACCTTGAAATCAAATGGATTAAACATCTCATTGGTGAGGTCCATCAAATCTCTGAACCCAAGCCTATTCTACACATCGATAATAAAGGGCTGGATGATAAAATCAAGAGGTTTGGGTCGCACTCCAAGTCCAGGCATATAGACATTAAGACTAAAGGATTGCGCGAAGATTATGCGAGCAACAAGTTTAGTCTCACTCTAATTCAAAGTCAATCAATGATCGCGGATTCTCTCACGAAGGCCTCTTCTGTATCCTCTCTGCAACTTCTTCAAGATACAATCTTCGGAGTTACACATCAGTGAACTTTAGGATTACACTCTCACCAGTCACGGGGGGGTGTTGAGATTGTAGAGGTATTTTACCCCGCGTTCTCTACGTTATGAACTCTGAGACAAGTTCGCGTGACATGTCTGTACCACCCGGGTGAACTGACAACTCGGTCAAGAACCGCGGATTCTACTCCTCTCCTCCGGCGAGATCTCTTCCGTCTCTTGTCTCATTATTCTTTTTCTATTTACTCTTTTTATTCTTCCACATCTTTTCTCACTCGTATCTCCCTACTTCTCATCTACTCGCTCAATGAACTCCTCTCTACTCAAATCCATCTCAATCCAACTCTTCTATTCTACCTGTCTCTTCGTGAACTAACCTCTGCCTGGTAAGAATGCAATCCCCAAGAACGTCTTAGCACTTAACGTGATCTCTCTGACAATCTAACTTGATTCGTAGTCTTCCATCTTCTACGTCTAAACTCTTCCAACTTACACTCTGCCAAAACCTCATGCTGTCTCATCTTTCTCTTATTTACTAAATAATTCAAAGCTGTTGGTCCTCTCACTTTTTCCTTTCTTTCTCTCAATTCCTATTTGATCTATCAAGAGTCTAACTTGTTGTCCACAGTCTGCTGGTTTTCTGTTCAGAGGATTCTCATTCAAATCTTATCAGATTCAATTTCCCAAATCAGAGCTTTTCCACTGTCCATCACAAAGACTTTTGGAAGTATCTCAGGATCATAAGCCAACTCCTTAAATGCATTTACAGACCAACTGTAGAACTCAAAAATTTCTTTTGTTGTGAAAACAAAAGCTTTTTTTAAAGTTTTCTGGTTGGCTGTCAGTCCTAAAACATTCAATAGTGGGATTTTGTACTTATTTGTTTTATAAGTCAAATCCACCATAGCAATATGACAGAATTGTTTGGAAAGCTTTAATGACTCTGGGTGGGCCAAGAATAGAGCCTCCAAGTGACCCTCTCTAATAACTTTTGACCAATGAATCCAACTTGATTCTTCAAGCTTTTTGTAGAGTACATCCACAACACTTTTCTCCTTTGGTTCTTCAACCGCTACCTTCCGCTTAGGTTTATAGATTGTTTGGTCATAAATAGAATCACTGCCATCAATCTTACCCAATTCTCTCTTAATTTGTAACTTATTGAGCCCATTATTCATGCCTTCTATTAGATTTTCAAAGGGTCCCCCAGTGATTCTCCTCAGTTGAGGATGCACAGAAGGATGTTCTGATGGTTGATGGTTATGTTGAATTTCTTTGAAGGAGAGTTGCCACAAGGGGTCTGCCTTTGTGCAACTTTCATTGATTAAAAACTTGCACCCAACCTTCCTTGTGTGAGTTTTCTGAGACCATTTGGTAAGGATTTGCCCCAAGTAGGAAACATTTAAATCACAGGCAAAATCCACATATTTATCTTTCTTTGAGTTGAAAACCATCAGAGAAAAACTATGCTTCATAGCCCATGTTTTAAAATAGTTTTGAACCTCTTCCCTAGTAGGAAAGGCTCTCATGGGAGGTGGCTCAATTTGATCTAATAAACATTCATTGGTTCACTCATAGTTTCATGTTAAATGTACCCCATTAGTTTCAATCTAATTAAATCCAGCAAAGACCTCAGTAACATAAAATGTTACTACAACCACAGTTCAAATCCAACTGTGAAACATTTTTTTACTCAATTTTCACCCTAGATGAGGATTTATTTAGGCCTTCAAATGTTTCATTACCCAAATCTTTAATTTAAAAATATTTGTTGATGGAACTATTGATTTAGTCCTTCAACGCAGCCATTTCACAAGGAGGGCTTGCCACTGTCCCCATAATGCATAAAAATTGAAAGTCTACTTCAGTATTCAATCCAACTTTCAAATGAACAACTGAAAGGTTTTCTTGGTTTTGAGTTAAGAAAGATGTGTCAAATTTCACTTTAATATCTAGGATACTTCAAATGATTTCACTTTGATTTCAGTTTGACTTCACTTTAATTTTTCTTTGGTATTGCTAGGTGTGGTCCAACTGTCCCACATAGTTTATGTTGATCCCAAATATAGGTTGAGGGAACCCAAGTGTGATCCAGGGTGTGCCAAAAACTCTGGCCCAACTTTTGGTGGATTGCGCACTCCCAAAAACTGCGGATTTGAGCCGTGTATGGGTTAAATGGCTGAAAATTGCCGTTTCAGGGGGGTAAATGGCTTTTATACAACCCCCTGGGGGTCGGATGTGTTTGGAACGGCGCTTTTTAGCTGTCTATGTGTTCCCACAGCTCAAATGGGCTGTGTAGGGCCCTAAACAACTACCACACTGTTAGAGCCCTGAATTTAACATTACCCTAATAATATTTCAAATAAAAAAACCTAAAATGGTCAAAATAGTTAATTATAACAAGAGAAAGTTTAATAATCAAATTGGTTTTGTTGAAAGTTTTTTCAATATTTTTAAAAGTGGGGCAAAAGTCTATGCAGAACTCGGGATCTTTTCTGCCTTAGCAACCTCTCCTCAAGGGGCAATTTTTCACTTTGTAAAACCATGGTTTAATGAGGTCCTTTGGATTTACAGAGGGGTTTTAACCCAAGGGAATTTGTGTGAAAGGCTTTTTACAGAACTTAAGTCTGGAGGCGGGGAGGAGATAATTTAATTCTTTGAGTAGTGGCTCCCAGAAATCCTGCAGGAATTCACAGTTCAAGGGTCTCAAATCAATTGGTGGGGTGTTTTGATTATTTTTCTTAAAGGGAATCAATAATGGGTTAGAATTGATAATTATTGTTCCATCCTGGAGCCATATATCACTTTTTATCTGTTATAAAAACTTGATCATCAATAGCAATAGGTCTGGATTGATACTAAAAATTACTGGGGCTTAAAATGACAAAAATATACTTTATATTCACCTGTTTGAGGTGAAGGGGAATTCTCAGGGAACATAGAGAGGGATTTTCTTGAGGCTAAGGCTAGCAGGCTGACCAGAGCTAATTTGGAACACATTCTTAGTGCTGTTTCTCAAATGTACCTGTATGTGTCATATTTATGTGTGAAATAATAGGCAAAACTAGTTTCAATATTTATCTGTTATTTCTGTAGTTCTGACATATTTTCTAATTTTGTATTATTTTATTTAAATTATAGTGATCAGAGGTGGGTATTTTAAGATTTTTCTTCACCCTCTGATCAATTTGATAATTTTGAATGATTTTTAAGGTAACATTTTGATATATTTTGTGTTGATAAAGATTTTATAATGTTTCTTTTGTGAAAACCTTTGATATTTTTTTTGCCAATTTTTCTATTTTATTAGTTAATTTTTTGAATTTTTTATTTAACTTTTAGAAGTTTCAAATCATCCTATATCTTTTGTTTACATTATTGCATATTCATGATACATGCATAGAGGTTGTAGCAGGTTCTGGCAATACCTGGTTGTCAGAAGTTGTCCAAGCAGTTTTGACAGACACATGCCTGACAGCTGAGGAAAGGAACCTGCAATACACAGCCAGAAAAATATTGCATGTGGGTTTCCTGAAAGTTTCCTGTATTTTGAGTGTCAGAAGCAGGCAACCCTTACTGTATGGATGTGGGGCTGCGCACGGGAATTGTGACAGAACACAAAAATGGCTGTAACTCCTAAACTATAAACAACACTCAAATTCTGAGGGAATTTTAGGGGTGAAGCCTACATGTGCCATTGAATTTAAAATTTTGAATTGGCCAAAAAAATCACTCCTAGTGGAATTGTGGTTTTGCCTCATTTTCTTGTAAATTTATTGGAAAATATAAAGTGTTGGAATTCAAGGGTGGGGTCAGTGGGTGACCCTACCTTATTTTGGGTGAGGAATCCAAATCTGTAATATTATTTTGGTATTTATCACTCCTTTGTTAATTTATCATTTGTTTTGTTTTTATTCTACTTTGAAAGGTTGTTCTCTGGTAGTCATTCATCTTTGTCAGCTGAATGCCCTTTATATCTGACTAGGTAAAGTCTTATATATTTTCTACCAATCCTGTATTTCTTATCTTTGACAATATTTCTGAATTTTCCTTTTCCTTTTTCATGGTCAACTTCTACTGGTATCTCTTCTGAAGGCATCTTCTCTTCTTCTCTGGAGTGGAAGTGTCTTATCAGGTTTTCTGGTAATACTCCATGATTTTTGCAATTTTCATCACTTAGAATCACTTCTATATAATTCTTTCCATGAATACTATTGATGATGAATGTTCCCACAAAGGCAGATCTCAGTTTTCTGTTACCTGATATGTTGTTGAAATTAGTAGTTAAGATCAAGACTTTGTTTCCAATTTTGAAGTGTGGTTCTTTGAGGGTGTTATCCCATCTCTGATGGTTGTATTCAACAGCATCTTTAACACATTTAGAAGCATTTCTGTTATCCATATCTATCTTTTTTTTTGAATTCTACTGATGTAGGATGTATATTAGCCATATGTTTATTAAAGTTGTCTTTGGGAAACTTAGGTATCCATCCTCTTTCTAGGAGATAGGGAACTTTCTTTGTGGTAGAATTTTTACTGCTGTTGTAAGCCATTTCCAGGGAAGTTAAGAGGCTGAACCTGTTGTGACAGTATCCATCCGTATTTTTGTATTCCATCCAAAAGCAGCTGAATTTTCAGAGAGTTTCTTCTAGATTCTGAATAATTGTTTCAGCTAATTAATCAATTTGAGGATGGTAAGGAGTGGAGAAGGCTAAGGTGGTTCCCATCATATGATGGAGGTTTCTCCATAATTCAGACCTGAACTTGGGGTCCCTTTCACCAATAACAATCACTGGTACTTCTACATCTTCAATTACTCTGTTCCAAAGAATTGTGCTACCCCCATAACTGTATCCTCCTGGTGATAAGGCAAGCATTTGTCTTTCTCAGTGAACCTATCCACCATGACTATGATGGAGGTATAGAAGTAAGCTCATCCTGTAGGTAATCCTGTTACAAAGTCCATGGTGATTATTTTCCACTTACTCCTGGGTTTGGAGATCTTTTTTAGGAGGCCAAACATTTGACCAGTTGTCTTGTTAGACTTTTGGCAAGTTTCACAGCTTTATACATGTTTGATAGTCAATTATTGTAAAAATCAGAGGCAACTAAAACCAGAGATTGATTGCCATCAGAAAAAGAAAGGAAAACAACCCATGAAGAAAGAATGAAATAATAACCTAAAACCAGGATTCAACGTAGTAAGAC
The DNA here is from genome assembly GCA_025617555.3 of Puccinia polysora. Taxonomy (NCBI): domain Eukaryota; kingdom Fungi; phylum Basidiomycota; class Pucciniomycetes; order Pucciniales; family Pucciniaceae; genus Puccinia; species Puccinia polysora. The sequence goes on from CM062625.1 coordinate 31,486,494, forward strand.
TGCAGAAGATCCTTAATTTGAAATTGGAAGTAACATGGACAGTTGATAACCTTTATATATATATATAGCTCTGATTGAGATGAGCAATGAATGAGAACAGTCAGAATTAGAATCATGTAGAAGAGACTTAAGACCCAGGCTTACCTGACTCGAAGCACCTTTGATCCTACAACAAAACCAATGTAGTTGTGCGAGGAAAGAGGAAAGAAGAGTGCGCGTGTCTGGACACAGGTAGTATCTGAGAGACAATTCAATCTAGAGTATTGGCACTGGTGCGTGCATGCGGGAGATGAGAAGATATGTGCAGATGATGAGATGCGCATTGAGTTCTATCTCTAATATGTATAAAATGAAATAAAGAAGGAAGAAATCAGGAAACTAATAAAATAAGGAAACTGAGAGATAATAAAAGAATTAAATATTCAACAGCCACCCCATCTCTCAGGTTCATTCTTAGCAAACATTTATCGCGTTTAGACAAGTCTGAAGTATTTGCCTTGACACTGGTTTTGTTAAGAAATCAGCAAAGTTATTTTGTGATGAGACTTTTTGCAGACAGATAGTTCCTTTGGCAAGCTCCTCTCTGATGAAGTGGTGACAAATGTCGATATGCTTGGTGCGGAAGGAGGAGTGATTGGCTTGCTGAAGTGCAAGCTTGATACAACCTTTGTTGTCTTCAAAGATAGGGGTAAGCTTGAGCGGCGTGAATTGAATGAATTCAGTCAGGAGCTTGGTTAACCAGAGGATCTCTTTCACCCCATCTCCCACTGATTTGTACTCAGATTTGGTGGTGGAGAGAGAGATCGTTGGCTGCTTTTTTGACTTCCACGTGATGACATTTCCTTTCCAGGCGATTAAGAGCCCGGAGATTGATTGACAAGTTTGAGGACAAGTAGCCCAATTGGAATCTACATACGCAACCAGTTCCTTGGATGTCTCAATCTTTCAATAGCTGAGTCCTTTTGAGGAGGTGTGTTTGAGGTAGTTCATTCCCTTCAGGGCAGCGCTGTAGTGAGTGCCGTTGGGCTTGGTGAGAAACTGTGACAGGTAATTGGTTGCAAAGGTGATGTCGGGTCTTGTGTTGCAGCTGATGTACAGCAATTTGCCAATGATCTTTCTATAGTCATGACCGGATTTCAGAAATTCTTCATGCTCTTCAGTAGTCGACGCTAGCAGTTTTCCATTGGGTTTGAAAGGCGTCAAGTGTTCTTTGTGGCTAGGAAGATTATACTTGTTGACCAGACTGTTAATGTAGGTCGCCTGAGATAGCTTGAAACTGTTTGCAGTGACTTTGACATTGATACCCAGGAGCATTGAAGCCTGACCTAGATACTTGATTTTTAATCAAGCCTCAATCAGTTTCTTAAACTTCAGAGGATTCTTGCTGAATATGGAAATGTCATCTACATGGTTGTACAGCCAAGTATCTTCAGAAAAGAAGACACAGTTATCTGCCTCGCTTTGATGAAAACCTACGCTAATTAACCATGAGCTGAGTGTCTGGTACCAAGCCATAGGGGCTTGTTTCAAGCCGTAGAGTGCTTTCTTGAGCTTGAGGGCTTTGCCTGGTGATGTCAAGATATTAGCCGGAGGAGCAATGAAAATTTCTTCCTTGAGTGGGGTGTTTAGAAAAGCTGATTGAACGTCGAGTTGATGAAACTGTAAGTCGTTCTGGGCCGCATAAGTTGTCAGTAATTGTAGAGATGTCTTGTCTCCTGTGGGAGCAAAAACACTCTCAAAGTTAACTCCCTCCCTTTGATTAAAACCCTGTACACAAAGTCTGGCCTTGAATTTGATTATCTCATTGTTGGCATTGCGCTTGGTTTGAAAAACCCAAACGCACTTGATTTCTTTAGCATCCGAGTTGACGACTTGCTCTTCCCACACATTGTATGATTCCAGGTTGAGGATTTCTTGATTCATGGCTTCAATCCATTCCAGCTTGAATTTGTCATTCAAGGCTTTGTCTAGAGTGACTGGATCTGAATAATTTACAGCCAGATATAGTTGAGATCCTTCATGCCTGGGATACGTGACTATGTTGTCAATGCTGACTTTGCTAGGACGAGCTAGAGGTATAACATCAATATTGGATTCCTTGGTAACGGACTCAGACGGGGATTGATTGGAATTGGTCGTTGAAACGGGTTCCAAATCGTTGAGAATGGGAACTGGATCGGCAGGAAGATCAGGGAGGCATGGAAATGGAGAATGAGTTGAACTACTTCCTCCAAATTTGGATTCATTGAATCTTGCATTTGGGGTGATGTAGACTTTACCATTAGCGGAATTAAGGATTTTATATGACAAAAATTGGTTGCTGTAGCCTAACATAATTCCCTTGAAGCCAGGGACGCCCAGTTTGAAGTCCTGATTTGATTTGGGAATGTGGACAAATGAAATGCAACCAAAAGGTCAAAGCATGTCATAGTTGAACTTGGCGTTGAACCAGACAGCGTAGGGAATGTATTTACAATTGGATATGACCGGCAGTAAATTGAGAAGATTGGTGGCTGTGTTGATGGCCTCCGCCCACTAGCGTGGAGGAAGTTTGCTGTGATGGAACAGAAATCTTGCCTTCTCAATGATTGATCTATTAGCTCGTTCTACTAAGCCGTTTTGTTGAGGAGTGTAGGGAGGTGAGAAATGATGAGTAATACCAGCTTCTTGGCAGTAATTTTTAAATTCTGAGCTTGTAAACTCACCACCGTTGTCTGAGACTAAGGTGATAAATTTTTGATTTAAGCGAACTTCAGAAGCTGAAACAAATTGTTTTAGAGCTGACAGCGTCTCACTCTTGTTCTTCAGAAATGAAACAGTTTTGAAGCAGGAGTATTGGTCTACAATTTTTAAGAAGTATTTGCAACCACCGACTGATTTGACTGAGACTGGACCGACTAGGTCAATGTGTACAACTTCTAAAGGCTGGTTTGCAGGCTTGAAGTGGCCATTGAATGGAGTGGTGGTCATCTTGCAGGTTTGACACACGTCGCAGTTGGAGCTGGTCAAGCCAGTAGTTGGAAAGAGCAATCTCTGAGTGGCGGTTCCCGGGTGAACAAGACGATGATGCCATTTGGAATTAGGGTTTTCAGGAGAAAGGTGATGTATTTCCGAGTGAGTTGGAACAGATTCAAATCGAGTACCACATATTTTGAGAAGATGATTGACGGATGAACCAACAAGCTGGAACCCATCAATATTGATAGTGATACCGTTTCTTCCAAACCAAGAGATGTTCAATTTTTGTACAAGTAGTCTGTCCATTGAAATCAGGCATCTGTTCAGGTCTGGAATCAACAGAACGTCCTTCAGTACAATTTCGGAACCCTTGTGGTTGATAAGTTTGGCAATCCCTATTGCCGTAGCTTGATGGGCTGAGGAGTAAGAACCAGATCCAACTTGCAATTTGATTGGTTTTGACGTGAGGAGGTATTTAGGATCATTTACAATATGATGGCTAGACCCAGAATCCAGAACAGGAGGGAGGACTGCCGTTGTCTTAGAGTCAGGAAGAATACCTTTCTGATAAAGCTGGGCGTTATAGAAGGCATTGGCCGGTTTGGCAGTGTTATTGGCCGCTGGAGTGCTTGGTTCAATAGGTAGAGAGTGATGAGCTTGGGGAGCGTTCTTATCAGGTCTAAGATGCGGGTGTAAAAGCCAGCAACGTGACTCAGGATGTTCAGCAAGGGGATTGTGGCGACCAGTTGAGCATGGGTGTTTGGGGCCTTTTCAAGTTTTTGTTTTTAACAGAGCCGTGGATCCAGTTTGATCAGGAGGATTTGGTATAGGTGCGGATGAGTTAGGAAGTGCTCAGGCAGATTCTAGATGGGTCACTTCTTGTAGCTTGTTGAGGACTAGGGTAGGACTTTGAAGTAAACAGTTGTTGAGGAGAATGCTGTCAACTACATGGTAGAAGTTTGCGGTGAGTTTTGCAAGAATGGTGTAACTGAGTATGTCTTGGGGAACTTTGAGCTTGACTAAAGCCAGTTTGTTCATGAGTTTTTGGAACTCTTGTAGATAGGTATGTAAATTTCCATCAAAGTTGTATTGGATGAAATTCAACCAAATGCATCCCCTGTTTTTGGTGGATTGTGAAGCGTATCTGTCTAGAATGGATTTCCAGATGAGCAAAGGTTTCAATTGATTATCAGGATTTATGATAGTTTCAAACGCGGTATCACCAAGATGTTGGATGATGAGGTCTACAGCTTCATAGCTCTCCTTTCTCTGAGGACCAGTTGAGGGTTTGACAAGAACTTCAAATTCTGTGTCCTTGACATATTCAAGGAGTCCTTTTATTCAAAGGTGGCTTCTCATTCGCATTACCCAGGAGGCGAAGTAGAATTTGGCGAGGAGTGTTATGTTGAGATTTTTGGGGCTGGGTTCCTCAAGGTCAGACATGGTAGAGTTTAGAGTATCAATCCTGGTTTAGTCAATGAGCCTTGGGACTATAAATCTGTAAAAATCAGAGGCAACTAAAACCAGAGATTGATTGCCATCAGAAACAGAAAGGAAAACAACCCATGAAGAAAGAATGAAATAATAACCTAAAACCAGGATTCAACGTAGTAAGACTGCAGAAGATCCTTAATTTGAAATTGGAAGTAAAATTGACAGTTGATAACCTTTATATATATATATAGCTCTGATTGAGATGAGCAATGAATGAGAACAGTCAGAATTAGAATCATGTAGAAGAGACTTAAGACCCAGGCTTACCTGACTCAAAGCACCTTTGATCCTACAACACAACCAATGTAGTTGTTCAAGGAAAGAGGAAAGAAGAGTGCGCAAGTCTGGACACAGGTAGTATCTGAGAGACAATTCAATCTAGAGTATTGTCACTGGTGCGTGCGTGTGGGAGATGAGAAGATATGCGCAGATGATGAGATGCGCATTGAGTTCTATCTCTAATATGTATAAAATGAAATAAAGAAGGAATGAAATCAGGAAACTAATAAAATAAGGAAACTGAGAGATAATGAAAGAATTAAAGATTCAACAATTATATTCAATTAATCCACCAACCTGTTTGTCTAAATTTCTCCAGGGTCCTTTCAGAAGAAAATTGACCAGAAGAGCAGTTATCATGACATTCAGCTGGGATAATTTTGAGATTTTCCTCATGAGTCAAGACTAGGAGAAAAGAGTGTTGATGTCTGCAATATACCAAAAAAATTGCATAAGGTGAATCTCACAGATTTATAAGCTTTTGGCAATGGTCCAGGTAAGCTTTCAATCAGCTCAGGAGGTGGATTAGTTCTTTCCATGACAGAGATCAGTGTTTTTATATATTGCAGGTTTTTAAGTTTCTCTGATGGAATTGAAAAATAATTTTTATAATTCACAGATATGTATTCCCATGATTTGAACTTTAAGATCAAGCCTACTTATTTTGAGTATGGGAAAGATATCATGATATTCAGGTTCATGGGCAGGATTGGTAGTGTCATCAGGTGAAGCCTTCCTACTCAGGATTTCAGCCCTCTGGTTTTGTTTACTTGCTTGATGGACTATGGTAATTTGTCCTCTGTGTTTTTGGATAGCTATCTGCCATCTCAGCATGTGACTACTAAAATTCTTCATTTTCATCAGATTTCTAAAAGCATCCAAATCATTGATTGCTACAAAGTTAGTTCCCTCTAGATAGTATTGGAGTTTCTATAATCCCCCAACTAGAGAAAGAAATTTCATCTGGCTGGAAAAAGATCTCTTTTCTGTATCCTGAACTTATCTGGATATAAAGATTAGTTTCTCCACTGGTTTTCATCTTTTATTACTTCCTGGTGCAAGGAAGCTCCTAGTACTTGCATACTGGCATCTCTTTATAGCCTGAAAGGTATGGTGTGATTGAGTTGGATTAGCATAATGGCTTTAGTAATGGCGGTTTTGAGTTTTTAATAATTCTTTACTCTTTCATGAGTAATTTCAAACAGACTGTTGTTGTTTCAGATCTCATACAAAGACTTGGTTAGTAGTTCAAACCTGGGGAATTACTTCCTATGGTAACTTTAAAAGCTTACAAAAGAAAAGGTTTCATTCTTCTTCTGGTGAATTGGTTGGTTCACAACAGCAGCTATCTTGCTTTGGTCAGCTATAGGCAATACACCAGAGACTATGTGCCCTAAAGACTTAAGTTCTTCATATCCAAAGTTACACTTCTTCATGGATACTTTCAAGCCTACAGAGGATATGCATTCAAGGAATTGTCTTACTTTGTCAATATGAGTGATCCAGCCATCAGTTTAAATCAGAAAATCATCAAGATAAAGCATCATACAGACTTTTGTGATAAACTGGCCTACTACTGTTTCCATCATTATTTGGAAGTTGAAAGGGTTATTTTTGATGCCAAAAATGCATCATTAAATATTCATATATCCCTAAATGACATATGATCCTTGCAAATGTCCGGCTTTCAGGACTTATAGGGATCTGATGGAATCCTTTTAGAATTTCCATGGTGGTCATAAACTTGGCTTTGGAAATTTTATGGAAAGAATAGTCAATACTTGGGACAGGCTAGTAGTCCCCTTAAGTATATTCATTAAGCATCCTAAAATCTCCAACAATTATTGAATTATCATTATTCCCAGATATGATCACTTGTTGGTCTCATCTACCTGTTCATTATGTCCTAATTTTCTTAAAACTTGTAAGTCAATCAGTTCTTGGATGTGAGTTTCAAGGGAAGCCCTAGATTTTTCACTAGATGAGTAAGTAATTCCCCTAAGGTTGGGAGGATAAGGAGGATTTATAGTCAGATTTAGAAACATGTCATGTACTGTTATGTTACCAATTGGGTGATCTTTGGTACAGAAGGCATTTTGGTTTTCAAAGCAGATTTTAAGGGTATCACTTTTCTGGTCTTTGCTGAGCTGCGATTTGAAGGCTTCTTGGTAAAAATACTCTTGGTTCAAGGTTTCAAAGTATTTTTCATCAGTAGATTCAGAACTCTGAAAAATAATGTGACATATCCAAAATTTCTTGTTACAGTCACCTCTTACAGTAAAACAACTTCCTCTTCTTTGGAAAAAATTTATTCCATGCAGGCATAGGGAGTCATTGCCTAATATGAAGTAATCACATGCTCCTTTCTGTAATACTACAAAATCAATTTTCAGTTTGAGAGATATTTTAGTGAGGGAGAGTATGAATATGTGGAACATAATCCTATAGCATTTAAGGATGAATTACGGCTACTGAAATTAGCTTGTGGTACTGGTAGTAAGTTATCCTTCCAATTTTCATCTTGTATTTACAGCTAAGATGATCCAACACAAGAGAATAAGGCTCCAATTTCTAGGAGTAATTTTACTAGGGAGTTTTGGATCAGGCCAATAGCATAACATGTTTTACCAGAAGTATAAATTTCACCTGCAGAACGCTTGAGGATTATATTTTCAATTTTCATACTAGGCTTCCATTTTTTGGGCATGTTTAAAATCCTTGTTGACAGGATTTATATCCATGGAAGATTCTATTCTTCCTCTATAACATTGATGGGGTAGATAATCCATAATTGAAATTCTTTAATTATTCCATCAGTGTCATAATATTGAAGATCTGGGTTATTGTCATACTCCTCTCACTCTATAGGATTAATCTTTCTACTAGGTAGGGGACAACCAGGTCTGAGGTGTACTGTCTGGTTGCAATTCCAGAATACCTTTTATTTGTTTTCTGAGATCTTCTTGACTTCAGGATTAGTAGGATTAGCAGCAGAAGAATATTTACCCTTAGTTTGATAATCTTCTCTGTTACTTATATACTGATCTCTGAACTTTTCTATTTTCTTGTCAAGCCCATTCATGTCTATGGTTTCTTCTAGTACACAAATCAAGGTAGAAAGATCAGAATCCATGGTCATTCTACACCTTAAACTATTGTTGAGTTTTACAGGACATAAGTTGAGAATTCTTTCAATAAATTCATCTTTATCATCTTCTGGATAGAAAAAATTTAGCCTTCTTTTCTATTCTAAACACCATTTATGAGGTTTTTCTTTGGAGGGGTCAAACTTGGAGGTCTCAAAAGACTTCATCATCCTTATTTTCTACATTCCAGCACCAAAATATTCTTTGATCAGATTCTTCCAAGAATCCCATGGTAATTGACCTGCTTCTTCTCTTTTTTAAATGAACCAATTGAGAGCTACTCCTTCAAATAGACTGTGTAGTCTTACTACAGCAATGTTTTCAGGGAGCTCATAATAATATATGGTATGATCTATGAATTTGGTAAATTTTATGTCGTCATAATCTCCTTCTACTGGGAACTTGGGTGATTCAGTCATAAGGGGGAGCAGCTTTAGAGCTTGTTCAACTTGTGGGGTGGGACTAGGTCTTTGGGCTTCATACCTAGGAATGCTTGTTCTAGTTTAAATACAGTGAGTAGGGGAGATCCTGGAAGGTTTTGGTTCTTCTTGGTTACTCACTACAGGTTTATTTCTATGTACTTTGACAACTCTGAGCTCATTCTTGGTCATTCTCAGTTCTAAGTCAAGTTTAATTCTTAATATGTCTGTTTTTTTGATCAGATGAGTAGAGGGATTCTGAGTGAGCTTCTGAATTCCTTCTCTGATTTATTCCATTGGAAGAAGGGGTTCATCTTGAATAGAAGAATAAGTGGTATCTACACATTTAATAAATTTCATTTTGTTCATACTCATTGTGTCTTTTAACTGAATAAACCCCAGCTCAATAGTTCTGGATTGCTCACTTTGAGACCGGAGTAATTGGGAAATATTTGAATTTAATTTTTCTGTTTGATGATATATTTCACCAACATTATGATTAAAAACTTTGAAGTTATGGGCAAAATCATTGGTAAAGGAGACAAATTGGTAGTAGGTACATTCAGTTGTGCTATACTTTCTTCCATTTCTAGGCTAAGTTAATTATCTTTCCCAGTACTTGGGGTCCTTTCCCTTTAATCTCTGGTGATTGGAGGATCTCTTATTTTTTGAACTTTTCCCCTTTAAGTAAGCTAATTGCTCCATTGGATTCCCATTCTTCATGTAAGCTTCTAACTCTTTTTTTGTTTATTGGATTATTTAGGTTTTTTTGAGAGGTTTTTGCTTGAGAAATCAATTTCCTCATGACTGGCAGCTCCTCTTTGGAATGAGCTTCCTTTTAGGTCTCCCACAAGCTTACGTGCTTCTTGAATAATAATTTTTTCCCTCCTCCTTGGCTGAGTCAAATTTAGGATGTGGAATGGAAGCGAAAGCCTCTGCGAATGAGATTAGCCCCAAGGGAGTGGTCTCCAAGATTATTTTGGTTGAGTTGGAAAAAGTATCTGCTTTCATTGGCAGGTGCAACAGTTGGGTTGCGGGTTCAAGCCCCCTCTGCATTCAACACTGGGGTCTGGGTGGCGTGGGTTTCTCAAGGCAGAGATCCATATGATGAAGCTCTTCTTCAGGCATGAATTTTGCTCCTGTTTTGGAAAATTGCAAAAAAAATAGAATGAGTTTTGTTGAAAATGGTGAGAAAAAATATTGAAAAAATATTTTTAAATTTTTTTGTGTTTTCATTCTCATCTTTTTTTACGCATTTTACAGCTTGCTTATATTTAAATTTAAGGTTACAAAAGTTTGATCTGGGTTAAATTTTCCCTCAGAAGGTATTCCAGGGGGGTCCAGATGAGTACCAATAAGGTCTTGGCTCAAATCATGATAGCTAGGGTGAGGCTGGTTTTCTTATAGACCTTGATTCATAAAATCTTCATGGGAGTACGTCTTTGGGGCAGATTCCACTTCAAAATAAAAAAATATGAGATTATAAGTGTTTTATAATTTTTTGTTTTTTTTAATAATTTATGTATATATTTAAAAAATATTATAGCTCACTTTTGTGAAGTTTCTGCGGTGAAAATAGAAGTCTTCTTTATTTCTTCCACTCTATATGCTGTCTTAGTCAAGAATTAAAGTTTGGGAGTCTTTCAAAATCAAGTTATTTATCTTTAACTGCTTGTTATTTCTAGAGTAAGGTTTCTTCCTGCTTTTGTTCAAGGGTCAAAGAATCCCAATGAGTAGGCACAGAATTAAAGATATTTTATGCTTTTTTTTAAAAGCAGCTTTGAATAATGATTAATTAATTCCTGGTTTGTCTTTAGATAAACTTGAAAAAAATTAAAAAAAATATTATAATAATTTATTTTACTTATTTTTATGTTGTATATCTGTTCCAGAAAAAAAAAATTAAATATTAATTATTTAGGCATTATTCCCACCAGACCCCCAGTTTTCACCTTCCCAATAGCAGCACATTTAGAATGCTTTAGCTACAGAAAGTTATCTTGGTTTTGGAATAATAATATTTCCAAGAAAAACAAATAAAATGCCCAAAATAATTAAATATAACAAGAGAAATTGTAAGGTTTATATTGCTTTTTTTAAAAAAATTTTAAAAATTTTTCAAACAGGGAAAAATTCTATACGGAATTAGATATCTTTAGCGCCTGAGGAACCTATCTTCAAGGGGTATTTTATCAATTTGTAAAACCTTGGTATAATGGAGTACTTATGATTTAAAGAAAGCGGTTAACCCAACGGATTGGATATGACAGGCTGTTTACTGCACTTAAGTCTGGAGGCAGGGTGGAGGAAAATTTGTTCTTCAAGTAGTAGCTCCCAGAAATCCTGAAGAAATTCACAGATGAAGGGTCTCAGATCAATTGGTGGGGTATTTTGACAAATTTTCTTCAATGGAATTAATAATGGGTTAGAATTCAGAATTATGATTTCAGAATGGAGCCATATATTAATTTTTTATCTCTTATAAACACTTGATCCTGGATTGAAATAGGTCTGGATTGATACTAAAAAGGAATGGGGTTTAAAATCACCAAAAAATACTTTATGTATACCTGGTTGGGGTGAAGGGTCCTTCTCAGGGCACATAGAAAGGGTTTCCTGAAGGCATAAGTCTATTAGGCTGACCAGGGCTATTTTGGCACGCATTGTTAGTGCTGTAACTCAGCTTTACCTGTCTATGTAATATTTATGTGTGACATAATTGTCAGAACATGTCTAAATGTTGATTTTTTATTTCTGCAGTTGTGAAATATTTCCCCTTTTTTTCATTGTATTCTTTCGAGTAAAGTGGTCAGAGGCAGGTATTGGTGAATTTTCCGTTGTAATTTGATCATTTTAATAAATTTTTAAGGGAAAGTTTTGATATGTTTTGTGGTTCATAAAGATTTGATAATGTTGTTTTTGTGACAACCTTTATTATTTTTTTCACTCATTTTCCTATTTTATAATTTGATTTTAACATGTTTTGTTCAATCTTTCAAGGCTCAAAATCATCCTCTGTCCTTTAGTTACATCATTACATATTCATGATGCATGAATAAATGTTGTATCAGGTTCCTGCGGTAGCTGGTTGTGAGAAGTTGACCAGGAAGTTTTGAAACATCCTTGCTTGAAGGCTGTGGGTGGGAATCTGGAATCCGCAGCCAGAAGCATATGCCATGCAGTTTTCCTGACAGGTCCCTGTATTTTGGGTAACTGAAGCGTGCAAAGCTTACTGTATGGATGCAGGGCTTTGTGGCAGAATTTTTGCAGAACAAAAAGCTGGCTTTAACTCCTAAACTATACACAACACCCAAATTCTGAGTGAATTTGAGGTGTGAAACCTACACATGAAGCATGAAAATGGCCAAAAAATCATTTTTAGTGGTGTTTTGGTTTTAGTTAATTTTATTTTAAATTTATTTAAAAATATGGTGCATGATTTTTCTCACGCATCCAATCCTTTATTTCACACATTTTGAAGTTGGTGCATGGTGGCGCCCCATTGGTATTTCACGCAAAATTACTTTATTTCACGCAGCTTTCAAGAATTAATTTTTTTAATTCTGAATGCGCAAATCCATAGCAGGGGTTCTTAAACCCCTAACCAAAATATTTGTAATTTTTGGAGCAATTAGAACCCCTTCAAATATGCAATCAAAAAATGAATAAATTCCGTAAAAAAAAGGTTTTGCATGGGTTTTTGGATCATCATTTTGGCTCTTTTGATTGTTTTTTGGTTATTTAAGCTTGCATAAATTTTGTCAGTCATTCGAAGAGTCTTCTAACATTTTTTTTCATACTTTTTTGTATTTTTCCTTTCACCTTAAAGAATTCCTTCAAAAAACACAAAAAAACAAATTAAAATTTCTCTTTGGACATTTGAATCCTTTTACTTTCCTTTCTATTTCATTTTTTTTAGTTAACTATCAAAAAGTTAAAAAAACATTCAAAGAGCATTAAAATGTTTTTTTCAAATTTTTTGGATGTATTATTTTACCTTCAAAAATTCCTTCAAAATAGGAAAAAATTCAATTTTCTCATTTTACTTTTGGATCCTTATTTTTGCCCTTTTTAATTATTTTTTTTGGTGTTTCAAAATTTGAGAATCGTAAAAAAAATATTGAAGATCCTATAAAAGAGATTTTCAGGATTTCTGGATGTCATTTTCAACCTTTAAAAATTCCATCAGAAAACCAAAAAATTCGAAAAATTCACTTTTCTCACTGGATTTTTAAATCCTTTTGTTGGCCTATATAATTGTTTTTTTGGGTGATTCAAGCTTTCAGAATGTGAAATGTTAAAAAATCAAAAAAAAATACATTCATAATTCTTGAAGATAATCTGCATTATTGCATACACGTTACAAGCTTCATTCAAAAAAGGAAAAATAAAGAAACAATATGGATCCAAATATTAAAATTTATTGAACTATGATTGTTTTTATTTTTCTACTTGATTTATGTGGAGGGAACAAAAACTCATTGCCAAGATCCAAATTTCTCCAAACAATGGTTTTCCCAGATTTGGAATCCTTTGTCACAAAGCTTTTCCAAAGTGGATCTAACCTGGGAGCTGGCCAATGATCAGACATAAAATTGAATGAGAATATATGTTTGGATTTTTCTAAAAGAATGAAGCAAACAGGAGAATCATTGGAATTTGGAGTGGGAGGGAACTTTGGTGCAAGATAAGTGCAAGGAATTAAAGAAGAAAACAGAACCACTGGACACTTATATGTTTCAGCCAGAAGGAAACCATGGCATGGAAATTTCATCCACATATTTATGGGAGCTGGGGCATAAAGGGGGTTCAGTTTCCTTCTTGCTTCTTGGAAATTTTCACCCCAGATATCACTTATTAATCTTGTGTCCTTAAAGATTGGGTTTGAATCAAGCTCTTTCATGGTTTCTTTCCTCGCTTCAATCCAGTCTTCTGAGCTTCTCCCAAGAAAATGGCTGCTTCTCTAACGCCACATTTCCATCCCTGATGAAATCTTGAACATGGGAGATTTTTAGAATGGCTGTTTTTGGGGAAATGCAATCTTTGTATTGGAACAAAGACCAAAAACTCAGAATTTTTTATAGCAGAAAAGAAGGACTAAAGATAATACTCACTTCTTCAATTGATACTTGGTCAAATATCACAGAAGAAGAATAAGGTAATTTGCAGGGAACCTAGATGAAAAACCCAAAAGAAATCTTAAAAAATTGAAAAATGAGAAAATATGAAATGTACTCACTTTCTCACTGATTGTTGGGGCTGCTAATTCCTTCCCCCCAGGAGGATGGTGAGGAGGATAACCATCTTCATTTGATACCTTTAGTCTCTTGATTCATGTCCCAGGATTGTATTAAGGAGAAGAAACTTGCTTATTCACAATGGTTCCAGACCCCTGACAAAGGTTTGAATGAAAAAATTGATGAAAAATAATATCCAACAAATTAGCCAAAAATAAAAAAAATTAAAGCTCACCATCTTAATTACATCCACCTCTGACAGCCTTTCATCTTCTAAATCTTCCCCTTCATCCAAATCTGGTACCTCTTCATCTTCTCAATATTCCTCTTCAGTCAGAAATTCACCCTTTGTTCAGAAAACAAGAAGGAATCATAAAAAAACCCATTCCAGAAAAAATAATTAGAGTTATAAAATTACCTCTTCCTCTGATTCCTCCTTCTTTTTTCCCTTCCCCTTCCCTTGGATGGCCTTGTACATTTGTGAAATCTGAAAACATTAGCAAAAAAATAAATCATGAATGTTCGTATATTTTTTTGTCCAAAAAGTTGGTGAATGAACTTCAAATTTGCTAAGAAATTCTTCTTTCGCCTTCCTATCCTCTTGGGTTCTTCTAAATATTCAAAACCAGATGAATGTCTTTTGCTTGAGGACTGAGAGATCTTCTTGAGCTTATTGGTTGCTACTTTTGGTCTTCCTCTGAAATTTGATCTTTGAGTGGAAATAGGCTCTTCAATCAGGGTAAGTTGATATCTTCCACTTTACAGCTTCATGCTTTCAACCAGATAATATAGCTGTTCTCCAGGTGGCAACTTGCTGAATGCTTCCAATGGTTTAGTGAAATATAGGTCTTTATTACTGTCTTTTGTGGGAACTTCAAGTTTTTCTGAATATTCAGTTGATTCAGGGTTCACAGTTAACTGGAAAAAGGAAAATGGAATTCAATCAGGAAGTTATTCTTTTGAGCTTGAATCCCTCCCCAAAAAAAAAGAAAAACTACTGAGATAGGATCTTTGACATGCCATTGAGGATGATATCATCAAGTTGGAAGATTTCACCCTTTCTGATGGTCAATTTAACTTTGTGAAAACATGGTATACCCATGAAAGAGGAGTAATAACATTTGATGCAATGGGTGGAAGAATCAGGGACTTGATGATATGAATGAATGATTTTGAGGGTAAATTGGCTTATCTTTCCAGAAAGATGATCCACACAGTGAGGAAAACCAATGAGATGCTTGAATTATTTCTGAGAGGCTTCAATGGCTCTGTCACGGGTTTGGATGGTGTTGTAACTGTCAATTTTTTGAACTACATTATAGAAAGAGCCAATAGAATAATTGATAAATATTTTAATTTAGGAGTGAGAACCTTCTATTCTTGATGTACTTGTGTTTCCAGAGTGAAATTATTTTTTTCCAAAATAGGAGAAAAAATTTCTTTTTAGAGGAATACAGTTCTCTAGAAGGTAGCCAGAAGTGGAAGGATTCCAGACTAGAGTAATTTTCTGGGAGATTTTTGCTGGCTTCCTTCAGATTTTGAGTAGACCAAATGATTCCATTTTTTCTGGAATAGCTTCCATTCATTTTCAGATTGAAAGTGCTTCCTGCAATGAGTTTGAATATTCCTTTAAATGTTCCAAACACAGAGAAGATGATGAGAGGAAGGGAAAACTGATTCAATTGAGCTAATAAGTGCTTGTTCCTTGTATTTAAGAATCATGTTAGGTTATTTATCTTCAAATATTTCCAGAAGTTGAGTCAGGGCCCAATCATAGTTCTGTTTTTATCTTGAGATAAGAAACATAATGCAACTGAGAATCTTGTAGCTGAACTGTTTATCCCAAGAATATGAGGAAGGGGCATTCAAAATTTTTTGTGTTTATGTATACAGTTGATTTTAATGAGATTACGGAAAAGTCTGAGATGTTTCAGGGGATCAGGGTGTGAAATAAATCATGAAGTAATTTGAACATCCACATTTTTCATTTTATAGTAAAAAGAAGAATTCCTGAGTTCCACTATGAGTTCTTCCACAGCAGTTTTTCCATCAAGGGCATTTTTTTTATTTGAAATCTTTTTCTGTAAATTGTAGGGAGATTTTTATGGATAGGTGATGATGAGTTTTGTATAAGAGAGTTGAGAATTTTGAAAAGGGTAACTCCTGCTTTGGATAAATTTTCAACCACCTCCTTTTTCTCCCCTTGGATTCTTCTGTCAATGGGATGAGTGGAAGGATCAATGAAAGGTGGATGTTTTTGCTCTGGAAATTTAAGCTTTACCATCCAAACACCCAATCTTTTTGAAAAATTCCCTGATGACCTGGAAGGACAATTGGTCTTTCTGGATTTTTTTGATTTGGAGGTATCTTTGCTAGGTTTAAATTCCCAGATTTATCACATTTGTCAGTGCATTCCTGATTGTTGAAATTTGATAGTCTGGTAGATATGGCATAGGGTAATGTTGAATTAATGGCTAAATATCCATGTACACAGATCAATGAGCTGTCTGGCACCCTACACGACTCAAATGAGCCGTGTGGCATGCTACACGGCACAAATGAGCTGTGGGGCATCCTACACATCCCATTAGAGTTGTACAGTACGCTAAAAAATGAAAATCAAGGTGTGTAGCCTCCACTAAATCATAAATGATAAATAATAAATAATAAATAGTAAATAATAAATAACAAATAATAAATAATAAATAAAAAATAATAAATAATAAATAATAAATAATAAATAATAAATAATAAATAATAAATAATAAATAATAAATAATAAATAATAAATAATAAATAATAAATAATAAATAATAAATAATAAATAATAAATAATAAATAATAAATAATAAATAATAAATAATAAATAATAAATAATAAATAATAAATAATAAATAATAAATAATAAATAATAAATAATAAATAATGAATAATAAATAATAAATAATAAATAATAAATAATAAATAATAAATAATAAATAATAAATAATAAATAATAAATAATAAATAATAAATAATAAATAATAAATAATAAATAATAAATAATAAATAATAAATAATAAATAATAAATAATAAATAATAAATAATAAATAATAAATAATAAATAATAAATAATAATAATAAATAATAAATAATAAATAATAAATAATAAATAATAAATAATAAATGATAAATAATAAATAATAAATAATAAATAATAAATAATAAATAATAAATAATAAATAATAAATAATAAATAATAAATAATAAATAATAAATAATAAATAATAAATAATAAATAATAAATAATAAATAATAAATAATAAATAATAAATAATAAATAATAAATAATGAATAATGAATAATAAATAATAAATAATAAATAATGAATAATAAAAAATAAATAATAAATGATAAATGATAAATAATAAATAATAAATAATAAATAATAAATAATAAATAATAAATAATAAATAATAAATAATAAATAATAAATAATAAATAATAAATAATAAATAATAAATAATAAATAATAAATAATAAATAATAAATAATAAATAATAAATAATAAATAATAAATAATAAATAATAAATAATAAATAATAAATAATAAATAATAAATAATAAATAATAAATAATAAATAATAAATAATAAATAATAAATATAATAAATAATAAATAATAAATAATAAATAATAAATAATAAATAATAAATAATAAATAATAAATAATAAATAATAAATAATAAATAATAAATAATAAATAATAAATAATAAATAATAAATAATAAATAATAAATAATAAATAATAAATAATAAATAATAAATAATAAATAATAAATAATAAATAATAAATAATAAATAATAAATAATAAATAATAAATAATAAATAATAAATAATAAATAATAAATAATAAATAATAAATAATAAATAATAAATAATAAATAATAAATAATAAATAATAAATAATAAATAATAAATAATAAATAATAAATAATAAATAATAAATAATAAATAATAAATAATAAATAATAAATAATAAATAATAAATAATAAATAATAAATAATAAATAATAAATAATAAATAATAAATAAGAAATAAGAAATAATCAATAATAAATAATAAATAATAAATAATAAATAATAAGTAATAAATAAAAATAATAAATAAGAAATAAGAAATAAGAAATAATCAATAATAAATAATAAGTAATAAGTAATAAATAAAAATAATGAATTATATGGAGTAGTGCGTGGGCCCCCTCGCATTGGGGTCCCTACACAACTCCCACACAGCTGGAGCTGTGAATTTAACATCACCCTGTGGCATATCCATGGGACTTTGCCCATGATTGGATAGCCTCAACCAGCTCCTCCTTTTGATTATATGATTCCTCAGGAGGAGGGGCCACAGGAGTGGAATCAAGATTTTGAACAGATGAATAAGTATCAAGAGGATTTGAATCAATATTTTTATTAGATGAGATAATGGAGGATGTGCCTTTTGAAACAGTTGAAACAGTTATGAAAACAGGGTGGATGTTTTCTTGAGCCATTGGAAAAAGAGATGTTCTTGTTTGGAAGCATCTTGAGTCTTAAGTTTGTTTTAATGAGTGGTTGGTAGTGTGGTGTGAAAAGGTGTGTTGGGGTGTGGTGGGGTTATAATTGGTGTGGTGTGGTGTGCTGTGGTGTTGTATGGTGTGGTATGGTATGGTGTGGTATGGTGTGGTGTGGTATGGTATGGTATGGTAGTGGGATGGTGTGGTGGGGGATAATGGGAGGGTGGAACAGGTCAAGGGGGTGGTTTATAAGATGATTTGTGTGATCCAAGATGGTTGGTGGTCCCAGGAAAAAAATTTAAGTCATATTGAATATATGCATGTGAAGGGCTCAAAGAAGAGTGAATTTTTCAAATTTTTTGGTTTTTGATAAAATTTTTCAAGTTACAAAATGACATTCAAAAATCCTGAAAAATTTTTAAAAAGCTCTTGATTATCCCTCTTACAATTTTCAAAGCTTGAAAAATCAAAAAAAAATAAGTACAAATGGCAAACATAAGTATCCAAAAGTCAAATGAGAAAATTGAATTTTTTGATTTTTTGCTTTTTTGAAGCAACGTTTTAAGGTAAAATAATACATCCATAGCTGGGAAAAATGTTTGAATTCTCTTGGAATTTTTTTTTAACTTTTTGATTGCTTGAATAACCCCAAAAAAATTAAATAAAAAGGAAAATAAAAGGATTAAAATGTCCAAAGAGAAATTTGATTTTTTTTGATTTTTTGGGTTTTTTGAAGGAACCTTTTAAGGTGAAAGGATAAATCCAAAAATTATGAAACAAATACTTGAACAATCTAAGGATTTCGCTTAAAATTTATTGCAGCTTAAATAACAAAAAAAAACAATGAAAAAAGCCAAAATGATGATCCAAAAACACATGCAAAAATTTGTTTCTATAGAATTTATTCATTTTTTGATAGCACACTTGGTTTCAAATTTTCAAAGCCTGGCTCTTCCTGGGTCTTGCCCCATCTCTTGTTTTTGTACTCAAAAAGATCTTGAACACATTTAGCAGAAAATCTGTTTGCCATGTCTATCATTTTTTCAAAATCCACTGATGTAGGATGTATATTAGTCATATTATTGTTGAGGTTGTCTTTGGGTTACTTAAGTATCCACCCTCATTCTAGGACATAGGGGAATTCCTTTGTGGTGGAATTTTTACTTCTTTTGTAATCCATTTCTAGGGTAGGTAAGAGGCTGACCCAGTTGTGGAAGTATCCATCTGTATTTCTGTATTCAATTCTAAAGTATCAGAATCTTCTGAGCATGTCTTCTAGATTCTGAATCATTCTTTCAGCTAATTCATCAATTTTAGGATGGTAAGCTCTGGAGAAGGCTAAGTTGGTTCAAGGATATCATGAAGGTTTCTCCATATTTCAGACATGAACTTGGGGTCCCTGTCACTTATAATAATTTTTGAAACTCCTGTATCTGCAATTATCCTGTTCCAAATAATTGGTGCTACCCTTGTAGCTGTATCCTCTTTGTGATAAGCCAAGAATTTGTATGTCTAAGTGAACCTATCCACTATGACTAGGACAGAGTTATAGGAGTAAGCTCATCTTGGAGGTAATCCTGTTACAAATTTCATGATGATTTTCCATCTATTCCTGGGTTCAGAGATCTTTTCTAGGAGGAAAAACCTTTTAAAAGTGTCTTGTTAGAATTTTGGCAACTTTCACAGGTTGAAACATATTTGATATTCAAGTTTTGCTAATTAATCCACCAAGCTTTCTGGTTAACCTTCTCCATGGTCCTGTTGGAAGATGGGTGACAAGAGGAGCAATTAAGGTGATATTCTGCTAATATATGCTTGATGTGTTCTCATTAGTTATGACCAAGACACTAGAGTGTTGATGTCTGGAGTATACTTATCCATTCTGTATTTGGGAAGCTTTTTAGAGGTAAGCTGTTGATCATTTCAGCAGGAGGATTAGTACTTTCCATAATAGGAATTAGTGCTTTTATGTCATGTTTTTAAGTTTCTCTGATAGAATCAAACTATGATTCATCCAATTCACAAATGTGTATTACTATGATTGGAGCTTCAAGATCAAGCATACGTACATTGATTATTGGAAAGATATTATTATATTCAGGTCATGGGAAGGATTTCCAGGGTCATTGGGTAAAGCATTCCTAAGAAGGCTGTAAGCATTCTGGTGTTAATTTTCTTCTTGATGAACTATTTTCATCTGTTCTCTGTATTTTGGAATGCTATCTGCCATCTCAAAATATGTCTTCTGGGAGTATTCATCTTCATAACAGTCCTAATAGCATTACAGTAAGTAATAACTTCAAATTTAGTACCTTAAAGGTAGGAATGGAGTTTTTCTAATTCCCAGACTAGAGAAAGACATTCCATTTGGCTGGAATCATATCTCTTTTCAGTATCCTGAACTTTTCTGGATATGAAGAGTATTGGTTTCTCCAATGGTTTTTCATCACTTCATGGTTCAAAGCAACTCCTAGATTTACATACTAGTATCTATGTATAGTTTGAAGGAATTGGAGTAATCAGGTTGAATCACCACTAGTGCAGTAGTCATAGCTTCTTTGAGTTCCTCATAGTTCTTGAAACTTTCATGAGTCATTTCAAAAAGAGTGTTGTTTTTGAATATTTCATATAAGCATTTGTTTATTAGAGAAAATTTGGGTAAGTACTTCCTTTAGTAACTGGAGAAGCTAATAAAGGACAAAATTTTGGTCCTGTTATGACTCAGTGATCTGTTCATAAAAGAAGCTATCTGGCTTTGTTCATCTGTAAGAGTTAGACCAGAGACTATATTTCCCAAAGCATTAAGTCCTCCATATCTAAAGTTTCACTTCTTCATGGATACTTTCAAACCCACAGAAGAGATGGTTTTCAGGACCAATCTTTCTTGTTCCATATGAGAAGTCCAGTCATCAGAGTAGATTATACTATCATCAATTCAAACCATCATCCAACCATGTCTGATAAAATAGCCTAGTACTATTTCCATCATTCTTTTGAAATGGGAAAGGGAATTTTTAATCCCAAAAGGCATCCTTCAATATTTATATATCCCTGAGTGGCTTATGATTCTTGTGAATTTCCTGCTATCAGGACTGATAGGGATCTGATAGAATCCTTTTAGCATGTCCATGGTGGTGATAAACTTGGCTTTTTCAAGGTTATGGAGAGGATGTTAAATCCTTGGGATAGGATAGTAGTCAGCATTAGTATATTTATTAAGCATCCTAAAGTGTCCAACCATTCTTGACTTATCATTAAGTCAAGCTATGATTACTGGTATTTTCAGGTCTAATTTTTCATTATGTCCTAATTTAATTAAAACTTTTAAGTCAATCAGTTCTTGCATGTGAGTTTAAAGGGCAGACCTAGATTTAGAACTAGATTGGTAAGCAGTTCCGCCAACATTTGGAGGATAAGGAGGTTTGATAGTCAGATTAAGAATCATGTCATTTCCTGTTGTGTTACCGATTGGGTGATCTTTTTTACAGAAGTAATTCTGCTTTTCAAAGCAGACTTGAAGGATATCCCTTTCCTGGTCTCCACTGATCTGGGAGTTTAAGGCTGCTGGTCAAAAATACTCTTGGTTTAAGGTTTCCAATTATTTTTCATAGTTAGATTGAGAACTCTGAGAGCACATGTGACATATCTGAAACTTTCAGTCACCTCCTATGGCAAAGTACCTTCCTTTGCTTTGGAAAACATCTATTTCATAAAGTCACAGGGAGTCATTTCCTAATATGAAGTAATCATATAATCTATTCTTTAGTACTAAAAACTCAATTTTTAGTTGAGAGATGCTTTAGTGTGGGGGATTATGACATATGTGGACCATACTCCTATAGCATTTAAGGATGAATAACAGCTACTGAACTTAGTTTGGTGTAATGGTAGTAAGTTCCCTTCCCAATTGAGATGTTGTTCTTCTAAGTAAGATGAAAAAACACAAGAGCCAAAGGCTCCACTTTCCAGAATTAATTTCACTTGGGAGTCTTGAATGAGACCAGTAGAATAACAGGTTTGACATGAAGTATGAATTTTACCAGCAGAAGGCTTGAGAGTAAGCGTCTTGGATTCAGAAACCTGTTTGATTTTAAAGTTGGGGATCCATTTTTGGGGCAGGTCAGAGTCTTCATTAACAGGATTTATACCCAAGGAATATTCTATGTTTCCTTCTGTAACATTGTTGAGTTTATTAAATATAAATTCAAATTCCGAAATTGATCCACCAGTGTCATAATATTGAGGATCAGGTTTATTTTCATACTCCTCTCCTTCTACAGCATTAATATTTCTCCTAGGTTGGGGACAATAAGGTTTGAGGTGACCTGTCTTGTTGCAATTCGAGCATACTTTTTTTTGGTTTCTGTTGTCTTCTTAAATTTTGGTTTAGTAGGGTTGGCAGCAGAAGAATCTTTAACCTTGGTTTGATACTCTTTTCTGTTACTTTTTTTCCTATCTCTGGGCTTGTTGAAATTCCTGTCAAGACCATTCATCTCTATTGTCTCTTCTAGTACACCAATCAAAGTAGAAAGATCAGAATCCATGGGCATTCTACACCTTACACCATGGTTGAGCTGTCCACAACATAAGTTCAGAATTATTTCATTAAATTCCTCTTTATCATCTTCTGGATAGAAACAATCTAACCTTCTTTTCTGTTCTAGAAACCATTTATTAGGTTTGTCTTTGGAGGGGTAAAACTGGGACTTAATCATCTTTTTCTTCCACATTCTGGTACCAAACTGTTCTTGATCAGTTTATTCCAGGAAATCCAAGGTAAAGATCCTGATTCTTCTTTTTTATTGATAATCCAATGAAGGGCTACTCCTTCAAATAATCTAGTTATTCTTAATATTGAAGTGGTTTCAGGGAGCTCATAGGAATCAGAGTGTAATCTATAAATTTAATAAAGATAATTTGGTCATATTCTCCTTCTCCTGAGAGCTTGTTCAATTCAGTTATAGGTGGGATTAGCTTTAGAGCTTGTTCAACCTCTGGGATAGTTCTGGGTTTATGAGATTAAAATCTTCAAATACTTGGTCTAGAATTTATGCTGGGAGTGGTGCAAAACCTGGTTGGTTTTTGTTCTTCTGAACTACCTGGAGGGTTAAATTTTCTTACTTTAAGTTCCCTGAGATCATTCTTGATCATAAGTAATTCTAAATCTAGTTTTTTACTCAAAAGATCAATCATGTTTTTCACATGAGTGGAAGGTGTTTTATTAACTCTGTTGAAACCTTTTTTGTGATATGCAATTATGAGTAAGAGTTCTTGTTGGATAGACAATTAGGTGGTATCTATATGTCTCATTAGAGTTATCTTACTCATACTCATAGTTTCCTTCAAATGTTCAATTTATGCTCCCATGGTTCCTGGCTTGTACTTTCTGGGATTGGAGTATTTTAGATATATTTGAATTAAATTTTTCCAGTTTCTAATAAATTTTATCAAGTTTTCTGCTTAAAACTTTGAAATTATGAGCTAAATCAAGAGTGAAATGATTGGAGGATAAAAGATCCGATTTTTTTATACTTTCTTCCACTTCTGTGCTAGAGAAATTATCTTGTCCTAATCTTTGGGATTCCTTTTTCTCTGATGGGTTGAGGCCCTCTTCATTTGAGGTTCTTTTCAATTTAAAGTGGCTAGCTGATCACAAGGATTCCAGCTTTTCATTTAAGTTTCTACCTCCTCTATATTGGTCACTTTTTGAACAGCTATCTGGGAGGTTTTTGCCAAAGTTATGTCTTTCCTTGTGAATGGCATGTCTCCTTGAGACTCGGCGGCTTTGAATATCTCCCAATGTCTTCAATTCTCCTGCACTAGTTCCTTTATTTTCTCCTCCTTGGCTGCGTCCAGACAGGATGGCTTATTTGGAGGCATACCCTCTGGGGATGAGGTTTGTGGCCAGAGATTTTGCTCAAAAAGTTTGTTTTTCAAGCTGGCAGCCATGGCTTTGATTGTTGTTGGCTTGGGAAAAACTTGGGTCATTGGTTCAGGCCCCTTGTTGCACTTGCAACTGATTTCCTTGAAGGCAGAGATCCATAGGAAAGTGCTCTGCCGCTGGCTTGGATGTTGGACCTGTTTTGGAACATAGTATCAGCTTTCTACTTATACTGAGAAACATGTCAAATTAGAATAATAATAAAAATAAAACTGGTGAGAAATCCCAAAATATTATTAAAAATTTGGATTTCTCAACTAAGATAAGGAAGGGTTACTCACTGACCCCACCTTTGAATTCTAACTCCTTATTTTTTTAAAGTAATTAAAAAAATGACCAAAAAGCCACTGCATCACTTTGGCACTTTTTGGGAATTGTAATGTTTCACATGTGATTTTATGTGCAGGTTTCACATTTAAAATTCACTCAAAATTGAGGAGTTGTGTATATTCTAGGATTTACAGCCACAGTGGTGTTCTGTCACAATTCCCACACGCAGCGACGCATCCATACAGCAAGGGTACACATGCCTGACACTCAATATGTAGGCGCCTGTCAATAAACCTACATGCAATATGCTGCTATGCTGGATTCCCACATGAAGCTTTCAAGTATGCGCGTGTCAAAGAGAACTGCTCCACTCCTGACAGACAGGTACCGCAGGAACAGGCTAAAATTTGCATGCATACATCATGCATATGTACAAGATTGGCGGAAAGAGCAATTTCTGAAATCCCTGAATGTTGAATAAAAGTTATGAAATTCAAAATATAAGACAGATAAATTAGGGAAAATAATAATAAAGGTGGTCATGTAAAGGATATTGTCAAATATTTATGTACCACAAAACATATCAAGAAGTTCCCCTAGGAATTATTAAAAATTACCAAAATTTGCAGAAGATTGCATAAAATCTACAAATATCCACGTCTGCCCATGTTGTTCAAAATAAAATTATACAAAATAAGTAAATATGCCAGAACTGTAAAAATAACAAATGAAAATTTAAACAGTTTCTGACAGACATTTCACATAGAAAAATGACACAGGCAAGTACATCTGCTTAAAACCACTAAGAATACGTACCAAATTAGCCCTGGCCAGCCTTCTAGCCTTATCCGACAAGCACAACCCTCTCTACTTGCCCTGGGAAGGTATTATTACTCCAAAAAGGTATATATACAGCTCCTTTTGATAATTTAAACACCAGTAGTTTTTAAGTAGTCCAATAAGACCCATTAACATTTGTTATCAAGTCTTAATAGAAGATTAAAAAGTGATTCATGGCCTCATTCTGTTAGTGTAATTATCAATTCTAACCCAATTGCTAATTCCATTAAAGAAAATCAGAATAAACCCCAATCATTTCCCTGAGACCCTTTCAACCCTGAATTATTGCAAGAATCTGGTATTTTCTGCTTAAATTAGTCATTTATCTCCTCCTTTCCTCCATGCATAAGTTCTGTGAGAGAGCCAGTCCATGCATTTCCCTTGAGTGAACCCCTTTTGAGTAATCACTTAGGACTTCATTGTCCCAAGGTTTTTACACAGTTCAAAAGAGCCCCTTGAAGAGAGTTTGTTTCAATAAATATCCGCTGTTTGCATGAACTGTGGCTCCTCTTTAATAATATATTAAAATTAATTTTAACCAAACCAAATTCCAAACTTTGCACTTGCTCTTATTATATCAATACTTTTGAGCATTTTACGCATTTTATTGGAATTATTATTGTTCCAACAGCAATATAACCTGCTGTAGCTAAAGGGCTGGAATATTCCTGATCTCAGTAAGCCAATACATAGCTTCAAAAATGTGGAATTTACTGTCAAAATTTTTGAGATAAATAAAAATTTTATAATGATAAATTTTGATGGTATTTTATGATTTTTATATAATGTTTTTACAGATTTTTGAACTAACTTAGGTTTAAATTAAGAATTATTAACACAAATTTTGGTTTAAATGCATCCTTGGTGGGTATTCCTGGAGTTTTTTGGTTTGTAACAATCAAATCCTGGGATAAATCCATTTTTCAGAGTTTTGGACTTCCTCAAGCAGATCTTGTTCAATTAAATCTCTGAAATCAGAAGTGTTTTCCACTAGGGTGATGATGAATTCACAAATCCCAGTTGTGTTGGAGTTGTGTAAGGCCCTACACCGCCCAATGGACATGTTCAAAGCGCGCGTGGGGGCCCATACACGCTTCTACACGCGTCCAAAAGGTTGTTTCAAACACATGCAACCCCCAGGGGGTTGTATACCACCCCCCTTAACAGCATTTGTTGGTTGTTTACCCCCATACAAGGCCATTTTTGACGCATTTTTGGGGGTACACAACCCCCGGGGGTTGTGCCAGAATTTTTGGGACTCCCTTGACCACATTTGGGTAACATCAACTGAAATTTGGGATCAACACATGGTATGTGGGACTTTTTTACCACACCTAGCAACCCCAAAGTGAAACTAAAGTGAATGTAAAGTGAAATAAAGTGAAACTGCAAACCAAATCATTGAAACTAAATTCAAACTGCAAAAAAACATTCCACCCACCTTGATCTTTCTCAACTCAAAAGTGAAAAACTTTGTAGTTGTTCAATTTAAAGTTGGATTGAATGCTGAAGTAGCATTGCATTTTTTTCATTATGAGAACAGTGGCAAGCCCTCCTTTTTGTAAAATGGCTGCATTGACAAACTAAATTGATAGTGCCATTAACAAAGCTGCGGAAAAAATGGATTTGTTTTATGAAACATTACCAGCCCCAATTGCATCCTCATCTAGGCTAACAATTGAGGAACAAAAGGTTTCAAAAACAGAAACTACCTCTGGTGGTGAGCAACATTTTATGTTACTCTGGCCTTTGGGTAATTGAATTTGATGGAAACTGAACTATGATGATGTGACTATGACTATTGAATTTTGACAGATCCACTTGAACCACCTCCTGTGAGAGCTTTTCCTACTGGGGAAGAGGCGCAGGAATATTTTCAAAAATGGTCAATGAAGCATGGTTACCCTTTGACTGTTGTAAACTCAAAGACTGATAAATTTGTGGATTCAGGCTGTGATAGACATGGCTCCTACTCTGGTAAATTTCTCAAGGAAAATTCAAGGAAAAATCATACAAGGAAGGTTGGGTGCAAGGTTTTAATCTGTGAAAGTCATAAAAAGGCAGACCCCTTGTGGCAAATCTCCTACAGACATGATCAAAATAACCATGAACAATCTGCACACCCCTCAGTGCATCCTCAACTCAGGAGAGTCTCTGGTGTGGCCTTAGGGAATTTAAGAGAATGCATGAATAATGGGGTCAATAAAATTCAACTCAAAGGAAAATTGAGTAAAATTGATGGTGGTAAATATGTTGATGAAAAAAAAATCTATAACACTAAGAATAAGTTCAAGCTTTCATAAATCAAGGCTAAAATTTTTATGGTGGTCCTCTTTGAACAACTTGGTGATTGAGGTTGGGTTCATCAAGCAAAAATTCAGTGGAGAGGGACACTTAGACGCCCTATTGTTGGTACACCCCAAGTCATTAATAATTTGAAAGCAATTCCATCATATTGCACTGTTGGATTTTACTTATAAAAGAAATAAGTACAACATCCCACTGTTGAATGATTTAGGAGTTACAGTGAATGAAGAAACATTCATGAAAGCTCTAGTTTTTATAACCAGAGAAACAGTCAATTGCTACAGTTGGTCTGTCAATTCACTAAAGTAGTTGGCTTATGATCCTGAGAGACTTCCCAAATTCTTTGTGATGGATTTTTAAAAAGCTCTGATTTTTTCTATAGAACAAAGTTTCCCTGAATTTAATAGGGAATTTTGTCAATGGAACTTGTCTAAAAACATACAAGCAAACTTTAAAGTGCATTTGAATAATGAGGTTGAAGGGTGTCAAAGCTTTATGTCTCTGTGGGCTAGATATGGGGCCTCAAAAACCAAGGAGGAGGCAGGGTTCAATAATGCAGAACTTAGATTAAGGGCCAAATCACTGCTTGTTCTTTTAATCATCCAAGTTTTTGGTTTCTGGAAATGTGACTTGTTTAAAGTGTTTCTTGGCTGACTGTGAGGATGTGCTCAAGTATAAGGATCATAATATCTTCCGTATGAAATAGAAGTTTGTAATGGCTTGGAATGGTGAAAAACCTGACTTTGGAAATAAAATAAAATCTTGGGTTGAAGTGGCTCATGCTACTCTCAAACGGTGTGGGGACCAATCTTGGAGACCTCATGTTTAGGGGAAATTTTTAAATTTTTTATATATACCCTTTCACCCAGCATCATCAAAAAAAATATGTTGAACCTTCAAGCTTGCCCTCCCATCCATTGGTTGGCATCAAACTCCCCTCCAAGCATCTTCAATTGGCGCTTCCAATATTTCAAAACCAGCATTTGGAATTCTTCCGTCACCCATTGTCATGAGCACTCCTTTGGCTCTGCCATCTGGTCCACCTGCTTATTGTGTGTCTGCCTTGGATCCGGAACTCTCCAATAAGAGCTGATCTTCCCATACAATCCACCAATCATTCATAACCCTTTGTCATCATCTTTTTCATTATCCCAAGCAGTTCACTGTTATCCGCGCGGATAATCATTGCAGTCATCACTAGTTACAATCCTCATCATCCTTCATGCGCTCATCTCTCTCATCTGGTTGTCATACTTATCATCCTCTCCCGGCGGTTAGCATGCATTTTATTTGTTTCTTGCCGGCGGTTGTCCACTTTTTTTCCGCTGTTGCGCGCGGCTGTCTGCTGTAACTCCTTTTTGACCTCTGTTGCTGGTTTTTGTATTCTGTTGCTTTTTTTCATCCAATCTGCGCCCATTGGCTTGCTCATCATGCCCAGGAGTCTTGCTGCTGCTGAAAATTGTATCCTCAACCTCAGCTGATCCTAACTTATGAAAAGGCTTTCCCATCCTTTGGACAAAGCCCAATTATCAAAATCACCAATCATCTCCCACCAACATTGGAACCATCATCAATCTCTCCCTCCTTCATCTGGCCGGGCAATTGCTGACATCATCTATTTTGTGCGGGGGTGATGTTAAATTCATGGCTCAAGTTGTGTGGGAGTTGTGTAGGGCCCTAAACGGCTCAAATGACCCATGGGGGCCCATAGACGACTACAAAGGGCTTTTGCAAACACGCGCAACCCCCAGGAGGTTGTATAGGAGCTGTTTACCCCCCGGATGTTGTGCCGGAGTTTTGGGCACCCCCTGGACCACACTTGGGTTCCGTCAACCCAAATTTGGGATCAAAGCATACTGTGTGGGACTTTTGTTCCACACCTAGTGATTCCAAAGTGAGTTTAAAGTGAAAACAAAGTGAAATTAAAGTGAAAATTGAAATCATATAAAAACCTGCAAACAATTCTTTCTAAACTCAAAAGTGAGAAAGCTTTGTTTGTTTGATTGAAAGTTGGATTGAATTCTGAATTATACCATTGCATTTTTTTTCATGCAAACAGTGGCAAGCCCTCCTTCTTCTGACATAACTGGGTGGAGGGTCTACATTGATAGTGCCATCACCAAACCTTTGTAAAAATAAAAAAAGGATACAGCTAATGAAACATTGGAAGCACCAATTGCATCCTCATCAAGGGTGACAATTGAGGAACAAAATGTTTCAGGGTGGGATTTTACCTCTGGGCGTGAGTAAAATTTTATGTTACTGAGGCCTTTTCTGGATTTAATTTGATTGAAAATAATGGGCCCATGTAACTGAAACTATGACTTAACTAATGAATGTTTACTAGATCCACTTGACCCACCTCCTGTGAGAACGTTTCCTACTAGGGAAGAGGCCAAAAACTATTGTCAAACATGGGCTATGAAGAATAGTTATTCTCTGATGGTTTTTAACTCTGTTGAGATCTACCACCAATTCATAAATGCGCCCTCCTGGCTATCACGCTCCTACTCTTCATTCCCGCCCGGGGGATCCAAATTCTCTCCCTGGCTCAAGCCCCCGAACTGCTTCTAGGTCCCGGTGACCTCCCTACCACAATTATTCTTTCCTTCTGTTGACCTTCTATCTCCTTGTCTCCCGCTGGATCCTCTCGTCTGGCTCTATCACCTCAATCTCTCTCCTTCTACTTCTCTTGACTTTCTATCTTCTCTTTCTTCCATTTTCAATCCTTTCTTCCTTCATCTCTTCTTTTCTCCATCTCTAATCTCAACCATAGTCTCCGCTCAACTGTCTCGAATCTAGACCATCGGCTCCGCTCAACTGGCCTCGTCTCCAAAGCTCCTCTGATCATCTCTTCCTGGTAAGATGACTTGACTCTCATCTCAAGACTCAAATTGACCTAACAATATATGTTCAACTTCCAATTAGCATCTCCAAACAACCCTCTGTCTCATCTCTCTAATCAGGTCTTCTCGTCTAAATTGCCTGTCTATTCCCGAATACTCTCAACTCTTTTTCCAAGCTGTTGGTGTTCTTGTCTTCATATCTTTCTTCCTTCTCTCCTAGTTACTCCTTGTCTGACCCTCAAATCTAGCTTGTTGTTTCTAGTTCTCAGTCTCTTCTGCGTAATATCATTACGGTTAAAATCCAAAGGAAGCTCCCCGCCGAACCCGACGCAATGAACAAACCAACAGGAGCCACCGACTATTTCCATCAAGTCGCATTGAAGGCTGCCGTCGACGCCATTCCTCTATTAAACAAAGAAAATTACTCCATGTGGCGCGACAAAGTTCTCATGCTATTTGATCTCAAAGATATTAAAGACGCCATCACAAGAAACTCCGGACAACTATCCTTGAAACAAGATAGGGAAATCAGGGCGATTATACTGTCCAAGTTGGACAGCACGACTCACGCCAATGTAGTCAACTCCTCAAACATAACTTCCTCAAAACTCCTCTGGGCTGAAATAACTCACCAATTTGCATCCTCCAAAACCGCGAACCGAGCCAGGGTGTTCAACCAATTTCTCCACTCTATCTTCAACAAACACTCCATAGAAGGCTTTATCACGGACACGAGGCGAGCACTCACTCGAATGGCAGATGTTGGAATAGAACTCCCCAATGACGTCCTCGCATATTTGGTACTTTTTAAACTTCCTTCCAGTCTCAAGAATCTCAAGCAACAGATCATGCACGTGGAGAAGAATCTAACCATCAAGGTTGTATTCAACCACCTCACCCAATTCAATAACGAGCGCAAGGCCCAAAAAAGATTGACCAAACCCTCTACCGACGTTTCCCTGGTGGCCACCAAGAATAAAACTGAGAAAGATGACAGACGAGTGAAAATGCGTTGCCAAGAGGGCTACCATGACCCAAATGCCCCTCACGCCGAATCATCCTGCTTTCACCTCCATCCCAAAATCGCCCCTAGCTGGTGGATCAAGCAACAAAATGAATGGAAGAGCAAGATTAAGAAACAACCTACAATCAACTACCACGCTCTTCTAACCCTATGGATCAACGCGGATAATAACCCGAATCTTCTCCTTGACTCAGGCGCTAACATACACATCTTTAACAACATCAAATATTTCTCCAAAATCAAGATGCAAGAAGAGAAAGAGGAAATTAAGACAGGCAAACTTGAAGCTAACCTCCAAATTCATGGGACGGGCACCGTACGACTCGAGTAGAACAACTCAGTAGTCACCCTTGAAGATTGTGCGTACTTCCCAGACATTGTGATCAGCCTAATCAGTCCCCGCCAACTTGCTAAAAAGGGATGTAGCCTTACCCAAAATCAAAACCGATTCTCGGTCACCAAAGATGGTCTCATTGTCCTGAAAGGACTCATCCAAGACAACCTGTTTGTGATCAAGAAGCCCTGATTGATTGGTCAAGAGAATAAGGTCTTCCATCTCAATCACGATTCAAATCTCAAGACAGGAGAAAAACCGTCTCTAAATGATCTTCACCGAATGTATGGACACGCCTCCATTTCCACCCTCAAGCCGATCCTCAAGAATTCTTTTTCCAAAGAAGAACTCAACAGCTTCCAGTGCGATGGATGCATCAAGAGCAAGATCACTCGATCTCCCTTCTCTGCCACATCAACTCAATCCAATAAACCTCTCAAACGCATCCATCTTGATCTGATCGGCCCAATCACCCCACAATTGAAGTCCGGACACCAATACATACTTACCCTGGTGGACAACTTCACCGGATACCTCGAGGCTTTTCCTTTGACGTCCAAGGATGAAACTCCGGAGACAATCATCAACATCCTCGAAGTCAAATTCAAAAGGTTGAACTACTACCCTTCTGAAATCTACTCGGACAAAGGGACAGAATTTGTCAACTCAACTCTCAAACGGTTTGCTCAATCCAAACACATCAAACTCCTCACATCTGAACCATATCACCCTCAACATAATGGTCGCGCCGAGAGGGCAAATCAAACAATAATCGAATCAGCTCGGGCCACTTTCTCATCTTCGCGACTGCCAAAAAATTACTGGCACGTGGTCACGAGAAGTTGTTGTTTCATGCTTCATCAGATACCCAAGGAAGGTAATGACCAGTCCCCCTGGGAAATAATGTTTAAGAAGGAACTCCCCACTAATTACTTGAGACCTGTAGGTTGCCCTGCGGTCTATCTCAACAATCACATTCAAAAAGGGAGGAAATTTGACGAAAAGGGGACCGAAGGGGTTTTAGTTGGGTTCAATCCCGCTTTTCACTCTTATCTCATTCTTAACTCATTTGGTTCTCTCATTGAAACAAAGCACGTCAGATTCCTCAAGAATCATTCAAACAGCTTTCCAATGCTTGAACCTGAAGGACTGGACATTTTCTCCCAAGCCTCTCACAACTCAAATCCATCAGACTTCTCTGGCATGGACAAACAATTTGTGTCGAGGGATGTCGTAGTGGAAGACTCGGAAACGGACTCAGATCAAAACTCATCCAACTCTCCTGAATCTGAATCCCACAAATCCTATCCCTCACCACCTCAAGTATCTCTACCTCCGGAACCCGTTGCTCCGGAAGTGTACTCACGTCCGCGACGTGAAACTCGGAAACCACAATGATACGGCTTCCATCATTATTATGAACCACCCTCATACAAATCTGCGCGAAATTCCAAAGAGTGGCCCAAGTGGCAGAAGGCATCCAAAGAAGAATTAAACTCCATCGAGGATCAAAAAGTCTGGGAGGAATATTATGAAACTCCCAACAACGTTCTAAATACAACCTGGGTCTTCAAAATCAAGCAGAATTGTCACGGTGAGCCGGTCAAATACAAAGCAAGATTGTGTGTACAAGGTTTTGATCAAGTACACGGGATTGACTATAACGAGACGTGGGCCCCAAAGGGCAAGCTAGGGTCTTTGCGCATTGCCTTACTGTACGGTCTAAAAGAAAAAATGAAATTCACTCAATTCGACGTTAAAGGCGCTTTCTTACATGCTCCACTAGATGAAACAGTCATCATCAAGACTCCTGAAGGCTCTCACCAAAAGTCCCCTTATCTAAAGTTAAAAAAATCGCTGTATGGCCTCAAACAGTCGCCCAAAAACTGGTACGAAACTCTCACAACGTGGATCAAATCACAAGGGTTTCACGAGTCATCGAGTGACCCCTGTCTATACATAAATTCCAACTCCAAAGAATTTCTCTATTTCCATGTGTAAAATCTGATCCATGTGGGGAAGAGCGACGACTTTCAATTCAACTTTCTAACTCGTTTCAAGAACTCCTCTTGCCATCCGCCCAATACAATCCTAGGCATGCTCATGGAGGTAGAAGACAACTCAATCTTTTTAAGCCAACCTAACCACATCGAACGTGGACTGAAGGAACTGGGCTTTGCAGAATGTAAGGCGACTTACTCTCCTCTTACCCAAAATTTGAATCTTGAACCCGCCACAGATGAAGACCACGCGGAATTTATACAACTGAATGTCAACTACCAGTCCTTCATTGGATTACTAAATCACTTGGCCCAATATACACGACCTGACATAGCATTCGCAGTGTCCAGCTTGGCTCGATTCAACACTAAACCGGGCATGACCCACTGGCGCGAAGCCCGCAAGGTGTGGAAATATCTCAAAACCACCAAGGATCTCAAACTCGTCTTAAGCTTTGACGCAAATGCTGAACCCATCTCGGCCTACAGCAATGCGACTTGGGGAGACGACCCCACACTTCGAAAATCCCAAAGCGGATTTATTATCTTTCACTACGGAAGCGCGGTAGGCTGGAACTCATTCAAACAGAAGAACATCACGTACTCATCCACCGAATCTGAGCTCAATGCTCTGCTTGACTGTTTTCTCGAACTGAAGTGGATATCTCACCTGATCAGTGAGATCCACCATTCTCCCAAGCTCAAACCTACCATATACATTGATAATAAGGGGTTGGATGACAAGATTAAGAGGTTTGGGTCACATTCCAAATCTTGCCACATTGACATCAAAACAAAGGGTCTTAGAGAAGAGTTCAAAAACTCTGAGTTCAATCTCTTTTTAATCTCAACAAACAGCATGTTAGCTGATCCGCTGACAAAGGCTTTGTTGATTGACTCCTAAAATCTTCTACTCAAAACCTTCTCTGATTTCCAAGATAACAGACACATCAAGCCTAGCCCTCTTACCAGTCAGGGGGGGTGTTGAGATCTACCACCAATTCATAAATGCGCCCTCCTGGCTATCACGCTCCTACTCTTCATTCCCGCCCGGGGGATCCAAATTCTCTCCCCGGCTCAAGCCCTCAAACTGCTTCTAGGTCCCGGTGACCTCCCTACAACGATTCTTCTTTCCTTCTGTTGACCTTCTATCTCCTTGTCTCCCGCTGGATCCTCTCGTCTGGCTCTATCACCTCAATCTCTCTCCTTCTCCTTCTCTTGACTTTCTATCTTCCCTTTCTTCCATTTTCAATCCTTTCTTCCTTCATCTCTTCTTTTCTCCATCTCTAATCTCAACCATAGTCTCCGCTCAACTGTCTCAAATCTAGACCGTCGGCTCCGCTCAACTGGCCTCGTCTCCAAAGCTCCTCTGATCATCTCTTCCTGGTAAGATGACTCGACTCTCATCTCAAGACTCAAATTGACCTAACAATATATGTTCAACTTCCAATTAGCATCTCCAAACAACCCTCTGTCTCATCTCTCTAATCAGGTCTTCTTGTCTAAATTGCCTGTCTATTCCCAAATACTCTCAACTCTTTGTCCAAGCTGTTGGTTTTCTTGTCTTCATATCTTTCTTCCTTCTCTCCTAGTTACTCCTTGTCTGACCCTCAAATCTAGCTTGTTGTTTCTAGTTCTCAGTCTCTTCTGCGTAATATCATTAAACTCAAAGAAAGATAAATATGTGGATTTAGCCTGTGATTGCCATGGTTCCTATTCAGGAAAACTTCTTACCAAACATTCTAGAAAAACTCACACAAGGAACGTTGGTTGCAAGTTTTCAATCAATGAAAGTTGCAAGAAGGCAGACCCCTTGTGGCAAATCTCCAAAAAGAAACCCAACATACCCATCAACCATCTGAAAATCCCTCTGTGAATCCTCAACTGAGGAGAACCTTGGGGGTGGCCTTAGACAATCTGATACAAACCATGAATGATGGGCTCAATACACTGCAAATTAAGAGAAAATTGAGCAAGATTGATAGCAGAAATTTTGTTGATGACCAAACAATCTATAACACCAAGCAGAAGGTAACATCTGCAGAACTAAAGGTTAAAAGTGTTATGGAGGTACTCTATGATTAGCTTGAAGAAATTAACCAGTCAAATTTCAGTGGAGCGGGTCACTTGGAGACCCTGTAATTAGAACATCCTGAGGCATTAAAGCTTACAAAACAATTCAATCATATTTCTATGGAAGATTGTAATTATAAGACAAATAATTAAAAAACCCCGCTATTGCATGTTTTAGGAATGACAGCCAATCGGAAAACTTTCAAAAAAGCTCTAATTTTGAGTTCTACAGTTGGTCTGTAAACACATTAAAGGAGTTGGCTTATAATCCTGAGAGACTTCCAAAAGTCTTTGTGACGGACCATGAAAAAGCTCTGATTCATGCTGTTGTATCTGGCCCCTGATTCATCAAGACAAATTGCACTTGGCACTTGTCTAAAAACATCCAAGCAAACTGTAAAGTGCGCTTTGTTAATGACTTTGAAAGATGGGAAATCTTCATGAATCTATGGGAAATGTATGGGGCCTCAAAGACCAAGGAGGAGACAGAGTTCAATGAGGGGGAACTCAGAGTATGTCCAAATCACTGCTTCTTATTCTTCCTAGTTTTGGGCTCTGACCTTTTGACTTGTGAAGTGTTTCTTGAAGGACTATGAGGATGTACTCAAGTATATAGAAAGTAAAATTTTCCCTATCAAAGAGACATTTGTAACAGCTTGTACTTGTATAAACCTAGATTTTGGAAACAAAACAACATCTTGAGTTGAAGGGGCCCATGCAACTCTCAAATGATTCCTTGAAAATTCTTCAGGAAACCTGTTGGATGTTTGGAAAATCCTTGAAAGAACTGTTTTGAACCAAATCAAATTGGTTCATGCATCTTTTTATAACTCTCAAATTAAGTTAGGGACAGTTCTCCCACCTGAACTGTTACCATTGGGTTACAAATTGTCTTCAGAGGAAATTCATCTTATTAAGAACAATTTGAGGAATTCAAATGTGATCATGATGGAAAAGTTTGCACCAAGTCATATTCCAAGACTATGGGGTTTCCCCATTCCCACAAAATAGGTGACCTTCTAGCATTCAGAGGATCCGTGGTACCCAAAGATGTTTGTCTTTGGTGGAGGTTGGACTATGACCATTGCAGTTGTAGTTCTGTAAATTGGCTTAAGTTGGATTTTTCAAGTGTGAGTGTTCAAATCACTATGTGATTAATGCTTTTTGATTGATTCTTTTTGATTAATGATTCCTAATTCACTAATGGTTGATCCTTTTGAATTTTTCAAGTTCAATTTTGATGAAATGCTAAGAATTCCTCAGTTACATGAAAAAGTGAATTCAATGATCTTGGAATCTCCAGATCATGAGCAAAGCGGCCTATTTAAGTATATCATTCAGAAGATTACAAAATTTCAATCAAGGCCAAGACTGGAACCTAAAGTCTTACAATCAAGTGGGGGCAGGCCAAAAATGACAGATATACGCGGCAAGAACCATCTCAGTTTGAGCATGTTGAAAAACAACTCAAGGGGGAAAAAATGACTAGAAGGGATCCAAATGAGAAAATGCAAAAGATTGTAAGTCTTTTCTTTTGGGATATGTTGATTTTTTTGGTTTAATGAACTTAGTTACTAAATAATGATGAATTGTTAGTCAAAGTTGGCAGAATCTGAATCTGAATTTCATACTTCAGAGGAAGAGACTGAAATTGAATCAGGATCTCTTAATTTGGAATCAGAATCCTCTT
Organism: Puccinia polysora; assembly: GCA_025617555.3. Taxonomy (NCBI): domain Eukaryota; kingdom Fungi; phylum Basidiomycota; class Pucciniomycetes; order Pucciniales; family Pucciniaceae; genus Puccinia; species Puccinia polysora. Next base: position 31,523,891 of record CM062625.1, read on the forward strand.
CAGAGGAAGAGAACGTGGAGAAAAGCTCAACCAGAAGCTGAACTTTTGGTCAGTATTCATTTAATTGATCTAATTCAAGAAATGAATACTAAGTTAGTTTTTATGATAGGAACCAAGCGTGAAATACCTCAATCAAATAACCAAGAAATTTCACTTGGGTGAGGTTTGGGATCCAATTGGAGATGGTAATTGCAGATTTAGAGTCATTTCTAAATCCCTTGGTTATGAAGAACATGGTTTTTTGGAAGATAGGAAGGAAATGATTGAAAAATGAGAGAAACATAAAGCATTCTACATTAAGATTCTTGGTGATTCAAAGGAGGTTGAAAATATCAAAAACAGACTTGATGTTGAAAACATCAATCAAAAGATTCCCTCCTCAAAATTTCTGGCTAAATTAGACATGGGTCAAATCATAGCAGACACATATTTCAAACCTATATGTTTCATTTCATTGGAGTCATGTGATACTTATACCCCAATGACAAATGGTGTTACTAATCAATCAGATCCAATGTCAATCTCATTTTTAAAAAAATTAAAACTTGGTTCTATTAGTACTTGAGGCAGAAATGATTCCAATCCTGCCCATTGTAGCAAAACCATGTTCCTTGATTTCTAAAAAAGCCTCTTGTTGGGTTGATCATCTAATAAATAAACTGCAAATGTATTCTATATTATAGAGATTATAGACTTTGACTTCCTTTCATCATTGGGTTTCATGTAAATTGTAATTCTAATACAGCTAAAAAGTTCTATTGATATCAAGGAATATCACATTTTGAACATCATTGTGTTGAGTGTTTTGAGTTAACATCATTAAATTGAGTTTTTTGAATGAGAGTTTAATGGCAATTCAGTTCAACTTGTGTTGGGCTGATTCCATCACAAGCTTAACTTATGTTAAGATTGGGATGGGATTAGCTTAACACAAGTTGAACTTGTTTTTTTTTGGTTTTTTTACTTTAGGGCTGGTCAAAAGACTTGTATTTTTTTGGGCACTTATACCTTTGGTCTGGTAAAAAGACTTCTGTAATTTTTGGGCCCTTTTACTTTAGGGCTAGTCAAGTTGAACTCACTTTAGGGCTTGTCAAGTTAGTTGTATTTTATTTGGTGATTTAACTTGAGGGCTTGTCAAGTTACTTGTCTTTTTTTTGGTGTTTTTACTTTAGGGCTAGTCGAGTTACTTGTGTTTTTTTGGTTCTTTTTAATTTAGGGCCATTCCATTGGATAGTAAAAGTTTTTTTTATTTTGATTTATTTATTTATTTGTTTTTTTAACCAAAAAACAAACATTCTTTGATTTTTTGGTTGATTTCTATTTTTTTGGAAGGTTTATTTGGTTTATGGGTTGTGTTTGTACCCTTTCATTCCTTTTCTTTTCTTTTTTTTTTGCTCAACACGGTCTGGTGCTGGTGGGATTCCACACGACTACATTTGAGCAGTGTACAACTTCACACGGCTCAAATTTAGTCATGTGGAATTCCACACGGCGGCGGACCAGGCTGGGTGGGCCGCACAACTCCTTGAGCCATGGGGGGTTGTACATGTCTTGGATTGGAACGTGTGGCGTTCCACACAGCCCTTTTTAAACCTTGTGCACCGCTCAATGATCCGTGAATTTAACATTACACTTTCTAAAAATGAAAAATATATATATATATAAACAGGCTTCCTTAGTTTTCAAAAAACTCTCACACTTTAATAATTTGAAATTTTTTTGGAGACAATTGATCATTGTTCCAGAATTGGAAGTATAATAAAATTTAAATTATTTTGCAATAAAATGTCTTTTAATTTACTTGTCAAAATTTTTGAATGTTTGATGGATTCAAGTGGGCAATGGAGTACTCTTGACCTGGAAATTGGCTATGTTACCAGACAAGTCAAGTTTTATATCAATCTTTCATGTATTAATCTGAGCAAAAGTCTTTTTGAAAAAAAAAAGTATACACAATCACACAAAAAATTATTTCATAAACCAACAAAATGGGGAAAATCTAGCAATAAATTGCAATAAAATCACACTATAAGCTCATGAAGCAGAAGTGTTAGAAGAAACAAGGGCAGAGGTCATTTCATTAAAATTATTCAATGCAACCTTTTCTAAAGCCCAGGAAGTTTTAAAATTTCAGTTAAGCTGATAGTCAGTAACCATAAAAATATCCTTCAGAATAACTTCAGCTAGATTGGAATAATTAAATATTTCAGTGAAAATATTTATCACACATCTCCAATCAATTTTCTTATCTTTACTAAAACCCATATCATTCAAGGCCATGAGAATATATGGCCTTGTGTTATCCAGTTGACTCCAGAGGGGATCAGCCAGAAAGCCACCCTTCAACTTTGATTCAAGTAAAATGGTTCCAAAATCAAGGATCATGCCAGCCTTCCAGCTGGCAATGACTCTTAGATTTCCAGGGAATATCCATATTGCAGCAGGACCAAAAAACAACATGTGTGCAACACATTCTAGAGAATTGACCCCCCATTGATTCTTCTTTTCAGCTGATTCCTTAGGTATTTAAGGCTGCCAATTACCTTCCCTTTCATCATGTTGTAATTTGATGATCCCAGTTACTAGAGGGACCACGTTTTCAAACACAGCATTCAAACCACCTCTTTCACTGGTCACCTCAGAATTTTGGTTAGAACCTGACCTCTTTTTTTGAAGAAATGCTGAATCATCAATGACAGCTGCTCGCAGGTTGGCAAATGAGCTTTTTGATTTGAGTAGATCTTCATTGTAAGTCACATCAATCACTTCCATAGATGAGAGCACATTTCTTGAAATATTTTACAAGACAAAACCTACAATGTCATTCAATGTATGCTTCAATTTCACATAGGCTTGGCGTATTGGTTCACTTGTGTATGTCAGGATCTGTGAAAGGGGATGCACGTGGGTTTTGGCTGCCTTTCTGGAGCAAGAGAGAGGAGTTATTGATGAAGGTATTTCCAACAAAGACATCATCATCCTTGCCCAGCAAAATATTTTCTGAGAAGATAAAAAATAAGAATCAGTTTATTTTCATAGGATTGGAGTATGTTCTAATAAGAATTTACCATCTTTGCACCTGTTAAAACAACGGGCCAATCATTTTAAGATTGCTGATTTCTCAGGGGGGTTTTCCAAGAGACTCCGGCCAAGGATTTTAAGATTTTTGGATATTGGAAACTGTGTGCTGTTTATCATTTTAGAATAGCTTTAAGGGGTTTCTTGGCCTTTATTTCTTCCCAGTATGAAAAACTTAAGAGGTGTTCCTTCTTTAATCCAACATCCAGTTCTAGGTAATGGAATAAATTCAATTCCCATGCTTTTTATTTCATCACATCTTCATTCAACTTACCAGGTGGATCTATTGGCCTATTAATTTGGGCCTTGGTTTTAATTTGGGTACTAGCTTCACCTTCAGGATGGCACGCTGGAATTGCTGATGGCCCCCCAATTCTTGTCTGGGAATTACTTTGAGTTAAATCCCTGGTGACGATTTCAGCATTAAAATTATTCCTTCTTTGCAGAATTATGGCTGATTCATTCTGATTCAGAAATGAGATACAATTTTGGAGTCAATTTTCTGTAAAGGATCAAGAAAATTGTGGAGGAGAGGCAAATCAACTGCTCAGTGGATTTTGGAACTAGGGTGGGCGCTGGAGTGAGACTCCTGGGTGATGGTTCAATCACAATTACTTTGGGTTCCTCTGGTGGAACATTGTATGAATATGACAATTCAGAGTCAGAATCAGAGGAGTCAGATGATGCTTGTGAGCTTTAGGGGGGCCTGTATGCAGATCTTCTAGGGGCTTTCAAAGAAGCTTGGGCTTCCAGGAGAGCAGATGCCTGTTTTTCAGGACCCATGGCTGGTCCTTGAGGTGCAACAACTGGGGGGTGCAATAGGTTATTTTCTGGTGCCTCAATGGTAGGATGAGCAAAAGCAACAGGTTCTGGGGCTTCAATTGAATTTTACACTGGAGAATCTTCAGCTGGTATTTTTTATTCTGCTAAATATAATTGGACCGTATCAGTTATGCATATTTCAAACCATTCCAACAAAAATTTTTTTGAATAAAATGGTTTATTCAACTCACCGCTTTTCTCCACCTGTTTTTTTCAGGCAATGGTGTAATCCGGGTAACAAGTTGATCTACATTAGGAGTTGTTGTAGTGGGATTGACAGGTTCATTGATTTTTGATGGTATTTTTGAAGGATCCCCTTCTTTTGGCTCTTCATCTTTTTCAGTTGAAGGTTTTTCCTGTCCAACAGCTTTGGATCATTGCAACCTCAAATTCTCCACCTTTTCATTTTACTTCCTCTTATAGAACTCAAGAATTGACTGAAGAACTTTCTTATGTGATTTTTCAACATGAGAATCACCCATTTAAGAATTAAGTTGATTAATAGTGTGTTGTTCTAAAAAATTCAAGTAGGGATTCCTTGTCATGATCAGACCACAAGCAACTCAGAAAATGAAAATTCTTACCAGGAAAATTGGCCATGGTGTATTCAAGAAGGTTTTTCAGGTTGAAAAGGGCAAGATGGTTCTTTGGTAATCTGATGGGGTATAAGTTGGTTGAGATAAGAATGGGAAAGTACTCCTTTGTTATGTATTACCTGCCTAAATATTAGAAAAATCAGAAATCTTATAAAAGGTTTGTGAAATATGATGGAAATATGTATGTACAGTGTGTTGGATTTAAATTCTTATTTGTGGAAATAAGCTGGGGAATCAACATTGTTTCAGAGTAACTTCATAATGTAAACATGTTTGTCATGTACCAGGACCATGGTTTTGTTATGATAAGTTGTCCATAATGCCAGCCCCCAGGGACTCAGGATACATATGACAAGTAACAGTGCTGTGACAAACCAAGGGGGCATGGAAGACTTATGCTAAGTTGTCCACTGGTCCACCATGGCTGTGGTTGCCTTTGTGAGGATTTTGAAGTTGAGTGTCTCTTCATTTTATCATGGAAACCTTAGAATAATTTTTCCATTCCCCCACCAGTTACTCACATCACCTTTACATTTCATGTGTATCCTGAGTCCTGGCTGCATGGAACCATGGATGACTAATCATAACACCACCATGTTCCCAAAACCTTTTACAACTTTTATCCAATTACTTCCATGTTTTTACTGCTGTGAGATGGTGGGAGACTTAGAATAAGTCCTCAATAACTACAATGAGATTGTGTGTGAAAACGCACTGATCACAAACATTGTACAGTTCATGTGGATTTTCACATTGGGTTCTGAGGAAAACTGCAGGATATATTTCCAAAACAGCAATTTGTTGAATTTCATGCAAAAAATTCATTCAGTACCCTTATCTATCTTTTTTTAAATTTACTTTAGTTTGAATTTCATTAGGAGAAAAACTTTTTAGTTTCAGGGATCAAGGGGAATTTTTTTTTATTTGGAATGAGCAACAAAAATGGGTATGATTTTCTATTGATTGGAGACCAGGTGGAGGGGAAGTAGTATGATGTGGAAAAACGCAAGTTTGGCATAATATCTCAACAATACCCTCAAACCTTGCATAAGCAACCGTGAAACCAAGTGTTGGGAAGGAGAGACCATGCCCTGTTTCAATGGAGGGAGGTGGAATGGGGGTGCCTGTGGCTTTTTCAATATATGAGAAAAAACCATAAGTGTAACCTTTCAAATCATCATGATTAGTATGAAAAGCATTTGAAAAGTCATCACAAGTCACAATGACATTAGATGCATGAAGGAAAGATTCTCTTTGATAACATCATTCTGGAGTTGTCCAGTTAGGTATTTTGAACTCTTCAGATAGTTTCTTGTTCTTCATATGGGCAGTTTTGGAGACACCTTTGATACAATGAAATACAAATTCATGTTGAACTGGAAGCTTTTCCCACAAGGATTCATCATTTGCAATTTGTTCTTCAGTCAAGTCTCTTCTTCTAGCATATATTCCTGCTTTAGAAATCATTTTTTGAGCAATTCAATCTTCATTTGATGGTCCAAAATTCAAAATTAAAATCAGAATACCTGAAGAATATCCTTGATAAGTTCCCTGGCAAAATCCAAGCCCATACGTGGAGCCAGATTTGGTATTTTGATTGGTTTTTTTAAGTTTTATTTGGTTGGTTTCAATGGTGTAGAGATCAGATATCATTTCTACAAATTGATTGGCCAGTAAAGTATAAGGACGCTGGTATAGAGTATGATACTTCAATACTAGTTATGCTTCATATTTACCATTACAAACAACATGAAGTGTGGTTTTTGGCCCTCTAAGAGGTACTATAACTTGGAAAGGTTGAAGATTTGGCCTGAGGTTGACAAAGAAGACTTGTTTGGAGGTTCTTTCCCAATTGCAGTGATCACATCAAGCTTTAAAATGTTTTTTTATGCCCCAGATTTTGCTGGTTCTGATTGAATGAAGTCAAGTTCTGGCTTGGTTTCATGATTCAATTCTGGTGTTGAACACTGATCCTGCTTATCAGAAACAAGCTCATCTTTCCTACAAAGCATGTTTCAGAAGCATTCACAGATGTCCAAGTCCCAAAAATCAATAAATAAAACAAGCAATAATCATTAGTAAGACAAAATGATCTTGATTGTTTTAAAAATACATCAATATGGCTACTTTGAACACTTTATAGGGGTTTCTACTCATTAATGAGGTTGCATTGAAACACTGGAGGATCTTAGAGTGATTTTGGATTCATTTCAAGGAAATCAAGGGAGGACTTGGAAAGGATAAGCGTGTTAAAATGGATTGAATTTCATTATGATGAGCAGTGGGAACAAACAAGCATAATCAAAGGGAAGAAGGTTGGATAATGATGAGAAAAGGGATGTGGATTGAAGGGATATCCATGAGCAAGGGAACACCACATGATTGATCATTCAATCATTAGTAAAGAATGGGAAATGTTCAACAAACAGAAGAAAGTTGAGAAGAGAGGAAAATAGTGTATAATCATCAGCTTGATGTTATTGAGTTTGGGAAGAGAAAATGCATGAAAAGTGGGGTGAGATGAATGGGAATGAAAGGTTTGAATGGTGAGGATTATCAGAATGGAAGGGGTGGGGGGAGTTCTTACCAGATAAAGAGAAACAGATGCCACCAAGAGGAACAAACAACAAAGAAAAAAAGGCTATCAATGACAGCGTTCAAAATGGTCAAGGTAATCTTCAAAGAAGATTGGAGGAGGGATCCTTTTGGTGGGAAAAGGCCTAGGAAGGATGCAGGGAAGAGAGGAGAAAGAGTGCAATCAGTCTGTTGGAGAAAAAAAAGTGGAGATAAAGGAAAGAAAGGAGAACTCACCACAGGATAGGGCTTGCACTTGTTTCAAGGTGTCCTGAAGGTGGAGAGGGTATGATTGCCAACTCAAGCGGATATGCAACAGAAAATGGTGTTTTTGGTAGGTTTGGAGTTTTGTGTGCAATAACCAGGCACAACTCCAAAGTTGGGGCAAAAATTGTGTTCCGTGCGCACCCGCATGCAAGCAAGAAAATTTTGGACACATCATGCACACTCATCTTGCTTGCTTGCGTGGCCTTCTGTATAGAAAGGCCGCGTGGCCCCCCAAATATTTTAAATCAGATTGTTTGGGGGGCGCGAGGGGCTGGCCAGGAATTTTTGGAAGCCGCAAGGCCAGGGATCAAGGGATTTGTTGTGGCCACAAAGAATCACTTCAAAATGATGGTGGTGAGTGATTTGTTTGGCATGTGTTGAGTCCGGGATTTAAATCAATTGTGCATCAGCAAAATCTGTTAAAAAAACAAAATCCTAAAAAAAATTAATCAAAAATTGTGATTGCAAAGTAAAGAGTGTGTCCCATCCAAAAAGGGTGAAAAAAATTTGTTTGAAAATTAAAAACAATAGATGTTGAGTTTTGTGGAAGAAATCATCAGAAAAAAAAGAAATGGGACTTAGATACAAAATAATATTTCTCAGGCCAAAGGGTTTGGTCATTTTACACCAGAAATAGATGGAAATGATCTAATTATTCTGAAATTGACCATGTATGAAATGGGCTTATGGGTTATATTGTGAAAATTTCACTATTTCAGGAATAATGACTGCACACTTTCTTTCAAAGATAAAGAAGAAACTTTATTAAAAGAGTTTGATGTAGTAATCTCATATGTGCCATTGCATCAAATTTTACTTTTACCTTGCAGTCAGCTTCATTTCAAAAGGTTCATTGACAAATTGTTGTAACAGTTGATATAACCTTCAGGAAAAGGATCATTCATTGAAAAATTGGTTCATGCTATGTATTATGACTGAAATCAAGGAAATGTATTGAAAAATGGTATGATGCTCAAAAAGAGACTTGAAAAATGTCTGGAAGGATCTCATGGCTCAAAATCTTGACACCAAAACTATTTTCTTGAATCTTATGTTTGACTGCCATCAAAAAAACTCTTATGCTGATATCTGTTCAATTCAGAACAAAAATTCAAAGAAATTTGAAAAACTATGTGCTGCTTCTGTTTGAAGAAATTTTTGATTAGCAGATTCAGAATTGATTATGGCATTGCATTATTAATGATTTGAATATTTATCTATAGATAAACTTCCACAGGAGGGGATTAATTAATGGATTTATAATACCAAATGGTTGATAGTATGTTGGCCACAATGATTTTGGATAATAAATTTTTGAAAAACATTTGATGATGTGGTGTATACAAAGGGGTGCATCATAAGAATCGGGGTAATCAGACAATGCTGACTTAGGCTTGTACATTTTCAGCAGCATGGTGAGCTTAGGCTAAGTGCACCGTGCTGCTGAAGAAACTTTGACTGTGTTTGTGGGCCTAGAAAATATGAAATCAATTTTTTCCCATATTTTGGCATTTGTGAACCTGTGCCAGAAAGCACAAAATGACATAAAAGACATAGCAACAACAAATATAAAGACCAAAGTGTATGACCATTGGAAAGCAATGAACAAAGTTAATTTGAATTGTTGGCCACAAGAATCATTGCTTTCTCATGCCTTCAGGTAAGCCTAGACACAATCTGGAGTAACCAAAAACAATCCCAAATTACTATTATTTCAATATAACCAAAAAATTTCCAATCTTCACAGAATCATAATTTGTGGTCCTAAATACTACAAAAGCTATTCAGCCACTCCTAAAATCACACCCGGTTATTTGTCCTTTGAATGATGTTTGGGAGAATTTTCAGCCTCCTGGATGCCAAGATCCTTGCTATCTTTTTTCTAACAGAGGTGATGGAATGAATAGTAAATATATTATTATAAAAATGCAGCAATAACCTACAAAATATTTGGATAAAGCAAATGAAAGGCAATATGGTTTGAATATTAATTAATATAATTAATCGATATTAGTAAATTGATTATTAAATAAATAAAAAGGGGGGCCACAATAATATTGGGGATCTTAAACACCTCTTCTTCAGGAAATTCACTTTGAAATATGTAGACCTGGTTACTTTGGAAACTTTAATTTATATTCTTAAAGGAGATGTTTCCCAAAGATAACATATATTTAAAATAAATGATGGAGTGACAGGGCTTTGTAACCAAGCTTCCACAATAGAAAAACAATAATACACTCACTGGTATGTTATTCAATCCTTTGGTTACTGTTAGAATTTGAACTTATATATATGTGACTTCCACTGGAGTTCAAAGTATCATTGATTGGATTGATTTGATTTATATTATTGTTTTTATTGAAGTATTAAAATAATGGCTAAAATATAACTAGGCTGTGTTCTCAGTAGTGATTGTAAGACTTTCCAAGCATAAAATTTCACTTACCATGTGACTTAAACTGCTTATGTTAATTTTTCTTTATTCATTTTGTACTTAACCACTTGTCAGCCTATAGTGTATTTAGTCTATATAAACACCAGTGCTCTCAAGGGGAATTCATCATCTGGTCAGCCAACACATCAACCGGAGTGTCCTTTTCCTCCTGATCTCAGGTCCGTTACGCTTGACGTTACAAGCCCCTTTCACTCATTCTTTAATCCTTTCATCTCATTAGAGCTCAAGCTCTTTTTATACTTTAAAGTTACCTGTTTGGGACATGTACTGATGGTTTAAACCTGTATCTGGGGTTAAAAGGTTGTTCAGCAGTTTAAATTGATAAAGAAAAGGGTTTGTGACAGATAATATTAATCAGAATAAAGCCATAAATCACTTACTTATCTCTTATAAGTATTTTATTACATTGGAACAGTTTCTGGATTTAAATATAACATGGTCTGGGTCCTCAATAACCTGAAAAAGGGGCCTTTATTTGTATCTTTTTGGATCCCACTACTATCCTTCTGAGGGCTAAAGGGGCTCAAAGGGACGGGTGATAGGGCTAGAAGGGTAGAAATTGGTAGCTCATCACGTTTTCTTGGTTCTATAAAACGGGTAGCATCTAGTTTCACAGGATAATAGAATTATCTTACTATTTAATAGACTTTATTGGAATGTCAATAACACCTTATTTCCCCACCTGATTCTCCTTTCATTAATTATCCTTTGTGAATATTCCCAGGTTGGTTGTTGATATGTCTTCTTATTAGACATTTTTACAGATAAATTGATTTCAGATAAGTTCTCATTATGTATTCACTGATGGGAACAAAATTTAAATAATGATTTTGGTCCTCATTTACAAAATTTTGTTCATTTATTTGACATAATAATTAAAAGTATATTCTGTGGGAATATGGGTAATATTTTTAAATATTCAATTTTTTATTGTATTAAAATCATTTTGAGATCTTGAAGCTCTCACATTTGTGACTTTAATATATTTTAAGAGATTTCTCAAGCTGTTGTTATCTATTTTCCAAATTTATCATGTTTTTTTATTATATTTAGTAAAAATATGTAAAAGTTTTTTTATGTATCTTTTTAGTTATTAGGTATGTTTATAATCATAATTTACCCACGCAGACATTTATTAGATATGTGGTATGTCTCTGTCTGGGTAGCAGCATGTTTAGGTGGTACTTCCAGTCTCCCGCTGCAAGACTTTCAGGCTAGCCCATAGTCCTGCGTCTGCGTACTTGTCAGATGCCTGTGACTGCGTACCTAGCCTGTCATTTCATGTATACAGGGTGGTGGTGCTGCTGCTCAGCTTCACACGGGGATCTCAGTTGCTGTAGCTGCGTACAGGAATTGTGAAAAATCACTTTTATGCACGTACCTCCTCAAATATACAGAATTCACATATTCTGACTAAATTTTCACTGTGAAAACTATACATTGGGTTTCATGTGAAATATTAAAATTTCCATAATCTCAAGGCCCTGCCTTGTGGAAATTTTTCATTAATTTTTTTAACATATAAAGGATGGGAATTTGGGGTAGGTGTAAGTGGGTCACCCTACCTTAATTTTGATGGAAAATCAGAATTTGAAACAATGTTTATGATTTTATTTTCTCTTCCATACTTATTTATTTATCTTTGTATATTTATGTGATTTTCTGTTACTTTTGCAGCTTGCTTTGTAATAGTAGCAAGCTGGCATTCCCCCACTCCAGGATATGTCCAAATCTGAAGAAAACTGGGGTATAGAAAAAAAATGCATGTGTATTTTAGTGCCTCCCATGGGATCTATAGTCTCTAAGATGTATGGGTCCGTCAGGTATGTTGTTCTCTGGAAACCATTCATCTTTGTCTGCAGATTCTACTCTGTATCTGACTAAGTATAATTTAACATCTTTCCCTTGGATTCTCTCTTTCTTTTCTCTTAGTATCCTGCTTACTTTTCCTTTGTCTTCCATAGGGTCAGATTCAACTTGGATTTTTACTGGAGGGAGGTTTCTTCCTTCCCTGGTATGGAAGTGCTTTATCAAACTAACATGGAATACTGGGTGCTTCCTTGATAATTCTTCACTCAGAACTACTTCTACAGCATTCTTTCCATGCAGTCCTTTGATAAATAAAGGTACCGCAAAGGCTGGATTTAATTTTTCTATTCCCAGCTAGGTTGTTAAAGTTGGTAGTGGATATCAAAATCTGATCTCCTACCTTAAAATCAGGTTCTTTATTTTTTTTATCCCATTGCTGTTTTTTATATTCCACTGCATCTTCCACACATTTCTGGGCATTATTATTTTCTAGGTCTATCATTTCCTCAAAATCAAGAGATGTAGGGTGAATAGTGGCTAAGTTTTGGTTCAAGGTATTCCTAGGGAGTTTTGGAATCCATCCTCTTTCCAATATTTATGGGGCTTCCTTAGTAGCAGAGTTCTTACTACTATTATAAGCCATTTCTAGTGCTGGGAGTAAACTTAACAAGTCATGGCAGTATCCATGTACATTCCTGTATTCTAAAACAAAACTGCAGATTCTTCTCAACTTGTCTTCTAGATTTTTTATCATTCTCTCAGCTAAACCATCAGTCTGAGGATTTTATGCAGTAGAAAAGGCTAGGGTAGTCCCCAATATATCATGTAAATTCCTCCGGAATTCAGAAGTGAATTTGGGATCTCTGTCACTGATTATAAATTTTGGTATACCTACCTCAGCTAGAATCCTATTCCATAATAGAAAAGCCACATCCACAGCAGTATCTTCTTTGTGGTTAGTCAAAAAATTTTCTTTCTTGGAATACCTGTCTACTATGACTAGGACAAAGATATAGGAGTGTTTTCCACCTGGGGGTAGTCCTGGAACAAATTCAATGTTAATAATCTCCCATCTAGTTTTGGGTTCAGCAATCTTCTGTAGAAGTCCAAATCTCTTGCCAGTAGGTCTATTGGATTTCTGGCAAGTCTCACAAATAGAAGCATACTCAATGGTGGCTTCTATCTAATCTATCCACCAAGCCATCTGTTTCACCTTTACTACGGTCCTATCAGTAGAAGAATGTCCTGGGAGCAGTTATCATGGCATTCTTTTGATATATGCTGTATGTGATCTTTTGTACTTATGGTTACTACACTAGAGTGTTGATTCCTATAATATAGGAGACCATCCCATAGAGTAAATCTTCCAGCTTTGTATGGTTTGAGGATTGAAACAGTTAATCTATTTATCGGATCTGCTCTTGAGACTCAAATTCCATAATATTTATCAATAAACTAAGATCAGGGGAGTGGTCTCTCCTGCTAATTCAAAGGAAGCAGTATCTAATTCACATATGTGAATTTCCATGATCGGAGCTTCTAATGCAAGAAGATTTACATTAAAGATGGGAAATATATCATGATCCTCTGGATCATAAGCTCTTTTTTCTGGGATTCTTAGGAACAGAATTTCTACTTAAAATTTCTGCATTCCGGTGTTCAGCACCAGCTTTATGAAA